>JARDYH010000002.1:248206309-248806309 GCA_029215795.1 Anniella stebbinsi
CATGAACTCACAAGGGGATGCTTTTCTCCAACAATGGAATGGAGAGCTCCTCTATCTCTTCCCACTGCTTCCGCTACTGTCACGCGTAGTAGTGAAAATAGAGACAGATCACTCGGATTGCATTCTAATAGCATCATGGTGGCCAGAACAGCCCTGGTTCACAGCACTCCTCAGGCTATCCAGGGACAATTTTTACTGGCTACCACTATTTCCGGACCTAATATCCAGGAACTGCGGCAAGACTCACCACCCCAATGTCAAGTCCCTAGCACTGACAGCGTGGAGAATCGTTCATATACACGGCCAATAACTTTACCTCTAGAGCTGCAGTCAGTGCTACAAGCAGCACGTAAACCAGCTACAAGGAAAGCATATGAAAACAAAATGAAATCATTCACCAATTTTGCGAATGAACAAGGCTTTGACCCGATATCTGGTTCTATAGAAGGAATTTTATCTTTTTTGCATTTACTGTTCAAGAGGGGACTTAACTGTCATCGATACGTGTATACCTAGCTGCGATTTCAGCTAGTCACGATTTCATACAGGGTAGAACAGTGTTTTCCCAGCCTCTTGTGCATCAATTTCTCAAAGGCTTGCACAACTTAATTCCATTGGGACGCTCGCCAGTACCTACTTGGAGCCTGTCTGTGGTCCTCAGTGCTCTTACTAAAAAGCCGTTTGAACCATTAGTGATGGTGGATCTGCGTCTCATGACATGGAAAGTAGCGTTTTTAGTAGCCATTACATCGGCTCATAGAGCCTCTGAACTGTGTGCCCTTCGTATAGATGCTCCATACTTGATTTTTCACAAAGACAGAGCAGTCCTTACGCCAGACATAACATTTCTGCCTAAGGTGGTGTCCTCGTTCCATGTTAATCAGAGCATCATTCTTCCGGCGTTTTTCCAACATCCATCAACGCAATTGGAGTCTACTTTACATACATTAGATGTGCGAAGAGTGTTAGCTTTTTATAAAAATAGCACAGAAACGTTCCGCAAGTCCAACAGGTTGTTCCTGGTGTATGGGGGTACAGCTGTGGGTTGCCCCATAACAACGCAACGTTTCTCATCATGGATTGTGGAGACTATCAAGCTGGCATATCAGTTATCAAGTCATGAGCTACCATGATCAGTTAAAGCTCACTCAACTCGAGGAGTGGCTACATCAACTGCTTTTGATAGAGGCATTCCACTACCTGACCTTTGTAGAGCAGCGATGTGGGCGAGAGAATCAACATTTGTCTCTCACTATAAGCTGGATATTAGAGCAAGAGAGGACTGTCGTTTCGGGTGAGCAGTTCTTTCAGCGATCTTACAATGAGTTATAACACCTACCCTCCACCAGTAAGTGAGCTTTTTATTCACCCATATGTGTGATGCACAAAGACCACGAAGAAGAAGGACAGGTTGCTTACCTGTAACGGTGGTTCTTCGAGTGGTCATCTGTGCATTCACACAACCCACCCGTCGTCCCCTCTGTGGTGTTAATACTTTATTGATACCAACTGAGGATTACCTTTGGTATAGGGACCATAGGCAGTCTCTAGGAACTGAAGGGAGGAGGCGGGAACCCCTGCTGAGTAGGCGCGAGGGACAGTGGGGGAGGGGTTCCCGCCCAACGACTTCAGCTTTTGAAGGATTCCGATCTGAGCTCCACGCAGGCACAGAGCCCATATGTGTGAATGCACAGATGACCACTCGAAGAACCACAGTTACAGGTAAGCAACCTGTCCTTCACCTGTCTTTCTCTGCCCCCTCCTCCAAGGAATTGCTTTATAATGCAGTTGGTTGTGTGTTTCAGAATTATTCTCACAATACTGCTGCTTTCATCTTCTGTGTTCTAAGGTATTCAGTGCTCTACAAATGCAGAGGGACAAAAATGTTAAGCACTTTGATTTATATACATACAAATATGCATGTTCGCATGTATACATATATTCAGCTTACTGCTGACAGGTATTTACAACAGTTACTATTTTTGAAGATGGCAAGTTGAGCCTGGTTCAGACGTTTACTTCTCTAGCAACCCTTTCTTAAAACCATGTCAAGGTGCTCATCATCTTTGCAATTTGGGAATATTGAGATTTGAGTGAGAATTAGACAGACATGCACTTAGCAAACGTCTCAGAACTTGGTTGGCCAAATGTGCATGTTAAAATGATACTCATTTTCCCCACAAGGTAACTTAAGAATGTGCATTCAATGATAAATCAGACACTTTCCACATAAAATTATACTTGTTTATTACTTCATGAATAAAAATGTTTTATTATGTGATCTCCTCTGCAATATAAGAGCCTATCTACACAGTCCCTTGGAACGTTTTAAATAGTATTTTAAAACGTTCCAAATAGGTGTGTTCTAAAACGTCTTAGGCCACATTACTGAGTACTCACGTTACAGGAGAAAAATTCTTCAGCCTTTAAAGCGGTGTGTGCAGTCACACACTCTTCTGCCCTGTCTCTTTCTCTTTCGTTTTTACAATGAGTTTAGGGCAAGGCATTGTGGGCATTGTAGTTCAGTCACCCACTTCCTCCTTTGTTCCTCTGTCATTCCCTAGCGTGTATAGGGCTAAGAATTGTGGGTGTTGTAGTTCACTCACTCACTTCCTCCTTAGCCCTGCTTTCTTCCCCACCAATCAACTGCTAAGCGTTTGGGCACCAGTAAATGAAGCACTGCCCCCATGAATCACAAATGGTAAGGAAGGACACATTATTTTACTTAAAACAATTTATTAAAAGTGAAACCGTTGTATATAACTGAAGTGAGTTTTAAAAAACCTCAGATATACAATGTTATAGGGAGTGCGTCATGTGGCCCAAAGAGTTTTCATAACCCTTATAAAACGTTAAAAACCTAGCATGTAGATCAGCTCTAAAAGTATTTGGATGGATTTGCTTACCATATAGAATGATAACACATGTGATCTTATAACACTGATAGTACTATAAATCTTCACATTTTTTCATGTCCTGTTCAGCTTTGTAATTCCATTGCAGTTTACTTCTCCCCCCGTCCCTCAGATTCAATATTAACTTCCCTTTAAAAAAAAGTAAACAAAAACATAGTGGGTGGGTGATGTGGAATGTGCATTCATACAAGTAGGGAGTAGATTGTATAACCTCCAGTACCAGGGCAGAGTGACTTTGAGTCAACTGACTAGAATACAACTGGCTAGAATGGGAGAAATGTACTATAGTCATCCCTGTGTGTGCATGTGTTAATGAAAGCAGCAGGCATTTGCATTTAGTTAATATTTATGCATTGCTTTTTAAAAAATTAAAATAAAGTAGTGTGTGAACACTTTACTACAATAAATATTAGAATAAGACTTTCTAAAGCAGTACAGACTTTCTTGAATAAGGTTTTATACACCAGTTACGGATCACTTTATGTTTTACTAACGTGTTCTCCTGTCTTTTCTTCTCCTTACCCCACAGATAATGTAGAAGAGGATGTAGCTATCCTGGAAGATGGTGGTAAAGACAATCCTGAACCTCCAATGTGTATACAAGGGTGGCCTAAAGGAGTGAAGCACTGTCCATCCAAATGGAGACAAAACAAAGAGAGAAAACCAGGTTTTAAACTTAATTTGTACACTCCACCGGAGACTCCGATGGAGCCTGACTATCAGGCAATGGGAGATGAGTCAAAAGAGGTGGTTGAAAACAACACATACCAAGTTTCCTCTGTTACAGAAAAGATTAAAAACACTGAAACTGTTCTGCCGGATGAGGATGAGACCAGAGATTCCACGTATCTGGAGATACCCAGAACAGAAAAAACAGAAAACCATTCAATAGAAGTAGAGAAAAGCAACATAGTAGATGAAGTAAAAAGTGTGAATACTCAAGATAAAGATCAGCAAGATGAAACAGAAATGGAGAAAGATAAATCTGAACATTTAGAAGAACATGAGGAAGAGGAGGGGGAACAATCGCGTAATGAGGATCACGATGCTGATGATGAGGATGAGAGCCACATGGGTTCAACAGAAGTAGAGACTCAGGAAGCAGGACCAGGAGATGGTCTCAAAGAAGTACTTGAGAATGAGGAGTCTTTTTTAGACACCAGTGAACAGAATGGCAAATCAGATCAGGAGGACTTCATGAACTGTGGGGTTGATCTTGCCGCAGAGTATGACAGTGACCATAAAGAACTTCCTGCTATTCTAGAGCCTGTGCCTGAGTCAAGTAATGAAAATACAGAAAATCAAAACCAAACTGCCAGTAATGAACTAAATTCTACGTTCAAGGACACAAATGCGGAAACCAGGGAGATTGACTCTGAGACGGTCCAGGCAGTAAAGTCTCTAACACAGGAAACAACAGAACAGGAAGAAGCATTTCAGGATTGCGCAGAGACGCAAGAGGCGTGTCGAAGCCTGCAGACTTACACCCACACTGACCAAAGCCCGCAGATGACCGCATTGGATGACTGTCAACAATCCAATCACAGTAGCCCTGTCTCATCTGTCCCATCTCATCCCAGCCAATCAGTTCATTCTGTTAATAGCCCAAATGTGCCTCCGTTAGAAACCAGTTATGCTCAAATCAGCCCTGGTCAAAATGCTATCTCTGTGCCATCTCTGCAGAACATGGAAACCAGTCCCATAATGGATGTTCCATCTGTTTCTGACCATTCACAGCAGGTTGTTGACAGTGGATTTAGTGACCTGGGGAGCATTGAGAGCACAACAGAGAACTATGAGAACCCGAGCAGCTACGACTCCACCATGGGCAACAACATCTGTGGAAACAACTCCTCACAAAACAGCTGTTCATATAGCAATCTCACCTCCAGTAACATGACGCAGAGCAGTTGTGCAGTGACTCAGCAGATGTCTAGCATCAATGGAAGCTGCAGCATGGTGCAGAACACCAGCATCAACTCTCCCCCTCCTTGCAATGTGAAATCTCCTCAAGGCTGTGTCATTGAAAGGCCCCCAAGCAGTAATCAGCAGCTTCCTCAGTGCAGCATGGCTGCTAACTTCAGCCCGCCTATGCAGTTAAATGAAATCACAGAGACTGGCAGCACGAACATTGGCTTGTATGAAAGAATGGGCCAAAGTGAGTTTGCAGCAGGGCATTATCCACAACCATCGGCCACCTTCAGCCTTGCCAAACTGCAACAGTTAACCAACACTCTTATGGACCATTCGTTGCCTTACAGCCATTCCGCTGCCGTTACTTCCTATGCAAATAGTGCCTCTTTGTCTACTCCTCTCAGTAGCACAGGACTTGTTCAGCTTTCTCAGTCTCCTCATCCAGTCCCGGGGGGGACCCAAGTCCAAACTACAATGACTCCTCCCCCTAACCTCACTCCTCCTCCCATGAATTTGCCACCTCCTCTTCTGCAACGTAACATGGCCGCATCCAATATTGGCCTCTCCCATGCCCAAAGACTGCAGACTCAGATGCCTGGCAAAGGCCACGTTTCAGTTAGAACTAAGTCAGCGCCTCTGCCACCGACTGCAGCAGCCCACCAGCCACAGATCTATGGGCGCACCTCACAGGCTGTGGCCATGCAAGGGCCAGCACGCACCTTAACCATGCAGCGCGGCATGAACATGAGTGTGAACTTAATGCCAGCTCCAGCTTACAATGTCAATTCTGTGAACATGAATATGAATACTCTTAATGCTATGAATGGGTACAGTATGTCTCAACCGATGATGAATGGAGGCTATCATGCAAATCATGGTTATATGAATCAAACTCCCCAGTACCCTATGCAGATGCAAATGGGAATGATGGGAAGCCAGCCATATGCGCAACAGTCAATGCAGAGCACCCCCCACAGCAACATGATGTATACTCCTCCAGCGCATCACGGCTACATAAATACTGGCATGTCTAAGCAGACTCTGAATAGCTCGTATATGCGTAGGTAGGACCTTGTGGGAGAGGGGAGGGGGAGTCAGTTGATGTACCAGACTGGCATGCTAGGATTTGGCCTGCACAAAAACACATTCTTTTGGCAAGTACGATTTCAAAACCAGCAACTGGTATGAATGCAAAAACATTTGTTGGCACCGTTTTTTTTAAAAAAAGACACTGTATGCAGCAGAAAGCCTTATATAAATGTGTGCTCATTTTATTTTTATTTGTTCTGCAATTTTGTTTTTTGTTCGCAATTGTTTTTTATAATTGAAGTTTTATGGTGAGGGAAAAAATCTTCTTTGTACTGCAAACACACAAAACAAGCTGGTGGTTCACAGCCATTTTTTTATGTGCCTGCTCCCATTTGAAATGTGGATCATAGTTTTGGAGTAAATCTGATGTTGTGCTGGACTGTGAGCTTTCCTCCTGTTCTGTCCTTCCCCTCCCCTCCTCCACCATGTAAATGCCTTTTTGCATTGTATTCATGGACTATTTTGTTCCTCAAGTTGACACTTTCGCATGCCGCTAATGTCTTTGTTAGTGACAGTGCGTTTCGTAGTACTGTACAAGTGTTGTGCTTAACAGTAAGCCATTCTCTTAATTTGTGTTTTTTGCCTTGATTGGGGGGTGGGGGGTTGAAGGGGTTTAAATATATATCTATCTATATTTTTGTTAATTAGATTTTTTAAACCTTGTTTTAAAAAAAAGGCAGTAAAAGCTATTCCAATTTTGATTAGTTTAACCATTTTGAGTGCAATCTGCTGGGAAATTCCCTCGTGTTAATGTGCTCTTGCACAAATCTGATTAACTTCCATGGGTCTGACACAGAACAGCGCCCTGATGGATTACATCTTTGAGTGGTAAATGTTTTGTGTAAAGGTGACTCCTCTTTCTGTTCCAGTGGCAAATTTGTTTCCCCAGAGAAGAAGAAAAAAGGCAGCTTACTGTTTCGTTTTTGTTGTTTTTAAAATGCAAACCTTTATTGACTGAATGAAGCATATTGGTGTTTATCAAGTTTTTGAAACATTTCATATATATACAGATTCTTGGCAGGATTTTAAAAAGAACTGAATTTGGTGTAAAGTTGCTATTTTATGGAAATGCCTCTAACTTTACATTTTCATTCCATCTGTAGATTTTTCTATCTTTATAAAATATTGGAGTTATTTTTTAAGAAAAGTAAATAGAGCAGTAGCGTGTGAATAGCTCAATTAAAGCATAAAGAGCGCATGTAAAAAGCAGAAGGTATTTGTGTCTGTTTATATGGCTTCCCTTTTTTGTAGCCTTTGTACCTGTACAGAGTGACTGTAAGAGCCAAGAAGTGGCTCAATTCATGTATAAATATAGACTCAGTGGCACTCTCTTGTATTTATGTTACCTTTTTAGTCAGTCACTTAAATAAAGCAAAGACAAGCTGTACATTTTAACATAAAAATAAATTATGATGAGCCATTTTTAGCCTCGTGTCTTGTCATAGTCTGATGTGCATAAGGAATGAAGATCCCCTTGGTTGATGGGTGTGGCCACCAACGCATGGAATCTAACAAGCATCTTTGCCCATGGAAGCCTGATGTTGCTTGAAGGGTTCACTGCAAGAAAAACTAGGATATTTTTTATTTAACCAGAATATTTGATTAAACATTATAGAACAGCACAGGTTATTGTGTCAACATTAGTGCTGATCTCTTGTTGAGGGAGGGGGGAATATTGGTGCACCACTGCTTAACCTAGTAAAATGGTTACTCCATAATAGCAATAAACTTTTCACTCAGATGGTTACTTGAACCCACTACATTGGCTGCAATCCAGCAGGTAGAGTAAGGTGTCTGTGCTCTCCACTATGGGAGTGGAGGTGTCCCTGCTGATCCTCCTCCTCCTCCTCTGTGGTCTCCTGGGCTTTAATTCTTAGTTGGGGTGTGTGTGTGCTGAAGCTGCCCAATCCTGGGCCTCATTTTGATGATGGCGCCTCGGTGTCACGAGGCTTCCAGCTTCCGCATTGGCGCCTCTTCCCGGCATCTGCATGGGAAGGAGTGTAAGTGTGGAGTTGCCACCACTACCACTGCCACGCCGAGCACCGGGGATGGGGGGGGGGGAAGGGAAGGAACGGGGCAGCCAAAGGGGAAGGAACAGGGACGCACAGTGCCCGAACTGGCTCTCCTCCCTCTCACTTCCCTTTAGCTGCCCCGTTCCTCACCCCCCCCATTTTTTAATTTTTTTTAATCTGGAAATGCGAAAGTTCACATTTACAGATATATTTTTTTAAAAAAGTAAAAGGGGGGGAGGAACAGGGCAGGCAGAGGGAGGTCAGTAGGAGGAGAGCTGGGAGAAAATGGAAATCCCCTCCCCACTGTTCCAGCGATAGCGCCCAATCAGGGGGCACCATTGTCCCCGCCCGGCCTCCGAGGTAATATCGGAACAAGGCGACAGACAGCAAATGTGCCTCTACGCCTTGCTCCATGGAAAAAGTTGGGGTAACTGCCTGACCTTTTTAAGTGTAGCAAGGGGGCTTTGCCCCTGAATGGCTTCGGAGTGGTGGCTGCGTCATGTAGATTGCCTGCTGCCACGCCGAAGCCAACGCGGGGCAAACCTCTCATCTAGAGGTGGTACCCCTGGTGTTGGGATTTCCACATCAGTTTCAGCCACACCTTGTTCATTTCAGGTGTGGCCAATAGCGTTGTAGAGATGCCAGCTAGCCCTGAGCAGTGTGGTGTCTCACAGTTGTTAAGGGCTGAACTGACATGTATAGAAATCTTAAAAACATGACTTGGATAGCCCAGCAGGACTGACTGCCAGGTAATATGTATGTGACTAAGATGTGTATTCCTTACTTATGTGGCTCAATAGTTTCAGGTGGTCTGTACACGGTTCAGATAATTGCAGATTACCCAAAGCAGTTGAACCATTTTTCATGGGCTTCCTGATAATTAGCCCAAGACAGACATGCCCTTGTTCTTTCCAACTCTTCTATTCCAGCCACATGCTAAAACCGAGTTCTGGAGGAGGAGGACTGGCCATCAATGTGATCTGTAGGGAAAAAGGACTCCTGAATTAGATGTGGATGGGGGCTGGAGAATAAAGGGACGAGAATAAAGAGATCAGAGAAGATACATTTCTATGGGAGCGAGAGGGAAAAATCACTGAGAATGGAAGGCGTAGACAGGGGAGTGATGGTGGAAACTGAAAGAATTTGCAGGAATGTTACTAATACAGATGTTTCCAAGCAGCTCTCAAGTTTGGGAACTTTAACCACTGTTGATTTCCCCCCCCAAATTCCAAACCAGTGCTTGCATAATAAAAATAAATCTGAGTTTGGCACTCTTGTATATATCAACTTTGCTCTGAAAATGTTTTCATAATAAAAACTCCCGTTTGGAAATAGTACTCATTTTTGTTGAGAAGTAGTGCAAATAAAATAGAGAGCACCTATACTGAAACATTGCAACTTTTCTTTTCCTTATGGGCACTGGAAGGAATTGTTGCTACTCTTACTGCTAAATAAAATCAAGCTAATTTTGGACTGTGTTGCTTGTTGCTGTAAAGCTAGAAGAGTATCCTGAAGCCTTGCATAAAGACTCTTTCAGAATGGACCTACATAAACCATTCTTTAGTACTGCTCTAGTCCCTGGATGTGAATCTAAATGAACTTGCCGGTGGGGGGTGGGATTCTTTGGCAGTAAATGTATGTGAGTAGAGTCACTTGCTGAAGTTGAATGCCTTCCTTTGGTTCAGCCATCCTGTCAGATTTGTTAAATACACTAGTAATGCTGATACGATATCAGCAGGTACTCTACAGAAAAAACACAAAAGGCCTTGTCCACACACTCATTGACGTGAGGTTCCTCTGGAGAGAATAAATGTATGGAAATCATTCAATAATAGATGACTCAAAATGTATGTAGATTATCATTCACATAACAGAATCATTACAGCAATGCCTACATTTTATAAGGGGATAGTCAGGACCCTAACCCTAACCCCATCCCACCCCGTGGGCTCCTTGATGGTGGATCCTCCTCCATGTGGAGCCCTTGATGGCAGTACACTCCTCTTGCCTTCCTCTGATTGTAGTAGACAGGTGTAGCAACTGCAAATGAAAATCTATTCTAACTAGTATTGTGCCAAATTCTTCGGTCAATTTGTGTTCGACCGTTCATTTGTGGGGGGAGGGTTAAAAATGCACTTGAAAATTCTGGGAAGGGGTGAGAATTTTGGATACATTTCTCAGGGTGCTTCAGGGCTTCTTTACTTATGTTACTGTAAGCAGGTGGCAGAGGGGTGGGGTGGGGTGTTCCCTTTCGTTTAGCACCCCCACCCCCACTTCTCCAGTCTTATTCCATCTTCTTGGGTTGCCTATTCATTTCTCGTCTCAGTTTGCTTGTATTATCCTTTGAAGTCTTGAATGTTTTGGTACCAGGATACCTCAGAAATTGTCTTCTCCCACAGGAGTCTGCCTAGCAATAATCATGGGCATCAACGGGCCTGCTCTCTCTTCCCCATTCCTATGCAAAATCAGTTGGGCAGGCATGAGAGACAGGGCCTTTTCAGTGGCAGTGCCAAGATTGTGGACTACCCTTCTTCCATCCGGGTTTTTAGACATCATTTGAAGACCTCTCTGTTCAACAGGCTTTGATTTGTGTTCTATTCCCCAATCCCACACCCACCCTCAAGCTCCAAGGAAGGCAGGAATGTAAAAGTGGCACTTCTTAGGAAGCTGTTGTTCCCGACTCTGGAGCTCTTCAGGCCAGAAGATGCGGCTGTGCTGGACTCTTAAGACTCAGAAGGAACAAACCCAATGCAGTCTCCGTAGCCTCCAAAACACGATTGTATGTGCCAGATATGTTAAAGAATACTGTAGTGCTGATATTTTAAAGGATACAATCTTCTGCTTTGATTTGTTCATTGGTTTAGTGCTGGTTTTATCTTTTGTATTTGGCTGTGACTCTTATTTTTATTGTATTTCTAATGTTTGTAAGTGCTTGAAAGTGCCTATACAGTAATTTATTTAAACAGAAGTGTGGGATGTGAATAATCACTGGGCAGTTGGGAAGGGACATGCAATGTGGATTGGGAAGTACTGATGATGTTAAAAGTGCTACATAAATAATAGAAATAGCTTATTAGCTGTTACAGATTTTCATCATTCATGAGACTTTGGGTGGACAATGTAAAGATCAGCAAAAGCAGCCATAGCACCTGGGGAGCTGGGGAAGAGGGCTTAAATCCCTGCTACTCCCCAGTACTTCCCTTCTGCCCCCTTTCTCTGGAGAGGATATGAGGGACCAGCTCTGAGCCATCCAGCCCAGCCAGAAGACTCGCCCCCCTCCCCCCCGAACTGTATTTAAGCCAGGCTGCTGTGCCCCCTTTGGAGCGCAGCAAGACTAGAACTGGTCATGTGGTTTATTTATTTATTGGCCTGTTGATTTTTGCTTTGTACTTGTTATGTATTAAGTCTAGATTATTTCTTTGTAATGTTGAATTGATCCCATGTTTATTAAATTGTTGGTTTTGTTTTATTTCAGTTTATTGATATGTTTTGTTGTGTGTGTGTGTGTGGTTTTTTTAAATGTTATATATTTTAATCAAATGTCTATGTATATGCCACTTTTCGATAGTAAACTGTGCTAAAAGTAGGTCAAAATAAACTAAACTTAAATTCTAGATCTTTCCTGGGCACCTGTCCAAGATCCCTCATTTCTCTGCCTTTGTAGAGGGGTAGGACCCCTCTACTTAGTATCTATTACTTGGAAACCAATAAATTGCTCAGCCTGCTGACAGTTAAATAACACTTCAATGCAGTTGAGTACTTTTCAATTAATTCTAATGCATGCTAATGCAAAGAGCTGTAGAGGACATTAATCACTTTTAAAGGGGCCCTTAAATACCGGTTGCACAGGTAAAATTGTACACACACCAGGAGAAACCAAAACTAGGTTCATATACACCAAGTTTTGTATTTCAAAGCGTGGGGAGGGTCACTGTATCCTAGGTGGCCCCAGAGCTGGTCATCCCATCCTTCCTGATTGTGCAACTCACTATTATAAGCTCACAACGACACCTGCAACTTGAAACAACTACAGCTCTTGCAATGACTTTTGATGCAGGTATTGGAGTTGCTGCTGCATCAGTGACAGTAATCCTACTCTTAACAGCATAGTGCTACAGATGGTATATATAAATAGTGTGTGTGTGTGTGTGTGTGATTTACTGCATAGAGTTAAAAATAACTAAATTCTAAATTAGTTGCTAGAAGGGAAAATGGGTGAAGAATGACTGGCTGAAGCTCCCAGGGGAGAGAAGGCAATACATTTTGTGGGGAAAGAAGAGGAACTCTTTATACAAAGCTCTTATCTCCGATCAGCTGCTGCTAAGAGCTTTTCCCTGCCTGGGAAAGGGAGCAAAACCTGGGGAGGAAGTTGCTGAATCCTGCTTATGTCTGAATAGCCCTGAATAGCCCTGCTGCCAAGTAGAAATGCAAAGGCTTGAAATTTGGGGTGATACTTGAAAGTGCTGCTGAATGATTCAGGCCTGCTTACTTATGAGTAGAAAAAGGTGGTGGATAAACTACACGTGCAGCCCCCGATCCCCCAGCAGACACTAGATGCAGCTCTTGAGACCAAAACGTTTTTGCACCCCTATCCCAAGGGTCCAGTTTGTAGCTTGGGGGTGCTTATAGTTCTATCTTTGTTTCTAAAGCAGGGATGGGGAACTTCCAGCCCATAGCCTTAATCCAACCCAGGGAGATGCCCCATCCAGCCCGTGGAGGCTTGGACTCCTTCTGCGCCCTAGCCTGGAGGCTACCAGGGGCTTGGAGTGGGGCTGGAGAGAGGAATTTTGACCTATTTGATCATGCATTTTGACTATTTGATCATGATTTTCTGCTTTTAATTTTGTTGTTGCTTCTTTTAATTTCTTTTCAAAGTAATTCTATTGGGGTGCCTCTACAAGAGGCATTTAAAGTTCTTTCAAGGCGCATTAAAAAAATTACCTCTACAAGAACGGAGCGCAAATCAGGCGTAGAGGCGCCTTATCTCCCCGATTATGCGCATTATCGAATGCGCGTTAAATCACGAGTTTTATTTTGCTCCGTCCGTTAAAGCACATTTTGACTGTGTGAATAAGCGCTTATGCGCATTAACTACTTGTAAAGCTCATTTTGAACATCTGTTAATGTGCTTCGCCGCCTCTCGCCGCCTCTCGTGCAGAGGGATTAGGCGTAAATGCGCTTCAGCGATTATGTGCATAATCGCCTAACCAGGCGCAAAAGCGAATCCTTGTAGAGGGGACCTTGGTTTGATTATTGTTTCTGTGTGTTTGTTTTATTATGGACATCTTCTTGAGAGTTTCAGCTATAAGGCAAGCCATAAATGAATGGCTGAGACAGATGGGATTTGTGGTACACAACATCTGGAGGGCATCGTGTTGGAGAAGGCTGCAATAGATTATTTTTTTATCTATGGACAATCTGGAGCAGTTGAGGGCAGGTAGCTCAGCCGCATCCACTTATGTTCCTTAATTTTCAGAATGAATACTGATGGATAACTGACTTTGGCATCAGAAGATGTATACAGAACAGTTCATGGTGGTGTTTCCAGCCAAGGCTTTTATTGTGCTATCTCACTGTCTCATTCATGGTGTTTTATAGGGGTGGGGGTGGTCTGGATGATAGCATCTTCGGTGTCTAGCTCTTCTATGGTTTTTCCTGCCCCTCTTCTTCCATGATTTTTCTTACCAGAAAAATATCTGTTATGGAAGAACAGATGGAATAGCAGCGCAACACATTTTCACAGTTAGCACTAGGAGCCCTCTGCCTGGACGCACCTGTAGAGGAAGAGAGGGCTGTGCTGCTAACAGGCTTTGAGAGAGCTGTTGCCATTTCCCTTAAGGAAAAGAACATGGCCATTGGTCACTGGCACATGTATTTGCACAGATAACAATGAACAAAACGATCCCATATGCTGCTACCGGAGATGAGACCAGGAACAAAAATCTAGCCAGGAGACAAATGACTTAGTTAGGTCCATCTAAAGCAGTCACTCAGTCCTACCAACATGTATTGGAGGTGGTGAGGGTGTTGCACAGAAAAAATGTGTGCGCATGCAGTCTCGGTTTTGCTATACGCATTGCCTCCAACCCCACAATATTAAACTAAGTGGCTGCTCTTACTCTGTCCAGCAGGGGGTCCTGCTAAATCCCAGTTGAAACTTTATTTTTATGCTGTGTGTCTTGACTCTTTGGGTGACTGAACAGATTTTATCACCCCCCCCCCTTCTCTGTAAAACAGAGCTCTGAAGAGCAGCATTAAGGGCAGAGCTGCTTTCTCTGTGTATTTCAAATTCCTTATTAAGGTTGCTTTGCGCTCTTTCTTCTCTGTGATTTCCAAGCTGAAAATACCAACAAGGCAACAGAAGTATTATTGATTCTCCCCCACCCACACACCCACCCACCACCCTTTCCCCCCTTACTTGGTAACAAATGACTCTCTTGACCTGATTGTTGCAAACACTTGATTCTTTTTTAGCTACTTGTTTTCTGGAAAAGTGGGAATGTTATATCTCCGTCTCTGTGCCGGCCTCCCGTTCTCTGTTAGAGTCTATCCCATTTGTGGCATTCCTCCTCTCCAGGGCCAGCTTTATATCCAGTTCTCTGAGCTGTTTCAGGAAGCCGCGGTTTGGGAGAATGCACCTGTGTTTGAGCACTTGATCTATGGCGTCAACCACTGTCATATTCTTGTAAATCATCAGGTATGCTAGAACCAAGGCAGCTGAGCGGCTGCGGCCCATGGCACAGTGCACTAGAACCTTGCCTGTAAAGTGAAGAAAAGAGAGAGAGAGAAACCATTCAGTGGCTGAATTCGGACAACACGATAGTCAATGGTGGGGTAATAATCAACTTTACAGTTGTTCATCTCGGGGGTACTCCCCACACAACATGGTAATAAATAATCAACTGTGGTGTGGATTAGGATCAGCGCTGAGTTGACTATGGCAGCATTCGGATGACGCGATAGTCAATACAACTGACGATTGTTTCCCTCCCCCCAGTTGCTTATTGTGTCGTCCGAATTCAGCCAGTATCTGTATCACAAGCATTTCTTCATTTGCCTTTGTTGGGCAATTCTTATCTAGTAATATGCTTAAGCACACAGTCAGAATCAGACTCTCAGGATTGGACTAACTGTTGAGAAATCAGCTCAGCCTAGGACAGGTAGCTGCTCATATGTAAATCCAAATGTACTGAACTTTGCTGGACTTGCTTCTCTTAGATATTTTAGGCTGCAATCCAATTCACAAATGCGTAGGAATAAGTGCTATTGAACACAGTGAAACTTACTTCCATGTAAACAGGCTGCATGAATTGCAATGGTGAAAATGAACATCCATTCAACTATAGCACATTCTTACAATGGTGTGGGGGAAGCTATGAGAACATTAGATAAAGGAAGTTTACATGCAAGGCCTTGTATTTTTAAAAAAGGGAAAAAATGATCTCTAAATGTTAACAAGGATATCCCCCTTTTCAGGTTATAACCAATAAATAACTTGCCAGTTTTCTGTTTGATCTCATTATTAGGAAATTAGGTGAGGCATGAGGCAATGATCAGTGCTGGATAATGCTAGTAGTAGCCCTTCATTTTTTTATACTTACACCCTGCCTTTTTTCAGCCAAAATGGACTCTCAAAGCAGGTTATATAACATTGCTATCCACCACAAAGACACAAAGATGTCAGAGGTGCATGGAGGTGGGGGAGGAATCTTACAGGGAAAAAGGAAAGATGATGTTTGGCAACTCATAGGTTTCACTCCACAGTTGCTTCTTTTCTTTCTTTCTGCTATGTTGTTCCTGCCAGGTAATAGCTACAATCCTGGAAGTGCAGGAACAGCCCAAACTAGGCAAGTGCTGGTAGTGATTTACTGCAGGAAAACTGTGATGGTTGCTTGGTGGGAGGATAAGAAGCTGGTGCTGTCAGTGGCTGGAAGAGGAGGAGGAGTTGGGGGGAGTTGGTGAATCCTATAACTGAGGTTATCAAATAAACTTGCTCTTAATTTTTGGGGCCAACGAGACGAGTGCTAAGCCTGCCCTCAACTGCTCTATCTCCTCCTGAACATACAATTCTACATTTTGCAACAGGAGTGCATAGAGAAATTATGCAAATAAAATAAATTTCTCCTCTGTAATATTGCAGTTAGGTGGTTGAACATTTATAATTTTGGAAGTGAAATGGGACCAAGAAAATAGAGGAAGTACCATAGATTGGCCAGACTGATATCAGAGACAAGTGATACCAGATTTACCCTCAGAATTGTGCGTTATATGTGTGGGTGTGGGCCCTCCCACTATTTCCTTGCAAGAGCTGTCTATACCAAGCTTGGGGAAAATAGAAATATATATATATTTAAAGTCACCCTCTCTCTCTCTCTCTCTTCTAGTCCTAATGAGGGATTAATTTGTAGCAATGGCTTGCAATTGGCAAAGGCAGAAGGCCTCTAAAGACCCAGACAGCTTTTTTGTACATGGGGCAGCTGATCTGAACAGAAGGGAACCAGCATCAATGGGAAGTTGGGAACCTGAAAAGTGGCACCTAAGATATTAAGAGCTTTATAGGTCAGCAGGTGACATCTTGTATTTCTCTGCTTGCTTCAGCTGCAAAAACCCTCCCGTGGAGGCTATTTTGCAGAAAGAAAGGAATTCGAACCGAAAGGCCAGTTGAGGCTGAAGCATTTTGTAGAATTTTAAAGGCCTCCGTTTAGAATTAGGGCACCACTGACGGTCAGCAAATGATGAGCTGTAGCAATCAAACAGCGATATCAGAAAGGCTTTAATGTTTCTACTTCATTATCCTTCTGCTTGTGTGAAGATAGCAATAAATCTCGGTTGCAAGGGGAAAACCTGCTTTGATAGTAAACGAGCTAAAGAGTCACAGTCAAAGTTTGAGAGGAGGGGGAGGAGAGAGTTCTCATGCTTCCTCCCCCCCCCCGCCTCACTTCCTGCCTCCCCACTAACTCTTCTCTGAAGGCTGTCTCAAACATGCCCTTAATGGCTCCTGCTTCTCCTGTCATGGTGTAAACGTCACCCCCCTCCCCCAAGGTCCATGTTCTCCAGGGTTCACCTGCAGTCCATGGACCAGGGAGTGGCCTGTTTTGCAGGTTGCAGCAGAACTGGGAGTCTCTGCTTGATATAATGTGCAAATTGGCCCTCGGTGACAGCAGCATGATATGGGTAGTAGTCCAGCATCATGTAGAAAAGCCCATTGTAAGGATGGTAGGAACCAAAGAGTTTCATAGCCAGGGAAGTAGTTCTGGGGAAGTGAAATCTAGGACTTGTGAAAGTGGCCCAGTGTTAAATAAGCCGTGCTTGTTACACACTTCATTCATTTGTAGCATTGTTCTGAAATGTTTGCAGCAGCAAATATTACACACATCCTGAGCTTTCCTACCCTTTCACAGCAATCGTATTTGTGAGTGCAATCTTCAAAACACTAATGCAAATCCCATCTCGCCATGGGAGCTAGTAGTCTGAGAATGATTGGATAAAAATATTTTCGCCCATTTCTTTTGTGACTTGAACAGCTTTACACTTTTAAAATAAATGTACTACAAATAAGCCAGCAAAGATGGAAAAAATTATATTTTTAAAATGTCCGTTTACCATTTCTTAACATTTGATGTTGAAAACACATAAGAGTTTTCTCTCTTCTTCCTCTGGTGTCCTTTCAGCTATTTTTCCTCAGTTTCTCTTCTTCCTCCTCCTCTATCACTGACTGACTTTTGTTCAGCCCCTTTCCCAGCATTCTGTGCCTGTCCTTTCATTGGCCCAGCGCTCTAAGAACTCACAGGAGGAAGCATTAATACATGTGCAGACACAAACAGTGTCACATGTTCTATTACATTTACAGTGCTGGGGGATATGCATTAACCCTCCGTTTGCCAAATTGCTGTCTTTTCCCGAGCTGCCCTAAGCTCAAACTTTGAACTTTTTCAAAGTTTCAAATTGTTCTGCATGTCTACACTGCTCAAGCTTCAGTTTAAAACAAAAATTAGCAAAATCAGTTTGATAGATCTTTAATAATAAGCCTTACACTATTTTACTTCTATATATGATGTGTTGACTGTATGCTCAAGGATCAAAACCAGAGGTTAAATACCATAATCTTAGGCTACCTCCACAAGAGAGGTTTAATGCTCTTTGAAGGCTCATTATAAATTTTACCTCCACACCAGCGGAGCGCAAAACGGGCGTAGAGGCGCGTTATCTCCCAGATTATGCGCATTATTGAATGCGCGTTAAATAGCGACTTTTATTTTGCTCCGGCCGTTAAAGCGCATTTTCGCAGTGTGAACAAGCGATTATGCGCATTAACTTCTTGTAAAGCGCTTTTTGGACATCAATTAATGCGCTTCGCCGCCTCTCGCCGCCTCCCGTGCAGAGGGATTAGGAGTAAATGCGCCTCCGCGATAATGCGCATAATCCCCGAACCGGGCGCAAAAGCGCATCCTTGTGGAGGGGGCCTTACATTGGCTCTATTCCATCAACTTGGATGGCTTTAAAATGGGGTTAGACAAATTCATGGAAGATATGCCTATCAATTATCAATGACTACTAGTCACGATGGCTAAGTATAACCTCCCAAATCAAAGGCAGTATGACTCTGAATACCAGCTGCTGGGAAGGGTGCTATTTCACTCATGTCCTACATGTGGGCTTCCCATTGGAACATCTGGTAGGGAACTGTGGGGGCAGAATGTTGGGTCAGATCCAGCATGGCTCTTCCTTTTTTCATTTGCCCTAGTTACTTGTCCATTTCCATCTGTGATGATCTTGGATCACCAGACAAGACTATACCTTTTGCAACTCCATTTTGGGAGGCTACAAAGTATCACCAAGTCAGCAAAAATCTATCTTTTCTTCCGTCCTGTTTAAAATCAATCATAGTTTATTGCTGCTCACTCATATCTAAGAAGTCTTAAATGCTCTAGAGAGAATAAGCCAGCCTAGCTGAGAGAGGTTTCAATTAGAAAGGTGGTCATTCCTAGGCTCCCTAATAGTTTAACTCTTAGTGTGCTTAATTCAAAACCATCTTCAGTCAGCATGAAGAGTGGGAAACTCTGCTTGGCATAAACTTCTCTGATTGTCTTTTCATAAGCCCTGCCTGTTGCATTTTCTATGACGTATAAGGCATTGCTTGGGCCTCGACTGGAGCACTGTCAGGAATTGACTGTGGGTCTTGGCATTCTGCTATGCAGCCCTCCAGGAGCCAGGGAGGGAAAGGTTCCCATTCTCCATGGCCACAGGGTCAACACTGCTCCTGCACCTGGCCTAACAAGGTAAGTATGGTTTTCAAGGAAGGGAGAAAGGTTTGGGAGATTGGAGGAGGCTGGAAGGGAGGAAGGGAGTGTTACTACATTTGGAACAGAAATGAACAACGATTTCCCATTTTTAAATTTCCAAGATAGCCTGCTGTGCGCTAAGATGTGTATGCTGGGCATCACTATTCCATTTTCTGTGAGATGGACTGAAGAGGATCTGGTCCCCAGGAAGACATTGGCCCTGACTTAAGCTGACACATTGAACTAGTGGTGGGCAACCTGGTTCTCTCTAGATGTTTTCAACTACAATGGCCCACCATGGCCAAAGGGCAGAGATGAAGGGAGTTGTTGTAGTCCAAACCACCTGGAGGGCACCAGTTTGCCGACCCTTGCTTCAAACACTCTTCCATGATCATAGACATTGGGTTAAATCCAACATTGTGCTAGTGGAAGTCCACTAGCACGCTGGGACTCTCTTCCTCTCTCCTCCCCACTGCAGCCCTCTGGAACGCCCAAAAAATCTGCTACAGAGGGTTTCTCAGCCTTCCAGAGTAGATTTTGAGGGTAAGCTGGGGGGACATCACCCCTCCCAGTTCCAACGAGAGAACTGCTTTCATCCACAGAACAAGACCATTGGATACAAGCCATAAACGGGATCCCCCCCCACCCTAGATCAGCTACCCTTGGTTTTTTTTAATCAGAAATTTTCCTATTCTAAAGACAAGACTTAATACTTATTAATGGAAATTGTCATGTCACAAATTTAAACGCATTTAAAAAAAATGCTAGGTAGAATTAATGCTAGAACCATAGGAAGCTGCCTTAAACTGCGTCAGAACAGTATTGTCAATGATGATTGGCAGCAATGGCTCTCCAGGTTTCAAGCAGGAGCTTTTCCTAGCCCTACCTGGAGATACCAGGGATCGAACCTGGGACTTTCTACCTGCAAGCATGCACTTTACCACTGAATTATGGCCACTTCCCTAGAGGTGTAGCAGCAACACAGCTTGGCTAGGAATTGCACTAGTCAGCCCTTCTGATGCCTGCCAACTTTACTAAAGCTGACTTTCCTACACAGATATCACTTCATGTAGGAATTGTGTACTATGTGACAAATGCACACATGACTATCTCCACATGAGATGGTAAGCTCCAGTGGGTGCTGAGTCCCAACTGTGGGCCTGTGTGTTGAGACATAGACATTTATCCTGGGCACTGATGAAAGGTTGTCACCTGGAGGAGGTCCAGGAACTCTTCTCGATCAACCCAGAGTGCAGGACACGGAATAATGGGCTCAAGTGACAGGAAGCCAGATTCCGGCTGGACATCAGGAAAAGCTTCCTGACTGTTAGAGCAGTAGGACAATGGAACCCATGACCTAGGGAGGTGGTGGGCTCTCCCACACTAGAGGCCTTCAAGAGGCAGCTGGACAACCCTCTGTCAGGGATGCTTTAAGGTAGATTCCTGCATTGAGCAGGGGGTTAGACTTGATGGCCTTATAGGCCCCTTCCAACTCTACTATTCTATGACTCTATGATTCTATGAAAAAGAGTGGGTACAGCCAGGCACAGGGTACTGATGCTATTGGAGCAAGGATGGGAGTGTATAATTATGCTTTACAGACTCTGGGCTAAATCACCTGATCCCAGTAATTCATTATTAAAAAGAGAGGTGCTGGGGCTTAGGCCTGTGTGGGAGCTTTGCCATCTGCTTTGGAAGAAAGCCCTGTTATTCAATTCTTGGTGTGTTGGGACAGGCTGTAGATGCTCAAGGCTGACAGAGAGAGCCTTCGTATCTGCTCAAGAGGTTTTTTAAAAAAATTCTGATTACTTTAAGTCTGTCCCCTTTAAAAGAGGGTGTGGCCATAGATGAGAAAGGGTGGTGCTAAATGGCTGTAATGTAGATGGGGTGGGAGGGGCTATAGGATCAATGGTAGCTGCATGAAATCTCCAAAACCCCACCCCTCCCCTGCTATTTTTCCCCACTGATCCCAAATTACAGAAAATATCCTTGTCAGATGATGGTCTTGAGTGAGGCAGGTTTGCATTCCTTTTTCCTTACTTGTGTTGTTCTGAAGTGCTTTATCAATGAACTCAGCAGAAGAGTAAAAGAACTGGCTAAGATTGAAGGTGGGGAGATCATCCGCCTCCACCCCATGGTACTCGAGGCTCATGTCACTGTAGTATTCTGGTCCCGTGTCCACGTTCCACCGGCCGTGGGCTGCGTTGAGGATGTGGGTGAAACCAGCTTTCTCAAGGCTGTAGCGATCGAGCGCCGTTTTCCTGTTTTCAAAGCAGAAAAGGCTGTTTGACGTGCATACGAGAAACACCTTGGTGACTTTCAGTAACCCAAGAACAGGATGGCTTCATCCATTGATGAGTTGCACATGTGAATGAGCCATTTTAGATCGAATGCCACACTTACAGGACTTTAATCTTGCACCCCCTTGATCCAAGCATGCTTAGGTCAATTTTCACGAAGAGCCTTAAATGTACTTCATTCTATGATGATGTGGGTAGCCCATGGTTTTCAACACAGCCAATTCCAGCCATGTCACTGAGAGTCCACTGCTGAGCAAGTCTTTAAGGGAGAAAGCCCGTGACTGTATCTGCAGGAGCTCTGTGGCAATGCTTCAAACAGCTGTGGTTCTTCCTTTGACTGAAACTCAGTTGCTGCCTTGCATGTTACAGGAAACAGACTTTGCCCTCCTCTACATGGCGTCTCTTCCGCCGTACAGCAGCGGCAGCAGGCAGTGCACCCCGCACCGACACTCCTTCCATCCATCTACAGCGGAAAGAGCGCCATGGCGGGTTTTCCTGCTGCCGCCGCTGCTGCACCTACCCGGCAGCAGCTGGAGGGGCGGCTGGGAGCATCAGCCCCCCTACTCCAAGGTAAGTGTTATCTTTTTTTTAATGGGGGGAGGACTGCGGAGGCGGTGCAGTGAGCTTATGGCTCGCTGGTCCACTCCCTTACCTGTCCAGCCCGCTCCAAGCTAAAAAAGTCGGGGTAAATGCCCGACTTTTTTAGAGCGGAGCTTTGGGGCTTTTCCCCGTAGTAGCTTCGGAGTGGCGGCAGCGTCATGTAATCCACCTGCCGCCACTCCGAAGCTAATGCAGGGAAAAGCGACCGTCTAGAGGTACCCTCTGTTTCCACTGAAGGTCAAAGGCATTTTTTCTGTGGTGGCTGAGGAGCATTCATGTGTCTAAAAATGTGTGGGAAATGCATCTGGGAATTGTGATGACCCAGAACTCCTGGGCTGTGATTTCATATGCATGTCTGGATCCAACCCATTGTCTCAGGGCTGGTTCATAAGTTATTGGGAATCAGGAATGACCTTATGTTTTGAGAGCTAGGAAGGTGAACATGATCTGACCCAGCTGCTTCACAGCCACACTGAGTTCTGCCCATGTAGGCCCCCCCCCGTCTTTTTGCTGTTGCTGTTATGAGATCTTCAAATTAGAAGGAAAAGTGTATTTGAGATTGCAGTAACAACTCTCATCTATGTCTAATTTTGCTCAGTGTTAATACAGTGAGCAGATGGTGAAAGGGAATTTAGGTGAATGGAGGCTCTTACAAGGTAGAGACTAAATTTTGCTCAAAGGCTCATCATTCCATCATTCCATATTTTCACTGGAACTCTCTCTCACCCTGGCTCACCTGCCAGCATTTAATAGGCTCATGTGAATGTGTCAAACTTTCATCTTTGTAAATGTGAACAGCCGCTGGAAGACATTTGCTCCTATCTGGTGGAGATTAGAGCATCAACATTTGACCTAACCTTTTACCGGCTTCTGGTTCTGTGGCCTGATGCTCTTTTGTGCTTAGAAGTTGATCTCTGCAACAGTGAATAGTAATAAAAAAAAGGATCACGGGGCAGTGGTCACTGCTGGGCAAAGGCTGGGGCAGAATTCAGTACATGTTTGTAAGAACATCAGAAGAGCCCTGATGCTGGATCAGACCAAGGGTCCATCTAGTCCAGCTCTCTATTCACACAGTGGCCCATCAGCTGTCAACCAGGGACCCACAAGCAGGACACTGTGCAACAGCACCCTTCTGTCCATGTTCCCCCCAGCAACTGGTGTATACAGGCTTACTGCCTTGGATACTGGAGGTAACACATAGCCATCAGGTCTACTGGCCTTGTGAAGAAGCAATTTGGGTTCTTAAAAATCCATCTGTGCATCCTTTTCTTCAAAGGTGATACAGTCT
The DNA here is from genome assembly GCA_029215795.1 of Anniella stebbinsi. Lineage (NCBI taxonomy): Eukaryota > Metazoa > Chordata > Lepidosauria > Squamata > Anniellidae > Anniella > Anniella stebbinsi. The sequence continues at coordinate 248,229,710 of JARDYH010000002.1, forward strand.
GAGCAAAATAGGCTTTGGAGATATGTGTTTGTTTGCTAAGATAATGGTAGGCTGACCATATGAAAAGGAGGACAGGGCTCATGTAACTTTAACAGTTGTAGAGCAAAGGGAATTTCAGCCGGTGTCATTTGTATGCAATTAGTTCCTGGTGAAATTCACTCTTCATCACAACAGTTAAAGTTGCAGGGGCCCTGCCTTCTTTTGTATATGGTGATACTAGTATAGTGCCTGCAACTTTAACTGTTGTGATGAAGAGGGAATTTCACAGGAACTAATTGCATACAAATGACACTGGCTGAAATTCCCTTTTCTCCACAACTGTTAAAGTTACATGAGCCCTGACCTGGATTTTATCTGATCAGCCTAAGCATCTCTAATAAATCTAGCCTTCCCGATAGGGGTGGAATTTGCTTTCATAGGTAACCTTGCTCAACCACAATGCTATGAGAAGCTGAATGGCTGTTAGTAGTTATAGGCCCTACTTGCTGTCAAAATTATGCAAATGAGGTCACGTGACCGGAAGTAAACAAAGCCATGCTTCCGGAAGTGACGTCACCACCTGTCAAAACAAAACCACGTGACCGGAAGTAAACAAACATCACGTGACCGGAAATGACGTCATCGCCTGTCAAAACAAAACCACGTGGCCGGAAGTGACAAATGTAAACAAACACCATGTGGCCGGAACCGGAAGTGACGTAGGTATGCAACCCCCTCTTGTGGCCGGAACCAGAAGTGACATAGGTAAACAAATGCCATGTGGCCGGAACCGGAAGTGACGTAGGTATGCAACCCCCTCTTGTGGCTGTAACCGGAAGTGACATAGGTAAATAAATGCCATGTGGCCAGAACCAGAAGTGATGTAGGTATGCAACCCCCTCTTGTGTCCGTAACTGGAAGTGACATAGGTAAACAAATGCCATGTGGCCGGAAGCGGTAGTGCCGAATGTAAACAAAACCCAGGTGGCCGGAAACGGTTCAACAGTAACACGGGCCCCTCTGGGTGACACGTCTGCAGGAACATGCCCAGGCATGTCTCCCCACAGCCCCTCAGCGGTTGGCTAAGGAATAGCTCGTGACCTGCCCCCTGGCCAATAGGAAGAGGTTTCAGAGCCCCCAACACTAGGACAGGGCGTGCTGTGCTTTTCAGACAGCCGGGGCAAGCCGTCGGTCACAGTTGCTGATTTTTGGAAGAACATGGAATCCCCCAGCATCCCGATGAGGCCTACGGAATTTTCTACCCCGATGGCGCCAGGCAGGCCTAAACCCAGAAAGAAGGGTACGATTCGGTCTTTATCATATCCACCAGATCCTCAGAACAGTTCTGCTGCAGCCGAGAGCAAACCATTATCTGTGGGGCCTTGTGGTTTTTCTTTTCCACTGGCCCCCTTGAAGCTCCAACCTAGAAAGCTGAATACAGGACAGTCTTCTCTTCCTGAAACCGCATCAGGGTTCGATTGGAGAATGGATTGTACCGACCAGTGGGCTGATACAGTATCAGGGGTCGATTGGAGAATGGATTATACTGACCAGTGGGCTGATAAAGTATCAGGGGTCGATTGGAGAATGGATTATACCGATCAATGGCCTGATACGGTGTGTGGTTTGAACAAGATGCTGCTAAAGAATGAGCTTACGGATACTTCCGACAGCCTTGGGGAGTTCACCAGCATCGCTGAGGAGGCGGATGGGGGTGTACTTAGGAAACTGGCCAGCCTGTCTATAGAGAAAATGGGGCTTGGAGATCCTGACACAGCCGGTTCTACTTACCAACCAACCCTGGAGACTCTGGAAGAGGAGATGGAGGTTATGACCGAGAAAGGAGGAGCACCAGTAAGTATTTTTTATATTAAATTTGTTGTCACTAGTATGTTGAGGGTGATTGTAGATTACTAAAAATCTTGTCTTTGTTTTACATAGGAGCGTTGTACGTGTGTTGGTCTTGAGAACTTGAACATTGACACTTCACGGACTGTCAAGATTACCTGCATTTCGTGTATTTCTCCAGGCATGGACATTGAAAAATAGTAATAAAAAGTTTCTGTTGTTATTTGCACCAATAAAAACATTTTGTTGTAAACTTCCGCCTCCATTCTTGCGTTAACCTACAATATGGCAGATCTTGAAGAGATCCTAAGGAATATTTATTATACACCCGGGAAGGCCGGGAGCTTTGGAGGTGTGGACCCTCTATTTCAGGAGGCCAAAAAGCAGAATGAAAAGGTGACTAAAAAGCAGGTTATCTCATGGCTTTCAGACCAGGATGCTTACACGCTGCATAGGCCGGTCAGACTCCATTTTAAAAGAAACAAAACAATTGTGTCTGGAACGGATGCCCAGTGGCAAGCTGACTTAGTGGATATGCAGCAGTTTTCTAAATACAACAAGGGCTACAAGTACATTTTAACAGTGATAGACATTTTGTCTAAATATGCTTGGGCTGTTGCTTTAAAAAATAAGACAGGCAAAGAAGTGTCCAAGGCCTTTAATGCCCTTTTTAAACAAGATTCCAGAAAGCCGGGCAAACTGCAAACGGACAGAGGGAAAGAGTTTCTAAATCAGTCTGTAAATAAGATGTTAAAACAACATGGCATTCATCATTTTGTCACCAATAATGATGTCAAAGCAGCCGTGGTAGAGCGTTTTAATAGAACTTTCAAAACAAAAATGTGGAGGTATTTTACAGCGAATAATACTTTCAACTATATCGATGTGCTGCCACGCCTCCTAAAAAGTTATAACCACAGCTTTCACAGAACCATCCGGGCCCGGCCTGTGGATGTTAATCAGTCTAACTCACTTGCGGTTTGGAAAACAGTCTATGGAGACAGTGTTAGTAGAAAAGCAGAGGTCCCTTTGTTCAGAAAAGGAGACCACGTTCGGATATCTAAAAGCAAGGTGGTATTTACCAAGGGTTACGAACAGAATTTCACCACAGAGTTGTTTATTGTGGATCAAGTCATCCTAAAGACAAAAAGGCCTGTGTACAGGTTAAAAGATTATGAGGGGGAGGATGTTGTTGGAACATTCTACGCCGAAGAAATGCTGAAGGTTAAAGCCAAGGAAGACCGAGTGTACAGGATTGAAAAAATACTATCTACGAAAGGCAGGGGTAAGAAAAAGTATCATCTGGTTAAATGGCTAGGTTGGCCTAGCAAATTCAACAGTTGGGTACATGCTTCTGATCTTTGCGAACCTACAAAGCTGAAGAATGGATGAGAGTGGTTTTTACATAACTCTGCCTAGCAACGCTTGTGCGGAGGTTTTTCCAAACAACAAGAGTTCGGCATATACTATACAATTAGCAAGAGCGTTGGATCTTCCAGGCGCATGGGAAGTGGGCCTCGTTGAAACTCAATACCCCCACAGCTGGGACACTCTAACTACTGATGCACGATTTGAAATTTCTAACGGTGTACGTAGGTATCGTTTTTTTCTGCGCCGCGGCTATTATGCCAGCATTCCTGAGCTGGTGGAAAGCATGAACAGCCATATACGTGGTGGTCCGAAAGTGACCCTGCACTATGACGCTGTGTCTAGAAAAATCAGCCTGCAAGCAACAGAAAAAAATACCTTTCGAGCAAGTGCAGAACTGGCCCACATATTAGGCCTGTTTCCTGATCAGGATGTTGAAATATTGCCTTTTCCTGCTGACATTACTGGAGGTTTTAACAGTTTATACATTTGCACAGACATTGTGAATCACCAGATAGTGGGAGACTATTATGTACCTTTACTGCGTTGCGTACCTGTACGCGGCCAGAACAACGAACGTGTCAACATTGTTTACGACAAACCACACTACATCCCGGTGAGCAAACACCATATCGACACAATCACTATTGAGATAAAGACAGACCAGAACAAAAACGTGCCATTCTGTTTTGGGAAGGTGTTTGTGAAGCTACACTTTCGGCCCCGGAGAACCCTGCAGCTTTGAAAATGGCGATCCTGAAAACGTACGGAGACCCCTCCCTTTACAGAAATTATTACAGGGCTCAGGCGGGAAATGCCCTTCCAGGGTACCATGGAGCCCCTGTTATGTATGGGGCAGGGATTGGGGGGATATTCAGGAGTCTTTTCCGAAAGGCTGTTCCTCTTTTGAGAAGAGGGCTAGAGATCATTAAGCCACATATTAAAACAGCTACTCGGAATATTGCTAAAGATGTGGTCAGCCATGTGTCTCAAGCGGTTTTGAATAATGCCTCCCCTACACAACGCCAAGATGGTTCAGGACTAATCTATATAAAAAGAAGAAGAAAGGGGTTGAAAAGAAAAGCGTCTCAAGCACAGCTAATCGGCCCGCCCCGGCCCCTTAAAAGGAAAGCTGTGAGGGGGAAAAAACCTCAGAAAAGGAAGAGCGTTAGAAAGAAGAGGCGCTCATTGATAGGTTGGGGAGACATATTTTAATCCACCATGGCTTTTATCCACTGCAGCTCTGAAGAATGCACTAAATCCGAATTAGATTTATTCCAAATTGGTCCTACACAGACAAGTATTGAGAGAAGCTTGTTTATTGAAGTACCCCCCTTGGCAGCCCTGACAGAAACTTCTCCCGTAGACTTCTTCATTGCGGGAAATGGTGAAGATTATATGGATTTAAACAACACACTGCTGTACCTGTGCTGTAAAATTGTCAACGAAAATGGGACAGATCTCGCCAGAGATACTGAAGTAAGCGTGGTAAATTACCCCATAGCCTCCATTTTTAGCCAGCTGGACGTGACACTGGGAGACCGCTTAATAACTCAGAGTAATAATTGTTATCCTTATCGTGCTTTCATTGAATCCGTACTAAACTACAGTGAAGATACGTTAGCCACACAATTCTCTGCTGGGCTCTTTTACAAAGACACGGCTGGGGCACACGAATCAGTGGCTCTGGATGGGAATAATAAAGGATTCATTAAAAGAGCGAACCTTACAGCTGAAAGCCGGAAAATAGATCTGATGGGGCAGCTCCATTCTGATCTGTTTTTTCAAGAAAAGCTGTTGTTAAATGGCGTGGATTTGAAAATTAAACTGACCCGTAATAAAGATGCTTTCTGCTTAATGTCAGCTGCAGCAGATAGGCGTTACAAACTACAACTTCTGTCAGCCACCCTCTTTGTAAAGAAGGTGAGAGTGGCCCCGGGTGTCCGGTTAGGACATGCAGAGGCGCTGCTGACAGCCAATGCCAAATATCCAGTGGATCGTGTGAGTATGAAAGTGTTTAGTATCCCCAGAGGAAGCCGTGTCAGCAACCAAGAGAACCTGTTTTTGGGCCAGATGCCTAAACAGGTTGTGATAGGCCTGGTGGATAATGACGCATTCAGTGGCACATTCAATAAAAACCCGTTTAATTTTAAAAATTACCATATTAATTACGTATCACTTTATCTGGATGGGTTTTCGATCCCTATGAAACCACTCCAACCTGATTTTGAAGCTGGGAACTGTGTGAGAGAGTACATGAATTTGGTTCAGACAACTGGCAAGCATATGAAAGACAGAGGTCTTGTAATTAACCGTGAGGAGTTTGCAAATGGCTACACTCTTTTTGCATTTGACCTGACTCCAGACCAAGAATGTGGGGATCACTATTCTTTGGTTAGAAATGGGAACCTGAGAGCAGAATTTCGTTTTGCTGTAGCCCTGCCAACCACAGTCAACATGGTCGTGTATGGTGTTTTTGACAATGTGATAGAGATAAATCACCGGAGAAATGTCCTGTTTGACTATATGTAAAATGGACAGCGTGCAGTTAACCCAGATCCTATCTTCAAACCCCTATACACGAAGGACTTTCTTTGGAGTGTTCCCCTGCGACATGCTCCCCAGAGCGAGATTGCTACAAAGACCCGTGGGTTTGATAGTCAATACCCACCCCCACACCCTCCCCGGAGAGCACTGGTTGGCCATCTACTTGACAGAAGACAAGAATGGGGAATTTTTTGATTCCTACGGATACCCTCCAGACCATCCTCTGTTTCCTGAAGCCATCATGAAATTTTTAACAAAAAATGCTAGCAAGACGGCATTTCAGCCCCGGCAAATACAGGCTCCAGACTCTGTGGTTTGTGGTCACCACTGTGTGTTCTTCTTACAGCAGCGATGTAAGGGTCTAACATTTCAACAGATCCAAGAACTGTATTCTTACGATTTACAAGGAAATGACCAAATGGTCTTACAATTTATAAAAAACAAGAGAAATGTACGCCGCCCTGGTTCAAACTTGTTTCAGACAGCCCAAGGGTGTTTGTCATGTGTTGCTTTTCATAGCCGTGTTTTCTAATAAAATTGGGGTTTAAAAGATTTTTTTATCTGTGTGGTTATTCTTAGACATAAAACAGACAACCGCAGACAGTAATTAGGTTTAAACACATTTAAACATTTATTTTTACAACTTGAAAAACATTACGGTATTATAATTTGAGCCAAGGATATGGACTAGATTGTCTTTGCTTTTTAGAAGCCTTGAAAAAATCAACGGGTGTCACACTTGGGGGGCTTTTTTTAGTTGTTCAAAAACGTCTCTATTGGCAGGATTGCCGACTACAGAAGTTGGAACATTTAACTCAGCCAGGGATCTCAGAAAAACATCCCAACCTTTAGGGAGACGCTTGGAGGGCATTGCATGTTGTTGGGTAATCCCCCTGACCAAATCCAGCATATTGGAACCGGTTACAGCATCCCCTTTGTACACGAAGGACCCTTTGTCATTCCAGGATGTAATACTATTGTTCTGCTTCATTTTGTTTAACAGCAGCCTGGCATTGTTCTTAGATCTAGCAGGGAGGCTGTCCAGTACTTCTTGAAACACCCTGTCAGTATTTACTGCGGTTGTTGTTTCCTCAGAGGTCTGCTGTGGTTGCGTCAGAAACAGGCTTAGGTTTTCTTTCTCTGTCTCCTTCTGTCTTAGGTGTGTTAGGTATTTTTGAAGCAGAGCATCGTAGCGTTTAGCCTTCTCATATTCTGTCAAGTCAGATCTTTGAAGAATCCCCTTCATCTCAGTATCTAAGGAGTAGATTGTAGCAGTTCTGATGTTTTCCTCCTTAGGGGAAATCCCTTTTAATTGTTCCAGCTGGTGGCTAGGGACCAAATACATCTTTTTGGCATACTCCATTACTGGCTACTTAAAAGGCCGGTTAGCAGAGGGATGGCAAAACTTAACAATGGTGCAATGAACCCCCCAGACTGCTTAACCAAATGCCTCTTCCTTTTTAAAGAGATTCTTTTGTTGCCCAGGCTTTTGATAAAGCGACTTTTTTTTTTAAAACACGTACCTGGTGGGGAGACAGCGGTATGTTGCCTTTTAAAGTATTGAGTGCAATTTCAGAGAGGGCTGCTATAAAATCATCTGATGCTGTGCTTACAATGGCTTTCCTCTGGCGTGGTGTGGCCTTAATAAAAAGTTTTATGAGGGCCAGATTTCTCTTTACACGCTTGGACATGTTTCCAGGCCAAGGAGACAGCGGCAATAGAATGCAAACCACTACTGTCTGCTCCTTTTGTAACCAGGTGTGGCTTTTTTCATAGTATATACCACAGGCCAGTCTGGTGGAAAAATCCCTGTTCTCAACCTGTAAGATTCAGGGGTGGTTGTGTTTAAATCCACCAAGAGATAGCCGTAGGGTTTAAATGTGGCATCGTGGAAGGCTTCCATGAAATAGCGGACATTTCCTGGGAACATCTGGCGAGCCAGAGTCGCTATCTGCAATTTGTCCCTGGGGCTTTTGAATAATACCATGTATTTTGCATTTAGACTAATGGTGCGGTTGCTTTTTCCTTTGCAAAAAATATTCTGCGTAATGAAAATAATACTCAAGTTCCGGTGGTGTACATACTGAGTAAATGCTTTTTGAATTTCTTGGCTATTAGAGGCAGAGTCCATAAGATCATCCATAATTAAAAGATTTGTTTTATTGACAGGCAAAAGTTCATCATCATCAAGCTTTTCAGGCATTCCCTCCATAAATTTAATAAAAGGATATCTACATAGCAGTTCTTTGTACAATGGTTGCCAACAGCTATAACACCACACTATATTTTCAGGCGTCATTGTTAGCAGGGTATGAGCATTGTCCAGCAAATTTTTAATAAAATAGCTTTTACCACAGTTGCTCGGCCCTGCCAGAATGGCCGAGAATGGATGTTGCCACCTGTGATCCATCAAAAGCCGTAAGGAAGAGTGTTAAATCCCTCTGTGATGACCCTCTTATCATACACCACTCTGAGTGTTTTTTTAAGGATACCTGACTCGATAAGCCACTGCTTTTTATTCCGCACAATGGCCCCTTGCTGGACTACAATTTCTTTCAGATTTGATTCTGTGCGATAATCTAAGACAAGCTCCTTCAAAGTGTCAAAGTTGATCTTTTCCGAGTTGGAGAAGTTCAGAGTAATGCCTTTGACCTTGACACAAAACTTGCCAGAGGATAAATGATAAGCATATGTCTTAGGACCACCCGACACAAACTCAGTGATGAACTGTTCTGGTGGGATCTCACTGGTCAGGTCCCCTAAGAAGTCGCCCAGAGGTGGATTTGGTTCCCCTTTCCGACTCACAAATATCACAGAATCTGTGTCATGGTATAAGCATCTATCTTGCAGCACATCTAACAAGTTGTACAATTCTAAACGAGCATAAGCAGTTGTAAAAGAGGCTATCACGACATTAGTCTTACCCGGTTGTGTGTGGAGACCTTTTGCATGTCTCCAGGATACACTCACTGTATCGTCATCTATAATTTCAAAGTTTGAAACCTCATAGCGTGGAGAAAAGGCATAAGCCAAAAGCTCAGCTGGCTCCCTCACAATAGAGGTATTCATTAAGTTTGGGCGTTGACCAAATTTACCCCACAAAGAATTGAGGAACAGCTTTGCAATTTGACGCTTTGCGGGGTTCACAGCAATCTCCTGTGGCCGTAATTTCACACCCTCTTTCTCAAAGAAATCATTAACATATTTTGTCTTTTTCTCCTCATCTGTACACCAAGAGGGGTACCCAGATGCCTCTTGCTTCTGGCGCAGGTGCAGTTTGATATAATCTGAAAACAATTGATCAGATTTTTCTTCAAAATCCCAAATTTCATAAATGGCCAGCACTTTGTAGCCCTTCTCCAATGCTTTCAGCAATTCAACAGTACACCACGTTCCTTCAATAGCCCTTTCATCATCTCTGTGGGCACAACGTGTCTGTTGTTTAGTCTCGGTACATGTACGACATAATGGGAACATGAGTTTTCCACCCACCCTGACAGGCAACACAGGGAAAAGAAGGCCGCGTGGAGGGAGCATTTTAACTTTCGCAAGGCCGAAATAGCTAGAGAGTGGTCCAAAGTCCCTATAAATTATTTTGGGGTGTCCAATGGGGTATACTTTCGTTTTGTTCACAAACGGGTACAGACTGGTAAAGTCATAATAGTGAATTTGCTCATCAGCCTTTGGCTTATAATAGAGGCAGATGGCATTTGTTCTTCCCCCAAACAGAGAATCTCTAGGCTGTAGAGGCTGAGGCAGGCCCTTCTCACTTAGGAACTCTCCGAGTTCCCCATCAGATTCCACCATCTCCTTCCACTCATGCTCCCAAAGGGTTCTGACATTGAACCCCTGCCTTCTGAGATAGTCAGCTTTGTTTTGTGTACGGTAATTCAGATCCCGATAACTTGTGTCCGTCATCGGATTTCGCCCGGCATCATTATAGCAAATTGAGCAACCGTGAAAAAAGCAGCTGTTAAACACGAAGGCTGTTCTACAACCATCAATTTCTGCATATCCATCAAGGAAATAAGGGCCTACTTTTCGCTCCCCACCTTTCAGCGCGTGTTGAATCTCAATACCTTCCTTGTGTTCTAGATACATCAACCACTGTATTGAAGGTGTAGAATGTCTCTTTATCTGTCTATGGTAGTTGTCATGTGGGATAAGTGCGATGCTGTTTTCTTTTAAAAACATGTGTCTAAACATGACCATGCAGACACTGGCTAGAGTGAGGCATTGGAAAGGGTCAATACCTGTTGCAGATGATCCATCCCCAGATGTCATGCGTATGATTTCTTCTCGGTACAGGATGCAGGCCTTTCTCAGAATTTTAACATCTTGCTTGCAGTAGTACGTGAGCTCTTTTTGCAGGTTAAAAATGTTGTTTTGATTGTCCCTATACCACGAGAGAAACTCGGCTCTCTCACCAGGCATCATGCTGTCAGCCCCGTACTGATCAATGCTGGGCATAGGACCCACATAATCCCAGTTTTCAGCGGTGTTGAAAAAGTGTGGGAAATACCCTTTGCACCCCTCAAAACCCATGGCTTGTGGCAATTTGGACAGTTTCATGGGCAAGAAGTTCAGGCTGTCTATAAATCGTATTCCAAGCTTCTTCACCGTCACACACATTAGCTTGCCTCCCTGGGTGATAAGATCCACATCCATCTTTTCTGCAATGAGCTGTCTAACTATGAAATAACTGTCATAACCCCTTGCGTTGTGGGCCATAAAAGTCCAACCCCTGTACTTTTTGTCAATAAACCTTTTGACAAAGTCAGAGGTGCAACCTTCCCCTTTGAACTCCCATGCATCTGCTTCATTGAGACCCATTGCGAAAATGTAGTTGGGCGAGTGGATCCCCGTTTCCTGAGTGCTTTCAAAGTCGTAAAAAATGTATTTATCAGAAATTTCTGATCGCTTGACAGTCGGCATGAAGCACCGGTGACTATTTATATCCCCAACAGGCTTTTCGCACTGCTTGCAGCACTTCACCTTGCATTTGTGTTTTTTGGGGACATAGGATGCGCAAGTCTCGCACATGATTTTAGATTTACAGTCCACCTTCTTTAGAGCAGCCAAAGCACTGTGTCTCTCTAAGCATTCTCTGGACCTACAGAATAACTTGCAAGAAGGACACCGCACCTCTTGCACTGGCTCGCAAAGGGTCTCTAAACATAAACGGCATAAATATTTGCATTTGTGACTATGGCTGTATACGTTGCCGCAGACGCTACAATAATTTTTACTACCAAAGAATGCTTTGGCGTTTAGAATCCCATAGTAATGCTCATCGTGCAGCAGTAGGTGAAAAGTTTGGGTGTGTACAGGGTCCCCAGTCCTGAATATCTCCCAGCCCTTAGTCCCGTGCAGGACCACGGCGATATTTACTTTGAAATGCCTTTCAAAGGCAGTCACATCACTCAGCATTATCTTGTCATCTTCGGGAAACCCAAGCTCTCTATACAGCTGCCTCGCCCCATCTATTAACTCCCCAAAGGTGGGTCTTTGTGGGGCCATAACTGCCAAGAGACTCCCACCAAAACACAGATTGCTACCAGTACTGTTTAGATCCGCTAAAAAACGCCTTTTCTTTTGCACTAACTGGCTGTGAAGCAGAGTACTTATAACTCTACGGCCCCGTCCTCCACTGTTACGGATAACCCATACATTTAAGCGCAATGTCCCATGAAGGTGGATCTCTGCATTGCTCTGCATAAGGTTTGCGAGGTTGTCCATCAGATCTGAAGCATGCAGGCCCCCCCTGACCCTCCTCACAGTGAAGAGAGCGTCATTTAGTCCTCCGCCATCTAGATGTAATTGAACAAGATCCTCATCATGTAACCTCACGTAAAGATCATCAAGCAGGCCCTGTACAGCCTCTTGGATTGCCTCTTGCACCAGCAGTGGATGGTTTAATTGCTCCAGGTTGGCAAACCTGAAGGTTTCTCCGTATCGAGAAACGGGTTGGCGTGGTGAATGCCACTCCCAACTATTCAGCCTCTCCAGATAAACTCTTGGCAATTCATTGGGAGTTAGAGGGTGTTCCTCCTGGGTTTCTGGGGTGCCTAGTCCGGGGTCAGTAGGGGATTCATCCGCACTCAGAATGGCTGACCCCTCAGCCTCTAAATCAGGCATCTGGGTGGGTTGTGGGGGGTCCACATTGCAGGCAGTGGTCGGAGAGGCCTTTGGAGACCTAGTGTCTCTGATTTGTCTTAAAAGTTTTAACAGCGAGGGGCTTCTTTTCACCCCTACTTTCATACGTTTAGCATTCCTAATACGCTTTGACATGTATTTTAATGCTAGCTCTTTGTGTGTGCGGCTACGTTTCTTCAGCCATCCTGCTCCTTGCTGCCTGTCCAAACCTTTTTGTATGACAGAAATTTTAGCCTGGGCAGCTTTCACATATTTTTTTAAGGCATGGGGTCTCAGTAAGCCGGCACTCAAAGATGCCATAACATCTTGCATGAGCTTTGCAAGCGAGTCATTATAAGAAGTAGAAGAAGGGACAGCAAGGACCAGCTTCTGTTTTTTAAGTGGTGATGTTTCTAAAGTGTTCGCTGTGAGGTGTTTGAGTTTTCTTTTTGCTTTACCGTGTCCTCCGGGTCTGTCACTCTTTGAAGCTTGGGGGTCCTCTTGTGGCTTTGGTGGCATCCGTGGTGATGGTGGTTTATTTTTTGAAGTTTGGGGGTCATCATGTGCCTTTGGCGATGGCTCACTTTTTGAATCTTGAGGTGCGGGGCCTGGTTGTTTTAAAAAAATAAACATTAAGCATTTACAAAAATATTCATGACAGTCTGTCTAACAAAATAACCCAAAAATAATCATGTTTGTCTTTACCTTGGTTTTTAGTGTGTGAAGCCCCCGGTATGGTTCTCTGGCTCACCGGTAGAACATTTTTCTTTGGGGAAGACATTTCACGATCTGTAAAACACAAGTATTTTGAGTATGCAACTGTGGCCAGTCCCCTTGGGGCATGTTGAGACCTGCCCGCATGAGACCAGATACAATACAAAGAGTGGGCAATTCCTTGATCATTTTTCACTATACCGCCAAGGGCAATGGCTCCTGTATCGTTTGATTATATTTACAAATGCTTTGAAAATTATTTGAACTGTACTTCTGGACAAACATCTCAACACAGAACACCCCTGATTTTACAGAAACTTACCTCAACAAATCACGATTTTGCTGACAAGGAGCTATGGTCACTTACGGACACTCTTGAACTTAATTCTGTGGATGATGCCTGTAGAATTTTCAATCTTGTGATGGAAGGGGAATTTGCTGATGGAGAAATAAATTGGGGACGTATTTTAACCATTTTTCTGTTTGGGGGCATTCTTGTAAAGAAACTACAAACTCGCGGAATTCCTATGACTCATGAAAACACCAGGAAGATGGCTAAATTCATGACAGAATATATACTCAACACCAAGGCACAGTGGATCAATGAAAATGGAGGCTGGGTATGTCTCCTTTGTGAAATTGTGTGAAAGACAAACTGTGCTAATGCTGTACTTCTTAACCAAAACTGTTTTATTCTCTTTATCACAGGAAAATGGTTTTTTAAGCACGCTTAAGATCAAGAAACCACCCTATCGGATGAGTGCAAAATGCCTGGCTGTTTTTGTTACATGTTGCACTCTGAAATGGCTATTTTTTACTGCTGTGTCTGTGTATTAAAATACATATTTTGGGTTTGTTTAATTACTACTTTATTCAATGTAACGAAAATGTGTTGAACTGTACCAAAAAGGCCGCTGCATGGTAAAACCACTGGGGTTGTGAATTACCTTAAAACAAAAAAGTGAGGAACTTGGGTTTTAATTAAAGTGGCAGCATGCTTATAGAACCAATTTATAACCCAGCTTATAGCCCCAATTTTAAAAGATTCATAGTGATAAATGTAAAACACCTTATATTTAAGTAAAAGTATCTACATTCTCTTGAATACACCCCAGTCATCAATCATCCCAGTCATCTGCTTGGACCAATTCTTTTTATCATGTAAAAGAACGAGTTTCTACCCCCAATCAAAACACTGTCAAACCAATCAAAATTAAAACAAGCTTGTATTTAGGATATTTAACTGTGATAAATAAGCAGAAACAATTTCTTTTTAAAAAGTCAGTTGAAGCAATAGACAAAACCACTCACCATTTTTCATGCAGGATAACTTCTGATTCCTCCAGAAACCAACGGCGACTAGCCCCTTGTGCTCTGTGTCTTTATACAGCTTCAGCTCAGGATGCAGCCCCTCTGCCTAGGCTTTCTAGTCCCTCATTGGCTGATTTAAAATATTCACCATCTTCAGGGCCCTCAAGGTGTAAGCCTTTGTAATGAAAATAGCTCCATTGCCACCCCTTAATTGTCAGATCCTGGCATCCCACACAACAGTGATAGGATTGTGTCCTAGGGGCCTGGAAAAATGTCCCAGGTGCTACCATAGCCAAACCCTTCATTGTTTAACTCCTGACACCTCGCCCAGCCCTGGTGGTATTATGTCTTGGAAAAATGCCCCGGGTCATAGACCCTGCCGCCCCACCCCACCCAATGGTAATAGGATTATGTGTGGTGGAAAAAAATATAATCATCCCTTTGCTTGCAAACAGCTCTGCTTTTCTTTATTTTTTGATTCCCAATGATGCAAAACACTTTAACAATGAAGGAATTTATACAGAATTTCTAAAAACTGCATTTACAGTGGTAAGAAATGACTTATAGTGCCGATTTTTGATTACCCGTTCTACATGTTGAAGATAGGTATGGTCAGATGGCTTCATAATTTTTTCAAGCTGAGTACGTGGATTTACAGATCTACTAATCTCTGTAGTCAGAATTAAGACCTGGTCCACGTTCTCTGAGGTCAAAGCAAGACATTTTAGAGAATAAGCAATGAGGATAACAATATGCAACACAGGCTGAAACCACAGTTTTGCACAAAGAATGCGTAATTTCTGGGAAATGTCCATTTCTGTCCATGTTGTACATTCGTGAGAGCTCTGCCCGGGTGCTTGAATAGTACAACCAATACAGCTCTCATACAGATACTGATTTAGGCAGTGTTTCAAAATGCCATAAATGGTGGCTCTGACAATGCCACGCATAGCTCCGCGTCGCTGTCTTGGTAAAATATACTGTGCTTCATCAATTTGTAGTCCAAGAAGATTTTTCAGTGTGAGATGAGCAGGCTGGTTGGTTGCCAACGCTTCAGGAGCCTAAAAGATATTTTAAAATTATTAACATTATTTTTTGGGAAAACTTTTTATACAGGACACAGACACACAGACACACAGACTCCCACACACACACACACACACACACCTGAATGTGAATGTTGCCTGCAGAAGCCACGTTCCAGAGTTCTGTAGGTGACGGTTGTGCATTAGTGCTGCCAGACTTTTCAGATTCTTGAGCTGCTCCAGTATCTGCAGCTGGCTCCTGGAAAGTTAAGAAGACTTGTAATCTTCTTTAAACCTTACAAGCGGTTTCCCACACAAATAGCCCCCAGAAAAAGGTGTAAAAAGCTGTTTTACCTGCATTATAGAGTTTTCTAAGGAAATTGAATCCAATAAGCTTTGCCACATATCCGCGATATCTTTCTCTTCCTCCTCTGGGGTCTTTGTTGGTGGGAACTGTTCATCGTCAGAGCTGGTACTGATATACCGCTTTCTGGGTTTAGGCCTGCCTGGCGCCATCGGGGTAGAAAATTCCGTAGGCCTCATCGGGATGCTGGGGGATTCCATGTTCTTCCAAAAATCAGCAACTGTGACCGACGGCTTGCCCCGGCTGTCTGAAAAGCACAGCACGCCCTGTCCTAGTGTTGGGGGCTCTGAAACCTCTTCCTATTGGCCAGGGGGCAGGTCACGAGCTATTCCTTAGCCAACCGCTGAGGGGCTGTGGGGAGACATGCCTGGGCATGTTCCTGCAGACGTGTCACCCAGACGGCCCCCGTGTTATTCCTTAGCCAACCGCTGAGGGGCTGTGGGGAGACATGCCTGGACATGTTCCTACAGAACGTGTCACCCAGAGGGGCCCGTGTTACTGTTGAACCGTTTCCGGCCACCTGGGTTTTGTTTACATTCGGCACTACCGGTTCCGGCCACATGGCATTTGTTTACCTATGTCACTTCCGGTTACGGCCACAAGAGGGGGTTGCATACCTACGTCACTACCGGTTCCGGCCACCTGGCATTTGTTTACCTATGTCACTTCTGGTTCCGGCCACAAGAGGGGGTTGCATACCTACGTCACTACCGGTTCCGGCCACCTGGCATTTGTTTACCTATGTCACTTCCGGTTCCGGCCACAAGAGGGGGTTGCATACCTACGCCACTTCCGGTTCCGGTCACATGGCATTTGTTTACATTCGTCACTTCCGGTCACGTGGGTTTGTTTACTTCCGGTCACGTGGTCTTGGTTTGACAGGTGGTGACGTCACTTCCGGCAGCATGGCTTTGTTTACTTCCGGTCACGTGACCTCATTTGCATAATTTTGACAGCAAGTAGGCATTTGTTTACATTCGTCACTTCCGGTCACGTGGGTTTGTTTACTTCCGGTCACATGGTCTTGTTTTGACAGGTGGTGACGTCACTTCCGGCAGCATGGCTTTGTTTACTTCCGGTCACGTGACCTCATTTGCATAATTTTGACAGCAAGTAGGGCCTATAACTACTGCTGTTTCTCATGTAAAATACATCATCTGTTCAAAAATACATCTTGCCCTCCTTTGCCTCAAAAAGTCTTTAAGACTTTTATGGGAAACATTTATGTTGATGAACCAGGCTCTGGCCAATGAAAGGCTATGACACAATGTAGTTACATCACAACTAAAGGCTTGTCATGATTTTGCAACGACAGACTAACATGGCTATATCCTAGTCTGACCATATGAAAAGGAGGACAGGGCTCATGTAAGTTTAACAGTTGTAGAGAAAAGGGAATTTCAGCCAGTGTCGTTTGTATGCAATTAGTTCCTGGTGAAATTCCCTCTTCATCACAGCAGTTAAAGTTGCAGGGGCCCTGCCTTCTTTTGTATATGGTCACTCTAGTATAGTGCCTGCAACTTTAACTGTTGTGATGAAGAGGGAATTTCACCAGGAACTAATTGCATGCCGGCTGAAATTCCCCTTCTCTACAACTGTTAAAGTTACATGAGCCCTGTCCTCCTTTTCATATGGTCACCCTAGATAATGGAAATCTAGGGTTAGGGAGCATTTATATGAGAGGATGTTTAACTCCTCCTGTGCCCAAGCATTCTCCCCTGAAACTGCACACTCACAC
This sequence comes from Anniella stebbinsi, assembly GCA_029215795.1. Taxonomy (NCBI): domain Eukaryota; kingdom Metazoa; phylum Chordata; class Lepidosauria; order Squamata; family Anniellidae; genus Anniella; species Anniella stebbinsi. The sequence continues at coordinate 248,246,739 of JARDYH010000002.1, forward strand.
CCCTCAACAGACACAAATAAATACAGCTCCTGCTGTAGATTGACAGGGGAAATGGGACTGCAAATCATGTTTCTCTGGTAATATCTAGTTTGGCCTTTGGGGATAGGGTGGGGATCTTAGCTTCTATAGAAATAAAAGGGGGAAAACAAGCCCCAAATATTGGAGAGGGGGGAAAGTTAAAGTATGAAAAAATAAATAAAAAGCACAGTTTGAAGCCAGAGAAGTTTAGTAGGCCAAGTTATAGGCCTGCCCCATCCTTTGTGCTGTGGGGCAGCTCCATCTAAGGGGGATGGAGCAGGGTGACCCTATAAAAAGGAGGACAGGGCCCCTGTATCTTTAACAGTTGTATAGGAACGGGAATTTCAGCAGGTGTCATTTGTAAGCATATGGCACCTGGTGAAATCCCCTCTTCGTCACAACTGTTAAAGCTTCAGGAGCCCTGCCCTTTGGTCATTCTAGCATAGCTCCTGCAGCTTTAACTGTTGTGGTGAAGAGGGGAGTTCACCAGGTGCTGCATGCCTACAAATGACATCTGCTGAAATTCCCTTTTCTATACAACTGCTAAAGATACAGGAGCCATGTCCTCCTTTCCATAGGGTCACCCTACCTAAAGCCTTAAGACAAGTGCAGAACCTCAGGCCCAGGGCCCAATCTGGCCCTCTGGGATTCCCCAGACAGTCCCGCCCCCCCTTTCCTGCAGCCATGAATCATTGAGCGATTTCCTGCCTTTTGCCTGTTTTGTCCCCGCCCCCACCATTCTAGATGGTTGAAATGCCTCTTCTAAGGGTCAGTTGCTGGCAGGAAGAGCTTTCATGGGTGTGGGTGCTTTGGCCTCATCCTGTTTTGCCTTTGGCACCACCCCCTCAGGAGCTTTCCCCAAATTGAGTTTGGCCTTGAGCTGACAGAGGTTCAACTCCCCTGGCCCAGGGGCGGCTCTCCCTTGGCCTCCCTGCCACCCACTTGTGGCAGAGAAATCTCCCTACCTTGGAGTATATTTGCTCCAAGGCACCTCATGCAGTTGCCAATTGCCCTGCATAATCTCTTTCTCCCGCCCTCCTCTGACAATCCCAATAGAGCATTGCATGTCTGCCCTGCCCCCTGCCCCACCAGCCCCAGTGAGCCCCAACCACCACTGCCCTGGCCTGGCCTGAGAAGCAACTCTTGGGCCTCTACTGCTCCGTGGCATTTCTCTCCAACATCTTACAGGTGAGACAGGGATGCTTTTGTGTGCTCCTGAAGCCCCCTGACTCTCACCTGCCTGTGCTGCCTGCTCTCTCCCCTTCCTCTGCTTTATTTCACATTGCTGAAAGCTGCCCTTTTCCCTTTGTATAAAGTGTTCATTTGATAGACGGTTGGCCTTACACCAACTTCTGGGCTTCAGGTGAACATCGCCAGCTGCAGTGCGCAAACTGGCAGGCAATGTACTACAGATGCACACACATGCCTTCGGAGATCAAACGTTCTGAAAACTGTGGGGGGGGGGAAGTGTTGGAATCTATCTGTGTATATTTAAAAGGCATCTCTAACATTTTTTAAATATGCAACATATGGGGGAAAATAGGGTTGTGTTTGCTTTAACAGGGACAGGTGCCAGAAAACAGGAAAGCTCCGCATGCCCTGGTTGCTTGTCTGCCAAGCTTTCCCACATAATTCTCCCCACCACTATCTTCTCCGGTTGCTCATCTACGGCTCTCCAAATCCACACACTCTTGCATGTACACAGGCCAACACAAAGGTATGATGTCAGGGACACACCTTCACTGTGATCCAGTTAATACAAGCCATGATCTCCATGGCTATATGAGGCCTTTTGTATTGTGATGTATGTTTGCATAACTTACTCATCTCCTATGTGGAGGTTGGGCCAGACTTCATTGACGTGTGTATACTTTGGGCTGCCTTTCCAGAAGAGCCTCTCCAGGTCAAATGCTCCAGGGGTGCAATAGTCCCCATCAGGGTCTACTTTGACTGCTGTGTAAGCGCTTATCTTTCCAGATTTCAGGGCAGTCGAAGACATCTGGTCTCAAGAGTTTACGTTTGATGGGTGAAAAAACAAAAACCCTGTAACACAATGACAAGCAGAAGGTGAGGTTGGTGAGAAGCATCCAAGCAAACAGTTCTGCTCCCTGAAGATCTTGCTGTCATTGTATTACCTTAGAGCTAGCTTATTTATGAGGACTGAGTTAAAATGAGGGGGTGGGGATGGGGGAGGCAACGTATCTAACAATTTTTCACTCTGGTGAAAAGCACCTCTCTTTATGTGATGGGGGGCTGCTCTAAAAGGAGGTGAAAGTGTTCGCACCTTCCAAGGGAGGGCAACATGGATCGAAGAAGCATTTTCATCACTCTCAATTGGCTTTTCCCTGAAGGGATGTCATTACAAAGCCTAATTTGTAATAGAACACTGCTGAAGCCTCCCTAAGTAAAATAGGGATAGCGGAAGATAAATGGCATTGACATATGAATCCTATAATTTTCTTATTTATTATTAACATTTATATATTGCTTTATTTGCTTAAATGAAGCATATTTGAAACCTGAATAGAAGGATGCATAAAAATAGAATGATTAGAATTGGAAGTCTGCCTGATTTGGGGCTATTTATCCCTCCCCGGGCAGCCCTCCCCTCATCCCACATTGTTCCGGAGACCCCCCACCCAAGGCTTTTCAAGGGAGAGGAGGGGAGGCTGCCCTTCCACATCCTTCCTCCCATTTACTTATCTTGCGATCCACAGCAATGATTGTGAAGTGCCTTGAACTTTTGTTTAAATCAATGAATTGGGGACGGAACCAGAGCTCCGTGGTGGAGCAAGAACATTACATGCAAAAGCTCAATTTTTGTTCCCTGTTATCTCCAGTTAAAATTGTCTTGATAATGGCTGCTGAGAACCATTGCTAGTCAGTGTAAACACTGGATGAGATGGGTTCATGGTCTGACTCAGTAAGTCAGCTTCATGTATGCACAGCTCACCTGGGGGCTGTCTTGTCAAGGGCGCATTGGCACCTCGAACCCCTAAAAACCTGTGCTTGCACTCCTTCGGGTTGTCCCACCTAAGAAGTGAGCATGGGGTTTGCATGTGAGGAGGAGTGGCCATCCCGTGCACCACTGTCCATGCACCGGGGTGCCCGCGCCTTCTCACATCCCTCGAATGTTTGTTTTAACCTGGGGGGAGGCCCAAGCGTTCTTCTCCCCATGCTGGAGAAGTGCAGAGGAGTTCCAGTGGCCATTCGGCTCACTGGCCTGCTCCCTCCTCCCTGTCTGGGCAGATGGTGACCAATCAGGGGCCACCATCTGCCCAGACATGCCTCCAACACAACTCCGGAGCAAGGTGACAGACGGCAGATGCCATCATTGCCTCGCTGCAAGAGAAAAAAGTCAGGGGAAGTCCCCAACTTTTTTATTTTGGCTCTTTTGGGGAAAGCCTGGGATGGCTCTGCAGTGGCTGCTGCATCATATAAATGACCTAGCGCTGCTGCGGAGTCATCCCAGGGCTTTCCCCTCACTTTGATGGTCACTTCAACTGGATATTACAGATGAGAGGCACTTTGGCCTCACCCTGTCCCCTGGCAGAACATGTGTTTCTGCTTTGACTCTGAATGATGGAGGAAATAATATAGCTTAGCATGATAAATGTGAACATTTGGCTAACTCATCCTGTGAACTCTGGGATGAAAAAGCTGAAACACTGGTTATGAGAAAAAGGGTTAGGAAAATATTGAGGGCATGCATCCAACCAATTTCTTTTCTGAGGTTCAGAAAGATGAGGTGCAGTTGCAGCTCCTCTTCTGTCTCTGTTAGAATATTTTTTTAATAAAAGGCTCTTGTGGCTGTGGAGTAGTTAGGAAATTGCTTTTGCCAAAAGTCTCTTCCAAGTGAATAAAAACAACCCTGGTTAAGAGCAGGGCCATGCAGGGGGTGCAGTGGGGCCAGTTGGCCCGGGGCCCACAATTTTGAGGGGGCACTCCGACGAGGAGGTCCCCCCCCCAGCTTACGCTACTGCTTCCGTAGCGTAAGCGGCCCATTGAGAACCGAGGAGCCCGCCTTGCGGAAACAGCGCAGAAGCCATCCGTCATGAAGACCACGGTTAGACTACAAGCTCCAGAGGGCCATGCTGCATGCAGGGCGGGGATGTATGTGCCATGGTTGCGATGGTTGTCCTTACTGCGTCCCTTTCCTCCATCTTCTCCATGGCATACAATCTCTGGAGTGGAGGGTGAGGTAATGATGATGATAGTTATTAATGATAATAATGATGATGATACCGTGAGGAGGAGGAGGAGGAGGAGGAGGAGGATAATGATGAAGGACTGTTCTATTGTTGTTGCTTCTATTTGTACAGCAACTAAAAATAAATAAAAATTAATTTCTGATCCAACATTGGGTGTTTAGAACAGGTTTAATATGAAGGTGTTATGTAGAACGGACATGTTGGTGGGCATTAAAAAAACATTAAAATACTTAATGAGCAGTTTGAAATGGGGAGGGGGCATACACTTCCCATCTAGCCTGGGCCTATTACCAGCTCTGCAGGGTCCTGGTTAAGAGTTTCCAGAGGCAGGAAGACAACTCCTCTGCCCAAAGGGGTTTCACTGCCCCTTCAAACACCTTGGCCTAGGCTGTGTAGGGTTGTACTTGCTTTCCCTGCCCCAAGCAAAAATAACCTTACTGGCTAAATAGCCATACTGAAAATGTGGTTTTGCCTAACAATTCTAGTGATGGTGGTTTGTTGATAGAATGTTAATTGTAAGGCAGTTAAACTGGCTAAAGGTGTGTTCTTGCAGCAAGTGCAATAAAATGAGCTGTTACCGGCTTACCTTTTTGTTGACCTAATAGCTTCTGGTGCTCACCTGTAAGGTGAGACTTTGGCTAATAAACATCTGCAAACCAAGACCTTGGCTGAGGCCTCCAGCACTTAGCCTGGAACAAACAGGGTTTCCCAGATAAAGGCAGGGGCTGTGAGGGTTGCAGTGTGGCTTTTAAAACCCTGATTCTCAAAAGCCATGGCTGGACTTCAGGAGCTGCATAGGCAAGAAAACCCCTTGGTTGGTGAGAGCCGTTGCTACAGGATAGGCCTTTAAAAAATAATAGTTTAGGGTAGCAATCTTGCGTGGCTTCCATTAATTAATTTCAGAGGGCATTGTTGTATAACCTCCTGGTGGATTGCACCCGTAACTCCGTTAATGAAACCCATTTGCTGGTCCTTAAAATAAGCATTGGCAGCAAGATTATAAAGCAGCTTTTAAGCTAATAGAGAAGAGTTTAACAGGAGCTGAATAGCATCCAGTTCAGGAGGACTCAAATACTGGGATGATGATCTAAAATGTCTTAAACTGCCATTAGTGGTTAATAGCCTTGAGTGCCTTGGCAGAAAGGAGATCTATAAATGCAGGCAATAAATAAAGAGTGGAAAGGATAGAGGTTGACAATGAGCACATGGAAACTAATGGCAGACAATAAAAGACGGCTGGTTGTATCTTAGGAGAAATGACACACTATGAAAACATTTCAAGAAGGATAACATAATGTATGTGTTTTTATGGTAATGTGAGAAGACTGAAAGTCAAGATGAGTGAAATACTGTCTGATACTTACTTTCAGATAATATGGCTTTACTGAGCTTATCAGAACCTTGGGAGAAGGAAGGGAAACACTTATGTCCTAGATTTAAAAATTATCGGAAGGGCAGAACATGTTGTATTAGAGGTGCCATTGCTCTCTATGTCAATGAAGGCACAAATTAGAAATCGTAGTAAAACAAATTTTGCTATAGAATCATATCAGGTCAAAATAGTAATACATAATGGGGTCTAAATGTTGCTCCCAAACCAAAGTTCTGATGGTGATTTAGAGTTGCAGAAAGAATGAGAGGCAGACAAACAAGAAACTCTTCCTATAATGGATGACTTTTACTGTCCTCAAATTAACTGATTAAATGTAAATTCAAGTCATGGTGAAAAGACAAAATGTCTAGTCACAGTAAATTATGTGCCTGAGAACAATTAGTTATGGAGCTGACAAGACAATCCTTGGTTTATTACTGAATGGTACCCAGGATTTAGTGAAAAATAAGTGATCTCTTGGGAACAATGACTTGAATGGTACTGGATTCAACACATAAATGAATGGGAAATTGTTGATAAAATTCAATACAGTCCCATTTATTTTCAGAAGAAAATGTGTGTTTGTTTTTCAAAATTGGAAGATTAGTTGAAAGTGTAGAAAGATAATTCAAAATTCCCTTATACGTGCCTCTGAAATAAGAGTTAATAAGGTGTGTCCCATGAAGACCTCAGGTTAACTTGGCAAGAAGAAAACACGTAGGAGAATTTAATAGTAGCTACATTCCTAAAAGCCGGGGACCAAAGGTCAAAGGAAGACCTGATACATCAATGAACTCTGCCTTCTTAAGAGACAGACTATTTGGCAAAGATTGTAATGTTTGTGGATTCCGTCTCTTAGTCAAAGATAGAGTTAACTGAATCCACATCAGAAGATCCTTTGAAGCCTATGTGTATTTAAGATAATTTAGAAATCAATCACTGTTTAACTGAGCAGAAATCCATGTATCCTTGTATGATTTTTCTATTTAAGGTTGATCAAAATATGTATTCAGTACCACTTTCTAGGTTTTGATTCCTAGGTGGTCACTTCTTGCAAGAAGGAGAAATTAAAGAGCTGCAGCCAGTTTTCGATCTTACACGTGTCTTTCGTCTGATTGGGATAGTGACGGTTGGGACACGAAACTACATGAGTCAAATTTTAAGACTCTTACCACAAAAGAAAGCTGCAAAAGAGTCAGTAGGGATAAATTCCTCCAGGAAACTTATGTATTTCAAACTGCTATGGGAGGTGCTATCCCAGGACAGATAGTAACTAGGGGAGGGGAGCACATTTCACATCATTTGGAGTTTGGCTCCGAATAACTGATTCTCCAGCTGCCTCTAGTTACAGGAGCAGGGAAGTTTGTACCAGAGAAAAGGGGAGAGTAGTACACCTGCAAGAGTTGTTATTTTTCTTGACAGGGCTCCAGAGATTTTAACAGGTGGCCTGAGTCTTACAGATGAGACTGAAATCCAACAAGTGATCTGTTTTTATATCACTGCACCTGCTGAATTTCTGCTTCAAGTGCACAGAAGCTGTGACACCACCCCTCAAAATGCCGACCTTAACTGTGATAATAAGATGGAGTTGGGATTTTCTGCATGTAGTTTTGGAGAGCTGGGAGTAGAGAGGACTTGGCATCTCAACTGCATTCTCTCCTCAAGAGGTCCCCCTGTCAAAAACTAACTGTCAGCTGAGGAATGAGTGAAATGAACTAGCATCTCTTGGCTTTCCAGACTGAAAGATGGCTATTGTCACAAAGTACACTTGCAGGATTAATGGTGTAAAGCATTGGTGTAAAGTACACCACGCTAATTCTACTCTGTATTTGTACACAGTTTCAAAAGGAAAGAGCTGAGGAGAGGAGCTAACACATGGTCCCATTGTGTCTGATGCCATGTGTGTTAGCTGCCAGATGGTGCTGGGGAGCTATGGCTTCTAAGCACCATCAAGTGAGCACCTTTTGTTGTGGCAGGGACTGAACACTGCTATAGGATCTGCCAGAGCTGAATACTTTTGTAGATCAGGCAGCTATTGTTGGTGGAGCTGAGGTACCATTTCAGATTTCCAGGGGATGGGGCTTGGGGGTGGGTGAGGTGAAGGGGAAGACTCTCAATAAGGTCCGAGGGGCTGCTTGTTTTGTACTCTTTTATAACTCACATTAACCATAGCAATGTTTATCCACCCGGATCAGCCACCCAACATTTTAAAAAGCAAATCAATAGTCAGTGTGAACACAGCAACAGAGGTAGGAGCAGGTGCAACTCCCTCCCCTTCCCAAAATGGCACTCATGCTGTGGAGACCAAACACTACTCTTGTTACCCACCACATGATACCTGCAAATCCTATCTGCCACCAAGAAGGGCCTTAAGACTTTTCTGACTTTCATTATGAGCTGAGGAAAGCACTTGGTTTATATTTTTAAATGTTTATCCATTCAAAAGATGCAATGTTTACAAAAGCTAAATAAAAATTATTTCACCTTTTAGATGTCCTATGGAAGCGGAGACATCCCTATCGAACTAGAAATGAAAGGAAGATCTATAGCTGAAAATCTATAAGTAAGAAATCTTAGACTGATTCTGGTTGATCGGAGTGCCTCATTAGAATGTAGCCCCTCTTACTTTCCCGAGAAATTTTAATTTAGTCCCATCTTCTTGAAATTTCTCAGATATTGACTTCCCCCCCCATTGGGAAGGTTATTTATCTTATGCAGCTGTTGTTTTTAACTGACTCACACATCTCCAAATGTAATCTCTCTTAAAGCCCTATTATTCCCTTACCCTTCTCTGTGCATTTCTTCTCTACCCACTGGTATATTCTTTTTCAATTTCTTTCTTTTCTTTACCTTCTTTTTTTTTTTTTTTTAAGAGATTTTTCACTTAGCCAGGCATAAAAATTTCCTGAATGACCGACACAAACCAGCTATAATAGAAGTAGAACAATCAGAATTGGATGCAAGTGACGGGGCAGCAGGGAAGAGGGAAAAGGTATCCAAACACACACATAAATAAATACATAGATTTAAGAATCTCAAAGACAGATTTCAGCTTAACGATAAACTGAACATAAACGTCAAAAAGCTTCAGCCAATGGGATAAAAGAGCAGCTCATTGTATAATAACGTGGAATGTTGAATGACCTCATTGGATTCCCCAGAGAATAAATTTCTAATGCTACTCAATGCTTCTGCCTGAAAATTGTTTTAAGAAGTCACCAACTGCTGTGAAAGGGCAACTAAATGCTCCGTCCTTTGCCCTGCTTTTCTGTCCTCGAAAGGGTGAGCCTTTGGGAAAAGGCAGCCCTGCATTCTCTCATCTTGGCTTACCTGCGAGCTTATCCAGGAGCTGTAGGTACCGTGGATCTTTGGAGTGTGACAGGGACGACAAAAGAAATCTTACCAACTTTGAAACTGGCATCTATTTTTAGAGCAGGATTTGCTGACTGACCTTGTGTGATACCCACTCAAAGGGGAGAATCCTTACATCTGCTACTAAAACTATTCCCTGATGTGACCTGAAACCATTGGCCTTGGCGAAGCAACAACTAGGCTGCAGGAGCAGATCACACTTCAAGTCGGTGAGCCTCGTATGTGCTGCATGGGCTCTCATTGCGAATAAGAGGGTGTCCACAAACCTCTTCTGTCCTGGGTCAGAGGCCAGCCCAACTCCCCCTTTTGCAGTACAAACAGGGAGTATCTCTTAGAAGAAATGAACTACAGTCAGCAGGGGTGGTTATAACCAGGAAAGTGCCCTACGCAACTCCCTTCACTGCCCCTGGCTCTGCATCTCCTCAGACTGTTAGGGACACAGAAAGATGCTTTTTATCTCAGGATAGACTATTTGAACATCTAGCTCGCTCTTGTTTGCTCTGATTGACAGTGGCTGCCTCTACAAGAGAGGTTTAAAGCTCTTTCAAGGCGCTTAAAAAAATTTACCTCTACAAGAACGGAGCGCAAATCGGGGGTCGAGGCGTGTTATCTCTCCGATTATGTGCATTATCGAATGCGTGTTAAATCGCGAGTTTTATTTTGCTCCGGCCGTTAAAGCCCATTTTGACTATGTGAACAAGCGCTTATGCGCATTAACTACTTGTAAAGTGCATTTTGGTCATCCATTAATGCGCTTCGCCGCCTCTCGCTGCCTCTCGTGCAGAGGTATTAGGTGTAAATGCGCTTCAGCGATTATGTGCATAATCGCCTAACCGGGCGCAAAAGCGAATCCTTGTAGAGGGGACCAGTGACTCTCAAGGATCTTGGTCAGTTCCCCCCCCCCCCCCCCCCGAAAGCCCTGTGGCTTCATCCTTTGAACTGGAGGTGCCATTGATGGGATCTAAATGTTAAGTCTGGGAGCTGAAAAGGGGCATTCATTATCATCTGCAGTGAATAAATGAGGTAGCCCTTTTTTGATGGCTTGTGACCCTAGTAAAGTGGCCATCTGTAATGAATAGCTTCCAATGGGTGGGTGGGATGGACGACCTTAATTGTGTAAAACAAAAACAACTGAAAATACATAATACTTTTGGGACTACGTGTTTTGTCCCTGGAGGAGATAATGATGACAATGACTTTGATGATTAGTTAAAACGTCTGAGAAAACGTTGCTCTTCAACTTTGCTGTTTTTGTGGATTTCTGAATGCAGGTATGGCATTGCCATAGCAGAATAATGCAAAGTCTTGTCACAAATCAACTTCTCCTTTATTTTCGTCTTTCTGGCCTTTATTTTATCTAGAGTGTGTTGCATTTGTCGACTTGTTTTATTACCTTTTGCTAAGGTTTTAGTATAATGTATTTCTGATACTATTTTTACACACAATAAATGTGTTTTTTTCCAGTAAAACTACTAATTACCAGAGGGCAACGTGGGTAATAATTTTACTAGGGTTATAGGTTGTCAGAAAAAGGCTAGCTCATTTATTCACTCCAGATGATAATGACCAATCCTTCTGGCCCATGGACGGTCTTATCTAGCTTCTTGTCCAGGTAAAAAAACCAAATAAATATTTAAATAAGTGTTGCCGAATGTTTTTTGAATTGTGGCTGGAGAAAGAACAGAGCGTTTAATTGGTTCTTTCTATTTGCAGCTGAATTGGGGGCATAGACAGGCCAGAAGACTGCCTGGAAGGGTGGGCTTTCCTCAAATCTTTAACACGCCTCCACCACAGATCGTTGGATGTAGCTGTGGACTGGACACATGTGGCTGAGTACAAAGCCTCTTTACACGAACCCACTGAATAAGATGGTGGCTATTTCAATGGAAGGATTCCCCGGAAGTCCCCACCTCTTTCCCTCAACCACTTATCATTTGTTGGCTTTCTGACGTTTGTGCAGCATTTTCCCTTTTTCTACAAGGCTGTAATGCCTCTCCTTTGGTTACTTCCCAGCTGTAAGAGTTTTAAGGCCAAATATGCTGGTATTTTTATTTGTTATTCCCACCTCTTTTGTCTTTGGTCCCATCCACACTGGGCCCGATATCTTCTCCAAATGTAATCCAGCCCTTGGTCTAAAAGAGGCTATGCACCCTTTTCTACATAGTGTTTAGTTAGGGATACTTATAGAATCCTCTGCCAGGTTTTTCTCTTGGCCTTGTCTGCTTTACTGGAAATGTTTACTGGAGCAGAGATTATAAATAGTTGTATTTCTACAGTGTATATAATGAGATTTTAAGAATAAACAAACTGAAATATAGTCTCCCCATAAGTTGTACTTGGTTGCGGTTAATCACATGGGGAACAATTGTTGGTGGGGGAATTAGATTAGAAATCCCAGGTCACAGTAGTTAAAAGTGCCAAAATTTGGGATTTAAATTTATGCCCCCCCTCCATACTGCAGAATAATTGCCTCCTTCCCCAATACACACAATCTGCAAAAGTACACTTGTGCTCCTGCTGGAAGAAAAAATATACTAAAAGCTAAACTCTGGGCTCCCAGACTTCTTGCAAGGAAGATATAAAAATAAAAATAAAGATTTCCTTTGGTCAGGTTGCAAAGGTGGATGCACACAATCCATCGCTACCTATGAAGCTGAAAGTATGTGTGTGGGATGTATGTCTGGAAATGTTTAGCCACTTCCAGATGAATTAGAAACTTGAAATTTGGCATGCTGATAGGTTTGGCTGTACAATGTACTAGAACAATCTGAAAACATGAAATTATGGGTACAATGTAGTTTTAAAGAATTTAATAAAAAACCTAGGCCTACGCCAACTCCTAGCATGCCTTGGGCCAAACTCCCAGCATGCCATGGGTGGGAGGCCAGACTTACCGGTCTTTGGAGGCCATTGTGAGTGTACAAGCAGGTGGCCACTGTCTGCCTTTCACAACCCAGACCCCTAAGGTCAGTCTCAAGGAGTCAACCCCTGCATCCATTTGCAGTGCCTCCTCCCGCCTGCTGTGTGAGGTTTTAAAATCATAACTAAATACAACAGCATGACTTTGAGAGGCCGAATTCTGAACATGTTCAAAGGCACCCTGTCTTGATATCGCTGTTTTCTCAGAATCTGGGGGAAGCATGTGTGTATGTGGCCTTCACCCTTGGGAGGGAGGGAGGAAGGGAAAGCACTCAACACATGCCCAATGAAAGGGAGCAAGTGCCTGGCCCTGACCCTTCAGTACAGGCTCCTGATGGAGTACTTGGTGGGTGAGAAAGCCGTCCCAGCAGGACTTGGCCGGAGCTGGGCACATCCACTAACAGCCACTTACCTCCCCTTCTCAGTGCTGCTACCCCTCGATGCTCTATCAAGGAGCAGCATCAGGAGGGAAGCACCTCTCAGAGGACATGTGCACTTGTGGGCTGCCAAAGGCATACTGGGAGCTGTAGTACTGGCACGTAGAGTGGTTGATTTTAAATAAAGCATGGGTTAGCAAACCAGGTCTCTATGTGCTAATGCTGGAATGTTGTGGTTTAGTTATAACAGAAAAAAAGTGCGGCATAAAAAATCTCATCATGTTAAAAGTTTTTTGGGGGGGAGGGGGGGATGACTTGGCACTTAAAAGCCATTAATGCAGTCACTAGACAGGCCTGCCTGGGAAAAAGGAATCCACAAGCAGGGTGCCACAACTAAGAAGGACCGCTCTCCAGTTGTGTCCCACCACACCTCAGGCGGTGTTCAAAGATTAACACATCAATCAGAGATCTAGGCTTATGCCTACAACTCCTGGCATACCTTGGGCAGGAGGGGAGACTTATTGGGCTTTGGCGGCCTTCATCTGGAATGGCTTGCCATCATGGGCCTGAAGGGAGAGTGCCTGGGACCAGCTGCCTCAATTGCTAGACACCATCAGGAGTGGGAGGGAAGGAGCGTGCAGTTCTGGGCCCAATGCCGATGGTAACGACCGAGGTAACCATCAGTCAGCTGGCCAGCCAGCCAGCCAGGCAGCTCCCTCATGGCCTATCTACAGGCACCGATTTCACAGTGCGACGTGGACTGGCTCAGCCAGTCTTCACTTCCCATGAGCCTCAGTGGCAGGACTCCCATTTGGCAAGTCAGGCACTGCATTGAAAGGTATGCTGGGAGTTGTTGTTTTCATTTTCTGGGGGACAAGGAAAATCATGGCAGCGGCTTCAAGGCAGCTTTGGCCATGCATCAGGGCTGAGAGAGAGAGAGAAGAAACGGATTTAATTAATTTAAAAGTCAACTCATAGGCCTAGCACTGGCCTACTACTTTAAGATGATTACCTCACAGACATATATCTTAGGGTGTGCCGAGCAACGCTGGGTACATCAGCTAGTTATCAATATTCTGAAACCAGCTGTTCTTGCCTAAAGACAATTCAAATCAAATCAATTATTTATTATGGTCACAGACCAGCAAAGTCAATATAAAACATACAAAAGATAGTTAGAAAGTGACATGAAAATAAAATACAGCTTTATAGACAGTTGTGTATAGAGCATGTATAAGAATAATTCCTTTTGTGATACAAGCATAACAATAAGTAGAGATGTTTTTCTAAACCAGGGGTGGGCAACTGGTGATCCTCCAGATGGGCTGGCTTATAACTCCGTTATTCCTCACCATTGGCTATGTTGGCTAGGGCTGATGGGATTTGTAGGTTAAAACTTCTGGAAGACCACAAGTTGTCTAGAACAGGGCTGCCCATTATGAACAAGAGAACCTCTTTACATTAAGCTTTTATCCTGCGATTGAGACTGATTACTTATGGATTTTTTTGGGTCCTTTACATGATGTGGTCAAGCTCCAGGGCCTCTCCCGTATTTTCAGACTTTCATCTTGGTTTATCTCAGGTTCATCCTGACTGGTGGTAGCCTATCAGTAACTTCGGGGGACCCTTTTAAGACCTATAGGGAAAGTCATCATTCCGCTCACTCTATAAAATTGAGAAAGGAAAATTAATATCTCATCAAATGTACGGCTTGTTTGGAGTGTGTACCAAAGTCAAGATTCTGTTTGGATCCCATTTCAATGGTTCAGAAAGTGGGTGGCTTCACCTTGTACCTCTTTAGGCATAACCCACTTGTCTTGTGTCTGAAAGAGAACAGAGCCTCATTTTGGAAATACAGGGCTTTGTATGCCTTCCTGTTGATAACATGTGGAAATGAACAAAGCACTATCACTTTTTGTTAGAATTGGATGGACTTTGCAAATATAGTTAGCCCCTGCGGAGTGGGTGAAGCCTGTCAAATATCAGATAAAGAGCTGCAGGGATTTTTCTGCTAGGGTCTTTTACAGTAGGACTGGAGAACCCGTGGCCCTCCGGGTATTGTTGGACTCTGAACCCTATCATCCCCAGCCAATGGTAAGGCATGGTGGCACGAGCAGTAGTCATCAACAGGTGGAGGGCCACAGGCTCCCCACCCCTGTCTTACATTTTGAGGTGTGAGTGTGTTTTTAAAAAGGAAGCCTATATTTATTTCTTACCAGGACCCCCTCTAGATGGATTCCGTTTGACGCCTGGTTAGCCGATTATGCGCATAATTGCTGAAGTGCTTTATCCTAAATGCTTGTATGCAGGAGGTAATTGAGCGCACAACTGGTGGCCTTACCGGTTGTTTCAAATGCGCTTTACAAGTAGTTAATGCGGAGAATCGCTTGTTCACATAGTCAAAATGCGCTTTAACGGCAGGAGCAAAATAAAACTCACTATTTAACGCGCATTCGATAATGCGCATAATCGGAGAGAAAACGCGCCTCTACGCCCGATTTGCGCTCCGTTCTTGTAGAGGTAAATTTTTTAATGTGCCTTGAAAGAGCTTTAAATGCCTCTTGTAGAGGCAGCCTTGGCTGTGAAAGAGCCTGAAGCATTGGAGAGTCAGAAGAGACAATACTGGCTCAATGGACCAGGGCCTCTGACTTAGGCAGCTTTGTGTGTATATAACTATTTCTGAAATTAATAGTCTTGTTTCTATCTATACCCCTACATTTGTTATAGGACATTTAAGTGACATGTAAGGACGTGTAAGAAGAAGGGAAATTAAATGAACCAGAGAGCACTGAAAGAGTATGGACTGGTTTTATTAAATATTTGCACTAAAGGAGCCCTGCTTGTGATGTTTTTGGGTTGTTGTTGTTTTTATATAGAGGGTAATATTATTGCCTTAAGATGGCATCTGTATTTAGCTTAAATATTGCTACTATCTTTCAGTGTAAGCCAATGCACTGTCTTCTCCGAAGTAAGTCACATTGAGTTCAATGGGATTTACCCCAAGGTAAATGCATTATAAGATTGCAGCCTTTCCTACTTTCCAACGTCTTGGGCTGCTAACACTGATTGCTCTAATTAGATCAAGAAATGTTGGTAGATCTTAGTCCAGTAAGTTACCTGTTCTTGTGGCCTTAGTCAGTGTGTGCAGGATCCAGCCATAGTCAGACTGGGTGTTCTTTAGCTTCCCTCCATCCCTAAGATTCCATTTATGTGAATTATGAAATCGTCCCATTTTAAAAGTTCCAGTATATTTGGCTTTTGGGAGCAGATGGGCTGTATGAATAGATTTTGGCCTTTTGTTGGTTTCTTATATCTTTTTGAGTGTCTGGAATATAAAATCACAATGGACAACCTTGTTTGTTTATCTCTTGCTGTCGAAATAATACATATTCCTTTTGCCTCTCTAGAATTAAACCAAATGTTTCAGAGTTGATCTTGGCTTCTAGGAACAAATATTCAGATTCAGAGACAACGCTGTTTATGGTAGCAAGCTCTTTCTCTCTCTTATTCCTGTTTGCTCCCTTAAAAATATAAACATTTTAGAAGCTGAAATTCGTTAAGTGACAGTTATACCAAGCCCATTTTTTAAAATATAACACAGGGATTTGCTTTATCAGGAAATACACATCCTACATTTTGATGCTAACAATTACGACACTGTAGCCAAGTTCTTACTAAGGCAGAAAAGCTGTGTCTGGGCTGTTCCACCTCTGACTTCCACTTCAGATTGAGTGCTCTTGTATATCATTGAAGTAATAGTAGTAGTAGAACAACGACAGCACCATCACCAGCAGCAACAGTTCATAGCATGTTATTGGTCTATCTCCTTCAGTAGTATCTCCAGTGGAGGCTGTTGGCTCTGATGTCAGTGGGGTGGTGAATCCGTTCCAGGGTTTCAATCAGACCCAGTCAGAACTCTAGAGGAGCTACCCAAGGTGTTGGATGGCTCCTTTAGAGTTCTGACTGGGTCTGACTGAAACCCTGGAACGGATTCACCACCCCACACACATCGGAGCCAACAGCCTCCACTGATAGTTTCTTCTGTCCGTGGTTCTCCAAAGTCTTAAGCATGTGATATTGCTTTTGAACCAGGGGTTTTCTATAGGCCCTATTTAACCTGAGGTGGCTATGCAGTGATACTCTTATATCAGCTATCTAGAAAAAGATGGGCAGTTTGAACTTGTGGTACAGGAAATTGGTGATTACTCTCTTGGGTTGTGGGCCAGGCAGCTGTTTCAAGCAGTAGCCAAGTATTTAAGTCTTAGTGCAGGCTAAAATACAAATCACACACACATACATTCCTTTGGGATGTTCCACTCATGATATGTGGATAGCATGGTCAAAGGAAAAAGGAAGTGAAGATCAATGTAATAGTTTGACTAGATTACAAATTTCCTAGGCGAAATGTATAATTTCAAAGGCTTTAATAATTATAGTAAATGTTAAAATAAAGAGTGCGGATAAACGTATCTAAAAAGAGGAGTTGGTGTCTGCATTTTTCTCTCAGGGAGACCCCCACCATTGCACTACAAGTGGCAGATGTACTAGCTACTCATTTGATTGCTGATTTAGAATTCAGTTTCTCCCCACCGCCATGTTTCCAAGGTGGGCTTCTGAAATTGGTCAAAAAGCACTGTATGCTTATGCAATTAAATGACAATTTAGTTCCTTTTTAAAGCACACATAGTCAAGATTTTAAAAGTTAACAAGCTGCTCCAGTGAACTGAGGGCTGGCTAAGGTGGATTTCGGTGGATGGCATAAGTGCCAGCCAATCAGCACTGTGCACAGCTGGCTATTGCTACAAACTGGCAGAAATGGTTCTGTCTGAGCTCTGTACCGGGGAGATCATACATGTCTGAACAAAATGTGGTGAATGAGTTTCCACAGGGGCCCCACTGCTCAAATGATGTATATGTGGATGTACCCCAAATCTCAGAGGAAAGTTCTGATTACAGAGATTATTTTTCTCTGGCTAGCAGATTTCCCCCTTTTTATTACAAAATATGCTGTTATTTGGGACAGAAGTCCCCCCCCTCTCCCAACTGCATGGGAAGTTTTACAAGTACAAACACATAAGATTATCTTAATGGATGTTTATAGCAGCACGGCAGTGGAGATAGCATGTCAAAACCATTAGCTTGAAAAGCATATACATTCACTTCCTTATCTTAGGCTGAACAACAGTCAAGTTAAATGTAAAGGAAACCCATATGCCTCTCCAGCACAGACATGCTGGCTTCAGATTTTTCATGTTACTTCTAGCACTGCTATAACTTTCCTGGGTTATTACAGATGAATCCAAGAGCAAGAATATTGGCTTTCAAAGAGCCCCATTTCACAAAGTACTCATAGCTTTCCATCTGGAAGATGTTCATTGCCCTCCACACCTGGCAGCATTTCGACTGAAGTACTGCCTTAGTGAATTGAGGATGTCTAGATTTAATTGCATTATCCAAAGCCATGCTGCGAGGCGTATTTTATTCTGAATTAAAATTGGAGGCCTATGTCACTCTCCCAAATCAGAGTGGCTTCTGCTGAGGGGCCCCAGCCAGCCTCCCATAAGCTTGGTCAATTCTGCTGTTGTCTCTCTGCATCTGGGGTGATTTAATCAATCAGTCACACCTGAGTGACTGCTGGCATCTGCACCATATTTATTTAGGATCAAGAAACTATATGTGGCAGAGGAGGCAGCCATAATGGCAGGATAAGCAATAGAGTTGGCAGAGACAGCTGGGGTCATGACTGTGTCACCTGCCAGATGGGTGGAAAGGTGCAGCCTAGGAAGAGGCTATTGCTACAATGTACCTCCTCCATTTCTCCCTGGTCCTTCCTGTATCTGGGTGGAGCCTGGGCTCTATCCCAGTATGTATAGTCTGTGTTCCCAGTAGGGCAGGACATGACCAGGCTATTATAGTGGGTCATAGCCACCATATTGGGCTATTAACCTCACCCCAACCTCACAACAGTAGGATTAAAGAACAAATGATGGATTGCACTGGAGTTTGCATTTGTTTGTGCAAGGATGTCATTGTTGGGTTGTGTAACGTTAACTTGTTCAGCGTCTTTCTGTCTCCATTTTGTGCATGAAGTGGGTTGACTGACAGGCAACAACAACAACCAGCATTTGCACAGACATGGCAATTCTTCTAAATGCTTAAAACATTATAATCACATTTCCCCCATACAATAAGACTTAAATCTGAAAGAGTAAGCACTTCTCCCTTTGCTTTTGTATTTCATAGGAGGGAGGGACACCTTGGCTCAGGCCTTTATCATAAGTACCATCCCCCCCCCCCCAATTGCTTCTGCGGGTTCCCCCTCCGTTTCCTATGTGAATCTAGCGTCTTGAATCACACATGGTCAGTTTTGCTCCAATACCTCAGCTCAGCCTGTTGAACTTGCCTGAACTTGCCTGCAAAGGACTTTGCCTGTTCAGGGTTAAATCGAAACTGAAACTAAAAACGGAGCACTCAGGGCCGGAGAGCAGCAGGAGGGGAAGGATGTCATTTGAACCCAATGCTGAAGAAGTGGAGCAAAGCCGAGGTGTGTGTGCTTAAAACCGCCCGGGTGATAATGGCCTCAGTCACAGCTCTGCCAAAATCCTGGATCTCTCCATTGTTTCCTATGGACAGCTGTCATGCTCACCCCACAGGAGATTTTAAAAATGGTATCAGAAGTAAACAGGAAATCCCATTCCCATAAAATTTCCGCAGTAAGCATGTACAAACTCAGCACCAGTTTTTTCAGCATCTGGAGCCCAAGGAATGCATATTACACAGGCACAAAATTGGAGCCTGCACTCATCATGCTCTCCAGTTAAAATACAAGCAAAAGAACATTTCTGGAGCAACAAGCTCACCTTGCAATACAACTAAGCATTACAAGCCGGGCAAATCCAGTTCCAAGTATTACTGAGGGCTCCTCTTCATGGCGTCTCTTTGATGTTGCGGCAGCAGTGGCAGGTGGCGCAACGCGCATTTGCGGTCGTTCCGCCACTCTTCACCAGCAGGAGCGCCACGGCGGGCTTTCCTGCCATGCCATGCCTGCCAAAAAGCATTTTTACCATGAAGGTAAGTTTTTCAATGGGGTGGGGAAGAAGGAGGGTGGTCTGCGGCATCAGTAAGGTTTGCTTTTATTTTTTATTTTTTAGGTATTTTATTTTTTAAAATGTGGTGGGGAAGAAGGGAGGGAGGTCTGTGGAGGGGCAGAGGTGGTGCAGCAAGCTTATGGCTCGCTGGTCCCCCCCTTCCCTGCCCAGCTCATGGCAACCAATCAGTAGTCGCCATAGACTGGGCAGGCCTCCCAGAAGCTCTGTAGCAACAGCGACAGACGGCAAAAGCTGTCATCGTGTTGCTCAAAGCTAAAAAAGTCAGGCTAAAAGCCCGACATTTTTAGTGCATTGCTTTGGGCCTTTGCCCCTTGATGGCTTTGCACTGGCGGCAGTGTCATGTAACCCAACTGCTGCCAGTGCGAAGCCATCTTGATGGAAACTGTCCGTCTAGAGGCAGCCTGAGAGGCTCAGCAACGATGGTATCCATGTGTTGTCGTTTGCCATCACCAGCCCAGCACAGAGTTTCTCAAACTGGGCTGGTGACCACCAGTAGACCCCCGACGCATTTACAGCCTGCTGGTCCCTCCTCACTCAACGGCCTTTTGGTTGGACTGACACCAGTGGCAACAGCTCTCCACATGTGCGCTGCGTAGGCATGCCTGAGAGTGGCAGGAAGGAAGGCTGTAGTGTGCAAAGTTGGGGGATAGGAAAGGAAGAGGGAAAAATGGAGGTGGAAAGAGCAGACAGATTGAGGGAAAGGAGAAGCACCAGGAGCTCCTGCTGGCACCTCTGGCCATGGCAGTGGCCACCTCCTCTATCACAGAAGAACAATCTGGCATTGGCCACTGGGAACGAAAGTCTCTCTGCATGGGTGTCTGCATGCGTGCGAAGGGGCGTAGGGGGAGAGAAGGAACGGAATAAAGGTGGCTGGAAGACAAGTTCAGGTGGAGGGAAGAAAAAGCCTCCCTCCCCGGAGGAAAAAGGCCCAGTTAATTGTGAAAGGAGGGAAGAAATGTCAGGAGAGGAGTAAGATAAGAACAGGAAAAAAAGGAGAAAGAAAATAAAGAGTCCTTTAGGATGCTCCCTGACAGAGGGCTCCTACTGCTACCAATTTAGGGTGACCATATGGAAAAGAGGACAGGGCTGCTGCATCTTTAACAGTTGTACAGAAAAGAGAATTTCAGCAGGAGTCCTTTGTATGCATGCAGTACCTGCCTTCTTTTGTATCTGGTCACTCTAGTATAGCTCCTGCAGCTTTAACTGTGGTGATGAAGAGGGGATTTCACCAGGTGCTGCTTGCATACAAATGACACCTGCTGAAATTCCCTTTTCCATGCAACTGTTAAAGATACAGGAGCCCTGTCCTCCTTTCCATATGGTCGCCCTATACCAATTAGAAGGTATTGTGCAGCAATTTAATCTTTTTGTCTTTTCCCCCCTTTTAATGGGTTTTCAGTGTTAAGAAAATTGGGAAAAGTCTTGAGAAAATATGGGAACGTTATGAGTCTGGAAGCACCTTTAAACCCTCTGGGTAAGCAAATTCTGCCTCAGATGGGGAGGCTGGCTCATGACACCTCCAGATCCAGTGTCTGTACTTAACTTGAGGAAAGCTGAACTATGAAATCTCCCATTGTGAGCCATGTGGTTCCAGTGCTTTGCAGTGGTAGTAAGTAGCAGGACTGCAGGAGTAGAACATTTGAGTAGTCCTATGCCTTAGCATCTTGTCTAATATGGTTCATGGTCCTGGAAGGCTGCACAGGGCAGCCAGGATCCTGATGGTAATGATCGAACTACTAACACCTGATTTACTTAAAGTTTCATCTAATGATGTATTTGAATTAATATGAGTTGCCACTCTGCAAGTGTGCAAAGCAAGGGAAATCTGGATATATGTAGATGTCTTCTGAATAATAAAGTCTCTACTCTAGTCAAGCAACCCATGAGGTAAACTAAAATTAGCCAATCTAAAACCTTGGTGGAACTATCTTCCAAACTTGAAGCATCCTCATCTCCAAGATAAGCTATTGGGTTAAAGCATCACTAACGTATCCTTTACAATCCTTTTTGTTCAAGGAAGCACCACCTAAATTGTTTATTTGTTATATTTATATTATATCCCCCCTTTTCCTCCAAGAAGCCCAAGGTGATGTACATGAACGTCCTCCTATTCATTTTATCCCTGTGAGGTGGGGTACTAATCCAAAGTCATCCAGTGATCTTCATAGCCAAGTGGGAATTAGAATCCATGTCCCCCAGTACCAGTCAAATGTCCTAACCAGTGCACCACACTGGCTCATGGAAGCATGTAATGTTTAACTAGCCAGCCCAAATTCACTCATGTGGTCAGGACTGTCTGGAAGGCTCGTGCATTCCCTAGAGCCAAAGTACTGAAGCTTTTGTTTAACCCCATTGTGAGCATGACCAAAGTTGTTGAGCATTTCTATACGAGGTATTTATTACATGAACATGATGGGTCCCTCACAGACGTTCACACGACACTGGCAACTTCCAGGGCATCTCCCACACTTTTTGACCCTTATCCTGCTTTTTAAAAGATTGGAAATAACTCGATAAGGAACGTTAATCCGATATATCGGCTTCACCATCTAGTGGCTGTATAATTAAAATACAGGACTTGCTGGGAAAGGAAGTCCTTGATTCAAAGCATGTGTCTGACTATGTAAAGGAGTGGATCTTAATCCTGCAAAGTATCTGGAAGCAGAAGCCCTGTTAAGAATGCAGATTTTAGCCTTGTGTAGTGAAGCCCATTATCTCTTTGGTATTCTTTCATGAATGTTATAACTAACTTTGAGTCCAAACTCACAGTGTTGATCACAAAGATCAGATGTTTATCCTGTGATCCTGCAAGGTTTTGACTGGCATGCTGCCTGTTCCTCCTGATCCACTTTTAGCACTATCCCTCCTTCTGGGGCCTGATCCACTGTCTCAACCCAGACAGAGCTTTGCCCCTTGTGAAGCACCCATTGCTGCATTTGGGCAACATCCATTTTAATAGTACTACCCAACTGTGCTGGGAAATCAGCCACCTGCCTGAAATACTAGAGGACCCTCTACATCATACACATCTGCAATACTATGGTTATAGACCTTTGTGTGTCACTTAGGGATTCAGCGAGCCCATGGCTCATGGTGGGAGTAAGTAGTAGGACTGTTAAGGATGGCTGACTTTAAGCTCCCCGTGGCCTAACTTGGAACCAAGGGCATTTTGCTGAGGACCTCAAGCCAGGTACCATTATCCTCCACCTAGTCAGCTCCCCTGTGACCAACCATGATCCTCCAGTTTTGCTTTTGTGTCTAACAAGCACTTTCAGGGATTTATTTTAGAGCAGGGAAAATGTGGCATTAATTGTGAAAGTGAAAGAAAGCACTGTTTTTCCTGTGTATTTGCATTATTCCACTATACCACAGTGGCACCTAGAGGTTATGTAGTGGGAAAGCAGGAGAGGAAATGCTCTTCATGTAGTGGTCAGATCTCAATTCTGCAACGAAACTGAAAGTGGACACTGTGGATCAACAGCCAATTAACAGCCTTGTGTAGAAAAGCCCTCAGAATCTGTCTGTTCTGCCCCACCAGTGGCTCACCCTGTATAGTTGCAACTCAATTCTTTTCTCTTAGGGGAAAGGCCCCCAATAACTGCATCACCATTACTTGGCGCCCTTCCCACTCCTTGCTTGGCAGGCCAAATCTCCCTGGCTTTGTTTTTACTTGCTCTACCACAAGGCAATAGTCTGCCAGTCCAGCACTAGAGGTGGTGTATTAACTAGTCTTTACTTTCTGTAAATTCTTGTGTAAAATAAAACATGTATTTTTTTCACCCTTACATTTCATCAGTGCTGGTCAATGCACACATACAGGTGCATATTTGAGCTCCATCAGATGGGGGCGGGGAATCATCCTTCCCTACTGTTGCTTCTCCGCCGCCATTTTCGTTGCTTGATCCTTCTTCTTTCAAAAGAGGAAGTAAACAACCTGCATGTGGCCCATTCAGTGGGCTGTTCTGATCGCGCTGCTTCTCCTGCACACAGCAGGAGATAGCGGCAACTTCCGTTTTTAAAAAGTATATCAGACTTTCTGGGTGTTTTTTTGTGGCACAAGGAAGGCCAGAAGGGGCGGGAGGCACGTGAGAGGCAGACAACGTAGTGAGAGGGACCTGCGAAAATCCGTGAGTGCCCAGTAACGAATGTGCAATAAAACACTCGTCTGATGGAGCTCTTTATGTGCATTTGTGATCAAGAACACATGGTAACACAAGCCGTATATATTTGAACTTTGGTGGTATCACCAATTTAAACTAGCTCTGGGATGGTTGTTTTGTGGAGTCTGCAGCTCCCTTGTTAAATGCCATAAATACTGGAAGTGCGTAAAGAAATGGATTTATTGTGAAAAAGAGCAAAACTGCATGAGGAGATAGCATTCACATACATACCGTTGTTTAATACCCTCTTAGCAGAGCAGCCTAAAGAGCAGACATTCTGCATAGGCATTTCAAAGAGCTAGACATCATTGTGGGAGCTTTGAAGTAGTAATTTATCAGCTACCCACACAAAGATGGGAGATGCTCACAATTCCACCAACTTACAAGGAATGAGTTACTTTGGCTGGCACATACATCAAAGGTCCCTGCTCGTAATTTTCTCAAAGAGATTAGAAGCAACATATGAGGGTATTATTGGGGAAGAGCAAGTGAACATGTTTTGCTCTGTACAGAACGGGTGGACAATCGAACGTCTCCTCTGTCTGCAAGTGATTATGGCAAATCTTTCTGACAACCTGGAGCAAATCTGTGCTTGTCTGTTGGTTTCAGTGACATCAAATAAGAACTATGGCCTGATTGTAGAACAGTTTTCTTTTTAATTTCAGAAAAGCATTGTTGGGTAAGATCCAAATGGAATGGGGAGCTTTTCCCTTGATGAACTGAACTCTCTGAAACTTTATTTTGCCGGACCATAAAATACATCATGTATTACACAGCCTGATCCATATCTACTCAGGAATAGGTCCCACTGAGTTCAAATCAGGGTACATAGGACTGCAGACTTCATCTTAAAAGTTTTTAACTAATAATAAAAAAGAAACAATTCTGTATGGGAAATGTTTGGGACATTTTATAACTGACTAAGAAAATGTACAGCATAAAACTAAGGGAAGGGACCCTTTGTTCTTTCTAACGAGTTGGATTCCATATTTTCATATTGAGATAGGAGATATAATAAAACCTGTAAATTAAAAACAAATAAAATTATTGTAGCATAAGCGTCCTTAGATTTGACTTCATTAGATGCATAAAAGTATTATTCTCTATTGGCAAGTATATATAAACATGCGTATACAGGGGTGTGTGTGGGGGGGAAATGGGGCCAAATGGAAATTAAATGCAAAAAGCCAGGTCTGTGACAATTGACTGTAAAGCTAAAGATAAGCAAAGTGACCATTTCTCAACTGCAGTAATTGCAGATTACACCACCACTCCAGTTTTGCTATGTTAATTAACACCTGCATTGGAATGTGGATAGGCTGACAATATGAAAAGGAGGACAGGACTCATGTAACTTTAATAGTTGTAGAGAAAAGGGAATTTCAGCCAGTGCCATTTGTATGCAATTAGTTCCTGGTGAAATTCCCTCTTCATCACAACAGTTAAATTTGCAGGGGCCCTGCCTTCTTTTGTATATGGTCACTCTAATATAGTGCATGCACCTTTAACTGTTGTGATGAAGAGGGAATTTCACCAGATGCTGCTTGCATACAAATGACCCTGGCTGAAATTCCCTTTTCTCTACAACTGTTAAAGTTACATGAACCCTGTCCTCCTTTTCATATGGTCAGCCTAGATGTGGAGAAAAGCAGAGTGTGGGGAAATTAGCTTCATCCTCTCGGTGGTTCATCCTCTCAGTGGCTGAACCCAAGGGCTCTGATGTGTTCACTAGGCCATGAACATGGGTAGATAGTCCAGATGACCTGGGCAAGGCTTCTGAGTCCAAGGAGGATGGGGATAAGCAAATGGGGAGTCCCTAACACTACTGGGAGAGAAGATGAAAGGATCCAGGTGAGCTTGTAAAAGTGTGGAGGGGAGAAAGAGGTTTGTTCTAACACGGGGCAGTGTGATCAGGCTGATCCTTGTTTGCGCCTTTTGATATGGGAACTACCCACCACCATGAATCAAACCAGTTTCTTCAGAGAACCTGGCTTGATCATAAT
This sequence comes from Anniella stebbinsi, assembly GCA_029215795.1. NCBI lineage: Eukaryota > Metazoa > Chordata > Lepidosauria > Squamata > Anniellidae > Anniella > Anniella stebbinsi. Next base: position 248,272,280 of record JARDYH010000002.1, read on the forward strand.
GAGCAAGCAAGGGAAAAACAGGGGCCCAGCCATGATTCTTCCATTCATATGGCCAGGGAAAACTACTAAATGGCTGGGGCTCTGACCAAATACTGCTCAAAATTAGATCAAATTTGCACACTCACATATACAGATAAAGGAGTGCAGAGTAGGGCCCCCTCCACAAGAATGCGCCTTTGCGCCTGGTTCCGCGATTATGCGCATTATCGCGGAGGCGCATTTACTCCTAATCCCTCTGCACGGGAGGCGGCGAGAAGCGGCGAAGCGCATTAAAAGATGCCCAAAAAGCGCTTTCCAGGTAGTTAATGCGCATAATCGCTTGTTCACACAGCGAAAATGCGCTTTAACGGCAGGAGCAAAATAAAAGTCGCTATTTAACGCGCGTTTGAAAATGCGCATTATCGGGGAGATAACGCGCCTGTACGCCCGTTTTGCGCTCCGCTCGTGTGTAGGTAAAATTTATAATGAGCCTTCAAGGCTCATTAAACGCCCCGTGTGGAGGAGGCCTAGGAGGCTGCAGTTTGTACAAGAACCTCTTGAAAATAGGACTGAATTGCAAAGATGCAACTCCTTTTGTTCAAATCACCCATTCCTGAAGCTGAAGCTTGGGTCGGATTAAAACTCTCAAGTCTCAGCAGGTGAAGGAAAAATGTGTCCATTTAAAAAGAGGTTGCGGTGGGTGTCTGCTTGTGTTGAGGCAACAGAGACCTCAGTGGCAGATTCAGATGAGACTGGGTAGAAAGTAGTGGAGGAGAGACAGGATACTGGTGTCCTTTACCCTTCTGGGGATTCCCTCTGGCCTTTCCCAAGGGACTCCGGAGTTTGTCACACTCTAAAAATTGGATAGTACTCCAGGAGACAAAGGTGGTTTCAGTAGCATGGATCCCTAGACAGTACTGGTCCAACAGCTACAAATGGAACCAATCTAGTTAAGCTGGCACATTGCATATTTGGTGCATGGAGTTCTTATTCTGTTTTTAAAGTCTCGAACAACAGAGTGCCATACCTGGCAAGACAAAAGCACAAAGCGCCTGTGTCACAGATGTTGAAGCTTCAAAGAACTTAAGCCATGTAAGGGCAAGGCTTAGACTTCTCAGAATAAAATATAGAGGCAAATGTAAGGATATTGTGATAGATGGTCCTTTCAGGTCTGATTGGTGAATGATAGCAACATTCCACCTCTGACCAGAGCAAAACTATAAAAGTCCATGTGGCAGAGGCTGATGGGTTCTGCCCTCAGTTTCTTACCCTTCTCTTCCATTTGGCTTCTCCACTGGACCTTTGGGATCTTGGTAACTCTGGATCTTTTGATATTTAGGTTTAGTCTTTTTTGAAATTTAGCTAGATTTGACACTTGATATGACATTTTGGGTCATGGCCTGGGAAGCGTTGAACATCCTGTATGTCACTGTGCGAGACAGTTGAAGCCTAGCATCCTTTTCCTAACATGCTCATTTTGTGTGCAAAGATATATTTTTTCTTTGATATGGAGAAAATATTCAATCTTGCAGTCTCCAACTAGCAGTCTCAGAGAGTAACTAGTAACAGGTACTTTACCTGCGTGTTCTGACTGTTCATTGCTGCTCAAAGATGAGGTAAAAAAGATTGTAGTTGAAATCACAGGCTTGGTGAGGGCACTAGGCCAAGTTGAGTGGCACCGTTACAGCATGTCCTTGGACCTGTGTTGGCATCATAACACAATACAGCACTCTGAACACTGAATACTGCTGGTGGACCATAAAAACAGATGGAACATTGTACAGTAGCAGGTTTTTTGTGCAATAGCTTATGAGTAGAAGCAGCCCACGAGCATTTTAACACACCTCACTCTTTGTTTTCGGGGTCAGGTGTGAGGTGTGGAATGGGGGCTTGCTCAGGACATGGAGAGACTAGTTTTGGGACTACCCAAGACTGGAAACATGTACTATTGAGCAGTAACATTTTTTTGAATGGGACTGAGATTGTTGTCGTAATAGTTTTTCTGAATGGAGTGAGAAGGTGAACTTAACACCCAATCTCGCATATGGGAAGTGAATAAAAAGTACTTGAAAGCCTCCATGGAATAATAAAATACTGTTGGAGTACCGAGGTGGCTGTCTACAAAGAGCAGATGGGGAAACAATGATCCTGAACTTAAAATAAAAATACACATGTACAATTCTTATTCTATAAAATGAAGGGATGTGATTTGGTTCTCTTTTTCAGATGTTGGCCCCTGTAAGTTAAATTGTGTAGCTGTACTACAAATGCCTTGAGAGTGCTAAGGGGTGGACCATGGAATGCTAATGAGGATTTTAAAATAAATGTGAAAAAAAGTGCTAAGTGATAGCCAGAATGACTAGCATAACAATAACTTTGCAATCCTAAACTCTTGCCAATTGGGTATGGAAGACATGGAATGAAAATACACTTTTGTTATTTATATCAGAAGTTGAAAGAACTCAAGTGGAAACAGATGTTCTCTGGAACACTGTGCCAGAATTTTCAAGTAACACCCTCTGGCCTGAACAAATACTTCCAAGCTAGAGATGGTAGGAATATCTTAAATGAAATCCCCCTTCATTGGTAAAAGAGCCCCCCTTTTAACAAATTAATTGAAAGCCTGTCAATCTTGAAGAAAAAATGTTTTTGCAAATAATTTATATTACCTTTAAAATATTTACACATTTGTGCTGTGGCTACATCTATAGGCAGAAGAAGAGCTACCAAGATGTAAGGAAGATTTAATATGCTAAACCTGACCCAGGAGGGAGGAGGTTCATATGAGAAAAGGGCATGTCTGATCAACATGGATCAGTTATTGTCCTAATGATATCACAATTGCTTTTGAAAACTTTCTTAACATTCTGATGGGTTCTGAATAAAAGGAAATGTTACAAGCAAGGTAAATCAAATTGGTAGAAAATAGAGAACTGTGCTCCCTGGAATAACCATATTTACTAATTAGTTGTCATACATGGATTTTGGGCCTTTTCACACTTATGTTTTGCACATGCTTTAAATAGGACACATGGAGGTGTGAGATGAAGAATACTATTCGATAGTATATGGTAGCTACTTAGGATGCAAGCCTATGCAGATTTAGGGTGCAATCTTATCTTGATAGTTGGCAGCCTCCAAAGTAAGAGGCTGCTGAGTATCCAAAGCAGGGCAGTTGGAGCATGGAGTTCATCCTCTCCTCTGTGCTCCGGCCACCCTGCATTTTTGCTTAGACAGGCAATTTCGTCTGTCTAAGAAGGGAAGTAGGCTGGGATGCACATAGGAAGCTGCATCAAGTGGCGTCCGTGGTCTTCTCCCCTTCCTGTCCCCGGGACCGCTCCATTTTGCCGTAGTGTGGTGATATAGCTGGCAAGGACCGTGCTGGATATGGAGGTGTGGGGATCTTAGTTTTTGGGAACCGAGGTTGGAGGTTTGGCTCCAACCTCGGTTCCCAGAAACTGAAAAATCTTATCGACCTCTAGACAGTGGCTCAATTCGGACGACACAATAAACAACTGGTGTGGGGGAAACAATCTTCAGTTGTTTTGAATATTGTGTCATCTGAATGCTGCCATAGTCAACTCAGCGCTGATCCACACCACAGTTGATTATTTATTACCATGTTGTGTTGGGAGTGCCCCCTAGGGTTAGGGTTAGTCAACCCACCATTGACTATTGTGTCGTCCGAATTGAGCCAGTGTCTAATAGCAATAGAATTCCACCTTTAGACGATCAAAACAAAACAAAAAAACAGAAGAAAAGAAAAACCCAACAACAAATCCTACAACTCCAAACTGCTTGTTAACCATGCCGGTGACCTCTTGGACTTGGTGCTACCTTTGCAAACCTGTTGTATACATTCTAGCTAACCTTGTGTTATTTTGGCTTTGAGTAATGTCCAAGTGTTTAGAAGGGATTTAACCCTCTTGACTCCCCCTTTCAACTTCCTTTTTTCACCAGTTCCCTCATTTGAGAGGTTTCCCTTTTTGAAGTCAAATGGAACTGTGTTGGACTTCCTTGGCAATTTCCCACTTAATTCTATATGAAATGTAATAGTACTGTGCTCACTGTTTTCAATTGGTTCAACAACATCCACATCATACTAGGTCCTGGGCAATACCATTTAGGATTAAATCTAGGGTCATCTCCCCTTTGGTTAGTTCCATAACAACTCTTCTAGGGCACAGTTCTTTAGGGCATCGAGAAATTTAACCTCTTTGTTATGATTGGAATATGCATTTAGAGAGTCAATGTGGAAGTTCTCCTTTAAAACCAGGCATTCCAACTCTCCCATTTTGGCTTGGAGGCTTCTAGTATTTACCTAGAAACACCTATACATGGTGTCCCTCCTCAGATGTCTCTGCCATGTGCATCTTCTGCTATGGCACTCAGGCCTCTTTGACTGGTATCATGTTTCAACATTTCCTACCCTTTTATATTTGAGCATTTTACATTTAGCACCAGCAGTCTGGTTCCATTTTGGTTCAAGTGAAGCCTGTTCCCCAATCCAAACTTCTGCTCCCTAACATCATTGTCTCATCCATGCATTGAGACTCCTCAGCTTTGCCTGTCTAGCCTGCCCTTCTATTCTTTTCTATTCTCTCTTTTCCTCCTAAACGTAACTTTTGTGAAAAGAAAAAGGATGGACAAAGCAGTGGGAAAACATGGGAGGATTACAAATACAAAATTGTGAAGTCTTCCCTCTTTCCAAAAAATTCCATGAATGAGGCAATGCAATTTCACAATAAAAAGCCTCGCCTGGAAACATCCCTGACCTCTTGGACTCAAGACTTCTCATTTACATGTTTACATATTTCCAAATGGTGCATAGACATTCTTAGGCCTCGGAAAATTGCAAGCAATCTTGGAAAGTATTAAACTATTCTGTACATGCACTCTTCTTAATACCAAAGCATGGTGCTGCTAGGCATGTCTCAAAAGCAGAGCTATCGCTGGAACACATGGAATGAAAAGTAGCAACAGGAGTCCACTCGCACTAGACAAGCAGGTTTTGATATACTTTGCAATCCTTCAAGGGGTGGATGGAAGTATATAGATGGAAAATTTAGGGCAACTGTTAGATGAAGGATCACTATGAAGGCCGATCTACATGCTAGGTTTTTAACGTTTTATAAGGGTTATGAAAACTCTTTGGGCCACATGACGCACTCCCTGTAACGTTGTATATCTGAGGCTTTTTAAAACTCCCTTCAGTTATATACAACGGTTTCACTTTTAATAAATCGTTTTAAGTAAAATAATGTGTCCTTCCTTACCGTTTGTGATTCATGGGGGCAGTGCTTCGTTGACCAGCGCCCAAATGCTTAGCAGTTGATTGGTTGGGGAAGAAAGAGGAAGTGGGTGAGTGAACTACAACACCCACAATGCCTAGCTCTATACTCACTAGGGTATGACAGAGGAACAAAGGAGGAAGTGGTGACTGAACTACAACACCCACAATGCCTTGCCCTAAACTCACTGTAAAAACGAAAGAGAAAGAGACAGGACAGAAGAGTGTGTGACTGCACACACCGTTTTAAAGACTGAAGAAGTTTTCCCCTGTAATGTGAGTACTCAGTACCTATTTGGAATGTTTTAAAATACTATTTAAAACGTTCCAAAGGACTGTGTAGATCTCTCCTGATTCTCAAAAAAAGAAATAGCATGATCACCTCCACCCAATGCAAATAGGGTTCTGGCCAAAGAGAGACATGATTAGTCTCTTTGTACATATCGTATGAGGTTTCATGAAGAGTGGATTGAAGTTAAGAAAAAAATGTAAAGGCAAGTTATGGGATAATTTCCTAGAGAGAGATGTACAGGACCAAAACAAAATCATCATGGAGTTTCACAGGCTGGAGATAACAATAGATGTTTTCAGAGCGTTTAAGGTCATTTGATAGCCATTATTGCCTGAGGTTGAACACTCAAATCCCCCCCCCCCCCATAGATGGATGTGTCTACAGCATGGGCAATGATGGTTCTATCCCAGGATTCCCTAACCCAGTGCCCTCCAGATGTTGATTGTTGTTGTTATTATTCCACAAGCTTGGTTCTTGTAAATCAAATAGATTTTTGAATGACAACCAACTGAGTAAATAAAATTCATTTGTTCACATAATATGGGGTTGTAAATTGCACGCTCTTTTAAATGTTTCATGTTTATTTATTTATTTTATTTATTTATTACATTTGTATACCGCCCCATAGCCGAAGTTCTCTGGGTGGTTTACATAGGATTAAAAACAATTAAAAACAATATACAAAAATTAAAACAGCAAAAACATACAACATACACACAATCTGTACATTTAAAAACCACTTCAACACTTCAAAAAACTACAAAAACAAAACAAAACAAACCCAGGCTCCTCAGATATTGCCAAATGCCTGAGAGAAGAGGAAAGTCTTGACCTGGCGCCGAAAAGATAACAATGTTGGCACCAGGCAGGCCTTGTCGGGGAGATCGTTCCACAATTGGGGAGCCACCACAGAGAAGGCCTTCTCTCTTGTTGCCGACCTCCGAGCTTCCCTCGGAGTAGGTACTCGGAGGAGGGCCTTAGAAGTTGAACGTAGTGTTCGGGTAGGTTCATGTCAGGAAAGGCGTTCCATCAGGTATTGTGGTCCCAAGCCGTGTAAGGCTTTATAGGTTAAAACCAGCACCTTGAACCGGGCTCGGAAACATACAGGCAGCCAATGCAAGCGGGCCAGAGTAGGTCTTATATGTTCGAACCTACTGGTTCCAGTTATCAATCTGGCCGCTGCATTTTGCACAAGCTGCAGCTTCCGAACCACCTTCAAAGGCAGCCTCACGTAGAGTGCATTGCAGTAATCTAACTTGGAGGTTACCAGAGCATGGACAACTGAAGCCAGGTTATCCCTGTCCAGATAGGGACATAGCTGGGCCACCAACCGAAGTTGGTAGAAGACACTCTGTGCCACTGAGGCCACCCTCTTCATCACAACAGTTAAAGGTGCATACACTATACTAGACTGACCATATACAAAAGAAGGCAGGGCCCCTGCAACTTTAACAGTTGTGATGAAGAGCCCTACATGGTTTGGGTCCAGGTTACCTGCGGGATCGCCTTCTCTCGTACAATCCGCCCCGCACGCTCAGGTCCTCTGGGAAGAACTTACTGCGGTCGGCCAAGACTAGGCTGACAACCGTTACCCAGAGGACCTTCTCTTCTGCCGCTCCCAGACTGTGGAATGACCTGCCGGAGGAGACTTGTCAACTTAACAGTCTTTTAGAATTTAAGAAAGCTATAAAGACTGTTCTCTTCCGGCAGGCATATCCAGTGTAATTTTTAGAATGTTTTTAGGATGTTTTAGGATGTTTTAATGCAGTTTTAATAATAATTGTCATGTTTTGATGCAGTTTTAATAATAATTGTCATGTTTTTAATTAGTTTTATGTATTTTATCATGTTGTTGTTCCCCGCCTCGATCCAGACGGAGAGGCGGGTAAGAAATAAATTGTTATTATTATTATTATTATTATTATTATTATTATTATTTCACCAGGAACTAATTGCATACAAATGACACTGGCTGAAAGTTACATGAGCCCTGACCTGGATTTTATCTGGTCACCCTACACATTTTCCCCTCTTTTTATTTTCTGGCCTAGCTTATGAAGCATCTGGCTTTGGGTACTTGGTCTGCTGAACATTCACCATGCAGGGACAGAATCTGATTCACCATTCTGAACTAGAGACGGAGGTTTGGAAATGGCCATTGACTTATAATACAGCTGAGCATTATGATTTGGACAAATTCATATATTGCACCAGGCCACATACCAACTTCAGTGCTCTCACAATTTTCAAGTAGTGTTACAGGGAGGGGCAAATCCCATCTTTCTGCTCATCCCCTGCCCATTATGAGAACTTACCCGTTGGAGTTGTCTTGCACCTTGCAGTATTTTGAGTTTCCTGTATTCCTCTGTGTCTTCACAAATGTCCATGGAACAGGAATTCACTCTTGCTCTGTTGAGACCCCCACTGCCTAGGCTCCCTTGCCTCCAGCTCCTTTCTAACTTCAGAGAGCCCAACGGGGGAGACAGGATTTGAAGGGGGGAGGTTTCGCATCCCTCTCCCACCTATCCCCTTCCCACATGAAATTGCTTTATAATATGGGGTTGGCACCCTCATGTCTAGTCACACTGCATAAACAGGCTTCCCCCCCTTTTTTTTTCTTTTGCAGCTGGGAGGTCAAACTATTGCGACCACTAGGCAATGAGCAAAAGTCAAAGCTGTGTCAGATAAAATTGCCAGCCAATTTGCAATAATACACTCATTACCTGGTGATAATGGGAGCGATTTAACACAGTTGGCTTTCTCCAGGCCTCACACTGGCAGCTGGAGAAGGCTCTTTAAATGAGCTCACTCTCTAAAAGGGACATGGAGGTCTCAGAAAGAATAAATAACATACATTTGGAACTCACTGACTTGTACAACACATTGATGTCAAAGGTCACTGTGACTTTATACATAGAGGCTGAGTTCAGACGACACTTTAGGCAACGGAGGGGGGAAGAGCCAACTGATCGTTCATTATTTTTGCGGTGCCTGACACTCGACACATTGCCCCTCCCCCCTGTTGCACGGCTAAAAGTCCCAGCCTCATGATAAGCAATGGGTCTCCAATAAACAATGGAGCAGCCTGTTGTTTTCCCCCGTTGTTAAATAATATACTGTCCGTTGTGTGTCATCGTCCCCCCCCCAACACAATAATCAACACAATGGACAGTTGCCTCTTCCCCCCTCCATTGCCTAAAGTGGACCGCATATTAATTCTAAGGCAAGTTTGTGTGTGCTCTACCTGTCTTTATGTGGTAGATAGTTTCTCACAGCATATGCAGACATCTTAATAACCTGGTTCACTTGTTCAAATAGTCCACTGTGTGTTGTTCAAGGCATGGTGAGCTGTGGCATGTATGGAATTTTGTATATTCAACCCCCATCCAGGGGTTGCTGTGTTGTCCAAAACCAGCCACCCTCAGTTATGCGAGAGTCACTGGGTTCACACAACACACTAATTGGTGATGGTTTATTTTCTGGAACAATCCAGGATGGGTTAACGTGTTTTCTGTGGGATGTTGTTGCCCCCCACAGTGGGTTATTCCCCCTAAATAAGCCACCGTGAAAACCCTTGGTCCGCAGTAAGGGTCATTTTACCTCTGGTGGGTTAATGTGTTGTCTGTCGTATCAGTGTGGGTTATGGAAATTGCCTACAAAGCTGCTCAGCAAGAGTGGCCAAAACTGCTGCTGCCACTCTGCTCCTCTCAAGCGATCTCTATTCCTAATGCAAAGGAAGCTGGGATACCTGTCTGGCTGGACTACAGGAGGCGGAGGGGCAAGGTGTGTGTGTGAAATAAATTACTCCATGTAGCTTGTTTGCCTGATTGTCTGATGGGAGCATGGTGTATTGTTTGCATAGCCACCTACCCAGCATAGCTTGCCACCTGTCATAGGTTAGTCTGATGTATGAACCCAGCCAGTAGTTTTTCCATTCAAGGATCCCTGTATCTCCTTAAAACTCATCTATCTATGAATGTACTACATTTATATACCACCTTTCTGCTAGTAAACTCAGTAGCCCAGTTTGGATGACAGTGTTTCAGTTAATACACCAAGATATTGCCTCAACTCGTAGATCTTTCCCTCCTCCTTTTGCAGCGTGCAGTAATCAAACCAGAAAGTCTCCAAATAACCATAATTCTCTGTTTCATCCAAACCAAAAATCTATGGTTACCAGGTTTGGAATAAGCTAGGTACTTAAACCCACTTCAAACCATGGTTTAAAATCATGCCTTGTTCTGATCCTGGCAATGACAGTATCCCAGTTCAGACAAAACAGGAAATTGGTCAATTGGAGCCTTGCTGGGTTGATTGCTGCAAGGAGGCAAGGGGCTCTGTGTGTGTGTGGGAGGGGGGTAAACTCAGCCTAGGAAGTTGAGATGTGATTGTTGGAACATGGTGTATCTAGGGAGGCTGACCCTGGCTGTACCCATGTTTAGATGTTGTCCGGGGAGAGAAGGTGAAGAAAGCGGGGAGAGGCAGATTGTCAGCCAAAAGGTTTACCATTGGACTAGTATGAAACCAATGGGTTACCTTTCTTAGTTTGTTTCTTACTAGGTGGCTGTCTTGGGGTACCTCTAGATGGACTGTTTCTGTCGATATGGTTTCGCACTGGCAGCATTTTGGTTACACGACGCAGCCACCAGTGCGAAGTGATCTAGGGGCAAATGCCCTTTGCTCTGATTTTAAAAAGTCGTCCATTTAGTGTGACTTTTTTGGAGCGGAGCAGGCAGCCCAGGGAAAGGGGGTGGAGCAGCGAACCGCAAGCTCGCTGCACCGCCTCTGCTGTTCTCCCCCCCTTTTGGTATCATCATCATCATCATCATCATCATCATCTTACCTTACCGGCGAGGAGCCGATGCTCCCAGCCGCCCCTCCAGCTGCTGGCGGGCAGCCGCCTGCGTGGCACCAGCGGCTTGCGGAAAAGCAGGCATGGCGCTTGATGTCGTCAAGAGGGGACCCAGGATTGTCTTTTCAGTGTGGCTTCAATGTTAGGCAATGGGCAATTTTTTAAATTTGTGAACATTTAAATTAACTAGCGTTACGCAAATGAGCATTGATTGGATTGTTCCTGCCAGCACACAATCGCTTTTTAATAAGTGGCAACCTTCTTGCCAGCATCTGTTGAGCGGAACAAAAGAATTTGTGTCGTAAAAGCAGATAACAGGACAACAAGACTGAGCTAAATGGAAGGGGAAATGCTTCCTGCACTTTCTCTCCCCTTTGATTGTGTGTGTGTGAAAGAGAGAGAGCGAGAGAAGGAAGAATTGTCATGTGAGCACATGGTCTTAAGATGAAGGTTTTCTTCTTTCCTCTTGTTTTGTGTTTAGAATCCATGGATCGCTGCCCTCCAGACATGTCAGACTACAACTCCCATCCCCCATCCAATGGTTTTCTGGTTGGAATGATGAGGTTTGTAGTCCAACACCAGGTTGGGGAAGGCCGATCCATGGAGTGCTACATGCCTGTGCTGCATTATTTATCCATCTGGGCTTTTGCTCTTGAGGCTAATGTGCAGAAGGAAAGTGAGGTAATAAATCAGCCAGGGTTGCCAGCTTTGGATTCAGAAATGATGGCACCCGGGCTGGGGCAGAGAGCCCAGGGAAATCCAGCGGCCAGAGCTGATCACAAAACTGTTCTGTTTGCTCCTGTGGCCAGTGTGGGCAGACACCATGGCTAGGCACCCAACTAAACATGGCACATGAGATCCAAGTCTAGGGTCTCCCATGGTTGTTGTGTTTTGTTTTTTTACTAATGATTGGGGAAGTGGCACCCTGGGAAAGGCATCCACCCTTTCTTCCTGTGCCCTTTCCCCAATCAAAAGGCAGTCTTGTTAGAGGGCTGAATCTTCTAAGCCTATGTTCAAATTCCCACAGTATGATGCTCACCGGGTGACCTACACACACACACACACACACACACACACACACACACACACACACACAGCATAATCTACTGTGCAGGTTTGTTGTGAAGATAACAGGGAGAAATCACATGTATGCCATTCTGAGCAACTTCAAGGAAAGGTAAGAATGAATAAATGAATAATGTCACTATTACCTCTGTAGAGGTACAGATGCTGAACAACAAGAAGTCTTAAAAATAAGGCTGATGGGGATACCAGCAGTTCAGCCCACCTTAGATTTGGGACTCAACTGAGTTGTGGTTCCTGATCCACTAGTTTGAATCATCGACCTCTTAATCTAGTAGCTTTCTTCCTTTGACTGAGGCCTCATCTACACCAAGCAGGATATAGCAATATGAAAGCAGTATATAAAAGGCAGGCGCCACACTATTGCTTTATAGTAGTACTGAAGTGCACTGACAACTGTTGGGACTATAGACACATACCATATACCACTATATCCTGCTTGATGTGGCTCCTGCCTTTTATATACCACTTTCATAGAGCAATATTCTGCTTGGTGTAGATTAGGCCTATATCTCCTCAACTCCTTACTGAATTGCGAAATCCCCAAATGGACTCCAAGTAAGTTCTTATCACAGCTTGGACTATTATTTCCAACCTAGAAACAGGTTAATACAGCTATTGTATCATCTTCTGTTGCAGTTGTTGGGTTCGATCCAGACTTAGTCAGCATAGCCCCATTGAAATCAATGGGACTTAAGTCAGTTGAGACTAATGCCTGTCCCATTGATTTCATTGGGTCTACTCCAGGTATTACTAAGTCTAAATCTAACCAATGTCAACAAATGCTTTTCCCTGTCCATACATCAATCAAAGTATGTGTGCCAAGTTTCTGACACTCTTTTAATCTCGAATGACTTGCCAGCATCAAAGAAATACATAACTATTTTTCACTTCACTTCCCAGAAGCATCTATTGGAACAGACTCAGAGTTCAGGTCCTTTTGAGGGATGTTGTCTTGATGACTTCCTCTTAGGCTTGAGTCACAGTGCAAGCATCCTCCTGCTAAAGTTTCAAGGGCTTGCCTCTTGCTCTTCTCCTGTCACTCGTTAACTGGATGTCAAGGTCTCGAAGTTGGCTGAGGAAACCAGAATTTGGGCAGACTCCTCTGTGTTCCCGCACAGTCTTTAGGGCATCCACAAGGGTCTTGCTTTCACAGAGCATCAAGAAGGCAAGCACAAGGGTTGCTGAGCGGCTTATCCCCATGGCGCAGTGAACTAAAACTTTGCCTGCAATGTTTTTTTTAAAAAGTTGTTACATGTATGGTAGATGGTATGTCCCTACCAAGAAACTTGGTGAATGTTGAGACTTGCCAGTAAACCAAGATTTTATCAGGCCCAGTGGGAAATGACATCATCCTGACTTTCTTTTCTTTACATTTCCACATGTGACAAGTGGAAATGCCACTAAATAATGATATCTGGACTTTTATCTGACACTCATTTTCCCCTGGTCTTTTCAAATAATACCAGTAAATGTCAACATTTAGCTGACTCATGAAAAGTGACTCTTATTCAGTTCTGATGACAGAATGCAGAGGAGATCAACCTTGCTGCAGTACACTCTCACTATAATAGCCTTAAGACTGGTTTACATATTTCCTCATCCACACCCCATCTCTTTCCTTGTGGCTACTGTTGATATTTTATTTATTTGATTTCTGTCTTACTCCTCCTTTGGGATGCTTAAGGCAGTTTCTATTGGGCTCCCAGGCAGCCTTCAACCCATAGATTTACCAGTAAGATCTGCTTAGCTTTAACAATGACTAGCATCTTGTGCTTTTGGGCAATTCTCGTCATCCAACTTTTCACAGACGAAGAGAAACTGGGGTCTGTCTATGCATTTTAAAAGTCCCGCGGTGGCTGCACGGTGCTGCTGTGTTGTTTATACGATGCAGGAGCCACCTCGAAGCCACCGCAAGGCTTTCCGGCGAAGCTTCGCATTAAAAAAGTCAGGGACTTACCCCGACTTTTTATGCTGGAGTGAGTTGACTATGGCCTTTTCACTGTCTGTCCTCCCTCTGGCGTTGAGGTGGAGGTGTTCCCGGGCATATGGTGATCCCCTGATTGGTTGCTAGAAGCTGGGGCGGAGGATTTTGCCTCCATCAAAAGCTGGCATTGCTGATCGGGCTTTTGATAGTAGGGAAAGCCACAACCACATGGGGGAGGAGCTACACGACGGAGAGAGAGAAAGCGAGAGTGCCCAAGCAATCACTGACTGGTGATTTCTCGGGTTTGCTTTTGTCACAAAAATTGCCTCTCTCTTCCCCCTCCCCCTTCTCGCCAATCATTTCCACTTAAGGGGATTCTCGTCAGTATATTTAGAGCATGAGCGGCCTATTCACTTGAGGCTACCCACTTTTGCATGGGGATTAGCTGCCGCCACCCCGCAGCAGTGAAAGCGTGGGTCTTTGCAAAGGGGGCAGCAACCCGGCGCCGTCAAGGCAGCCCCCAAGTTCTGTGCATGAAAGGGTGGGGCTGTGCTGGTGTCTAGCAGCCCACACTTTAGCTTTGATCTGTCCACTTTTTCCAGCGCCCCCTGCCCACCTTCGGCATTCAGCCCCCAAAAGGTTCCCTGGAAGGGAATGTGGCTCTCAAGCCCAAAGAGATTTCCCCAGCCATATTCTCGTCAGTTACATCATATAGCAATGTCTACCTAGACACTTTATGTAAAATGACTGCCAAGACACCTGTGCATTATATTTACCTCTAGGAGAGCTTAGTGCTGCTCTTATATATTTAGCAGCTGGGTGGAAATAAATGCTGAGATCAAACTTTGGGTCATCATCTGCTTCAACTCCATAGTAATCCACTACCAGGTCTTTGTAGAACTTGGCTCCGGTGTCGATGTGGAATCTTCCAGCAGCAGCATTCACAATGTGGGTGATACGCATTTGGCGAAGCTGTTCTATGTCACGAGCTATATATCTGCAAGAAAAGAGTGCTTGGATTATATTTAGTAGTACATTATGTATACGTCTTCCCACTGCCTTAAAGGCCACACAGTGAGAGCCTATCTACACTGTACTTTGGAACGTTTTAAATAGTATCTTAAAATGTTCCAAATTGGTGCGTTCTAAAATGTCTTAGGCCACATTAAGGAGTACTCATGTTACAGGAGAAAAATTCTTCAGTCTTCAAAGCAGTGTGTGCAGTCTCATACTCTTCTGTCCATCTCCTTCTGTTTTGCTTTTACAATGAGTTTAGGGTAAAGCATTGTGGGTGCTGTAGTTCAGTCACCCACTTCCTCCTTGGTTCCCCTTTCATTCCCTAGCTTTCAATTAGTATAGGCTAAGCATTGTGGGTACTGTAGTTCACTCACCCACTTCCTCCTTAGCCCCTCTTTCTTCCCCACCAATCACCAGCTAAGCATTTGGGCGCTGGTAAACGAAGCACTGCCCCCACGAATCACAAACAGTAAGGAAGGACACATTGGCTCAATTCGGACGACACGATAGTCAGTGGTGGATTGACTAACCCTAACCCTCATGCTAACCCTAGGGGGCACTCCCCACACAACATGGTAATAAATAATCAACTGTGGTGTGGATGAGGATCAGCGCTGAGTTGACTATGGCAGCATTCGGATGACACAATAGTCAAAACAACTGACGATTGTTTCCCCCACTCCAGTTGTTTATTGTGTCGTCTGAATTGAGCCATTGTTTTACTTAAAATGATTTAATGGGGCAAAAAGAGAGAGAGAGAGAGAGCAGTGCCCAATGAGGAACCAGCATGTTCAATAGCTACAGAATGGCCAGTAGTAGCTGTGATACTACCACAGCTTCTAGGCCGAGGGCGGGAAGCCTGTGGCTCTCCTGATGTTGCTTGATTATAAATCCCAACATCCGTACCATGCTGGATGGGACAGGTGACCCACTCCTTTCCCAGGCTGAGCAACGAGGACCCATGATGCCTGCATATAAGTGCTATGGACACCATGATAGTAATAAATCTTTCATCTGCCATTTCTTCTTTGACAAGACGGTGATTATAATACAGGAAGAATGTTCGCTATAAGCTGTGAAAATGCCATTTACTTACAGGTCTCCAATGTAGAGGTTAGGCCAGACTTCATTGACGTTGCCGCGGCACGGTATGGGCGTCCATAGCATGCGCTGGAGCTCTCTCAGTTCAGGTGTCTCATAGCAGCTCTGGCTGTGGGAAGTGAGGCTTGAAGCTGTCCGTATCCCAGGACGCTGCAAGTCATCTCTATCTAGTGAAGCCCAAGACATTCTGAAAGACAATGGAGAGAGCAGTTTGTTCTTTGGCCTTACGTAGGTCTATGTGGAATAGTGGCATGAGTTTTGGACTTAGATTCGAGAGGCCCTGGTTTAAATTTTTACTCCACGATGAGCCTCACTTTACTCAACCAGTCACTTTCTTCCTCAGCCCAGCTAAATAAATGTACAGTAAAATGTAAAAGGGAAACCATCTTGAATTCCTTGAAAGACAAAAATAAATTATGGAAATTGCTATTTGTTGATCCCTACCTACTTAAACTAAATCAAAGCAGCTTAAATTTATAAAACTAAGGTAGCTACTGCATTCAGAGAAAGAAAAAAACCACTAAGAATTCAGACCAGGTTTGGATAGTTTGGGCAGCAGAATCTTATTTCTGTTATCTAATTCCAGGGGAATTCTGAGCCAGTGTTTGGAGGCTATCATGATAGATAATAGCAGTGGGAAAGTCTCACTCTGCATAGCCTCTGCTGAAATAAAGAAAATGGTTTTGTGAGAGACAATAAAGGATTCAGATGAACCTGCTCACATGGAAAGTTCACGGGGCTGTGTGGGCTTGCTCTACATCAGGGCTGGGAAGCTCAAGATGTTTTGACCTACAATTCCCGGCATAGCGAGTGATGAGGGATGATGGGTTATAGGCCAAAACATCTGGGGTGCCACAAGTGCCCCACCCCTGGTCTGCACATTTGGCACAAAAGAGATGGGGCTCTACCTGCTTATTAACATCAAAGTGTAGAACTCCTGCACACAAGGGGGAGATCCTGATTGAGTGGAGTGCTGCATGTTTATATTGCTTTGCAAAGTGTCCCTTACCAAATGTGTGGTGGCCAGAGGTGTGGCTGGTGCATGGGACTTCAGTACTCAACACAGGAGGGGTGTTTATGTGGCATGTCGGTCCCTGACATGGGATGAGAAAGGCCTCATTATTTGCTGTGAATGTCTCATTAACTGATAGGGAAAATGAAACAGGCCTTGTGGGCAACTCAGCAGTCATAATATTTAAAATTGTGTTTGTGGCTGTTCTTCATTTTTTTAAAATTGTATTTAACTGGGATCCCCTCTACAAGATTTTGCTTTGACGCCCGGTTGCCCAATCAGATCTTGGAGCCCTCTACCTATCAAGTGGCAATCCCTTTGGATTGTGCTCTCAACTATTTATTTCATTCCAGTTATTTTTTTTTAGTTTAAGCCTTTCCTACTAGTCCAGCTTTATCTACCAGAGTGTAATCTGACCCCAGATTTACAAGCGTCTGTATTAAATAAATACATTTTGTTTGGAATTATAGGAAGTTTATGGAAATGGATTTTTAACAATTCTCACATTTGCACAAATGTGCACTTGCAAAAATACACAATTCCCCCTAAAATGTGCATTTTCATTCTTTAGCCTATGGGAGAAATGCACATTTTGACTGATGGTCTTCTATTTTATGTATTTTTCTACAACTAAACTTGGGTAAAATTCTGGAAAGTAAAAAAAAATAAAATCCGCAAGTCTGCGGAATCTGTCTGCAGAATCTGTGGGTTGGATTCATAGAACCTTTTAGTTAGAACCATTTGCTAGGGAATTCTTTTGGCTGGAGGAACTTTCAATTGTATGATCCCCCACTTGCAATCTGGAGTAGTCAGTCAGAGTCACTGAGAACTAGGCCTTTTGCAGGAAACAGACCTTAGGAAGATTCCCCCTCTGCCTCCCAACCACCCAGCTAACAACCTACATTTCAGGGAAAGCTTTCCATTTCCAATATGGCATCTTTCCACAAATTGCAAATATTGTGGCCATTACTAGGGGTGCTGATTGACTGCTTAACCTGATTGTCTCGCTAGGATCATAATGTATTGCTGGTTGGGAGTGCTGTGGGGATATAAGCAGAATGACTCAGCCCGTAGCGATGACTGAAATAGGGCTGTCTGGCTTTGAAAGCTGAGCCACTGGTGGTTTCTTGGGATGCAGAGGTATTCAAGCAGCCAACTGTTTGTAAGAAAATCTCTTCAGCAGCTGGAATCCAAATAACGTCTCCCAATTTAGGAGAGGACTCTTCGAACAACAGCTTTCATTCCATTTACATGTTCAGCATAATGTGACACGGTCCAATGGGGTGCACAGCAAAAATGATCTCTGCTGGCCATGTCTGTAGTTTCTGTACTGGGAAATCTCAGACAATATTATATTATACATTTGGTGAGGGCGCCGAGCATTCTCTATGAAGACGTTTCTGCTCACCCCTCATACAACCATTCCCTTGTGAGCAGGTCTGACAATTATACCAGCCCCTTTAAGTCTATAACGGCACCATTTTATGCAGGATCAGGCAGAAAAAAGTCCTACAACTCCCAGCATCCCTCCAGCCAGTCATGCTGGTTGTTACTTGTCTGGGAACTGTAGGGCTTTTTTCTGGCGATTATTATGATTATTATTATTATTATTATTATTGTTGTTGTTGTTGTTGTTGTTTACATTTATATACCACCCCATAGTTGAAGCTGTCTGGGTGGTTTACAAAAATTAAAACTTTGGTCGCACCTTAAAGTACAAATATTTTTAGACAGCCCATTGGTTAACAAGGTAAAACTTTGCACCAGGAAACCCAAGTCTGTTGAATTTGCCATAGCGGACCAAATTATTTGTGACGTCTCCTGTTTCCTGCATCATTTTGTTCAGAAGTTTGACTGTCTACTGCTTACTAAGTTCATCTGGTTGACCCTTCTTTGGAACTGTCCAGAAAATATGTCACACTTTGCCACATTTAGCCAATACTTGTTTCTCTGTACAGATTACCTTTTTGATTCAGACCAACGTTCATGTTGCCTAGCATGACCGTGTTCCCAACGACAGCTAGCCAGATGTTTGCAGAAACTAGATGCTGATGGCAATCCCCAGATGTATGTCCCCTTCATTTGCTACTCAGGGGAGATATCATGACCAATAGTCATCAACAGAATCATCCTCCATGAATTTGTTCTATCCTTTTTAAAAAGCCATTTGCAATAGTTCATTCCATAGGTTAATTGTGCATTGCAGATAGTGTAGTTAGGTCATTTAGGACTCTAGCCTTAATGGATTTATAATGGACTGGGAACTAATCATTTGGCAACATGTATTAGCTCTACTTCAAAAGGTGGCAAGCCAGCCCTGCTGCACTTGGAAGGGGGGAAGCTCCTGCTCATTCTGTAGAGTGAGGACCTGAGTTCTGCTCTGAACCATGTAAATAAATATTTCCTTTTGTCAGTCCTGAATCTACTAATTAAACTTCAGTGGTTGATGCCCAAGTTCTAATATTTTGGGAAAGGGAAAAAGGTTCTTTCCTACCCTCTATTTCAGTTTATACACAACACATGTAGGAAACCTCTGGCCCATGCCCCATCCGGCCTGCCAGCCTCTTCCCCAAGCCCTAGCCTTTCTCCCAGCAGGGCTCTTATTTCTGATCAGCAGCTGATTGGAAACAAGAGCTTTTCCCTGCAGGTGAGAGGGGAAGGATCCTGGAGAAGAAGCTGCGATGTGATTGTTTACTTCTGAATAGATACACAGAAACATTGTCCTGCTTACTTCTGAGTAGGCTTAACATTGATAATAATCACATTTTGGCCTACTCTTCCTTTGACGACAACACCCACGGATAGAATACAGCCCTTGAGCTGAAAGAGGTTCTCTAGCTCTGATATACAACTTTTCCTCTGAAAAGGCACTCAAAGTGATTCTGTTAATTCACTGTCCACACCATGCCTGACTGGGCCAATGCGGTATTCACATGTTTTGTACTTATGAACAGATAATGCCCCAAGTGACAGGATGTTCTTCCAGCAGGGGGTACATCACAACACTCCATGCTAGTGTTTTTAGCAGATGTTTTCGGCCAGCACTTTAGAAATCCAATAAGAAGCAGCCCTGGTTTTCCCATTTGTGTTGCTGAAAATTCTGAAATATTTTGTTGCTGGGTGTATTTTTCCTTTCCTGGTTACAAATTGTATGTGCTGTTTTAGTAGCATGCATTTAACCACGTGTATGTGTGTGTGATATATATAAATATGAGAGAGACAGAGGGACCACAACCGTTTAATGCAATCTTGTCTATAGAGAATTTATTACCAGTACATTCCAGACCCCATTTTACAATCCTTTAATTATAGCCATTGTTACATAAATACTCATCAAGAGCAGCAACCTCTGGAGTAAATGTCATCCAGAGGGCTTTTGTGTGCCAAAAGTGGGGTTCAAGTCCTTTAGTGTCAATGATGTCATCAACATTTGCAGAAGAACACAGACATTTAAACCTGCTCAGGGACTTGTGTTCTTCTCTGGCGTGAGGTGTTGCTGAAGTCATCATCTGCAGGAAGAGAGGTTCCTGGGGGGCTCCTTTTGCTCTTGGCAGGCAAGGCAAAGGAAAGGAAAGACTGGCGGCCAGTCATTGCAATCCCGTACTTCTCCCCCTTCAGCCTGTATTTCCTTTGAAGAGGGTGAATATTTGGCAGAGCAACGATTGCAAGATGGGATTCTGTAACTGAAGCTGCTGCAAAACTGTCTGGTGAATTTCATTTTGGCTGGAATCCATTGCGAAAGTGCTGTCGAATTACTGCTGAAAATTTAAGCAGATTTTATTTTTCAGGGACATTCAGGGGGAAATTTTAGAGAAGCTTCCTTCAAATCACTGTCAGCTACAGGCAAAACTGGACCTGAAGTCTCAAGTATTGAGACGGTGGGGCAAACTAAATGTGATAGCAACAGATCTTTGTATTCTTAAAACTCAGATCTGCTCCAATCATCTAAAAACTGAGGGGTTGATTTGACCAGCAGATGGGGCACATGGATGAGGGGCGCTGAACACTTTGCTTGCTTGCAGCTTACCTCTGTGCATCCTCTCTCCCCAAGCATAACAATGTTAGAACCCCGCAGGATCAGACCAAAAGCCCATCTAGTCCATCACCAATCAGATGCCTATGGTAGGACATGAGTGAAACAGCACCCTCCCACTTCTGCTAGCAATTGGTATTCAGAGGCATTCTGCCTCTGATTCTGGAAGTAATATATAGCCATCATGATGAGTAGCCACTGATAACATTACCCTTCATGAATTTTGTCTAATCACATTTTAAGGCCATCACTCTATCTTCTTGAAGCAAACTCCATAGTTTCACAATGAGCTGTATGAACAAGTACTTCATTTGATCTGTTCTGAATTTCCTACCATTTAGCTTCATTGGATGATCCCATTGGATGACAGTGGAAGAAAAAAAATTCTCCCAATCCACATTACCCAAACCATGCATAATTCTGTATACCTCACTGTTACTCGCCTTTTTCCCCTAAGCTATACAGACTGAAAGATTGGAACCTTTCCTCCAAATCCCAGGTCATTGTTGCCCTTTTCACACCTGTTTCAGCTCTACAATAACCTTTCCGAGGTGTGGTCATTAGAATTGTACACAGTATTCCAAGCATGATTGCATCATAGGTATACGATTCTTTTCCTACTGATCCCATACATGGCATTTGCCATCCCCAGGCACTTTTCCTTCAGCTAGACTCCAATTCTAAAAGTGAGCTCAACTCAATGAAAAACAGTCAGAGGGGGCTGGGGGCTGTAGGCAGTGCTGGATAATAGAAACAACTCCACGTGCTTCCAGACACTGGCGGGGGGGTGGAGGGTGGCAATAGAGATCATCCTGTAGCTTGATCAGTTCATATTTCCTGCTTTTCCCCCTTCTTCTTCCTTCTTCCTCCTGCCTTTTCAACAAGTGCCCATGTGGTCTCTGCAGAGAAGAGGCAAGTAACCACACCGCATGCTTTTGCTCACTTATACTCACACGCCCAGCTTTAAAGGGTGCTTGTAGTTAAACAGTGTTAGTCTTCTCTGACAATGTGTATAAAAGCACTAATAAAATAAGTTCATTTGTACACTAATCTGGCTCTACCCTGTGCTTATTACCTCCAATACTAAATGCTATGTTGCCACACTTTCTCTACCATAAGTAACCCAGCTGTAAGTCACACCAGACTTTCCAACAGGCAGAGTGGTACTCCTTTAACCCACACAACTCTTGAACTTGAGCAACCAAGCCCTGTGGTTTCTCTGTGATTTCAGAAGATCTGGACATCATCACATCTCATTTGGTATTGTGAGTTGGTCATGATGATAAATGATCATTTCTGCAAATAACTCTTCACATGAATGGTCAACCTCTGAGCAATGTTAATATGAGAGCAAACAGTTCATGTGTGATTGCATGCTCGTTTCTGTGAAACGACAAACTGCAACTTCTGATTTTCCAGACCAGTGAAGAACTGCAGTCTCACATTTGATGAGCTCTGGCATTGCATTTGTCATGCAAGCAACTTTTCATTGGCCGACATGACTCTTAGGTAAAACTCTGGATCTTCTCTGGCTATCCAGAATCTTGACCGTTTATTTTTAATATTTATATACCACTTTCCAATTAAATCAGTCAAACTAGTTTACAATATTCAGAACCAGATGAAGCTTCCAAACACTCTTCAATGGCAACTCCTAAACAGTACATCGCAGTAAGTAATCTAATCTGGGGCCAATTTACACTGGTGATTTAGTGCGGAGAGAGGGCACTTTGGGTTCATTTGTGACACATGACGTTGTGGGCAATCCGCAGCAATTCTGCAGCTTCCCTCAAGAACAGGCACATTTTCAGAAAGTCCTTTTAGTGCATTTTTCCCCCTTAAAGCGGGCCCCGAGTGGTTCCGCTGCAGTATGCCCCATTCCCCTGCATTAAATCCTGGGCATGCCTATTTCTGTGACCTGACTGTGACCTGGAAGTGACCAGGTTAAGGGGTGGGGCTGCCCCTTTCCCTCTTTTGGGACATAGGCTTCTTCCCACTTAGCACTCCTTCACATTCACAAGTATTTACCCACGGAGAATCAGTAGCGTCTTTTTCCATTGAGAAAACTGGAGCTATGCTGTTTCCCCCGAGCAGGGCTGCTTTCTCATTCACAGAATGCAGCCCCCTCCAATCAGGCAGAATACCGCACTAGGGCCTTGACTCATTCACAGAATGTAGCTTGTTTCCTCCATTCAGAAAAGTGCAGTTTTAAACCGCCCAGAGACCTTCGGCTATTAGACGGTATAGAAATGCAGTAAATAAATACCCCAATGGTGGATGAGAGGGGAGAGGTATGGGGTTTAACCATGGGGGCTTAATTCACCACTTCCAATTAATGTCCCTGAGCAAGGGAGCGGGGATGGGCAGGGAACAAGCTTCTCTCGTTGACAGTCAGTTCTACTCTACCCACCCAACCGCAAAGTTTGGGGGTCTCAAGCACTGTGTGTGAAATTTCTTGCTTCATGTGCCCCTGATGGATCAAAATGGACTTCATGAAAATCCAGAGAATACCTGGAAGCGCTTCTCTTTCTGTTTTCATTTATTATTATTATTATTATTATTATTATTATTATTATTATTTACACTTATATACCACCTCATAGCCGAAGCTCTCTGGGCGGTTTACAAAAATTAAAAAGCTTGAGCATTAAAAAGACAATATACAAAATTTAAAACCATAAAACAGCTCATTAAAACACTTAAAAACATTTTAACTGTTAAGCCTGGCCACAATGCCTGGGAGAAAAGAAAAGTTTTGATCTGGTGCCGAAAAGATAACAGTGTTGGCGCCAGGCGGACCTCATCGGGGAGATCATTCCATAATTGAGGGGCCACCACAGAGAAGGCCCTCTCCCTTGTTGCCGTCCTCCGAGCTTCCCTCAAAGTAGGCACCCGGAGGAGGACCTTTGATGTTGAGCGTAGTGTACGAGTAGGTTCATGTCGGGAAAGACGTTCCATCAGGTATTGTGGTCCCAAACCATGTAAGGCTTTATAGGTTAAAACCAGCACCTTGAATCGGGCTCGGAAACATGCAGGCAACCAATGCAAGCAGGCCAGAATCGGTCTTATATGTTCGAAACTTCTGGTCCCTGATAGGTGATGTAACTGGCCTGTTCTGTATGGGGTTGCAAATACCCTTGAGCAGGTTTGTAGTTTTCCTTCCTGGAAAAATATGATTTTGATACAGCTATCTGTTCCTTTGAAATATCCAGGTTAGGTTACTTAATGCATTATACTGGGGCTGTGTATAAAAACATTCAGAATGTTTCAAAAAATAAGGAGCAAGTTATTAACGTGGACTCACCAGGTCTATCACATTTTACTAGTGTTGAAAGATTTTCACTGGCTTTCAGTTTTTTTCTGGGTGCAATTCGAAGTGCCAGCTTTGACCTATGAAGCCCTAAATGACCTGGGATCAGGCAGTATTTGAAGGGCTGCCTACTACTGTATGAATCTACCCATGCACTCCAGGCACACCACTTTTGACAGGTGATTGGTTACCAGAGAGGGAGCTTTTCTATATCCCCCCACCTCTGCTTTGTTCCTGTTCCAGTGAGCGCAGGCAATTAGGGATCATGTATTGGATGTGATGTCATCACAACTCTATGTAGCCAGTCATAGGCAGCTACTTGCTGATGTTACTAAGGGAGAATGAAACCTATACAAAATGAGGGCAATGCTTCCTATACCAGACACATGGGTGATGCTAATCAATCAGGAATCACAAATGATCAAGAATTTTAAAACAAAAGTTTCACATCCCTTTTGCACTACAAATACCCTACAAACAATTGAAAGCAGGTCTTTCTTTAATTCTAATGCCTGTTTCCATGCCCCCCCCTTTTTTTGGCTCAGCCCTAACGGATACAAATTAAACATGAGTGCAACAACATGCAGGACCCCATATTGTAGGAACCAGTGATTTGATGAGCATTCACTCACCACTATCCTCTTGAGCTCCTAAGCTAGCTATAATAATATAGCTATTATTATAATAATAAATTTATTTCTTACCTGCCTCTCCCTTTGGATCGAGGCAGGGAACAACATTAGTAAAATAACAATATAGAGCAAATACATAAATTAATTAAAAGAGCATATAAAACAATCAACACATTTTAAAATTCTTGGTTAAAGTTCATCTGGGTAGGCCTGCCAGAAGAGGCTAGTTTTTATAGCTGCCTTAAACTCGGAGAGTGTTAAATTGATGAATCTCCTCCAGCAGGCCATTCCAGAGTCTGGAGGCAACAGAAGAAAAGGTCCTCTGGGTAACAGTTGTCAGCCTAGTTTTGGCTGACTGAAGTAAGTTCTCCCCAGAGGACCTGAGTGTGCGGGGCGGATTGTACGGGAGAAGGCAATCCTGCAGGTAACCTGGAACCATTCAAAAAAGGGCTCATAAATACTTGCCAACTCCCATAGGTGTTGCCAACTTCTCATGAAAATACAGGAGCCCTGGAATTGTGGACCCTAGCACACATTTGAAATACGATAAATTCTGCACGTGTCACATTATTGTTGGCAAAGCTGGGAAAAGCTTAAAGGCAAAGGTAGTAGCTATGAATCCTTGCTTTAGGCTGTGACACTTGCGTGGTGGTTCCATATAAAGACTGGGGTCCCCTCTACAAGATTTTGCTTTGACGCCCGGTTGCCCGATTATGCGCATATACGGAGAAGCACATTTACTCCTAATACCTATTCACGAGAGGCAGTGAAGCGCTTTACGGGCTGTATGAAACGCGCTTTAAAGTTGTTTACATGCGGAGAATTGCATGTTTACATGGCCATAAGGCGCTTTAACTCCCGTGGCAAATTAAAACTCACTATTTAACACGCGTTCGAAAATGCGAATAATCGGAGATAAAAAGCACGTCAACCCCCGATTTGTGCTCTGCTCTTGTAGAGGTAAAATTTGTAATGCGCCTTGAAAGAGCTTTAAATCGCTCTTGTAGAGGCATCCTGGGAGAGAGGGAGGGATATTTTCACTCTGTAAGCCCTTCTGTATGTCCTCTTACATTTTCCTACCTACTGTATGACAATATACCAGGGGTCTGATCCTTTTTTTTTCTGAACTATTTTGCTTTCCTGACCATAAAACTCTCTCTCCCTATAAACTCTCCAAAACTGAAACTTGAGTACAGTTTGGAAATGCTGTAAAACTTTTTTTTGGGTGGGCTTTCAGAATTGAGGGTCAAGGCTGGGGAATGTCCTTGTGTTGGATTTTAGTTCTGTTCTGCTATGGAAGGGGTTGCTTTTATTAACCTGCACCAAGAGTACAGAATGGGACAAGCTGTAGATAAATCTAAAGAAATACTAAATATCATTTTAACTTAACATTTTAACTGCGCTTCCAGACAGATGGCTCCTAGTGCTACCAAGCTAAAGAAGCTGTTCTGACTTTTTCTCCTTAACAGCTTTTCTGTGGTAAGAAAAAATGTGGACAAAGTGGTGGGAAAACATGAGAAGGTTACAGGTGAAAGTCTACAATGTTGTTTAGACCTCCCATAAAATTCCCATGAATGAGGCAGGGGAACTGCAGAATAATTTTAAAAAACCACTTGTCTGGAAGTACCCTTATCCTCTGCCTCTCATTCTATGAGACCAACACTGCTGTAGTTGAAAACTAGATGAAGTAAGAACCTTGGGATAACTTGGGGAAAGTCTGTAAAACCATTTTGACTAATTTGGATCCAATTTGCGAAAATGCCTCTTTTTTTCTAGTCAAACAAGGTATTTTTGGCTAGACTTCTGTTGCAGTGCTTAACATAATTTGGATTCAAAATGTGTAGTGACCCCCCAGGGCCAAAGTAAGCATGAATGCTGGACAAATTACATCTGTTTGCTATAAGATCACATTTCCAACTGGTTGCTTTGAGGACGTATCTCTCTACACTATAGCTTTAAATTACTAATTACATATCACCAGTGCTGGGGAAAATCTCTTGATCCTGTCCCATCCCATAAAGTTTGGAGCAAAGTCCTGTGGCAACTCTGTTCCCCACAAGAATGTTGAGTACGCTGGTAAAATACCATGCCAACCCTATTCCTGTTGCTTGCAAGTCCCAGTTTGCAGTTGGGCTAGGAAGGTAGAGCTTCAAGGAAAGCCACCCTATTAAAGAAGACATCAGTCTTGGAGTTTGCTTGTTACATCTATTCTTCCTGACCATTAGCCAGTCTGCCTGGGGATGATGGGAGTTGTAGTCCAAAACATCTGGAGTGAACCAAGTTGAGGAAGGCTGCCTTAGGGAATACTATATTTTGAGAAATTTCCTGTCTATCCTGTCAGGTTTAAAAGCCAGGTCCGATGGCAAACCTATTGTCCACACTTTAAAAAAAACATATATTTGTTAAAATTCTACGGGAGCAAAATTTATGTTGAATTCATCTGTTGATGTACAGTAATGGGCAGACACCTCCTACAGCATCCTTTCAGCATCCCATTCTTGGATTGCCTGATTCACCATCATGCCTGCTGGCTGACCTGGCAGCAAGTTCAGGTCAGACAAAATTACAGAAGCTAGCACTGGGAACAATGTATAAATGCCTTCCTTGGTTCATGCTCCTTTGGAGGGCAGCCCAGGCCAGCTCAGTTGGGCATACATGTGAAAGTGCCTGACTAAGCCTGGACAACCCTCTTTGAAAAGGTCACAATTCGGCATATCACAAATGCTTCAGAGAGACAATGTGCTATAACGGAAGAATGTTAGATTTGGACCAGGGGATGCTGGGTTCAAATCTCCAGTCAGTTATGAAACGCAGTGATTAATGTCTCTCGGCCTGAAGCTACTATTGTGCCCTAATAGCTACAGTCTTTCCAGGTGCTAATGGAGGAAGGAGAAGAGTAATGACTTTAGAAAGGGTGATGATATTAATTACATTTTTGTGTTTCAGGTCCCAGCCTCCTTCACATAATTGTTGTGAGAATAAAATGGGATGTCCCATGTATGTTGTATCTGAGGCAGGATCTACACTACTGCTTTATAATGGTATTGAAGTGCACTGACAACTGTTGGGGCTCATAGACACAACCTGTGATATCCAGCTTGGTGTAGATCTAGTGAATATGAAAATACATCTAAATAATTGCCATTAGAGCTAGAGGGCAGCTGCACTCTCTTCTCATGTTTTAGCCTGCACACGATGTTTCTCCAGCCATCTTATTGGGCTACATCCTGAATGACCATACGATGAAATGGTTCTCTGCAGACTATAGGCAGAAATGGTTTTACATACATACAAAAAATAATAAAATAAATAGGGGGTGGCTCTTTGGCCAGTGTTGATAACATTGCTAGTTATTTGGAGGTATTATGGGGTATCACAAGTTACCACAACAATTGCTGTTCTAGTACATTGGGGGCTTTTTTATTTCTTTGCTTTGCAATTTAATCTTGAATATGTCCCAAGAGTGGGACTTTAATGCTGGCTTTGATGCTGATGCTGATGAAGTCTTATATAGCTCATCAATTTTGTAGGATAACTTAAGCAACAGGTGGTTTTAAAAATGAAACTAAAATAAGGGATCTATTTGCCCCCTCTTTTGAATTCTGAAATGACACACTCCTCCTAGCCACATGAGGCAGAGCAAACAGCTTGCCTTCCAATCTGACCGTTTGGGCTTTTCTCCCTTTGGGCAGGGTGGGTGAGGGGAAAGGTTAGCATCTTCCCGTCCTGTTAGGAAAAGAATATGGAGAGACCCTCTCATGGTGGGAGAGGAGGCAGAAAGAATCTCAGCTGTTTCTAATTTTATTCCTACAATATGGGATACAGTCCGCTCCAGAACGGCCACAGCCACCTGTTCAATTAGGGTTTGCGAACTGAAGCTGATTGGAATTTGACACTCCGTTGCTTTGCTGGGTATTGGAATGGATCAATGAAGGCTTCTCAGATAGCAGTGACACAATCTGTATGCTACCCCGTGGAATCACAGATGTCGCCCATAAATCATTAGCATACAGCCCTGTTGCAAGCAAGAAGGCTGAGTATAGCGTAATGCACTAAAAATAATCAATCAAATTAGCACAAAGGTCAAGCCAGCACAGAGGGACTGGGGATCAACTAGTTCATCCTTGCAGTACAAGCTAAATGATGCAGTGAAATAGATGAAATCTCATCCCGCTTCTTCCCACGGCCATAATTCATTATTAAGCCTGAGATGTGTGAGAGAAAATGGGGCCACAGGAGATTTTAGTCAGAGCAATGTTGTGGGAAAGAGGCATATCTGAGGCTCTCTAAAGAAGTGTGGGAAGGCAGAGGGTGCTAGGTGGTCTGGAGGAAACCACAGGTTCTTGGTCATCCCGCACCACCACAAAACTGGCTAAAATAGACAGATGGAATCGGTGCAACAATCTAAAAATGAAGATCATGGGCTGTAAATATCTAGTAGAGTCAAAACATATTTGTTTCCCAAAATTCTTCTTTGCTAATTTACTGTAAAATATCTCCAAATAGTCTCCGAATGTTAATTTTTGTAAACCGCCCAGAGAGCTTTGGCTATGGGACAGTATATAAATGTAATAAATAAATAAATACATAAATACATAAATAAGTGTATTTGATAATCAATGCTATTTGATTTCAATATTTGGTAATTGGACAGTATTCAGTAGCGTATATGCAGTAATACATCTCAGTGGTTGTCAAGCTTTTACCTTCAGGGAACATTTTCTAAACACATGAAGTTGTGTCTTGGGGGCACATTTAGTTCATCCACAGGAGTGTTGGATTTCATCAATACCCACTGTCAACTGAGAGAGAGAGAGCCCTTGGTCAGTAGGTTGGTAAGGTATCTTTTCTTTAGTGAGCTTGACACAGAAAAATTCCCATTTAGCTGCTAGAGAACTCAGGTTTCCCCAGAAAAGCAATGACTTGGGATATCATATGTGACTGAACGTGGTGGTTGGCAGGCAATAATATTTAATCCTTGATAGTACTATCAATGGAACAGGTTAGGCTACATCTACACGACTGCTTTATAGTGGTATTGAAGTGCACTGATAACTGTTGGGGCCCAATCCACATTCCATATACCACTTTCATTGTGTTATACCCTGCTTGTTATTCCACATTCATAATGATTCGACACAAGGTGTAGATCTAAGTGCCATTGATCTCAATGGGAAAGAAGTTCAACTAACTTAGTTTGGTTCCAACTCATGATCTGGTTTGGCCATCAGCCTCCTGAGAATCTCAGCTTTCATTTTAAAAAGAAAGCAAATTTCTATGTTTGAGAAGATGTGCTTGAACATATATGGGAAAAAGTCTACTGAAATCAATAGTGGAGGATGGAGGTTGCAGTATCCTAGCTAGCTCCTTGCCTTTCCCCATGACTGACAAAATGAAAATACATTATGAAAGATAGAATGCATCACAATTTGCATAATGTACAGAGTTTGAGGACTTCAGCTTTTCCTACTACAGAATTTTGATTGCCTCTGCCATTTTTCATCACATTTCTGGGTATCGTATCTGACTCGATTTGAATACTCGGAAGCATGAACTGTTAGCTTGTGATCTTCAATCTAGATATAACTTTTTGATTCTGCGCATTAGCCAAAACACCAGAAACCTCAGGGTGATACGAATTTCATTTGGACTGAGTCTAATTAAAACAGGCTTCCTCCCTTGCAGCCATAATCAAAACCCACAGAAAGTCAGTTGAATTCTTGTAGCAGCCATATTTCCCACAGGTGAGAGCAGTGGCTAACTTGGAACAGTACTGTCAGATAGCACTTTGCCCTAGGAAGGACACAGTTGTCCACAACACCTATGAGAATTGTGCATACTTGCACTGTGGGAAGATGATGTGACATAAAGGGACTCCTGTGTTATATTATTAATATTTCTTGTTTGGTCTCCATATCATTGTGGTTAAGCAGTTCTGTGCTATAAATCTGTAAAACACAGGCAGTCTGTCTCTGTGGACATGCGGGGAGGAAAAAATGACCAGCCATTTGATTTTTTCCCTCACTGTTTGTATTTTACTTCCTCTGGATAATTGCTCAAATCCTTTATATTTCAGTCCTATGAGATATATTTACTAGGAGGCTTTATGTGGCAGTGACTTCGACTGTGTATGATTTTTTTAAAAAAATTAGAAGCAGTGAATACTTGGTATCAAGGGAAAAAGAAATCAGGAAAACAAGGCTGCAAATTTATCACAGCAATGGCAAGATGCCTTCCAACAACTGAAGCCAAGATCATAATAACAGATGCACATAATAATTACCTGCATCTCAAAGGCAGCCCTGGGACTTACAGTTTCTGCTTCCTGCATCACAGACAGCAGAGTAAAAAATATAACAAAGAGCAGAACGAAGGTGGTGGTAGTAGAAAATATTGAAAGGAATGAGGTTTCTACAGCTAGCTGAAGGGACAATACAAAAGCTTGCAAATCCTGCATAAAGAAAGCCTTTACTTTTTGTCTTGGCTAGAGCCATGATGAATTCTCTAAGCTTAGTGCTCAGTTATTTGCTGATGTTGTGCCCCCTGGGTGAAATTCAGGACTCCAGCAGTTTTAGGACAGTACAGTTAAGGGTCCCTGGTTTAAAACTCACTTTAGTTATGAACTTTCTAGGTGACCTTAGACAAACCACCCTCTTTCAGCCTCAGCTTCCCATCTGCTATAAGGAGAGAATACTAACCCATGTTACTGAGTTGTTGTAAGGAGTACAGATGAAATGTATGTGAAGTGCTTTGGACATTTGAAAATTGCTACATAAATATTAGGCATTGTTGTTGTTGATTATTAATTTCTATAGACAGTACATTGTCTAAATTTTGTAAACTGTGTGCTCCATTGTACTCAGATTTGTCTGAGTTATGATTCTCAGCTGGTTATTGAATCAACAACTGGTAGCTAAATGTTGCAATCACCAGTTATAGTTTTTCAGAATATCTGTCAAACAATATAGATTTTTTTTTTTGTTCTCCTCTAAGTTCTTACATCTAGAAACTATTTGTTTTTCAAACAAATAAATCCATCTAAGAAGGAGGGCAATACTTCTGGGACTGGTCACACAGGTGATCGCATCCAATCAGACCACTGAGGATTCTGATCCCACTGTAACCAGTACCCATGGAAGACAAGGCAGGCCAGTAGTTACAGCTCCATGGTAAGCTCCAACAAAAGCTGAAGGTCAGCTGAGGCTTTGAATCCCACCTTCCAGTCCATCTTCCTGCCTGAAGAGTGTATACCCTTGAAGGGCAGTCCCCTGGCCTGAAGGTTAGTGCTGCTTCTTCTTTCTGGAGTGTGTGTGTGGGGGGGTACTTGACTTTTCAGGGAAATTGGGCTCAAGGGGAGGCACCTGTAGGTTCCTGGCTTAGGTTCTGTGGCTCCTGACCACTAGCCTCTGGTTCAGCATGAGAAACCTAGTCCAGCTCCTCAGCCAATGGTATAACAGCAACAGACTCTGATGGCTCATCTTGCCTGGACTCTGAGCTCCAGGCTGGAGCCAGGACCACTGACTGCCCTCATTCTAAAGTGGCTGCACGGGCAAACACTTTCATCCACTCCCCAAAAGCCACTGAAGGAGGAGGTGCTTTCTGTAGCTGCCAAAATATAATTCACAAAATGCATCCTAAACCTTATTTTTCATGAATACTCTGTGGACTTTGCGTGTATGTATATACAGCATTTTTATCCAGCTGTTCTGCCGAAAAAGGCTCCCAAAGCAGTTTGCCAAGATTAATATTAAGACATCCCTACCCTCAGGCTTACAATCTAAAAGACATGACACTACAGGAAAAGGGAGTCGGAGTGAGGAGGGGAAAAGCAAATACGCCTCTAACCTTGATGTCTCCCCCTTGCCTTGATGTTTATCCTGGGAGGCAGTGGAGCGCAGCCTCCCAAGGGCCCTTGGTTCTCAGGCTGATGGATGAGGCCAAAGTCTGCAGTCCTGGGGAGCGGTCAATTGGAGCGGTGTGTCCCTTCTGGCATGGAGGCATGAAGCAAGCCCTTTGTTGCCTTGGCTCTTTTACTTCAGCCCCTTCTTGCCACAAATATGAAGTTGGAACGCTCAAAGCTCCTTCTTTTCCACGTAGGCTCACAGCGCTAAGCAATTCTCTCTCACACATATCCCAGGCGCTCCCAGGCTGTGCTGAACGGACAGGTGCTGAGACACAAGCCTATCTAGAAATAATATTGTCCAATTTGTCCTTCAGCTAATGACTGCTGGTTGTAGTTACTCTGTGGTGAGGAAAAGGCACTCTGTACGTGCTTGTTGTCATCCTAATTATTACTTTTACTACATGGGGTGGCCATATCCATGGGTTTCTCCCTTAGTTTCCAGATTCTGGGCCTACTTCTCCAGCCTCTGGTACAAATTGTTAATCTCTAGAGTGATCCACTAGCCAGGTGTGCCTTCATATTCAATAGATTTTCCCTCCTAAGCCTTCTGTGCGTGCTCATTGTTTATATAAGTAATGCACACACAACGTACACATGGGCTATTGGGAGAAGGAGTGGTGTGCAGGTGTGGTGTTGCTACATTCTCAGCTTACAAAAATATGTGTGCCCTGGAAAGGTGCCATTTTGAGATACGAGTCGGGAGGGAGCAATAAGAGCTTAGCTGACTAACTGGTGGTGGTGGTTGTATCATCCCATCAGTGTGCATGGCACTTCGCAGAGTAGGTGCTCTGTCACACTCTCACCTCACTTCCCTCTACTGCTGCAGAAGACTGAATTGGCTTTGGAGTTATGTTTTATCCTTCTGTGGCTCTGTGTTCACCTACTCTGCATTCAGGTGCCCATGATATCTTCTAGAGTTGAGCTTTAGAATTGAAAGAGGTCTTGAGTTTGTTTGTTTGTTTGTTTGTTTGTTTTTTAACCAACCTTCCTACTAGTCAACAGGACAGTTTTTAAAGTCACCAGTGGTAACAGAGGGTATGAATATATGTACCCTTGTTCACAAGATCCATGAACACGCAGTGTCTTCAGTTTCCAAAGAGTAGCCATGTTAGTTTATTGCATGTCACCTTAAAGACTAACAAATTTATATATACACCTGAAATTCTCAATAATACTTCATGCATCTCATGAACTGGGATCTAATTCATGAAAGCTTAGACCAGAATAAATTTGTTAATAAAATGCCACAAGACTAGGTTGCAATTTTTTGGTATTGTTGAAATGTTACTTTTTGGATAGGCAAAGTTATCTTCTTTAGTTTCCTAGAGGATGATGATAATTGGTTTAGTGCCAGTAACTTCTAATTGGTGCTATTTGAGACATCCCACCTGCTTTGGATGGGACTGAAGGAAACAGTCTAGAGAAGGTAAATGGCCTGTGTTCAATTTCCTCCAGTTCACTAGAAAGAAGTAGCCATGTAGGGGGGCTACATACTTTTGTTTGGGGGGCAGGTGATGCTGCTTTAAATATAGTACTGTCTGCCTGGATAACTGCTTGCTATCTTCTGCTCAACATATATTCATAGGGCTTTTCTATGCTATTAACCTGCATCTTTACCGAGTCTTCTGCTTCCGGATTCTTTGCAGGATTAATTTTGGCTCTTTTACATGTGTTTTTTTACAGGGGGTTCTTTCTCCGCCTTTCTGAATGTTCTATTACACAACCACAAGGTGGCGCTGAGGTACAGTGGAATTGTGCAAATACATGAGGGTTCTATAAAGCCATTCAGAAATCACCAGACTGGAAAGGAAAAAAAAACTCCTGCAATAATGGTTGCAAAGTGTGGAGAGGCTTTGGAGGCTTACATAGATCTATAAAAAGATGCTACAAACTTAAGGATGTGATCCTGGGGTTAGTCCCATTGAATTAGGTAGGGATTACTTCTGAGTAGAAATGTACAGCATAGCAATGTAAAGCACATTCTGACTAAATATTCACTATGAGACAGAACCCCTCAGATTCTCTCTTGTCTTTCTGCATGATGCAAGAAATCTGATTCTACAAATCTCAAAGTTGGAAATTCAAAAGTTAGATGTCAGATATTTTAATGCAAAGTGAATTGACAGATTTTGGAATCCGCTTGTGAATGCTCAAATAGAAATAGTATATTTAAACCAAAATGGCTGCTTGTCAAACTCACATCGTACTAAAAGACTGTAGCCAAATATGTGACTTGTTTCAAATAAATGTGTGACTTCAACCTTCCTCTTTCTGCAGCATTATGGATCGTTTTCTGCTAATTTTCTTGCCCAGTTTTCCTTCCCTACCTGGCCTCATCCTTCTGGCTCTACTGCAACGTCTTTCCCAGCACCCCCTCCTTCCCAGATTCTGCTACCTTCATAAGCCCGACTCCACCTTTTGCAGTGTTCCTTAATTCTCTTTCCCTAGATTTTTTCCCCCATTCTCTGCTCCTCTCTAGGATCTGAGCTGCTCAACCAATGGCAGCCAGAGATCCCCTCTGCCTGCCCTGCCCCTCTTTGACATGAGGTCAGCTCAGCCAGTCGCTTCCAAAGGATTCATTAACACTACTACAAAAGGCCTTATTGCTCTGCTCTTAAAACATTACATAAAACTCACTCATGTAATGTTTTTATAGCTCATCTTTCTGATGAGAAACAACAACAACAAAAAACTAATGAATTCTACTATGATTTCCTAGGCATTCTCGTATTCTAACCAGTGCACAAGAAAACAAAAGTGTCACTCAAATTCTGGAACTGTGTGTAGAAACCCATATCTTAATAACAATAAAAAAGTAAAATTATGTTTGACTAAACACACACACACACACACACACACACACACGTGTATCTTGAAACACCCTGAATTGGATGTCCTCTACATCGTCAGGTAGTCACACTGATACACATTGTGCAATCCAAATTGGGAAAAACTGGCAGTACGGTAGCCAGCTCTTCCTGAATGACCTTAACAACAACAACAACAATAAAGAACACAACAACGCATATAGCTGCAGTTGTTGTTCAACTGTTCACATAATAAACATTGTGCTACCTGATGCATGCACAGAGTTGGGTGGATAGCAGTTTCTCAACAAGGTTAAAGTATGTACCTTTTTGGGGAGCAGCTCCGTTGACTGCGCTTGACGCTTTTAAATTATGACACTCTTCTGGCACTTCCTTCTAGGCTGGTAGTTACACAACAGCTTCCATGTCCTGTTTGCGTCACTCAGTTTATTCAATTGCTATTTTTAATTGTGATAATTATAAACCATGATCTGTGCTTTCCTAGCGGACTTCCAAACATTGTAGAGTGAAAGGCAGCTGGCGCAGCAATAGAAGAGCCCAAATCTGAAAGGATCTCACTGAATTAGCTTTAATAGAGCCATCATGGTGTAGACTATGAGAGAATCTGTCCCTATTATCCAGGTAAGGGCGTGGGAAAGTAAGGCTTGCTTATTCTTATGCCAACAGAAACTGGGAAGGAAAAAAAGAGATTCTCTTACTGCTGTCATGTATTTTGTTAAGAACAAAGGCAAGAGTGCTTCAAAGATTTGTATTTCTGAGATTCTTTGGGCTCCTTGCTATGCCTACCATATATAAAAACTATGTGGCAGTTGAATTTAGTAATGGTGAGGGACAGTGCTATTCACTACACCTAAGTCTAGCTTAGGGGTTGTAGAACAGACCCCATGGCACACAAAGGTTTGTCCTCCAACAACTCACCACTGCTTCACTTCCTAAGGTATCTGCTGCCTGAAGTGGTCACCTCAGTCTACCTAATGGTAGGGCCAGGCCTGATACATAATAGTATGTTATAGAACTGCCCAGAGAGTTTTGGCTATTGGGAGGTATTGAAATGTAATGAATGAATGAAGTCTGATAGAGTGGAGAAGGAGGTACAGCAGATTTAAATGCTCTGTTAGGTGTAGGCCATTATCACACAAGCGGTTTTAAGCACACTTACCGCAACTTTGATCCAGTTCTTCAGCACGGGACTCGCATGACGTCGAACCCCTCGTGTTGTTCTCGCGCCCCGAGTGCTCCATTTTTTGTTTCTGTTTCGATTTAAGCCTGAACGGACAAAGTCCGTTTCAGGCAAATTCAGCAGGCTGAGCTGAGGTATCGGAGCAAAACTGACCACGTGTGATTTAAAAGGCTACACTCGCATAGGAAACCGAGGGGGAACCCGCAGAAGCAAACCGGGTAGGTGTAATAAAGGCGGTAATTAATACCAGGTGAATTAAGCTTTGCTAGGAATCATGCAGATTTCAGGATGCACTTCAGACTGTTGGGACTAATAAACATGAATGAATGACTTTCCCATTTTTGAAAGTATAAAAACAAGTTGTCACTCCGATTTTTCTCCAACCTTAGATGAAACACACAAGTCATCTATGATTATTGTTCATTCCTATTTTGAGCCTTGGATTTATACTGACATCTGCTGGTGGATAGAATTATAACACCTTTTCCATTTTTTCATATTCCCTGATGGATTTTATTTAGTATTTTCCTAACAAAACTCTAAAGAAGGGATAATTCAAAATCAGTGTACAAAAATGACACAATGGAAAACAGAGGAAGGCATGGGACAGCTGCTGCAAGATGACAATGTCTTGTATGGCACACGGGAAATACTGTGGATGAAGACTAACAATCGCACCGAAAGAAATCCATGTGAAGGAGCCCTCAGTCTCAGCTGCTGTTCCCTCTGCAATATCGGGATAGTAATAGTGACCTATCCTGCAGGGTTGTTGTTTTTTGCATCAACGTGCATCAAGTTACACTTGCTTACACTGAACCACGTCTGCCATTTGGATGCCCACACTCCTAGCTTCACAATCCCCTAAATAATTTGGTGTCATCGGCAAATTTGGCCACTTCACTGCTCACTCCTAATTCCAGATTGTTTATGAACAAGTTAAAAAGAATTGGTCCAAATACCGATACTATTTACTATTTCCATCAAGAGAATTTACCATTTATTCCTACTCTCATCTTTCTGTTCTTTAACCAGTTACTGATCTATAAGAGGACCTCTCCTCTTATTCCATGGCTGCTAAGTTTGTTCAGGAACCTTTGGTGAGGGACTTT
This sequence comes from Anniella stebbinsi, assembly GCA_029215795.1. NCBI lineage: Eukaryota > Metazoa > Chordata > Lepidosauria > Squamata > Anniellidae > Anniella > Anniella stebbinsi. The sequence continues at coordinate 248,309,828 of JARDYH010000002.1, forward strand.
ATCAAAAGCCCTTTGGAAGTCCAAGTAAGCAGTATGTATTCATGTTTGAAACAGGGTTATCAAGGCAGGATCTACACTAGTGCTTTAAAACGGTTTATAACAGCAGTGATAACTGTTGGGGCCCAAGACACACTCTTTATGCAGTTTTCAAACCACTTTCAAAGTGTCATATCCTGCTTGGGGTAGATCTGGCCCAAGTCAGAGGTGTCATTTCAGATACTTAGTGGAGGTAAGGTGGGGTGGGCAGGGAGCAAGAACTTCAGCAAGGCTTAGTGGCTTGGTTTTTTACCTATTCAAGGTTAAATTGCATAACCGGTGTGCTTTCAGAACATTTGTCCTCATTACTTTTTATACGTGAGTAATAATCAGATATGGGTTGTCCAAGTAATATCCCCTATGACAGCTTTCCACAAACTGGTGACCTGCAGATGTTTGGAACTCCAACCCCCATTATCCCTTTCCATTGGTCATGTTAGCTGAGGCTGATGGGAACTGTGGTCCAAAACATCTGGAAGGTACCAGGTTGGGGAAGCCTGAGCTCTGCTCTGAACTACAGGCAGGGCTGATGCACCACTGCCCTCCCTAAATGATGTGCCCCAAATGCCCACTGAGCCCCCACTTCCTGTGTGGCCCCTGCCTTCTCATAGCTGCAGCTCATCTGCCTGTCTTGTTGCCCCAATCCACAATGGCAAGGCTGCCCTTTCTCTTTGCTCCTGACTTTGCTCACTTGCTTGAACAAGGCAGCTGAAGAGGCAAAGACAGCAAAGAGGAGGAGGAGGAAAGCAGCAGCAGGGTGGAGGTGGTGGTCCAGGGGTGGCAATAAGTCTGGGCAGCAGCCAGGCAATGGCAATTCCTAATGGCGACCCTGTTGGGACCTTGCAGAAAATCTTCTCTAAAATGCCACTCTGTGGCTCCTTTTAAGTCAGTCGGCCAATGTGCCTCCATCCAAATGCAGGACCTCAGCCCAAGGGTTCCTTAACTGCATTCTACACGTTTTGGCATTGCCACGAGACTGCTGCACAGCTGACAGCAATGGTGGGAGGGGCAATAATCCTGCCCATGGGATGCATTCTTGACTTGCTGGTTAGATGGGGTAAGGACTTGGCACAAAAGTAGGGGTGGTGGCGTGGACTGGAACCAATGACTGCCCATGCATATTTGTCTGTATGTTTATATGGAGACTTGCACATCAACTGATTCCTGGATGAGACGGATTATCTAGATCCATTTCAATCGGTCTTCAGACCTGGTTATGGGACAGAAACAGCTTTGGTCGCCTTGGAGGATGACCTATGCCAGGAACTGGACAGGGGGAGTGTGTCCCTGTTGGTTCTTCTGGACCCCTCAGCAGCATTCAGTACCACAGACCATGGTATCCTTCTTGGCCACCTTGCTGGGATGGGACTTGGAGGCACGGTTTTACAGTGGCTCCATTCCTTCCTGGATGGGTGGACCCAGAAGGTGGTGCTGGGGGACTTCTGTTCGACTCCTTGGCTGCTGGTCTGTGGAGTCCCTCAGGGTTCTGTTTTGTCCCCCATGCTATTTAACATATACATGAAACTGTTAGGAGAGGTTGTCTGGAGTTTTGGGGTGCGGTGCCACCAGTACGCTGATGACACCCAACTCTTCTACTTCTCCTTTCCACCCAATTCCAAGGAAGCTGTTTTGGTGCTAAACCAGTGTCTGTCAGCAGTAATGGATTGGATGAGGGCAAACAAACTGAAGCTTAATCCAGACAAGTCAGAGGTGCTCCTGGTCAGTCGAAAGGCAGGTCAGGGAATAGGGATTCAGCTTGTGCTGGATGGGATTACACTTCCCCTGAAAACACAGGTTTGCAGCTTGGGTGTACTCCTGGATTCAGTCCTGAGCCTGGATGCCCAGGTTTCGGCGGTGGCCAGGAGTGTATTTGCACAGTTAAAAGCTAGTGCACCAGTTGTGCCCGTTCCTGGAGATATCTGACCTGGCCACGGTGACACCTGCCTTAGTTATATTCCTTTTGGATTACTGTCACACGCTCTACGTGGAGCTGCCTTTGAAGAGTGTTTGGAAACTTCAGCTGGTTCAAAGAGCTACAGCCAGATTGTTGACTGGGGCTGATTACAGGGAGCACACAGCTTCCCTGTTGCAACAGCTCCACTGGCTTCCGGTCTGTTTCCAGGCACAATTCAAAGTGCTGGTTATCACCTATAAAGCTGTATACGTCTCGGGTCCAGGTTATCTGAAAGACCGTATTCTCCCATATGAGCCTGTCTGTGCTCTGAGATCTTCTGGGGAGGCCTTTCTCTCAGTCCCACCAACATCACAGGCACGGGAGAGGGCCTTCCCAGTGGCTGCTCCAAGGCTCTGGAACTCCCTTCCTCTGTGTTACACTTTCAGAAGTAGGCAAAACATTTTTGTTCCGGCTGGCTTTTGGAAATATTCTTTACCTGTGTTAATGTATTGGGTTTTATTTGATTTTAATTTTTTTAAAAATTGTTACTGTTTTTTAAATTTTTAAAAAAGTTTTTAATCTTACTGTGGGTTTAATTCTATTTCAACTTTTGTAAATTTATATTTATATGTTTTAATTGTATATGTTTTAATCTTGTAAACCACCTTGAGTCCCAGTACTGGGAAAAAGGCTGGATATATATAAATAAATAAATAAATAAATAAATAAATAAATATAATGTTGGAAAGGAAGAAGAAAAGAGAGACAAATATACACCACTGACCATGGAAGTCAAAGAACTATGGCAACAGGAAAAGGTCACAATTATTCCATTAGTCACATCAGTCACCGGCATCACATCAAAAAAATATACAGAAAACCTCCAGAAACTGGGCCTACCAGAATACATCCACACCAACATCCAGAAAGCAATAATAATTAAAACATGCTCAATTGTCAGGAAATTCCTGAATCAGTAAAAGATAGCATGACTTGGCAAAGCCTGTCATGTTCGTCTAGAAAAATTGCCACGAGTAAGAAAGAGATTAATCATCATCATCATCATCATCATCATCATAACAAGTGAGTAAGTCACCTAATGTAGTATAGCATGGGAAGAGTTCTGAAATTGGCCTGCAGAGACTTGGGTTAAAGTCCATGTTCAGCTATGAGGCTCGCTCATTGAGTAATCTTAGGTCGGTCACTATCTTCCAATCTGACAAGATACTTATGAACATAGAATAAGGTAATTATGAGTTCCCAAGAGGAAAGGCAAGATATAAATGTAATAAATAAATAGATTCTAGACTTCACAAACCTGGGACCCTTCTTCAACGCAGGACTTGTTTTGTATGTGCATTTGTTTAATGTATGTGTCTGCCTTTCTTCCTCTCTTTCTTCTACTGCTTCTGTTCTTCTGTCTCTGTCTCTCTCTCTGTCTCTCTCTCTCTCTCTCGCTCACACAAAGATGATGGTGGTGGTGAACCAATCTTGAGACAAGATCCAGAGTTGAAGAGCCATGGTGTAATCTAGTTGTGAGCCATCATTTACTTAATATGAAGATTAAAAAGTAATGGCGTATATAGAAGTGGAGAACAGCCATGCATCTGTTCAGGTATATGCAATCTGAGTAAAATAACATTTTGCTGCTTGAATTATTATTTTATAATGAAGTGTTGATGCTGTAGCATTCCCCGTCTTTGCAGCATTGTTTCATTGCTGTTTTCTCAGGGTGCTAAGACATCTTTCTTCTCATTATTTAATTTGATGTCCAAGACTCGGAGCTGGTTAAGGAACCCTGTGTTTGGGCAGATGCCTCTGTGTGAATCCAGTGATTTTAAGGCCTCCACGAGTGTCAGGTTTTCATGGATCATCAAATAAGCCAGCACTAATGTGGCTGAGCGGCTTAACCCCATAGCACAATGGACAAATACCTTGCCTGCAAAGAAATAACAAAAGGGCAGTGTTGAATGGACATGGAGCATACAAAATGAGACCTCCTGCTTTTGTGTAGAATGATGTGCTTGACGACATTTCTTCAAATACTAGTGGCAAGGTAACCTCTGGCTGTATTTGCATCGAATATGACATGAGGACTTAATGCTAAAATAATCATAGAAAGTTGTGGTTTTGGCCTCAAGTCCCTCATTCAGATCAGACCTCAGCCAGGAAGTCACTTAGGTGTTCTGTAAACCACTCTTCTCTTACTTCCTCTCCTTGCCGTCTTAATATGGCAAATCTCCCCATTATCATTGGCTATGCTGTGGCTGATGGGACTTGGAGGCCAAAATATGTGAAGTGCCATAAGTTACCTGCCTCCTGGCATAGGAGGAGGATTAGTAAAGGTGACAACCCTACATGCTTCCCTCACCTCCTCTTTGCTGGGGATCTGGGGCATGGAAGCCCTGGACCTGAGCAAGAAGGCCCAATGAAGCAAAGCATCCTTACTTAGCTTTAAGCCCATTGCTAAATATGGCAAGATTAAAGTGTGCACTTAAATGCTTTGCAGAATTAGAATAGCAGCAGCTTTGGGCATAGCCAGCTGGCCATTGGATGCTATTCTTTCTCCCTCCCTCCTTCTTACCTCCTCCAGTGTTTAAGGCTTTGTGAATGAAGTTAGCAGCATCTTGGAAAAAGATGCTTATATCAAAGGAGCTGTCATCAAATGCTTGCACCCCGCAGTACTGTATTGGCAGGTCTCTGTAATAGCGAGCTCCAGTGTTGATGTTATACGGCCCATCTGCTGCATTGAGGATGTGAGTAATGCCGAGGCTCTGAAGAATTGTTCGACTTCTAGCTGCCCATCTGTCAAAAGATAACGAAGGTTGTTGCTAATGCTCCACATTGAAATGGAGTAATTTCAAAGGCCTCCTGAGGTGGGTCTCAGGGAAGGCAGCAGTAAGGACTCCTATGTCTCACCTCCCTGACCAGAATCAAAGTCCCTTTTAATCGCTTACAAGATTTCCCCCCAGTGTAGGCTGGCAGCTCCCATGTCAGTGGGGCAGTGAATCCACTCTGGGTTTCAATCAGACCCAATCAGAACTGCCCTACTGACATGGGAGCCACCAGTTGCCACTGCTTCCCACCCGGTTTCTCACCTCCCTTATTGAACGGTTGGAGGAAAGGGGAAGCCAGAAATAATGTCTGCTCTCCCTTTTGCAATTGGACTATATGTTCCCTGGAATCCTCCTGGCAATTCCTGCTCAGTAACTCTGAATTAAAGTAAAAAACAAACAAACACCATCCAGCTTTGATAATGGAATATCATGAAAACAAGTTTGTGCTAACACTAGCCCTTTTCTCCGAATTGAGATCTGTGGGTGTCTCTACAGGAGCAATTTAAAGCTCTTTCAAGGTGCATTAAAAATTTGTCCTCTACAAGAGTGGAGCGCAAATCAGGGGGCCAAGCCCTTTTTCTGTCCGATTATGCACATTATCGAATGCGCTTTAAATAGCAAGTTTTAATTTACTGCGGGAGTTGAAGCACCTTATGACCATGTAAACAAGCGATTCTCCACATTTAAACACTTTAAATCGCGTTTCATGCAACCGGTAATGCACTTCACCGCCTCCCGTGTATAGGGATTAGGCGTAAAAACAATTGCGAGAAGATGCACATAATCGGACAACCGGGTGTCAAACCGAATTCTTGTAGAGGGGACCTCTGGGTCACTCACATTACAGAGAATCCAGATGACATTGTTGCCAGCTGTTGGATTCTAGGGTCTCTCAAGTTGTCTTCTCATTTTAAAAAAATAGACCTGTGACGATTTTTCTGTTTTTTAATGAAATTACGGCACAGGCAATGAGGATGATTAGGGGTCTGGAAACACAGCCCCATGAGGAGAGATTGAAAGAACTAGGCATGTTTAGCCTGGAGAAGAGAAGATTGAGGGGAGACATGATAGCACTCTTCAAATACTTAAAAGGTTGTCACACAGAGGAGGGCCAAGGATCTCTTCTCGATCAACCCAGAATGCAGGACACGGAATAATGGGCTCAACTTACAGGAAGCCAGATTCCGACTGGACATCAGGAAAAACCTCCTGACTGTTAGAGCAGTACGACAATGAAACCAATTGCCTAGGGAGGTGGTGGGCTCTCCCACATTAGAGGCCTTCAAGAGGCAGCTGGACAACCATCTGTCAGGGATGCTTTAAGGTGGATTCCTGCATTGAGCAGGGGGTTGGACTCGATGGCCTTATAGGCCCCTTCCAACTCTACTATTCTATGATTCTATGCCCATCCAGAGTAGCAAAGCAATACTGAGACTGCTTCTGGGATGAGTAATTTAACATGGTTGGTGATACTGCATCATTTCCTGGTTACAATGTCATGGCATACCTTGCAATGTCCCTTATTACTTTTCAGTAGGGTTTTGCAGAGCCCAAGGTGCTGCTGGGGGAAGGTGAAACTGGGGGTTTCATGGGGGGTTTCAGATGGAGGGGTCCTGGCACTATCAAAAGGCTGTTCACAACAGCCTGGTCCTACTATTCAGGGGGCTGTTTTTGTGGTCCAGAGTTGGTGCTGCTCTGCTGCCAAATCCCGCAGCTCTGCTGGTGCGGTGTGGCAGCAAGTTATCCAGACGGAGGGAGGCAGTGGGGGTTTTCTGGCGGCCATTAGGCTTGCTGGGCCCACCCCTTCCCCAATTTCATACATCAATATCAGAAACAAACAAGAGTTACCTTGAGCAGAGACACAGTAAAAAGAAAAAAAAAAGAGTCGACTGTAGTCCTAACATCACTCTGGCCTGGGGTTTTGGGTAGGTGCGGGGAAAATCAGATGCCCTGCTTGCAAACTTTCAGGGGAGTTTTTAGGATGGAGATGCAAGGACAGCTCGTCCCATGGCTTCAGGTGACCAATGGCAGATTGCCTTCTTCCCGGGAGCGCCCCCCCGGAGCAGGGCCTGAGCGAGGACAGACGGGAGAGAGCTGCACTGACCTCACTCGGCAGAAAAAGTTTGCTCCGCATCTTCGTCTCTTTGCCCTGGGGTGACTCCAAATCGGCAGCTGCACCATATAACCAACATAGTGCAGATTTGGAGCCACCCCAGGGCAAACACAACATGTAGACAGCCCCATATCTATTCAAAAGAGAGTCCCACTAAAGAGAGTCCCGCTCCCATGTAAGTTGCCCCCTTTCTTAGACATGGGCTAAGCAACAACCTGAAACATGGGAATTCCTTTAACAAAGGGTGCCTCTACACGAGAGGTTTAAAGCTCTTTCAAGTCTCATTAAAATTCTTACCTCTACAAGAGCGGAGTGCAAATCGGGGATAGAGGCGTGTTTTCTCTCCGATCATGCGCATTATCAAATGTGCGTTAAATAATGAGTTTTCCTGCTCTGCAGCTGTTAAAGCGCATTTTGACCATGTAAACAAGTGATTCTCCGCATTTCAGCCACTTTAAAGCACGTTTCAAACAACCAGTTGGGCCACCAGTTATGCGCTCAACTGCCTCTTGCATACAGTCATTATCGTAACTAGTGATTGCGAAAAGATGCGCATAATCGGACAACCAGGCGCCAAACCGAATTCTTGTAGAGGGGGCCAAAGTTTGTCCATGACTTCTCTCTTTACCAGGAAAGCTCTCTTGGGCTAGTCACAGAGTGTCTGTAGATGAACGTCTTAGAGCACACTCATGACTGGCCACTCACGGATCTTCACGGGTCATTTTGATAAGGCCACAACCCTCCTGCATGTCTCCCACTCCTTCTATTGTTTTTCCCACTACAAAATGAGACCTGGAATATCCAATTCTTCTTCTTCTTCTTCTGACATTGAGCTATGACACACTTTGTGGAGGCGAGTGTTGGGCAGTGCGGTGTTAACGTCACCCTCCCTTGCCCTACAGCCCCCTTGCCATTCCATTCCTGGGAACCACACTGGGAACTTCGGAAATGCAGTATACAAGTATTTCATTAGTACAGTGTGGCAGAGACCACTGCAGCTCCGGACTCCCGCTATGGTGCAACCCCCTCCCACTCAATCCACTCAATTGAGAACAGGGTTACTGCTTACTTTTACAAGGACAAGTCTGACTTGTGCACCTGGAGGCAACGAGCAGACTCCTGAAGTCGTAAGCGGAGTGTGGATTTGTGTACTCAGTGGGAAAAGTGTTCCTACTTGCTTTTACAGGGACAAGACTGGCTTGCGTACATGGGGGCGGGGGCGAGGGAGAGCAGACTTCTGAAGTTGCAAACGTTCTGTGGATCACATACAGAAGTTGCTGACAAAGGGAGTGGAGGCAGCAGAAGTGAAAAAGGGAGGCAAGGAAGTTGCAAGGAAAAGGTCCCTACGGAGAGTGCAGAGGGGCTACCCTAGAGAGGGTGGACAATAGGCGTACGAGGCTGACGACATCTGATCATATCCTGCCCGGCTCCACCCACCAGTGTAAATGGCAGGTAGCAGTATGCAGAGTAAAAGAAAAAATGGCTCTGTAAAGAACCAAATTAAATCCCACAAATAATCCAGAAGCAGAAGTTGTGAGATAAAAAGGCTGGTGTGGTGAACCTTGGGACTTTTTCACTGAAATATACCACCCTGCTATGTAAAACAGACACACACCACTATAAAACTGGTGTGGGGAGGTGAGACTGGTTTGAGGTGGAGCTTACATACCACAGAAGCACGGAAAATATGCAGTGCCCAGGAGCTTCCCAGGAGCATGTAGTTGGACACTGTTGGGAACACAATCCTGGACAAGGAGGATAGAGCTTTGATCCAGCTAGGCAGTGCTGACGTTGTTTCCCGCAATGCAAATGCAAAGAGACTCATGTCCATAAATCAAGTACAATTCAGGCTACCTGAAGCTAACCATTTGAGCAAGCAATCGTTTTGTTTGTTTTTAAAAAGGCTTCTTGCTTCTAAAGGCTCACCAATAGGACATCACCTATGGAACCTCTTGACATAAGGACATTTTCAGAAATCTTTGGAAAGAGAATAAATTCATTAGTTCAACCCTCTGGCAGACAAGAACGAGAAGTAATCCCTCCATTCTCTTACGCATCTCCAAGGTAGAGGTTGGGCCACACTTGGTCCACATGATTGTTGGATCCTCCTCTGTTCCACACCAGTCTCTGTAGTTCAGAGAGCGCTGGGGTCTCATAGTGCCTTGTATTTTCTGAACTGTTGCTCTTGGAGGAGCAGTTATCAGCATGAGTCATGTCTGCTTTTCGATTCATGCACTTGATATCTCACACATTCTGCAAACAAAAGATAGAGAAGGCTTTATATGTAAAGTAGCCTTGAATTTAACCAGTTGTCTACTCTCCACAGGCGACAAGGAATTCCATGCAGGAGAGTGGTGGAGTTCCAGCCAGGGGAGTAAATGGGTGGGTGGAAGGGGGATGGATCGCTCCTTTTCTGCTCTACCAGCCTGCTTGCTTGATTTCTGTGCTGGCCATGAAGGAAGTGAAATTCCTTCCTCCCAGGCCAGCACAGAAATGCAGCAGGCTTGTGGAGGAGAGATCAATTGCTCTGTCCTCCCTCCACCAACTTGCTTGGTGTTTATGCTGGACCCAGAGGTCAGAGCTTTGCCTCTTGGGAAACCAGCATGGAACCCAATTTTACTCATTCCAGTTAACTTTATATTGTACACTTATTTCTTGTTAGCATCCCTTTTAGCATCCAGCTACACCCATTCCAAAGCTTTTAAGATCCAGATTAGCAGCTACTTAAAACAACAACAACAAAACAAAACAGGCCACTTGGACAAGGGAGTGGGTTGGGTTGATAGGACAATCCCCTGACTGGTCACTCTGAGGCACTTCTTATTCACCACAGGTGAGTAGGCAAATGGCTACTTACAAGACTGATGGTGCTCCTCTGATACTAAGGTGTACTAAGGTACTAAGGGACTGGGCTTGATTGGGCAGGGAAGGGATTTTTTTTTTAGTCTCAATGTGTATCATCTTACCCCCATTTGTATTTAACCTCAAATGCCATTTTGTTGCCCATTCAACCAGTTTGGAAAGTTTCTTTTGGAGGTTCTTTTCTTAGGCTGCGTTTGGACAACACAATAGTCAATTGTGGGTTAATAGTCAACTCCAGGGTTGATTATAGAGGGGGTGTTCACCAAACAACAAGTTCCTACACAACTGTAGAGTGGTTAGGGCTGGCATTGAGTGGAATAATAGTCAACCTGGCATTTGACTCAGCCTCCCTCCCTTCTCCCCTCCCTCAGTCCTCCTGGTGCTATCATTATTTATTTATTTATTTATTTTATTCCATTCATATACCATCCCATAGCCGAAGCTCTCTGGGCGGTTTACAAAAATTAAAAACATTGAACATTAAAAATACCGATATACAAAATTTAAAACCATAAAGCATAAAAACAAGTTAAAAATACAATATCCTTCTGGGTCAAAGCACAACAACACAAAAACACAAAACCCTCATCATATGCTGTTAAATGCCTGGGAGAAGAGGAAAGTCTTGACCTGGTGCCGAAAAGATAACAACGTTGGCACCAGACGAGCCTCGTCGGGGAGATCACTCCATAATTGGGGGGCCACCACTGAAAAGGCCCTCTCCCTTGTTGCCACCCTCTGTGCTTCCCTCAGAGTAGGCAACCAGAGGAGGACCTTTGATGTTGAGCGTAGTGTACAGGTGAGTTCGTGTCGGGAGAGGCGTTCCATCAGGTATTGTGGTCCCAAACCGTGTAAGGCTTTATAGGTTAGAACCAGCACCTTGAATTGGGCTCAGAAACGTATAGGCAGCCAATGCAAGCAGGCCAGAGTAGGTCTTATATGCTCGAACCTTCTGGTTCCTGTTATCACTCTGGCTGCTGCATTTTGCCTAAGCTGCAGCTTCTGATCCGTCTGCAAAGGCAGCCCCACATAGAGTGCATTGCAGTAATCTAACTTGGAGGTTACCAGAGCATAGACAACTGAAGCCAGGTTATCCCTGTCCAGATAGGGGCATAGCTGGGCCACCAACCAAAGTTGGTAGAAGGCACTCTATGCCACCGAGGCCACCTGAGCCTCAAGTGACAGAGATGGTTCCAGGAGAACCCCCAAGCTACGAACCTGCTCCTTCAAGGGGCGTGCAACCCCATCCAGAACCACCCACTAACAGCGTCTCAGTCTTGTCTGGATTGAGCTTTAGTTTATTAGCCCTCATCCAGTTCATTGTCGCAGCCAGGCACTGGTTCAGCACATCCATAGCCTCACCTGCTGAAGATGAGAAGGAGAAATAGAGTTGTGTGTCATCAGCGTACTGATGTCAACGCACTCCAAAACTCCGGATGACCGCACTCAACGGTTTCATGTAGATGTTGAACAGCATGGGGGACAAGACTGACTCCTGAGGAACCCCATACTGGAGAATCCATGGGGCCGAGTAATGTTCCCCAAGCACCACCTTCTGGAGCCACCCCACCAAGTAGGGGCGGAACCACTTCAATGCAGTGCCTCCCACTCCCAACTCAGCCAGTCGTCCCAGAAGGATACCATGGTCGATGGTATCGAAACCCGCTGAAAGATCAAGGAGAATCAACAGAGTCACACTCCCCCTGTCCCTCTCCCAACATAGGTTATCATACAGGGCAATGAAGGCTGTTTCCATGCCAAAACCAGGCCTGCCATTGCAAGTTCTGTTGGCTGGACTAGAGTGGCAGCCGCCGCTTTGGTCGCTCTTGCCAGGGGACTCTGTAACCAGCTGAGATAGTCCACTTGACCCTGCAAAATAGTCCACTGAGCCCAACAGGCAACACACTAACCAACATTTGTGTGACTAGTCAACTCTGCAGAACGTTGTGTTTCTCAGTTGGTTATTTTGGGGAAGCCATTCCTCACAGAATGGGGAACAGTGAATTGTGAGGTGCGCTGACTGGCAGCGAAGGGAGAAAGGCTGGTGGAGAGCAGTGGCGCAGCCTCCGCAGCAGCAGCAGCAGCAGCATCTCCTTCCCAGGAGGGAACTCATGAGCCAATCGGTGCTTTGATGGGGTGTGGCCAAAGAGGCAGACCTGGCAGAGAGATCTCTCTCCTCTGCTCTGCCTCCAACTCAACCAGAGGCTCCAAAAGGCAGCCCTTCCGTGCGGCTCCAGGATTGCAGTTGCTGACTTCCCACAAGTGAATCCATGGGGGAAAGAGATCACTGAGTTTGCAAAAGAGTTCCAGAAAATGGGCTGGAGAAGGAGCCAGCCAGCCACCCCCGCCTGCCCACAAAGCAGGAGCCAGCAAAAGACCTCAAAACGCCAAGCCGGCAAGAGCAACGCTGCCTCTGCCGCCATCAAGACAAGGAGCGTGGCCTTCTGGGAGAAAAAGCAGTGGAAGAGGAGCAAACCTGCCTTGTTTGCTGGGAGGTTTGGAGATCAAGGAGCAGGGGAGGAAGGTGGTGCTGGGAGGAAAGGAAAACCAAAATGGGGGAAGAACGGAAACAGGAAGGGGTGAGGCTGCAAGTAGGGTAGCAAAAGACCATGACTTTCTGCCCTCCCCCCTGCTCAGGAAGCTACATGCTCCCCCCCCTTTTTAATTTCTCACCAGCTCAGCCAGGCTATAGGCAAAGAGTATAATCCCCCCCACCCACTTGATACAGCATTTGGCAGCTACCATTGGAAAAGGATAGGACACGTGGCAGTGGCCATTTTAATATGGAACCAGCCCTACAGAATGGCGGCACAAGTACAAACAACCATAGCTAAGGCACGAGTTACTTTTAAGAGCTGCCCTAAAGAAGGCCTTTGTCCCTGCTTAAGTTACGAGTGTCTGCTACCCGAGCCCCACTGTTTTGCCCGAAAGGCTGGTAGGGGTCTGCCGGCTTTCCCTGCTCCGTGGAAGTGGCCAAACAATCTGTCTCACGAGGCCTAGGCCATGCCTTTCCCCCACATGGCCCAAACTGCTCTCTGTGGTTTAGTGGCTGCTCTTATTAGAACCCAAAATGGAAAGACATTATCACCCGCTCTGGGGAGAGGGCAGGCAATAAAGGAGCCCATATCAATGGACATTGCAGCACTCTCAGCGCCCCCCCCTTGCATCCTCTCCTATAAAGCTTCCTGGAGGGGCTGTGGCTCAGGGGTAAAGGAACATAGGTGGGCCTTCCTCATGGAGGACGGATCCCTAACACCAGCCAAGGACTATTGGGCAGTGGAGGCTCACATCCCCAATCTCCATGAGTGGGTATTTCGTTGCAGGATGACGGAACACAAACAGGAAGGCAAACGGAGGGATAGCATGGGCCCTGGAAGGTCCAGCTGAGACGAAGACCCAGTCACCTCTATGTACAAGGAAAAGGAGAAGCAAAATAGTAAAAGGCCACCAAGTAGAGAAGAGGAATGTAGTTGATATATCGGACCACTGATCATGGTGGAGCTCCACATAAAGCACAGGCCAGAGTCCTTCTGATCAATCAGGCCTCAGTTTAAGTGGGATGCTCTGTGTAGGGCATGCTGGGATTTCAATGGAGGAAAAATGCTCAGGGGCACATTGCAAAGTCTCCCATGGTGGGGAAAGTGGCCGTGACCAAGCATCTGTCACCCACTCAAGCTGATGGTATTTCAATATCCACAGCCTGCCAGAACCAGGGCACACTTCAGACCTTGTACATCTAAGGAGCAACTCATTTTACCCTTTTGTAATAATCGGTCAGCAGGTGGGCTGGCAAATTACAGGATCCACACCCTATGCCACCACCAAGCCTATTCAAGTGAAGTCAATAAAGTTGTGGCCTGTTTATTATCCAGCTATGCCTGTATGTCTAATTTGTTCTTGTCCCTTCGCCAACCGCCAATAAGCGCTCCTCACACAAACAGTCAACCGTGGGGTGGTTTTTGCCTGACAGTCAACACAATAACCAACTCTTGACTATTCATCTAACGATTGACTACTTAAACCACCATTGACTATTGTGTTGTCCGAATGCAGCCTTAGTCCGCTTGGGTTTTCACCATCCTAAAAATATTGGTGTCAGTTGCAAACTTGACCACATAACTGCTCACCCCTTCCTCCAGACCATTAACAAACAAGTTAAATCATAATTTCCTCCAATGGGAAAACTATTTATCCCTACCCTCTACTTCCTGTTCTTTAACCCAACGCAGATACATAAAGGGCCCTGTTCTCTTATCCTGTGACAGGTGGGTTTACTCAAAAGCCTTTGCTGGGAGACTTTATTGGAAGGTCATTGTAAGAATTGGGACTTGGAAGAAGCCAGGCTGAGTCTTTGTCAACAAGACTTGTTTTTCTATGTGTAATAATTCTAACTTTAATAATGCTTTTCACCAATGTACATGGGACAGAAGTTAGGTTTATGAACCTATAAGCTCATGGATTCCCCCCCCCCCCCCCCGGCCAGAATTCTTTTTTTAAAAATCACTGTTACTTTGGCTACCTGCAAATTATCTGACCAGAAGGCTCTGTAGAACAACTTGGAATGTTTTCCTTCTCACTGCTTAGATGCAAAATTTGTATCTGTGGGTGTTTAGGATCACAAACAATTAGATCCGATGAGTGGCCTAATGAGGAAAATACTGTGGAATTTTAATTGAGACCTTGGATATCAACACTCCTTTGCCCCACAAAGCAAATAAACCCTGCACATTTTCCACTTTCTAAATTGCTCCTCTTGGGAAAATACCAGTAGGTGTAAACTTCCTGACTGAGTATGGAAAAATTAGGGAAGGGAACATGTCTGCAGCCAGGTGTAGGCTACAGAGGCTTGCCCACTAAAAATTCTCTTCCCCACTCCTAATTTTGTTTTGTTTTTACAAACAAATAGTCTTAAAAAGTTACAGTTTTGTCTTTAAAAGGCTTGCAAACCAGATGAACTGCCCCCTTACTTACTTTTTTGGTGCCTCTCCCTTAGAACCTTTAGGCTATGGGGCTTGGTAGGGAGCTGCCAAGCATTTAGCAGGCACACACGGCTGGTAGGTTGCAGCTTGGTAAAACACAATTTGTGAAGCCCAAGGGAGGCTTCACAAAAGGACACGGTCTTTTTCTTCATTGTTCAAATTACAATAATCACAGAGGAAAGATCTGTTACCTTAGCACCTGGTAGCTTTTTTTTTGGTTCTTTAATATTCTGTCCTCTGTAAGGTCCTTGCAAGCTCTTCTGCATTTCCTTGTTTCAGCTGTGGGTAATGTAGCCGCCTTTAGTTCTCTCTGCTCAGTTACTTTTCTTAGCCACGGCTGGCCAGCCCACTGTTGGCTTTGGATAAACAGTCCGCCTCCTCAATTTGCTTGCAGATTAAGTTGCTGATACTCTGTTGTTTGACGGCTAGTGGTTTTAAGCCTTGCTCGGAGCAGTGTAGGCTGTTCTGCATCCTGTAATTAGAGGAGAGCATAGGTGTGCGCACAGGGTGTGCTGGATGTGCCAACGCACACCCTAATTTCCCAGGGCACCTCTGCTTTCTTGCCCATTCCCGCTTGAATTGGGGCTTTTAAAAGGATGGGAAAGCCCCCAGAAAGCCCCCATTAGCATCCCTGGGGGAACTACGCACTTTCTGGAAGCCCTGGAAAATGCACTTTCTAACCCCCACTGCTCCAATCAGGACGATAGGCCCCAATTGTTGCAGTGGAGGGGCGAGAAAGCACACTTTCCCCTCCTCCGCTCCAAGCAGGGCCTTTAAGGGGCACACCCTAATGAAATGAGCTGCACACGCCTATGGGGGAGAGAGACAACAAGAGCACCTTCGAGATGGCTGCAGGCATTTCACAGCTTGACATCACTACTGAAGATGATAAACATTTAACCCAGGAGGAGGCTTATGGTTGTAGCACAGGCATTCCCCAGGGCGACAGCTTTATAGGCTAAGCAGGGTTGTCCAGCCTTGCAATATGAACAGGATTTCAGCAAAGATGCTTGCAATGTGATGAGGCTGCAGAAGGTTTTTTTAAAAAAGCTCCTGCCAAAATGATGCCTTCACCACTATTAAAAATACAGGAGATACTAAATGCAGAGATCATATGAATCACATCACAATTTGCGGGGTGGGGGGGAGGCAACTGTGAGGATCCCAGATCAGGTTCTGCAGGCTCCGGATCACTAGCCTCAGGCTCAGTATCAGCAACTGGGTCCAATTCCCCAGATGGTGGTATGGCAGACATGGACTTGGCCGGCTCGTCCTCTTCTGATGCTAAGCTCAAGGCTAGAGCCATGATGTAAATTCACACATAAGAACACTAAGGCTAAGCTAGATGAGACATTTGCCCAATTCACATGTTCCAAAGAATGCACCAGAGCTCAAAATGCAGTCAGGGACAGGGCAACCCAAGATGTCCTCACGTTCCTTGTGCCCAGCCACTGCCCCTTCATCCCTTGACCTCCCTGCTGAACTGGCCTTTTGAACAGAGGTTCTGCTTGCATTCAACTGAACAGGGATGGAACCCCATTTCAAACCTCACTGTCCACATGTCTAAGCCATGCAAAGCTGGCTGGTGAATGCTGGGAATTGTAGGACTTTTTCTGTCTAAATACACACAGGACGGTGCCCTAAGCCACTTAATCAGTTTTGGCTAAGGTGAGATTTAAATCAGGACAGACAGCTCCTACTTTCAGACAGTCTTAAAGGAGCCACATTTACTGTGCATGTGCTGAGCGTTCAGAATCAACTCAAATTCAGCCTGCAACCCCCATCCATATGGCTTTGCCAATGCCTTGTCATTGGGTGCCTCTTCACGAGAGGTTTAATGCTCTTTGAAGTCTCATTAAAAATTTTACCTCCACACCAGCGGAGCGCAAATGGGGCATAGAGGCGCGTTATCTCTCCGATTATGCGCATTATCGAATGCGCGTTAAATCATGAGTTTTATTTTGCTCCGTCCGTTAAAGCGCATTTTGACTGTGTGAATATGCGCTTATGCGCATTAACTACATGTAAACTGCATTTTGGACATCCGTTAATGCGCTTCGCCGCCTCTCGCCGCCTCTCGTGCAGAGGGATTAGGCGTAAATGCGCTTCTGCGATTATGCGCATAATCGGCTAACCAGGCGCAAAAGCGAATCCTTGTAGAGGGGACCCTGGCCTATAAATATTCCATTTTACAAGACAGCTGTTGAGAACAAATGATAGAAATTCTCCATTTTGAACACTAGGTGTTGCTCTGCAACCACCTAAGAAACAAGGAAACAATAACCAAATGGCTGCTCTTAATTCTATAATTTAAACACTGGTAGTGTGCTGTACATTGTTTTATGCGCACCTGTTAATTTTTTATGTTGCTGAGATCAGCAGACCTTCAAATATCAGAATTAGAGAACATGAGTAATATCAGACAACATATGACGAGCATTTCATGGAGGTTTGAATTTTTAGTTGCAGTGAAACCCCTCAGGCCTCACAAGTTTAATTGGATCACTACTAACTTCCATTGTTAGGAAGAGAGAGGCCTTTGGGAGTTACTAGTCAACTGTATGGGTTGAATGAGAAGGTGGACTATGTTGTTTTCTTTGTGGGTTGTTGTTGTTTGTTTTGTATCCTTGGAGCATTCATACAGAGAGTAAATATCACTTCTGACATCACAACAGTGCACCTCCTACCAAGTAATTCTGACACACACACACACAGAGTGCTTTTACCTCTCTCAGTAACAGTTGGAATTTCAGGTGAATAATGGGGCCAGGGTATCTGAAGGAACGCCTCCTCCCATATATACCTGCCCGGATCCTAAGGTCATCTTCAGGGCCTCTTCTCCATGAGCCCTTGCCAAAGGAAATGAGGCAGGTGGCTACCAGGAGGAGGGCCTTCTCTGCTATGGCACCCCAGCTGTGGAATGAGCTCCCTAGAGATGTTTGCCTGGCACCTACATTATACTCTTTTAGATGCCAGGTGAAGACCTTTTTATTTTCCAGCATTTTAACAGCTTATTAGTCTAATTTTTAACTTTGCTGTTTTAAATTTGTATTTTAAATCTGTATTGCTGCTTGCTTTTATCCTGCTTGTGTTCTTATACACTATGTTTTTATACTGTTGTTGTTTTATATTTTGAATAATTGTTATGGTTTTAATTTTTGTGAACCGCCCAGGGAGCTTCAGCTATTGGGCGGTATAAAAATGCAGTAAATAAATAAATAAATCTTAAAGTAGTTATATTGGCTCCCAGCATTCATTTGAAATCTCAGCTGTGTTACTGAGGAAAGCAGAAGTTGAAATGTTTGGCTAAATAGTTACACCTATCTCTGTTTGATCATTCATGTACTCGTACGTACGCATGACATTATATATCTTGCATGGATGGGTAAATTGTGGCCCACCAGATGTTTCAGCCTGTAACTCCCATCAGCCCTAACCGGCATAGCCAAAAGTGAGGGATGATGGGAGTTGTAGGTCAAAACATCTAGAGGGCCAGAAGTTGCCCACCCCTACAGATTAGAGGGTAGCCTGGTTCGGACGACATGATAATCAACGGAGGGGGGAAGAGGCAACCGTCAGTTGTGTTGCTTATTGTGTCATGTGGAGGGCAACACACAATGCACACACAACTGACAGTACGCTATTTGGGGCACTTAAACAGTGGAGAAAAACAACGAGCTGCTCAGTTGTTTATCCCAAACTCCATTGTTTAAAGTGTCGTGTGGAGGGAACCCCCCCTCTCTCCATGCACTATTCTGTTCGGGCATAGAGTTCTGCCAGCTGGAGGAGCCGAAAAAACCCGGCTGCTCCGATACAGCTGGCAGAACTTGCGGTGCATGCTGGGATACAGCCAGAGGACTGAGGGAGGTGGGAGGGAAGAGACGCAGCAGCCCAGAAGGATGCCGGGACTTTCAGCCACGCGACGCGGGGAGGAGCAACATGTCGTGTGGCGGGTGCGACTGCGCTGCCGCCAAAATAACGCACGGTCTGTACACTGTTTCCCCCTCCGTTGCCTAAAGTGTCGTCCGAATTCACCCGGTGTGTGTTTCCTGCTGTTTATCCTTGCTGCAGCACACCCTGCTCAGGTGTTTGTGCGGCAGCCCTGGCAAATACCATCAAGGCTACTCCCATCCATGCAATAATCACCTATTTCCTGCAGTTTATTCTTCACTTCTCTGCACTTTGTGCTGAATGGCTGCATTCCCACCCGTCCCCACTCATGTTCCCCTAATTGCTTATGGGCAGTGACAGTGCCCATGACTCAGGCAGTAGAACAATGAAAAATGGCACACAGTGTTTGCTTTGGAAGTCACTATAGAGTTGGTGCCACTTGGGTGTGGTGGTAGAAGGAGGACGTGGCTTGGTGGGAAAGCTGTAAAGAATTCATGGTCATGACTCAGAAATTGAACTGGCAGACTGCAAGCCTTAAAATCATAGAGCCTAATACTTGTATTTTTTTTCATTTTTAAAGCAGCAATACTTTGGTTGAATTGTTTTAAAATCTTATAATCCACTAAAAAAAAGGTGCAGCCTACTGGCTCTTCCTGGTCTGACTTGGTGATAAATTCTTCCAGATCAGGGCTGGGACTAGGCCTTGGTAGAAGTTGGACTCTGGCCTTGCTGTGGCTTAGAGTCAAACTGTATGTTAAATGGCAGATGTGTGTCACAATTTCCCAATGTTTTTGTTAATCTAAAGCAGCCAAAAGAGGCTACAATTGGGGATGAAGGAATGGTGTGGGATGGAAAGATGCTCCACTTCACTCTTTCCCCCTTTGGCCATTTTTCTGCTCAAAACTACCCTCCTCTCCTAGCTTATTTTCTGCTTGCAGGGAGAGAGGTGTGGGTGCCTGGATCTTTTCCCTGTGGGTGGAACTGCAGCGTGGGAGGGGGAAATGTGGAGTGGAAAAATGACCAGAGCCGCGAAGATGATTAAGCAGCCACTTCCTCTGCCATTCCTTCACTCAAACCGCAGCCTCTTTTGCAGCCAGAGCCTGTGTCAAAATACTTACCAAATCTCTACCAAATGGTACCAGTTTCAGCCATGTATTTTGTGACATAATTCATGGTCACCTTTTAGGAAAGAGTCAGGGAGGGGTTCAATCAGATTGAACAGCCTGGAATGTACACTCCTCCCCCACAGATAGTGCTTATTTAATCCATATATGTTATGATGTAATTATTGGCTCCAAAACTTCTTCTTCTTTTTTGGCTGGGAGTGGTGGTGGTGGTGCTATCAGCCACTAAACATCCCAGCACTTTCTCATAAGAGCGGCAGCTTTGGAGAAGCCACAACTTTTGTAAGACGACCTGCTACTCAGTTTTGTTTTCTTCCTTATGATGTATGTATTTGGACACTGGACACTTGCCTGTGTTTCTTTCTTGAAAAGTATTGGGAGACTGCTACACCCATCCGGTTTGCCCTGGAATAGCCTCGCCCAGCTTTTGCTGTGTGTCAACCTGCCTGCTCCTTGGTCTGCCTGCTTGTCTTTCAGGCTCCATCCATTTTCCAGCTCCGTTGTCTATAGATGGGTTTCTTGACTCAACTGCCAGCCTTTATCACATGTACCATTTCTCCCCCTGCGGGTTCCCCCTCCGTTTCCTATGCGAATCTAGCGTTTTTGAATCACACGTGGCTGGTTTTGCTCCGATACCTCAGCTCAGCCTGTTCAACTTTGCCCGTTCAGGGTTAAATTGAAACAGAAACAAAAAATGGAGCACTCGGGGCGCGAGAACAGTGCGAGGGGGACGATGTCATGCAAGTCCCGCACTGAAGTAGTGGATCATAGTCGCTTTGGGTGAGCTTAAAATCACGCGTGTGATAACGGCCTGAAGCTGATGCTGCCTCTTGCTTGGCCTTCCTGTAGAGTGACTTCCATTGAAGTGCAGTCCCAATCCCGCCAGGATTCATTATTTGGCTTCCCATATGCCCCAGCACAGTGCTGACAAATTAAGATTTTTAAAATACAGGCACTTGGAGAGGAATCTTTCAGGAGATGAGCCCGACCCTCCCAATCTGGAAAAGTTTAGTTCATGAGCAATAATTGTAACCAAGATGTAAGGCATGAAACAAGTTTTCCAGCCTTTAATAATCCAGGGTGTGGCAGCCAAGAAGTATCTCAGTACATCACCAAGGGCGCATGTTGGTTTTATGAACGTTAAGAGATCCTTTAGCCTTGAAAATAAAGGAAAGAAAATTCTCTCTAGACAATGATTGCTCACGCAGGCAATAGAAGGAGTGTACATACTGCCGCACTAACTCTACAGTGGTTTTGAAGCATTCCAGCTGCTCTGTGCCATGATGTTGCAGAGCAGAAATATTTACAGAGCCAATCACCGGTGCTGTTTTGCATGTGACTGCAGATACAGGGCAAATGAATGCTACCAGTATCTGAACAGTCAAAAGATATGGGGGGAAAAGTGCTTCCACTGAAGCCAGTGAGAGGGTTTTTTAAAGTTTAATTGCCAATCAAGTGAGATTTCCTGGGAGATTGCAGTTGGGATTGTACCTGTGCACTGTGGCCCTCCTAACCCCTGCATGGCAATTAAGCTATGGCTCTGGGCCACTAATCTTTTAAGTGCCTAGTAACATCCCTGTTGCTCCCTTCCTGACTGTGAGAGCAATACGACAATGGAACCCATGACCTAGGGACGTGGTGGGCTCTCCCACGCTAGAGGCATTCAAGAGGCAGCTGGTCAACCATTTGTCAGGGATGCTTTAAGATAGATTCCTGCATTGAGCAGGTGGTTGGACTCGATGGCCTTTATAGGACCCTTCCAACTCTACTATTCTGTGATTCTATGGCCCCCTCCACAAGGATGCGCTTTTGCGCCCGGTTCGGGGATTATGCGCATTTTCGCGGAGGCGCATTTACGCCTAATCCCTCTGCACGGGAGGCAGCGAGAAGCGGCGAAGCGCATTAAAAGATGCCCAAAAAGCACTTTACAGGTAGTTAATGCGCATAATCGCTTGTTCACACAGCGAAAATGCGCTTTAACGGCCGGAGCAAAATAAAAGTCGCTATTTAACGCGCGTTCGAAAATGCGCATTATCGGGGAGATAACGCGCCTGTACGCCCGTTTTGCGCTCCGCTCGTGTGTAGGTAAAATTTATAATGAGCCTTCAAGGCTCATTAAACGTCTCGTGTGGAGGAGGCCTATGACTCTATGCTCAGTAACATGTGGATGGGCTACTTAATCCTTGCTGTGCCTCCAATTTCCCCCACTCCAAATTATCCCCATAATTTGCTTTTCCTTTTGCCAAGTTCAAAATGCAGATTTGCAAGACCAAACATACATCTAGAAACCCACAGCAGGGAGAAAACTGCTGGGTTTGTGATTTTTTTTTATTTGGAATATGGCAATGTAGGTAGGGAGATGCAACGGTTGGCAGGAGTGAGACATTTGTATCAGAGGTCATGAAATATACGAACTCTTATCACAATAATGTTACAAGACACTTTCCTTTTTATTCTAGAACAGTTGGCCCTATTTTCCGAATGATAGATGAAAAGCAAGGCAGGATCTACACTACAGCTTGAAAACAGTTTAAAACAGTAGTGACAACTGTTGGGACCTAGGAGTCTATCTACACATGCAGGATAAAACACTTTGAAAACATTTTGAAAACTGTATCTGGAGTGTGTCCTGGGCCCCAACAGTTCTCAAAAAAACTGTTATGAGCCGTTTTAAACTGTTTTAAAGCAGTAGTGTAGATAGGCTCCAGGACATGCTGCATATACAGTATTTCAAACCGTTTTCAAAGTGTCATATCCTGCTTAGTGCAGATCTGGCCCAAGAGACCAGTTTTCTCCAAGGTTTAGCGCAGTAGCAATGTAAATGCACAGACACTGTTGCAGTGTCATTGGCTTTTGCAGTGCAACCCTGTGTGTGTTTAGTCAGAAGTAAATTCCACAGTGTTCAGTAGAGTTCACTCTCTTGTAAATGTGTTCAGGGTTGCACCCTTTATTGCTTTTGAGCACGCAAAGTCTATTTGAGCAGTGAGAACTTGGAATACCAGCCACAGTATCAGGAAAAGCCCCAAGGCCATTTATCACACTCCCTGTTATGGGTTCTGGAGAGGGTAGAGGGTGTACAGTGAAGGCCCTGCCTTGCCCAGGGTGTAGAAATGCCTGGTTTGGTCAACACTATCTTCCCCAGGGCTCAGGGACAAGCTACACGCTACACTAATTGTGTAGCACGTAGCTGAGGCACGCAGACCCAATTTGGATCAGGGACACCGCACTCTGGGAGGGGAGGGTTAAATCTCCTCTCCAATTTCCCCCCTAAAAACTCTGTCTCGCTGCACCCCCAAACCTGCCCAGGAAAGCATTTTTAAAAAAAGAAAAAAGAAGAAGTGAAGTCGGGTGTGGGGAGAGGGGGGAGGGGCGGTCTGCCTCCTCACCTCCCTAGAACTGCAAAGCCTTGCAGTTAAACAGAAAGTTTTTGTAAAAAATGGAGCAAGGTAGAGAAAGTTCCCTTCTCCTCCCGTGTAAACCCCACGTTAGCTCCTTTGTGTGGGGACGATGCAAAGAAGCGCTGATGTGGGGGTCTCAGGGCTGTCGGCACCAATGCACCACTGTCAAGCCCCCCCCCCATGTCAAACCATCCTGAAAGCTGGCACTGGAGAGTGTCAGGCCCCAGCAATCCCCAGTTCTCCATCTTGAGCATTACTCAGACTGTAATTAAAGGTGCACTCTAACCATAATGGTTTGATCGTAGCTAGCCTGGCAGGTTCTCTTTATCCTCATCAAATGACAATGGTTGCCTATATATATATGTGAGTTACCCAAGACAAATGTCAAGAATGAAGCCCTTCCAGGCAAGAAGGTAGTGCCACACATGCTCTAGAGAAAGAAGGGCTGTGCATTGATGTGACAAACAAGTTATTTTTCACCCTTTTTGTAGTGTATATTTGGCAGGATTGAAAGGAAAGTATGCTTAATTCAGAACCACTCAAGAATGCATTTTACTCACCAAACCAAACCTAATTCACCCAAGCAAATCAGTTAAGAAAACTATGAGCCATGTGCTGGAAGAATTTATTCATGCATTTTTCAAGATAGAATAGGGTGAGTAACAGTGTGTGAATTTCAAATGTGTGAGGAGGGCCAGGCCTTTGGCTCCATAGAGGCTGTAGCAAGAGCAGGCTTAGTGACTATAGGCCACATGAATGCTTATGCTGTGACCATGACCCTTGTTGTACTGTCAAATGTTTGACAGGAAAAATACCACACCATGAATGCAGAACACAAGCAATGTCATACAGATGTAGGCTGACCATATGAAAAGGAGGACAGGGCTCATATAACTTTAACAGTTGTAGAGAAAAGGCCATTTCAGCTGGCATCATTTGTATGCAATTCGTACCTGGTGAAATTCCCTTTTCATTACAACACTTAAAGTTGCAGGGGCCCTGCCCTCTTTTGTATCTGGTCACTCTAGAATAGTGCCTGCAACTTTAATTGTTGTGATGAAGAGGGGATTTCTCCAGGTACTAATTGCATACAAATGATGCCGGCTGAAATTCCCTTTTCTCTGCAACTGTTAAAGTTACATGAGCCCTGTCCTCCTTTTCATATGGTCAGCCTATACAGCTGTGACAGACCCCTTCAGAAATTATTTTTACACTGGTGTGATTGGAACCAATTCAGACTGCAATTCTGTACACACTTACCTGGGAATAAATATCATTGAACTTAATGGTGCTTATTTCTGGGTATACATGTAGAGCATTACACTGTTAGCCCTCATATTATTTGTCATCTAGATCCAGGGCCACAGAGAGCAGGTTCAGGCCCTGGTGAAACACCTCCCCCCCCCCCCCCCGAAAGGGCGGACCGGCTAAAAATCTTTACATGAGATTTGTACTGATGTGCCCACCGACCGGCGGAAAGGCAGGGAAAGATATCATCAGCGAGGGTGCCGTGAGAAGAACTGGAGCGAGGGGCCACATGTGAATACTGCAGAAAAAAAAAAGGAAGCTTCCAGCGCACCGTCTCAGGCCGTGGGCGGCAGCACCACTGTCGAGAGAAAGTCCCCTTGCATTACTCATGCTGGGAAGTGGCCCTCGTGGGAAGGGCCAAGGCGCCATCAGGGGAGGGAGTAACCGCGGCAGGCAGAGCTGAGAGTGCTGCGCTCAGTCCAGCCGGGCGGGCGAAGCAGAAACACCTGCATGGTGGCCGGTCTCGCTTCACCTGTGGAGGCGGGCTGGGCACAACTGGCCATAAATGATAAGCCAATGATTATGGATGGCTGACAAGGTGCTGTCAGAGCGGCAGCTCAAGCGATTACTAATGAAGCCCCGTCTCGCTGCTGCTCGAGTGATTTACAGGTGTGATGCCGGGGTTGCAAGAGGCGGCTGCTTAGCTCGGCTGACCCCGTGGCTTCATTAAGGGGAGCGGAGCGGAGGGGAGGCTCCCTCTTAATTGGTGGCCAGAGGCACGGCGGGTGAGCAAGTGGACGGACAGCTAGAGCTCACTTGTTCCGGAGGCCTTGCGGCGCGGTGGGCACAGGCCAGGGCACGCACGCTTTGGCCTTGGCGCTCATTCGTGCCCCGTCCAGCTCTGCGATTTGGAAGGGATAGGACTGCTGCAGAGCAGGACTGACCAGAGGGCACAGGCGGGCGGCGGGAGAGGCTCTGCAGCAGAATAATTATATTCTGTTCTTGATATGCAATTAGTAGTTCTTTGGTTGATTAGAGTCTTTATTGGCTGATAACTGACAGAATTTTGTATATCATTATTATTTCCTTTGAAATTCACAGGTTTTATAATGGATGTCAAAAACAACAAATCATACTTCTGAGAAAGACAAAAACATATGCAACATAGTTGGGCCCGGGGCCCCTTCCGGACCACCGGGCCCTGGTAATTTGTACCGGCTTCTCCCCCCCCCCCCATTGGTTCTGCCTAGATCTAGTGCAGGTTGATGAATTAAAGGAGGGCTCATACTGACTCTAATTCCAAAGTCTACTTTCCCTTTAAGAGCACACTATGATATCACCTCTGATAAAATAGTTAACTACTCTTCTACACAGTTCTTAAAGCATGGATCTCATAAACCACCATTGTGCCCCTAAAAATCTCTCTTCAAGACAGCATATAACAATACTGAAATCTAAGAGTGTCCATTCCTTAGACAAACCATTCATTAATCCGCAACTGTAAGGCTTTCCACAGATAATGGCTGGAGTACAGAGTGTTTCCAGATTAGACTTTTATAATGCCATTGCCCTGCGAAAAATCTGTTAAGGAAAAAAGATGGACGTGCTATACAAGGCCTTCTGAGTGGTAGCACTGTGCGCCCTCTGTCTGGAAGCAGAGGTGTATAGACTCATACAAAGTCATATCACATCCTGGTTTGAAGTTGTCCCTTCCCCCACAGTACATGTGAGCCTTCTTGGGCTCATGGAGCTAAGGTGGTACTTACTAAGTTAGTATGTGTGAAACACTTTGAACAATCAAAAAGCATTGTTAAATGCTTCTTTTTCTTAATCTTACAAACTACAAATTCACTCTCCCTAAAAGAAAGCCAGAAAATTCATAAAACCTGACCTCTTCTACACTCTAGATGTCAAGGGCTATGCATTAAACTGTTTCCAAAAGGAAACCTTTGAAATTCTCATCAAGAAAAAAAACAAAAAAACACAAATTAGCCTCAAGTGTAACGGTGGTGCTGAGATCGCAGTAAAATTGCATTTCCTATCTGATGTTGCCCCTTGGCCAGTTTTTCTTTCGTCATATTATAGAAGTTGACACAGGCTTATCTTGTAGTGCAGCTCCAGGTCTAGGTCTTGAAGCTGTTTCAAGAACCCTCGGTTTGGGGAGATGGCTCGATTCTGCAGAACTCTTTCAACAGCCTCAGCCAAGGAGAAATTCTGGCAGATCATGAGGTAAGCCAGAACCAGGGTTGCTGATCTGCTTTTGCCTAGAATGCAGTGAACCAAGATCTTTCCTATGCAGGGGAAATGAATAAAAAGTTATCAACTGCTTTGATTTATTTTGTCTTCTGTTAGTGGGAATTTAAAAGGGGGCCGGGGCCAGGATTAATGTATCATTACATTTGGAACCTTTCATTGTGCGCTTGTGATTGTAATTCGTGGGTACTTTACACAATGTTGTCATCTTCCAGTGCCTCTCCAGTGCTTTGAAACCATTATTGCAGGGGTTTTTTTCCTAATGAGGTAAGCCTGATATTATTTAGAAATGGCAGAATGAGAGTCTCGTGTAATTGTGCAATTCCACTATACCATTGCACCATCTACTGGCTGAATAATGAAACATATAGGCCCAATTTACACCAAGCAACATATAGCACTATGAAAGCGGTATGAAAGTGGTATATATGAGGCAGGAGCCACACTACTGCTTTATAGCGGTATTGAAGTGTGCTGACAACTGTTGGGGCCCATAGACACATATCCTGCCTGGTGTGGCTCCTGCCTTTTATATACCGCTTCCAAACTACTTTCATAGTGCTATATTCTGCTTGGTGTAGATCTGGCCAGAGAAAGGCAGAGAAAGAAATCACCTAAGAAAAAAGAATGTGTAAAGGAGACAATCGTAATCCCGCAAAGAATTTGGAAGCAGAAGCCTCAGTAAAGATTCAGGGTGAAAGCCTCATGTAACAATGACTTTGGAAACTCTAGACTATAACACCATCACAAGGGATTCCCCCCCCCCCCCATCAGAGGCTCAGCTCGCTTGCATGGCAAACAATGCACTCCCCAAACCATTCTCCTCATGTTATTTCTGTCATCGTATCTCGGATTACTTCAGACTACTTTTACCATGTGTTTTTCCTGTTTCCCTGTGGTATGAATGATAGTATGTGCAAAACTCATCGTAATGTAAGTTATCCTGGTAGAAGTGGCTTCAGCCCACAGACCTAGTTTTTTCCGCCTTTGCCTTTCACCTTTGGCAGGGAGGGGGAGGGGGAGAGGGGCTCTGTGGGGAAGAAGTAAGGGGCTTGTCTTCCTTTTGCTAACTGTTATCAGCATGGGAGTATCATCAGCCATTTAATACATTTTTAACAGCATTGGCCAATGCACAAATTCAGAGCTCTGCGAATAAGATGTTCTTCCTATTAAATTGTCACTGCATAGGGACAGAGTTTTGTAGGTGTGCACTGAAAAATATTGCTTAAAAATGGCAAGCCATATATCTCTGCAGCAAAACAGCATGGGCTGAAGGAGGAGGGAGGCAGTGGTCAGCCTTTCTTGACAGCTTTTTCAACATCCTCTAAGGGGCTTCTCTCTCTTCCTCCATCTCTCTAACCTGGTTTGCACGATTACTGCAGCCCACAATGGCTTGTTGGCCATAGTGAGTTGTGGCGCCTGCGGACTCCAGGTTGCCAATCCAAGCCCCCACCGCCATGGCTTCTTGGTCATCTGAACCTGGCGAGGATGGCTTGTTGGTGTGATTAATAAACTAGCCCACAATCCTACAACAGGCCATGAGTTCTAGGTGGTTTGTTAACCAGCTCAGCAAGCGACCTTCACTGGATTGAGACAACACCAGTGAGGGTACTTATGCAAACCAGCTGGCATGTCACTGCCACGTAAAGCTCGTTAACCACCTGTGATAATGTGAAATGGGCCTCTGTCTTGCCCGGTGAAATGGAGAGTGAGATCAATCTTGCTTCCCCCTGTCTCCTTTGGAAAAATAACGTTTGGAATGAAGCCACTTCTCAATCCTTTCCAATTATCCCCCTTTTCATTTCTTGGCCTCAAAAAGCTACTAGCTAACAATGGAGTGATATACATGTCTACTGAGAAGTAAATAACATGGGCCTGGTTTGCAGGAGAGGGGAGCGTAAAGGTGGACTTCATGCAGTTGCTGTGTAAAAAAAAATCCCCCCTCTGATTAAAGTAATGTGGGCCATCCCTGGTGCATATACATAAGCTGGTATATTGTTTTTTAAAAGCCCTGAGACAGCAGGATTAATTTTACATCCATCCCTAGCACTTCTAATTCTGATTCTGCAGGCTCTTGGATACAGTGGTGGGCTGCATAATGGCCAATAAACTAAGTTTGAATCCTGGCAAGGCAGAAACACTATGGGTTGGTGGGTCAAGGGTCTGGGAATAGGTCAGTTGCCTGTCCTGGATGGGGTTACACTTTGCCTGAAGGGACAGGTGTGTATATTGGGGGATGCGCCTAGGTCCATCTTTGGTCCCCTCTACAAGAATTCGGTTTGACACCTGGTTGTCCGATCATGCGCATCTTCTTGCAAGCACTTTTACGGCAAATCACTATACGCGGGAGGCGGTTAAGCGCACAACTGGTTGCCTTACCGGTTGTATGAAACACGCTTTAGAGGTGTTTAATGCGGAGAATCGCTTGTTTACATGGTCATGAGGCGCTTTAATGGCTGCAGTAAATTAAAACTCGCTATTTAACGCGCATTCGATAATGCGCATAATCGCATAGAAAAAGTGCCTCGACCCCCGATTTGCACTCCGCTCTTGTAGAGGTCAAATTTTAATGCACCTTGAAAGAGCTTTAAATCGCTCTTGTAGAGGCACCCTTTGTCACTAGACGCTCAGATGGCCTCCATGGCTCCTCCATGGCTAGGGGTGCATGTTACCAGCTCCGACAGGTATGCCACCTACAGCCATTTCTGATAGCTTGTCCATGGTGATTCAGGCATCGTAACCTGAAAATTGAATTATTGCAGTGCACTCCATGTGAGACTATCCTTAGGCCTGGTCCGGAAGTTGCAGCTAGTGTAGAATGCAGCTAAGAGGCTACTAACGGGTGCTTTTCAGCAGCATGTTACACCACTGCTAAAAGAACTGCACTGGCTGCCAATGAGCTACCAATCAACGTTTAAGGTTCTGTGAATATATGAAGCCCTAAATGACTTAGAAGTTGCCTCACCCTTTACATCCCCGTCGCGTTTGGGGCCATCAGGATGAGAACTTCTGACAGTGTCTCATGCTCCTGAGGTTTGACTCAGGAGCACCTGCCACAGAGTGTTCAGTGTTGCAGAACCCACCCTTTGGAACAGGCTTTCTATGGACATTAGGCAGGCATCTGCCAGTTTGATCTTTAGGCATCTGCTCAAGACCCACCTCTTCATGCGACTTTCCCAGAAGGATGACCCGACCAGGTTGGTTATAGGTGGCTAATGATTATTTTACTGTGTTTTTATTGTTATATTTTATGTTTTTATCATTTCTGTAAACTGCTTTGGTGGCCCACTGGAAAGCAGTAAATAAATCTATGAAATAAATAAATAAATAATGCAATGCAATGCAAACTCTATGAAGTGACATGCAGCAGAAATTCACACTATGTGACACAACTCCTCTCACGTGACCTTTCAAAACAACTCCTACTTTCCCCATAATTACAATATCATACGTTGGCAAATGGCATTTAATTGCATTATAAACACAGCAGATACAACACTGTATTCATTCATGTGTCTCTACCAAACAGCCGTTGTATTTGGAAAAAGTACCAGGAAAGCAGTGCCTCACAAATAAAAGGGGCATCAGTGTAGATTCTCCCTAGGTCAAGGTAAATCCTGTCCGGACCCAGCGGCTGGGTTCAGACATAACATTAAACCACTGTGGGTAGTATTTGAGAGTGATTCATGGTGGCTTAGCATGTTGTGTAGGGGGTGAAATCTCTGCCCATGAATGGTAAAGTACCCACCTTCTGCAGTGCGTTAAGGGGCTCCAGGATGGCTTACCGTGTCATGGTACGGGTGCATCGTCGCTAAATCTGGCTGCTTCATGGAAAAAACACGTTGACCATGGAGACAACTGCCTAGAGCATCTGGAACTTCTGGTGATGCTCTAGGCAGTGCAGCCAGACTCTACAGTCACCATTACACAGAACGGATGGACCAGCCAGTGTGACGTGATTCCCGCTGTGGCTGCTGCTGAGAAAAGTGGAGGAATTTACCTACGGAGTGGAGGAGGGATAAGCAAACCATGGCACGCTACATGGTTGCCAGTTGTGTGAGGGGCACATGTGTCATAATTTTCCTACCCTTTCCCCCTCCATAGTTTCCCTACATCCCCACACCGTGATCGTCTGAATAGGGCCAGAATCTCAGTCTGTTGGTGAAGGATTTGAATGAAGAGCTACGGCTGGGTGCAGATAGTAGCTTTCCAGGGGCGTGGAGGCAGTATTGTAGAGCTGCCATTGCTTCTAACACATATTCTCTGTAATGTTCGAATGACGCTTAAGATTCATGAATGGAACTGTGATTTCAGTGAAGAGTATTTCTATTGGGGCAGGCACTCACCATTTGGAGCACTCAGTGCTGTGTGGATGTATTCTGAGGCAGGGCGAAAATATATGCAGAGGTCAAAGTCTGTGGAGTCTTCTGCTGCTATTCCGTGGTAATGGATTTCCTGTCCATAGAAAGCTTGGTTTCCTTTGCTACCCCAGGCATTGTGTGCTGCGTTCAGTATGTGGGTGATGCCACGTTTCCTCAATCCTTCCTTGTCGTGGGCTGCCACTCTACCAGGAAACAGATATGAAAGTTGACAAGGCAGTGAAAGAGTGCTTTGCAACTAAGCCATGTCCAGTTTCATACTGTGTAAAGCAGTGTAAACGCTCACCCAAGGGGTGAGAAGTCCAGTGGCAGCGTGACAGGGCTTAGTTTCCTTTGAATGAGAGAACATGGGAGATAGATGGCATTTTTGAACATCTGTTTTATATTTGTTTTATTAACATATATATATATATATATATATATAGGATAGTGGAAGTATATTCATTCCTTTCAGCAGGCAGCGTAGCTGCTAACCCTGCCTCAGCTTCCTAGAGAACAGTTGTTGCTGTTCCTGGATCCAATGCTGCACCTTCATTTAGCTCAACTTCAGCTCAATTCTCAGTTCTCTCTTCTCCCAATTAAAACTACAAATTGACCCAAAACTATTTCCTCTGCCCTCTCCTACTCGCCAGGCCATACCATTTAGTGAGGGGCCACATTTGGATGTCACTTTAGTTAGGGTGACCATATTTTGGAAACCTGAGCACTGCACTTTCCACTTTAACAAAGTACTACAAAGTGCCTAAAGCAGCAGTATTGAAACACAATCAAATAGGGGTGTGCACGGACCCCCCGGATCGGATCGGGACCCGGATCGGGACCTCCAATTTTGTCCCGGACCGGTTCGGACAAAATCGGAGGCCCCCCGGACCGGATCGAGTCCGATCCCGATCCAAAAATCGGAAATTTTTGGATCGGCCGCCATTTTTTTCCCCATAGACTTGCATTGCAATGCAAGTCTATGAGGAAAAAATGGCGGCGGGTGGGTAAGGGGGGGCCTAACTCCCTCCCCCCCCCGGGGCCGTCCGCTGTGGACGGCCCCGGCAGGTAAACCCCCTCCCCCGCGCTCCCTACCCCCCCTGGGGCCGCCTGCTTCCATCCGCTGGCGCCCGCGGGCGCCAGCGGATAGAAGCGGACGGCTCCGGGGGGGGGTAAGCCCCCTTCCCCGCCACTTACCTTCTCGGCACATCCGGCGCCGGCGGCTACTACCAGCGGGCTCCGCGGCCTACTCTCGAGTAGCGCGCCGGGTGATGACATCACCCGGCGCGCCACCCTGGAGCAGGCCGCGGAGCCTGCTGGTAGTAGTAGGCGCCGGCGCCGGACGGGAGCCGCCGGGCCGGGCAGGTAAGGGCCCCCCTCCCCCCTCCCCCCTCCGCGCGCCCCCTCCTCCCCCCTCCCCCCTCCGCGGGCCCCCTCCTCCCCTCCACGCACCCCCTCCTTACCTTTCCGGCCCGGCGGCTCCCGTCCGGCGCCGGCGCCTACTACTTCCAGCAGGCTCCGCGGCCTGCTCTAGAGTAGCGCGCCGGGTGATGACATCACCCGGCGCGCCATCCTAGAGCAGGCCGCGGAGCCTGCTGGGAATAGTAAGCGCCGGCGCCGGACGGGAGCCGCCGGGCCGGAAAGGTAAGGGCCCCCCTCCCCCCTCCGCGCGCCCCCTCCTCCCCTCCACGCACCCCCTCCTTACCTTTCCGGCCCGGCGGCTCCCGTCCGGCGCCGGCGCCTACTACTTCCAGCAGGCTCCGCGGCCTGCTCTAGAGTAGCGCGCCGGGTGATGACATCACCCGGCGCGCCATCCTAGAGCAGGCCGCGGAGCCTGCTGGGAATAGTAGGCGCCGGCGCCGGACGGGAGCCGCCGGGCCGGAAAGGTAAGGGCCCCCCTCCCCCCTCCGCGCGCCCCCTCCTCCCCTCCACGCACCCCCTCCTTACCTTTCCGGCCCGGCGGCTCCCGTCCGGCGCCGGCGCCTACTACTACCAGCAGGCTCCGCGGCCTGCTCTAGAGTAGCGCGCCGGGTGATGACATCACCCGGCGCGCCACCCTAGAGCAGGCCGCGGAGCCTGCTAGTAGTAGTAGGCGCCGGCGCCGGACGGGAGCCACCGGGCCGAGAAGGTAAGTGCCCCCCTCCTCCCCCCCCCCGCTGTCCACTTTCATCGGCGGGCGCCCGCTGGCGCCCGCCAATGGAAGCGGCGGTGGGCGCCAGTGGGCGCCCGCCGATCCGCCGATCCGCCGAACCGGTTCGGAGCTTTTTCGGACCGGTTCGGATTGGATCGGCCGATCCAGCTGCGGGATCGGAAATCGGATAATTTATCCGATTTCCCACTGGACCGGACTCGGATCGTGGATCGGGTCCGATCCAGTGCACATCCCTACAATCAAACAATATAACAATTAAACACCAGCAAACAATAAAAAGCACCTGCCGGCCCTTCCTGGGGCAGGTGGGGGGACCCCAAC
The DNA here is from genome assembly GCA_029215795.1 of Anniella stebbinsi. Classification (NCBI taxonomy): domain Eukaryota; kingdom Metazoa; phylum Chordata; class Lepidosauria; order Squamata; family Anniellidae; genus Anniella; species Anniella stebbinsi. The sequence continues at coordinate 248,343,294 of JARDYH010000002.1, forward strand.
ATCCAGAGGGAAGCCCCAAAATATAAAAATCAAACAATAGCCAGGCCACAAGCCGGCTGAAACAAAATGTCTTCAGACAATCATGGAAGTTTAATATTTAGGAGACTTAACTATTTCCCCAGGGTAGGGAGTTTCACATCCTGTGTGCTGCAACCAAGATGGAATAAATATATATATATACATATACATATACATATACATATATATATATATATGTGTGTGTGTGTGTGTGTGTGTGTGTGTGTGTGTGTGTGTATATATATATATATATATATATGGGACTATTGAAAGTAAAAAATAATACAGTGGCATTTGTAACCATCCACATGGCTGCATGGCTGCCCCCTGGCTATAAAATGTTTGGTTTTGTTTTTAATAAGAAAAAAATAAAATAAAAGCTACTGTAGCAAGCATCTTCAGCCCTGATCTGCCCCCCTGCATTCTCCTGCCAGCACTGTGCTGAAACCTGTTTGACACTTCCCCATTATCTGCTCCTGGTCCCTGAACTGTGGCTGCAAGGTCCTGCCCTACTCCACCACTGGTAAGGTAGCCAAGGGCTTTCCTCATTTCCCCCCTCTCTTTTCTTTAACAGTTTAAAGCTCCTTGCAGCAACTAGAAAGAGTGGGACCTGCTGCACATGATAAACATTCTCTCTCATTCCCAGAAAGAGGCAGCAGCTGTAGGATATCATAATGCATTGCTGTTTTCTAGGTAATTGTATTGTAGGGGGAGAAGCCATCTCCCCTCCCATGTACATATGGAGGCAGCCATACAGTGGCTGAATTCGGACAACACAATAGTCAATGGTGGGGTAATAATCAACTTTACAGTTGTTCATCTAGGGGGTACTCCCCACACAGCATGGTAATAAATAATCAACTGTGGTGTGGATTAGGATCAGTGCTGAGTTGACTATGGCAGTATTCGGACGACACGATAGTCAATACAACGGACGATTGTTTCCCCCCACCCAGTTGCTTATTGTGTCGTCCGAATTCAGCCAGTGTGTGTGTGAGAGAGTGAGCTTTATAACAATTTACAGTGCAATTCTATACATGGCTGCTTTCAAGTAGAACCCACTTAATTCAATGGGACTTACTCCCAGGGATGTGTATAGGATTGTAGCCTTAGTAACTATGTATGCACTGCAAAGTAACAAAGAAAAAGGGGCTAAAACAGGAGATTGATCCCTCACCCTCCATTTCATATTAAACTCTGTTGATCACCAGGCAGCTGGCAACCTTCCCATGTCCCAGGCTCAGCACATAATTACAGGTGGCAAAGGCTGTGAGCTTCTCCAAGTAGTCCCTGCCAATTATGTGGACTGGTAAGCACAATTGTAGCTTCAAGACCTCAAGGCACTATGCCCCCCCTCGCTCTGGCTTTGTTATCTAGTGGTTTATTGATTTAAGGTTTCATCTGGGCTCCCGTTTCTGCCAGCAATGAGGTGTTGTGTTTTTTTAGCACTAAAAAGTCCATTCAACCAACTAACAAGTCCGTAGGATGACATGCTGGAGGAGGAGAACCAACCCGCCCTCCCCTTTCGTCAGCTAGACTCCATTAGCACACACACCCTGAACAAAAGAAGAAACGAGAGGGGGAAATAATCCAGACTTTTCCCACACCAAAATAAAATACAACAAGGGGTGGGTGGGAAGGATCAAGATTAGGGCAGGGCAGGGATGACATCATGTGAGTACCGTGCTGCAAATCCACATACCAGGCATGGCGAGTGTGCGATAAATCGCTGGAGTGATGGAGCTCATAGATGATGAAGGGTTGCAGTTCCAACTTCAAAGAACTCCTGCCCCCCCCCCCCCCAGCTCTTATATTGTCAGCCAATCAGCACATACAAACCCTTGAGGCCAAGCCAGGTTTTCAGTCTGAGCTATCCATCATTAAGTGTAGCGATACAGACTGCCCTACCCTGCCCACCACCAGCCTGTCTTTGACCATACTTTGTGACTCTTTAAATCTTTTGAAAGTTGTATCTCACTAAGGACACACTGAATACGCAAAATAGATTGTTTGTGCATAGCAATTTGCATCACTTGGTATAGAACCTAAGCTTTCTGGGCACAGAAAAAGGGTTCCCTTGACACAGAATGTTGATCTTTGGGCACATATATGCAGCCATGGGAAAGTATTGCCAGTAATGACCATACCTTCCTGCCCTATCAGTCTCCACCAGTAATACACAGATTTTCATAAAGTCATTTTTTTAAGGCGGACCCAAATTTCCAACCAGGCCACTGATGAAAGAGAAAGTAAAGCAACGATTCTCCAGTGTGAAGCTGGCCTTCATTTGCAACACCCTTTCTTCAGTTCTAATATAACACAACTTGCTTTGGGGGAAAAAGTTTATCCCGCACCCAAGTAGTGACTTCATTCCAGTTAACACTTACATGGTGCCTATATAAAGATTGGGCCACACTTCATCAATCTCATTTAATTCCATCCTGCAGTTCTCCATAGCATGTTCTAGCTCCTTAATGAAGTGTGTAGCAGATCCGAGGGTGTTCATTTTCAGAAGGTAGTGGTCACCTTCAGAAATCGCTGTCATGTGATTGTCAAACAGTCTGTTGACACCCTGTCATTGCATAGCCTGGCTGAACATTTTGGTTTGACACTGAGAGGCAGGTGCATATCTTGAAATGTGTAATTTATATCCTTGTCCCCACTACATGCATGACTAATGGATAGGGGAACGGCCTTTACCGACATGGCAGCAAGTAATTCAATGAATTAAAGAGGGGAAAATATTTCTATTAGTTATTCTAGATCCAGGGAATAAATCCATCTCTGAAAAAAAGAAAGAAAGAAAGAAAGAAAAGCTTAGTTTAATAGATAGTGATAGACAGATGCTAATGTTTTTCAGGGATTCCAGGGCTTGAATTAGGAACCCCAGAACCCTGTGATGGGACTTTAGATCAAATGATAAATAAATTGAGGAGACTCATAATCAGCATATCACACTTTTAAAAACCAAATTATTAGCTCCATTTTAATAAGACTGGGGAAGTGGTGCTGGAGGAGACACATTGGCCCCTGTGACTGGCAGACAATATGAAACCACTGGATTGATTAGAGGTGGTATAGATATGTGAAATCTGACCTTCCATGCTTGTCTGGTCAATAGAACAGTATATCTTTTGCATTTTCTGACTCTGGTCCCTTTAGCTTCTAGCTCAAGCCTCTGACTCTGTCTTCAGCTGATGCTACATGCCAATTCCAACAACGAACAGCAAGGACACTAGGTTAGAATATATCCATTTAGCCTTTTAACTTTAATTTAATTGTTTGATTCCAGATCTGGATTTGCACATGGCCACGCTGATCAATGTCATGTACAGTAGACGGACAGCTACCATAGTAATTAGCTGGGAACTAAGAATGCTGTCATCTAGGTGTGTTTTATAATGCCTTGGTCAGTGCAAGAATTTGAACCCTGGTCTCTCAGGTCCAAGGAGTCTGCTGAATCACACCAGAAATATGTATCACTTCTCTCTCTCCTTCTCTCTCTCTCTCTCCTTCTCTCTCTCTCTCTCCTTCTCTCTCTCTCTCTCTCTCTCTCTCTCTCCTTCTCTCTCTCTCTCTCTCTCTCTCTCTCTCCTTCTCTCCTTCTCTCTCTCTCTCTCTCTCTCCTTCTCTCTCTCTCTCTCCTTCTCTCTCTCTCTCTCTCTCTCTCTCCTTCTCTCTCTCTCTCTCTCTCTCTTTCTCTTTACTTCTCTCATAAGTGGAGTCAGCACCAATCATGGTTGGGCCCATGGCTCCTGGATGGCCCAATGCACCATGGCTCTCACCAGACCCACTTCCTTTGTTTCTTTGATTAAAGAGAAGCACTGGGCACCGCCACCATCCTCCTCCCGTTCTCCAATGCCTCTGGGCTCTGCCATGTTGTTGACATCTGTGATGGGTCCCAGAGGCATTGCGGAGAAGAGTTATGATGGCAACAGTAACAACTGGAGAAGTCCCTTGACTTGCAACACTTGGGGCGGATGAAGAGAGCAGAGGCCAGCTGACGTACCCAGAATAGTGCAAGTGGTGGTGCCTGTTGCTGGCTGCACACCACCGCTTTGGCCATACTGCCAGAGTAGCATGGGGCAGCTCGTTGCCTGGAGGAGCCGACCAAGCTGTACTACTCAGGACGGGGGAGTGCAGGAGAGCAGAAATGGCAGTGGTCATCAGCAGGATCATTTAAGCTTATTGTAGTCTGCAAGGAGCAGTGACGATCTCAGATCTCCCCTTAGATGAGGAGGCTTCTGCGATGGTGCCACCAAAACACTCCAAGCTGGTCCAAAACACTGACGACATTGGAAGACAAAATCTTGGGTCCAGACTAAAAACTAAATGACATGACAGAAAAGAGGGGCAAAGCATTTGATGTAGGGCTCAACCAGTAAAAGAAGATCCAGATTCTTGCTAAATCCATACTAGATATTCAACTGAAACTCAGGGACCTAGGGAATCAGAACTAACATCAGAATATTTGGGTTTGCGGTCTTCTGAAATTAGTAGAAGGGCAGAATATGCTGGACCTCCTTGTCCCATTTCACATGATGGTGCAACACAACAGGGGAAACATTAACTTCCTTGTGGCACAAAGAAGCCAAAGGAATCATCATGCAGATAGATTTAGCTATTGGCAGAAATTCTTAGGGATGGGGCCACGGATCCACATTGGAATCACGCAGATGACTGGCTGGGATACACCTGCTCCCCAAGGAACAAAAAAGGGGGTATTCCAGGAAGTAAGTACTGCCTGACCTTCCCGGTGTCAGCTCTCTTACTGCACTCAAACCATCTAAACCATAAACCTGTTCAGGTAGACATAGACCCTGATGTGCGAGCAGTGTGAAAATGATTGGATAAAAATATGTTTGCTTGTTGCCATTCCAACTGGAAGAACTGTACACTTTTAATATAAATCTACTACAAATAAACCGGAAAGGTGAAAACAAAAGAAATATGTTCTTTTTAAAAAGAGCACTTGCCATTTCTTTAAGTTGAAAGGCTAAATCTCCAGAAACACAGTTCCCAGTGTTCTTTGCACATCCCTCAGCAGAGGATTAATCCCCACCACAAATGCAAATAGTTTGGGTGGTGAGGGTTTGAAGCTTGTTTTCCCCTTTCATAAGTCTCCCCCATCACCACCCACTGAAATTTACAACTCCCAGAGTCCTTTGTGCTCGTTTGCTCAGATGGCTTTACCTCAGCCTCCTGTTGCTGATCCTGGCCCACTTGTAACACACTTCCAGCTACTCCTCTGGCTGTGGCTCATCTGTGGTGGCTGCTTTCTTGGGGACTTTTCTCTCTGAGGTGTGCTGGGCTCTGGACTTCAGAGTAGGCCTGGGATGGAGCTGGGTGGGGTTGGGGAGGATACACTATTGCTGCTGTGCCTGCGAGAATGAGGGCATCACATGGACCCCTCTCCAGCCAAGCAGTACATTTCCCCATACAAGCCTCAGAAGCAGGAGGGAAACCTGGGTGGGCCTCACCAGGGCTGCCATGTTGGCTATGGGCAGTGACAGGAATATGAAGGGTATTGTAAAGTTTCATTGCCAGAGGAATAGGTGACTCTATGGCATGGAGCCAAGAAACATAGTGGTTTGTTATTAAAGCTCAAGCTTTGAACTTTTTCACAATTTCAAAACTTTTTGCTCTTCTACACTGCTCAAGCTTCATTTTTTTAAAAAAAAAATGAGCAAAATCGGTCTGGTAGATCTCTAGTAAAAAACCTTACACTAATGTATTCTTATATAGATATATGATAGTAATGAAACCCCACTGTGCTCTATCCACTTTATGTTGGTGCATAGAGCAATGCAGGGATATCCTCTCTCCCCCAACCTGTTTACCCAGTCTCTGGAAACCTTAATGGAAATATTGTGAACAAATCCCAACGTTGAGGGGCTTATAATACACGATTCTACACAGACAACATTGTAGTGCAATAATGGAAGAAATAGTTAGATATGGAGAAGCAGCTGAACCTCATCTTACTTTTTCCTCTCAGGTAAGCATGTACAGCCCTGATTCAGATTGGATGCATTGCCCAAAAAAACAAAAGGGCTGGATAAACATTAGTCATTGGTACCACCATGTGTGGGAAATTGCACTGGCAGAAACCTTAATCAGAAAAGTCAGATCCCTTAGGGAACAAAAAGACAAAGGTCCCCTCTACAAGGATTCGCTTTTGCGCCTGGTTAGGCGATTATGCGCATAATCGCTGAAGCGCATTTACGCCTATTACCTCTGCACGAGAGGCAGCGAAGCGCATTAAGGGATGACCAAAATGCGCTTTACAAGTAGTTAATGCGCATAAGCGCTTGTTCACATAGTCAAAATGCGCTTTAACGGCCGGAGCAAAATAAAACTCGCTGTTTAACGCGCATTCAATAATGCGCATAATCGGAGAGATAATACGCCTCTACGCCTGATTTGCACTCCGTTCTTGTAGAGGTAATTTTTTTAAAGCGCCTTGAAAGAGCTTTAAACCTCTCTTGTAGAGGCAGCCAAAGACACCTTTGAAGGAGATCGGTTTGCATTCATTGTGTATATAAACAAGTCAAACATACATATAAATCCTCTTCAGTCACATGGCTGCTTATGTAAAAGGCATCTTCAGTCCTCTTTATTAGCTCCCACATCTGCAACAATTTCCAGCTCATCACATAGACTTTGAAATCATATAAGACTCAACCTACGTGACATTTACTTAACATATCTTACTTCTCATATTGAACTATATAAAAACAAGGCATTGCTGGAGGGAAAATGAAAAGGCTTCTGGGATGAAATGAATCAGGCAACAATAAAATTAATTAAATTTTTCCTCCAATATCCAAGATGCTGCTAGTCCTAAAGCAAACAGAGAGAGGAGCCCTCACAAGCATAAGAGAAACAAAAACAGGACCTCTTCTATTATCTGCGTTTTCTATTAACTTGAATGTCACTCCTCAATCACTGATGAAATGTGGAAACAGATTACACAATTCCAGAGTTACCATCTGTTATTGCTTGTCATTGTAGCTCCAATTGAGCAAACATTTGTAATTGTACAGAGATTTTATTAATTCTCATGTGTTAAAATATAATTCATTATTTGTATATGTACAATTTCATAACAACTTCATTAATAGTTTGTTGCTGGTGAATTGATTATCAGTCCACCAGCTCACTGAGTAAGGTTTTTGCTCATTGTCAAGCTCAGATGAGCCAATAAAATATTGTTTGATATTTGCATGAAATATTTCAATTATGAGTATTGTTGTACATTCATTTCTTGAATTGTCATCACTCTGTGGTCCTGTTTTGTTTGTCTTATGCTTGTGAGGGCTCCTCTCTTTGTTTGCTCTTCTCTTATTGAGGTTTCCATATCGCTGAATGTGTATCAAGAAAAATAAAATCTTTTTAGAATATTTTTTTCATTTGGATAACGGTGATAGGTACTCCAGAATAGTATTTATAATTACACCATGGCAGCTTCATTAAACGCTGATCTCTTAAAAATATATATATTAGAATATACTCTACAGAGACCAATTGAGTGTCTCTGTTCATCTAGAGTTGTTAAAATGACAGGTTTTTTAGGAGCTACAGGTTCAAGATATTGGCCCCTTTGGGTCTTAATGAAAAATTCCGACCTATCACTGCATCTACAAATGTTTCTACACAATTCATTCAATTGGTAATTTATTAGCTTATTGTATTCCATGGCAAATGCCTAAATACCCCTGTAAATCATTCCAGCTTGATAACGATGTTTATGCTCTCACATGAACTCTGTTAGGTAGTGATTCTGGGATCACACCCATTTAATGTTCTCTTTAAATTTATGATATAATGGCAAATTTGGCATACCTCATGTCCACATTTCAATTATTAAGCCTGATAATCATGTGTGTCCTCATAGGGACTTAGTTAATTCGATGAGGTAGTGATTCTGGGATAACACCCACTTAATTGTTTGCACTAAATTATTATATAATGGCAATCTGGTATGCATATTATTCACATCCATGTGGTTAGAATTTAGGGTGACCAGATAAAATCCAGGTCGGGGCTCATGTAACTTTAACAGTTGTAGAGAAAAGGGAATTTCAGCCAGTGTCATTTATATGCAATTAGTTCCTGGTGAAATTCCCTCTTCATCACAACAGTTAAAGTTGCAGGGGGCCTGCCTTCTTTTGTATATGGTCACTCTAGTATAGTGCCTGCACCTTTAACTGTTGTGATGAAGAGGGAATAGCACCAGGAACTAATTGCATACAAATGACACTGGCTGAAATTCCCTTTGCTCTACAACTTTTAAAGTTACATGAGCCCTGACCTGGATTTTATCTGGTCAGCCTAGGTTAGATATCAGCACTAGTTCATAGAGGTTCTAAAGGCAAGTCCTTCTGTTACTATGTTTTGGGAACAGTTTCAGTATGTGTATTAGTTAAAGGACTGTTGACTTTATTCTTATTCATTAAATTTTATATACAGGAGATGATTCACATCCCTTGAAAATATAAGGAGGCACTGACCCATTTTGAAGTAATTAAAAATCCTATTCAGAAAGGTTTAAAGTTCATTTACCAAAAAAATACAAAAATAATATAACATTTCATGATTTTTTTTAGATTCTTAACATACTGAGCAATTTATTTATCTCCATTTTATTCAGTAGTGTCTATTCTCCCATGGGTGACAGAGTGTCGTCTATTATCTGTGTCTACTATTATCTTGAATGTCACTCCTCAATCACTGATGAAATGTGGAAATGGATTACACAGTTCTGGAATTATTGTCTGTTATAGCTTGTCATTGTAGCCCCAATTGAGCAAACATTAGTAATTGTACAGAGATTTTATTAATTCTTGTGTGTTAAAATATAATTCATTATTTGTTTATGTACAATTTCATAACAAGTTCATTAATAGTTTATTGTCACTGGTGAATTGATTATCAATCCACCAGCTCACTGAGTAAGGTTTTTGCTCATTGTCAAGCTCAGATGAACCAATAAAACATTGTTTGATATTTGCATGAAATATTTCAATTATGAGTATTGTTGTACATTCATTTCTTGAAGTGCCATCACTCTCTGGTCTTGTTTTTGTTTTGTTTTGTTAGTCCTAAAGCAGCACTAGTACCCACAAACAAGAGCAGCACCTGTTGTTGAACCACCACAAAGTCACTTTTCATAGCAAGCTTCAAACCTGAGAATGTTTTTTCTCTTACCACATTCATATTGTATAATACCTTTTGAGACCCATCCTGTAGGTTGGTGTCACTTCTTATATCTTCCACAATTTTTTTTTTTTAGAGAAAGTCTAGCCTAATGGTCCATCAGTGGCCATTAAGGAAGCATCTGTTGCATCCCATGAACTAGCAGGCTATACAACAACAACAACGACAACGGCAACAAAAGACTGGGCTGTCTAAAAAACTGGCATAACAGGATAGCATGGCTCATAACACACTGCCCATCAAACAATGTTCTCCCCAGGGGGAAAAGGTATAAATTTATATTTGAAACAGCTTTTGCTGCTATAACTTTATCAACAGATGTTAGTGGACATGGAAAACAAGGACTTCTATTACTAATCTCACATATATGACCTCCATCACACCTAATCACCCGCCCCCCCGGTTTGCCTCCGTGTTTTTTTACCTCTGAGGCAGAAGCACGTCAAGCTAATGATCCTTTTCGCCTGAATAGCTGCTCCTTCTCTCGTTTGCTCTTCCACTCCACTCCACCCATCCCCTTCTCTTTCTTCCTCCATTCAAGTCCTGTCAGATGCTGTCTCTGCAGAGGTTCAGGCGTTGTATGATTTAAAAAAAGGCTTTTGAGTCTGGGATGCAAGGTTTGGGCTTTATATTGAGGCTTGGAGCAGGCTGCTATGAGAGATTGCTTTTCCCTGCCAGGACCTGATGCAATCCATTCAAGTCCCCAGTTCCTTTCAGGCTACACTGAGACTTAGGGTGCATTAAATGCGCTTAGGAAAAATAATCCAGACTTTTAGCGTTCTAGGAAAGGGTGAGGAAGAGGCGGGGTATCAGCAGGACAGGCACGGTGTCATATGAGTACCATGCTGCAAATCCACACACCAGACATGGCAAGAGTGCACTAAATCACTGGTGTGATGGAGCTCTATATATCTGATTTTTCACAGACTAAAGCCATTAAAAAGGTCTATTCACATATATCTTATCTTTCTTTCCAGCATTTTCTCTGGCTTATAAAGGTTGTTGCATGGTAATTGGATCATGAATTATAATGAAATACCATCTCCAATGCACCTTCATTAACCCTAATAGAGAACTTCAGAGCACATATAATGTATAATGGTTGACTCAAAATTATTTGTCAGATTATTTTTTCTGCTTGGCAATTCTTTTTACATTTTGAGAGATTTCCTTTTGTCTTCCTGTTCTGAACATTTTTGGATGCTATGAAGAATGCCCTTGCATAAGGATTATACTCCAATTCAACAAAGCATAGATGAAAGGTCAGTTTTATTCAGGAAATCCATTTATGCAGAATTTCTTGATGAAAGTGCTAAATCATGTTGGATTTCAATCCTTAAAACTCTTGAGATCTTTTTTATTATTATTAAGGGAACACACTTTCTGTTCTCATGGTAGCAGTTTAGAAAAGTACACTGAGAATCAAGAGATGTCATTTCTAACCCCATTCTTGGTACATAGGCTGACCATATGAAAAGGAGGACAGGGCTCATGTAACTTTAACAGTTGTAAAGAAAAGGGAATTTCAGCCAGTGTCATTTGTATGCAATTAGTTCCTGGTGACATTCCCTCTTCATCACAACAGTTAAAGTTGCAGGCACTATACTAGAGTGACCATATACAAAAGAAGTCAAGGCCCCTGCAACTTTAACTGTTGTGATGAAGAGGGAATTTCACCAGGAACTAATTGCATATAAATGACACTGGCCAAAATTCCCTTTTCTCTACAACTGTTAAAGTTACACAAGCCCTGTCCTCCTTTTCATATGGTCAGCCTATTGGTACATAACAGGACTTTCTCAAGAACCACTGTGATGTAGTAGATAAAAATGTTGGATTTGGATCAAGGAGACCTAGATTTAAATCCCTGCTCACATATGATATCACACTTGGTGATTTGAGACTAGGCTTTTGGTCTCAAACCTACCTCACAGGGTTGTTGGGAAGACAAAGAAGACAACCTCATGTACACTGGGCAATGTGATGCATTTGAAGACATTTGACAAATCTATTATTTTAAGGAGAGATGGCTCTTTTCCCTGCATGGCTTTCTTTCCCTCTTGTTCCACCTCAGTTCCTTGTAAGACAAACTGTAACAATATAGCAAATTCGACAGATGAAAACATTGACTTTACTACAAAAAAAGCCTAAAATAAGAAAAAATTACCACTTTGGCATAAATTGTATTATATAACATAATTTCTGCAGGTATGGTTACCAGCATGCACTTGTTGTTGTTTGAAAACTTAGGAAGTTAATATGATGAACAAATTTTAATAAAAACATTCTATGATGTTTAGAACAAGGCTTAAAAACACTCTGTTTTCCTGATTATCAAGGGGTTGTTTATTTTTTCACTTTGCTCAATGTGTTCTTAGCTGGATGTCCAAATTTCTCAGTTGTTTCAGAAACCCTCGATTAGGGAAAATCCACCGATGCTCTTTCACTGTCTGAATTGCTCTGATCAGAGAGAAATTATGGAAGATCATGAGGTATGCCAGCACCAAGGAAGATGACCGGCTTATCCCGAATGCACAGTGCACGAAGATTTTGCCTGTAAATGAAAGTAAAAGGTTGGCAGCATTTTTATAATCCTGAATATGGCATTTTAAACCACAGAAGAAAGAGAATTCAAATATTCTATGAGAAGAATCTAGTACATTTAACAGTTGTTCTTTCTAACACCAGCAGATTCAATAGTACTGAATAAAATGTAGTGCAAATCTGAGTTTCTCTGCATTCATATCTAAGCCACGCACTGCTACAGTGCACAGCTTCTCCAGTTCAGCAGAAATGAAATTAATTATTCTTCAAAAACTCACATTTTTCATTAACATGTAAAATTTGCATCTCAAAATCTACATTTTAACTGAGGAGAAAGGAGAAATACGCTTCCTGCTATAATTGATATGCAACATAAGGGTAACTAGACAAAGTTAAGCACTTTTAAATCCCATTGATTTAAAATAAGCATAGGCTTAAGTCAATGGGACTTAAAGGGCTAAGCTGGATTGTGCCTGATGTTAATAACAGGGTGATGAAACTAGGGCAGGATCTACACTACTGCTTTAAAACGGTTTATAGCGGTATTGACAACTGTTGGGGCCCAGGACACAGAGCTCCATATACAGTTTTGAAAATGTTTTCAAACTGTTTTATCCTGCTTGGTGTAGATCTGGCCTAGATGAGATGTTGGGCTCTCAGATGTCAGCCAGGACACAGCAGTCAGCTAAATCCATTCTACATATTTACAGCAGAGGGGAATTTGTGGGCATAAGTTTGTTTGTTAGGTTATTCGCAGAAATAGGGTGATGGGTGGGGAAGGAGAGCATTTTTGATAGAAATACAGTTGTGATGGTTGAAAATGCTGCGTATGCTGTTATTTTTTTTAAAAAAAAACACGCAATAACATTCTTAACAACAACAAAATATATTGTGGTTTTTAATGCAGAGCGTGCTGGTGAAAATATCTGAAAATATTTTAGGGTGACCAGATAAAATCCAGGTCAGGGCTCCTGTAACTTTAATGGTTGTAGAGAAAAGGGAATTTCAGCCAGTGTCATTTGTATGCAATTAGTTCCTGGTGAAATTCCCTCTTTATCACAACAGTTAAAGGTGCATGCACTATACTAGAGTGACCATATACAAAAGAAGGCAGGACCCCTGCAACTTTAACTGTTGTGATGAAGAGGGAATATCACCAGAAACTAATTGCATACAAATGAAACTGGCTGAAATTCCCTTTTCTCTACAACTGTTAAAGTTACAGGAGCCCTGACCTGGATTTTATCTGGTCAGCCTAATTAGGATACACAGCCGTGCTTCTATATATTTCTTTGTTCCTCCCTGGAATGACCCCCCCAAATTCACTTGCCTCCCAAAAGGTGTATTTAAACATGTTTTAGATAATGGGCGGTTGTCCGAGAAGGTTTGTGGGAGTGGTGCCTACTCTGAGGAGAGAGTAGGCTCTGACCTGACAAGGAAGCTGAGCGAGAAGCAGTTGCCAATGCAGGCTTATGGGAAGCAAGAGGGATGCATCAGTGTCTCTGACCTATAGAAGCAGAAGGAGACCGCCTCATTGCAAATGTAATTGGGGCACATTCTCAAGGAGTGACAGCTAACGTGTGCAAATAAGAAAAGGGTAACAGGATGAGTATTCATGAATAGGGACAGAGAAACAGGAAGTGGACATGGCTTGAGAGCTGCTGATAAAATGTTTAGGCAGAGAGAAACCCAGGAGGAATTTCCTGCATCTCTACCTCAAACCCAAGAGGGAGTCAGGGAGGAGGTAGCAATCCTCTTCCTTCCATCTTAGGCCACAGGGAGGCGTCACAGTAAACCTAAAAGCCAGACAAGAGTTGTCAGTCCTCCCCTAAGCTCCAGCTTTCCAGAAAGAAATGGTACTGGTGAAGCTCCATCTAAGCTCCAGTTTGCCAATATACCATAGCATAATAAATGTACCACAACTTAAAGGCAATATGTATGTATGACCCACAGCAATTTCATACCTCCTGGTGTAGTCAAAGCTTTGTGTATAAATTCTGCTGCAGGGTAAAAATATGGACTGATGTCAAAACCAGGAAGGTCATGAGCGGGTACACCGTGGTATTCAATAGTGGTGCCATAGAAGTCATGGGGTTCTTGGCAATATATTGTGCCATGAGCAGCATTTAAAACATGGCTAATGCCCATTTTCCACAAATCAAATCTGCTGTGGGCCGCAGTGCTGCAGAAAATGCAAACAGAAAGTAAGAGACAGATTGGCAGACAGGAAAAGAATTCTGATCCATTCATATCCCACTGAGAAAATATCCCACAGAAAGTAAAGATAAATGTCTTACCAGGAATGAACATTCTGCACTAAATCAATTACGCACATAAAAAAAAAGACTTGTATTTGGAAATGTTGCAATATAGTAGTGAAAAGTTAGAATGTCCTGCCCTGGCTAGGTTGGGAGCCCACAGGTCACTGGAAAAGGCCTGGCAGTCTTCACTGGCAACAGAGAATAAATATTAGAATAGGGTGACCAGATAAAATCCAGGTCAGGGCTCATGTAACTTTAACAGTTGTAGAGCAAAGGGGATTTCAGCCAGTGTCATTTGTATGCAATTAGTTCCTGGTGAAATTCCCTCTTCATCACAACTGTTAAAGTTGTAGGGGCCCTGCCTTCTTTTGTATATAGTCACTCTAGTATAGTCCATGCACCTTTAACTGTTGTGATGAAGAGGGAATATCACCAGGAACTAATTGCATACAAATGACACTGGCTGAAATTCTCTTTGCTCTACAACTGTTAAAGTTACATGAGCCCTGTCCTCCTTTTCATATGGTCAGCCTAAATATACAAAAGTTAAAAATATAATTAAATACTTTTCAATATTAAAGCATGTTAAACAGTTTAACAATTTAAAAGTCAAAGGTATAGACAAATTGGAATTAAGCCCAAAGCTGGCTCTACTAGCAATATGGGATAAAGGGAATGTGAATATAAGTAGGAGAGAACTGATAAACAACCTCCTGGCCCCCGTTAGAATAATGATAGCTAAAAATTGGAAAGGGCAAGGGATTTATACAATAGAAGAATGGTATAAAGAAATATGGGATTTGGCACTTAATGATAAGTTAATGTGTAAAATGAAAATAATGAGGGGAATGTCCAGGAAGAATGATTTTGGAAATATATGGAGTCCATTTTTGGAATATGTGTTAAGAACGGGGAAGGGGCAAATACCTTCAAAAGAATCATTACAATTTTGGAAGGATGAAGAAATGGGAAAATGTTGGTCTCCTGGGGGGTGGGGAGCACGGGGGGGTTGTAGGTTATGTATTGTATTGTATGTTGTATTATGTTGTTTTAATTTGGAATTTTTTTAAAAAAAATTAGAACATAGTGATCAGATGGCTATGGGTCAGAATCAGGCTCTACAGGGCCTGGAAGAGCTTCTAGCAAAACCAGAAATTGCCTGCTTAATGCCCATAACCATCTTCGGCTGTGAATTGGCACAACTTGAAAGGAGCAGAATGCTGCCTGGAAGCCAAAAGGCATATGCTCAGAAACTGGTGCGATAGCAGGTAGTCCTGAGATGCGAGCTTACAAAGGAGGGAGGAGCCTTAGGTTTCGATGAGTTGAAAATATAGGTTCCTCATTTGAAAGGGCTGAGCTACTGGCCTTTGGGGCAGAGTCCTCTTCCACAGAATATCTTTGGATTGTTCTCCTTCAGACCAGGTCTTGGATACTCTTGTGGAATATGAGCATCTTCCCAGACAGATCACCTCTAGGCTGAATCTCTTTAGGCAATCTTTGACTCAAAGGCCAAGTTGCCACTGAGGTGGTTACCTTGTGCTTCTGAGCTGAACCATTTCAAACTGCAGGGGGAGTTCACATGACTGCATGCTCCTCCATTAATCATGAAATAAGTCCCTCTACATGTATAAAACTAGGTATCATTGAGAAGTCTACGCTAAAACCAAGGCCCATCTTCCTAAAACCGAGTTTCTATATGGAAGGAATGTTTTGTTTGCAGTTTTTAGATTTGTTGTTTTTGTTTTTAAAACTGTTTTACTGGTATGTTTATTGCTTATCCTGATTTTTTTTTTTAGCCACTTTGATTATTTATATAAAAATGTCATACCAGGAATGAACAGGAGCAGTGACCTCAGCCCTGATACATAGGGAAAGAGATGGCCAAATAGGTAGGGACGGCCACTGGCATGGGTTGTAGAAACACTAAACTTGGGCCCTGATAATGAGCCCGAACTCAACAACATGGAATCTCCCAAGCCAGAGACCCCCCCCTAAGCCTGGAATGTCTAAGCTGGAGTCTCCCGCTGGGCCAACATCTTAACCACCAAAGGCCTTGTGCTCCTCACACACCAACAGCAGGCGACACACCTAATGAGAAACAGTAGAGAAGTGATGGATGGTAGACATCAGATAAAAGCACTACCTCTTTAAAACTCTAATCTACACATGAATGGGGCAGAGCCTGGAAGAGCTAGGGGGAATCTACAAATGTGCTTGTTATGTTTTAAAATGTTGATTTTAAAGTATTTCATTTCATTGTTTTAAAACGTCTTAGGCCACATTATCTTATACTTCCGTTTTAGTAAATAAGTTTTACCGTCTTTTCTGCATATAGTTCGGTCTCACTGTTGCTTCTCTTTGTTTCTTTATATTACATTCCTTCCTCCCACCGTAGATTACATGTGTTTAAAATGTTACAGTAAGTGCATCATGTGGCCCAAACAGTAGTCATAACCCTTTAAAAACATAACAAACCTATAGTGTAGATTCCCCCCTATTCAGGTCCAGGGAGTATATAAGGACTCATTTGGAGCTAGGAACTTGTTGGAACAGGTTATCTGCTTTCTGTAATTTCTTCAGCGTACTGAAGGCCTCGGATTATCCTTGTTCTCCAGGCCACGGTTTCTGACATTGGATGGAACACACACTGCCCCTGCCTGTATAATGACTCCCATTCCCATCAGCCCCAAACTGTTCACTTGATCTGCTTATTCCCGACAGTTCTGTGGGCTCAGTCCCACCAGGACCAGGAAGATATAAATACTAGAAATCAATAAATAATTTTAGATATAAGTTTAGACATGGGTTTACACTGGAGTGAGAAGTAGGGGTTTAAAATCATCAGGACAGTCAGTAAAATATAAGTAGATGCCATGGGGGAATTGAAGCTGCCCTCACTGAGCACTTCAGCATTTTTCAGACAGAGCCTGCGTGGCTCAAACATATCCCTTCACAATTGCAAGGACCAGACATTGCTTTAATAATAAAAAAAGGTAACATGTACAGAATCAGTACAGAATCTGTACTGAATTCTGCATGCACAAAATGAAAGAAGTTAAATTGTTTAGGTCTTCTCAGTAATTAATTATACAACAAAAAATGACTCCACACAATGTGGTGTCTACACAATATGTACAATACTGCCATCATTTATGCATTAAAAAAATCTTTTTATTTGCAACACAACAGTAAACAGCAGACAAAGCAAAAAAAAGAAAGGAAAAAAGAAAGCAAAAAATATAGATATCATGAAACATATCAGTAATCATCTCTTTTGATAGAAGAAAAGGAAAAGGAAAACACACACAAAGTGAGGTAGGTTAACGTTTCCATTTCAGATATATTCATTAATATAAGCAGTCTATATATTTAAATAAGTATCCATATGACTTTGATGGTTGTAAGAGATACACTCAAATATAGTAAGAACAGTAAGAGCTCCATCACACCTACTTTTTTTTATTGGTGTGCACCCGCAATTTTGATCTCTGTTTCCCTTTTGCAATCGTAACTATACCGGGGCCTCTCTTTTCACTTATTGGCTCTCCCATTATTGCGCTCACCTCACCTCACCCCGCCCCTTCTCCTTCCCCCTCCACTTCATTGGTTCTTGTCGGGTGATGGACGGTCATTCCAAGCAACCCTGCGGCAAAGGCAGCCAGCAATCTGCCTTTGCAAGCTCCATGGCTAAGGGTAGGGTGACCAGATTTTAAAAATCAAAATCCCGGTCCCCCCTGCCCCCCCAAAACAACCCCCCCACCAAGCCCCCCCCCAAAAAAACCAGCCTGGACCTACCGCCGGGTTCCTCCGCTGCCCGCGCGGGGTCCTCCGTCGCTGCCCGCGCGGCCGCGCTGGGTCCTCCGTCGCCCGCGCGGCCGCACGGGGTCCTCCTTCGCCCACGCGGCCACGCGGGGTCCTCCTTCACCGCCCGCACGGCCGCGCAGGGTCGTCCATCGCCGCCCGCGCGGAAGAGGCGGGAGAGGGCCGGATCCGGAAGTGACTGTTACGTCACTTCCGGATCCGGCCCTCTCCTGCCTCTTCCACGCGGCCTCTGGCCTTACGAGCCTGGCAGCGGCGGTGAAGGCGGCGGAGGAGCCCGGGAAGCGGTCGCCCCAGCAGGTAAGTGCCCCCCTTCATGCTTACCTGCTGGGGCAGCCGCTTCCCGGGCTCCTCCTCCGCTGGGTCTACCGCCGCTCCTTGCTTGCTGCCACCGCTGCGTGACCCCCCGCCACCCCAGTTTGCCCCCCTGCCCCCCGGTTGGGCCGGTTTGCCCCTGGATTCCCGGTTAGGACCGGGAAATCCCGAGCCACCTGGTCAGCCTACTAAGGGCGTGCATACAAGTGTGTGTGTGTGTATGTGTGTGTGTGTATGTGTGTATGCTGGTGGCAGCATTGATGGCAACTTACTAAAAAGCAGGCATGGGCTCCTTCCTCAGCTGTGTTAGGGAGTCTAGGGGATTAGGTCTGATCTGGACGCTAAGGGGTTAAAGAAGGATAAGGCTTAGATGAACCCGCACCCAGCAGCCAATCAGGCAGCCAGGTCAAAAACCCAGAGGGAAAGTAGGACGGAAAGACGAATGGTCAAAGGAGTGCACCAGGAGAGGAAATCCTGTGTGCTGGAGGAGGAGAACTGCCCTGCCCTCCCCTTTCGGCAGCAACAAACACACCCCCAACAAAGGAAAAAATGAGGGAGGGGGAATATTCCAGACTTTCCCCACACCAAAATAAAAAGCAACAAGGGTGGGAAGGGGCACGATGAGAGCAGGACAGAGATGATGTCATGTGAGTACCGCGCTGCAAAAATACATACAAGGTAAGGTGAGTGTGTGATAAATAGCTGGTGTGATGGAGCCCTAAGATCTTGAATTATAGGTGGTGGGTGTTTTTCCTTCCAAGCTTGTAGTATAACTCTCTTTGCAACTGTAAAGGCTATCAGTGAGCTCCATCACACCAGTGATTTAGTGCACTCTCGCCATGCCTGGTGTGCAGATTTGCAGCACGGTACTCACATGATGCCGTGCCTGTCCTGCTGACACCCCGTCTCTTCCCCAGCCTATTCCATCTTTTCCTAGAACGCCTAAAGTCTGGATTATTTGTGCTAAGTGCATTGAATGTGCCCTAAGCCTCCGAGTAGTTTTAAAGTTGCATCAGGTCCTGGCAGGGAAAAGCGATCTCTCCCAGCCACCGGCTCCAAGCCTCAATATAAAACCCAAACCTTGCATCCCAGGCTCAAAAGCATTTTTTAAAAATCATTCAACACCTGAATCTCTGCAGAGACAGGATTATACTCCCTCGATGCCCCCAAAGAGCCAGACTAAAGAGTCGTTCCATTTTTGCCCGGCAGAAAGGCGGTCTGGTTGAAGTACTCATCTGACAGGACCTGTCTGGAGGGAGAAAGAGAAGGGGAAGGGTGGAGTGGAGTGGAAGAGTAAACGAGCGAAGGAGCAAAAGAGCAGTTATTGAGGTGAAAGGGATCATAAGCTTGAAGCGCTGGTAAAAAAAACGGAGGCAAACGTGGGGGGAAATTAGGTGTGATGGAGAGAATTATCCACTTTGGCTGTTCATCTGTTAATCCTCATATCACAGGGATGTGATATCAGTTATGCATAAAGAAGTTCCATTTATTTAAATGAGTGGGGGGATTTTGATGCATAACGAGCACTGTGTCCAATCAAGTTACAGAATTAAGCATTCCTTGGAAGCAGTATTCATTTGGCTGCAGTAACTATGTTGGAGGATTCCTTCACGGCTGTTAGGATATGCTGAGCTGTTCTACAAAGATATACTTACTGATCTCCTAAGAAAAGATTAGGCCATACTTCATCAGCATGTTTACAGGAAGGCCTCCCAGAATTCAAGAGCTCTTCTATGTCTTTAATAGTGGGAGTTTCTGCTGTGGATATTCCAGAGCCTTCAGGGTCTTGGGAGAGTGATTCAGAGTCTTCAGCCATCATCATGAAGGCAGCAACTCTGCCCTCTGAAACCTGAGAAAGTGAACCAGGTTGGCTTGTTTACTGTGATCCATGAGCCTGTCCAGTTGTCATTTTGCATTCATTTGTAATGACAGATACTAGATAACAGCAAAGCATGTAGCCAATTAAAGCAAAGGTTGTAAAAGGACTGTGTTAGTAGCACTCCCTGAAGGAAAGCAGCCTTTCAGTGATAGCCGTCACTAAGTAAAAGGCAAAGTCTAATGAATGGAACAGGGATTGAACAGGAAAATAATTTCTAGCAAGAAAATATCTCCTGCCCACACGTCATCTAATCTCTTGAGTAGGTCCTCCATCTCAATCAAGAATTCTTTATTCTGTTAAGATTGCCATGGACTAGCCTACCTCCTATATAAATTTGCTCTGCGCCACTGACTGTAAAGTTGAACACTCATGCGCAAAACTCTAGAGTAGGAAAACATGTCCAGATTTTTATTCACTTGATTGATTTATAACATTATTTCAAACTGTGAGTCACAGAAAATAACATTTTATTCCAGAGAGTGGGACTTTAAAGGGGCAGTATCCAGTATCTGGGATACTGGACAATTAAGTCTCGACATAAGGACCTAGAGATTCCGATGGCATGGTAACAGTAAGACTGAACAGTGAATGACTGTGATGTCGCTGGACATCAAGCATCCTCTTAGCTGCGTTATTCATTTTAAGCATCATGTGTTGCAAACACCTCTATATAATGGGTTTCATTTCCCCTCTGGTCCAAGTCGTATTGTTCATTAGTGAATTGATCCAACTGAAAAGGTAAAATGCAGGAACACTCTCAGGTTTTAGGGCAGGGTGAGGAGAAAAGATTTCAGAAGGTTGCAAGGTTTCAGAAAGGTTCCAAGACTCAGACCCCCTCTACAAGAATTTGGTTTGACGCCTGGTTCTCCGATTATGCGCATCTTCTCGGAAGTGCTTTATGGTAAATGACTATACGTGGGAGGTAATTGAGCGCACAACTTGTGGCCTTATTGGTTGTTTGAAATGCGCTTTACGGCTGCCTCTACAGGAGAGGTTTAAAGCTCTTTCAAGTCTCATTAAAAATTTTACCTCTACATGAGCGGAGCGCAAATCGGGAGTTGAGGCGCGTTATCTATTCGATTATGCGCATTATCGAATGGGCATTAAATAGTTTTATTTTGCTGGGCCCTTAAAGCGCATTTTGACTATGTAAACAAGCGATTCTCCACATTAACTACTTCTAAAGCGTATGTCAAACAACCGGTAAGGCCACCAGTTGTGTGCTCAATTACCTCCCGCGTACAGTCATTTGCCATAAAGCGCTTCCGAGAAGATGCGCTTAATCGGAGAACCAGGCGTCAAACTGAATTCTTGTAGAGGGGGCCGTAGTTAATGCGGAGAATCGCTTGTTTACATAGCTGCAGCGAAATAAAACTTGCTATTTAAGGCGCATTCGATAATGTGCATAATCGAATAGATAACGCGCCTCAACTCCCAATTTGCACTCCACTCATGTAGAGGTAAAATTTTTAATGAGACTTGAAAGAGCTTTAAACTTCTCATGTAGAGGCAGCCCTAGTTCATTTCTGGATACAGTCAAGGTAAAATTGCAAGAAAGAAATGTGTTTTAAGAGTGTCTGTTGCTCTTGATGTCTGTCTGTCTGTCTGTCTGTCTGTCTGTCTGTCTGTCTGTCTATCTATCTATCATCAGAATAACAATACCAATGTTATCAGTTCAAAACAGTCCCCTTTTAACTGTATTTATTTGAGTGTGTTTTTAAACAGAGGTTTTGGGGGGGGGGGTTGTCTTTAGCATCCAGTTTTTAAAAGAACATCGTGGATTTCATTGGGTAGAATGTAAAGCACCAAAACAAACCTACATATTACATGGTACTTCAGCCTAAAAATCATGAACACAGCAAAACTTTCATGTATCTTCCTGCAATATAATTAATACATTTTACTCTTTGTTGTCCTTTAAGAAAATAATATGTATAAATAGTAATCTGCTCCTCTTTCGACAAAGGAAATGGGAAGGGAAGCCCACTTTCCATTCTCTTCACCAATTTTGGATCTTGACCATGCTGTGATGTTGCACTTGTTATCACAGTCTTGTTCACTGTGACCATGCTCATGCAACCCTTTGCCTAATTAATCTTACTCCTCGGAAATCATGCTTTGCCAGACAGGGATGACCCATGTTCCAAGGACCTTTCAGACCTTTAGACCTGGGATGCACCTTTAACTCCAACTCGCAAAATGGGGGGGGGGGGTACTTTTAGCTTTGTACCATGTATACTTGCACAATATTTTAATTCTTTTTGTTAACCATATATACGTCCTTTCCTCCTTCACGTGTTTCTCTAGGGCAGGGGAGTCACACTGCTTTCAATCCAAGGGCCAAATTCAATTTTGCTGACGCTTTTGGGGGCCACATTCCAGTGGCAGGTGGGGTCAAAGGCAGGGCAAAAATACCAAAAAGATTTGTTGTATTTGAGCTTAAGGGCTTTATCATACCTACTATTCCCGACCCCCTCGGTTGCTTCCCCCTCTGTTTCGTAGTCGAGTCTAGTGTTTTGCATCACACATGGTCGGTATAGCTGCGATACTTCAGCTTGGCCTGTTGAACTTTGCCCGTTTCGGACTTTGCCAGTTGAGGGATAAATCGAAACAGAAACTAAAACTTGCGGCCTCAGGGCGAGAGAGCAGCAGGAGGGGGACATCATGTGAACCCAGCGCTGACGAAGTGGAGCAAAGCCGAGGTGGGTGTGCTTAAAACCGCCCACTGGCTTTGCTCCAAGTGGAGCAAAGCCAGTAATTAAGCTTTAGGAGAGACACTCTTAACTTTTTAGAATGGAAGGGTGGGGGTGGGGGCTGCTGAAAAGCTGGAAAACCACCAAAGGATTCACAGCGAGGAGAAAAGGGGCATGGCTATTTGTAGAACACTGCTCAAATTAGATGTGGAGCAAGAGGGGGCCCATCGCCATTACCAATTCTGTTCGTTCGTTTGTTCAGTTTATGAGTCACCCTATAGCCAACGCTCTCAGTGTGACGTACATAATAAAACCAAATATAATATAGCTATGATGCCTTTGGAGGGCTATGAAGGGCATGTGGATTTCATTAGCCACACACCCCTTCACATAATTCAAGGGCTGGTGCAGAAGATGGACATTTCATGGGTGCAGTCCATGAAATACAGGGGTGAGAAAAGCAGTAGTGGATGAACGCCCTTCTTCTATAGAATTATTAATACTAAAGGACTTCTTTGTCCTTTTGTCTCTTGTTCTCTCTGTGTTTAAATCCTTCAATCTTCCCCCTAAGGCAAAATAGAGACAGTGATTTAGCAGAAACAGGCACTGTCCCTGGTAAATAGGGATAGTTGGAATGTTTGTTGCTTTTGGCAACATGGGGCAACTATTAAAATCTGGACAAAAGTTGCTGCTACTGCGTAACAGTCAGTGAGACATTTTCCTTATCATTTAGTGAGTCATGTAGTGACAAAGCTCACAGCTTCATGACTCATTGGAAAAGATAGGAGAGCTGTCGGGAGCTGCCCATTTTCAGCATGTCACTCCTTCGCTGAGGGAACTGCACTGGCTGCCTGTTGGCTACTGGGCCAGGTTTAAGGCCTTCTCCCTTACCAACCTGCCCGGTCACTGAGGTCATTAGAGGGCATGCTGGTGGTGGTTCCACATGGACCTATGGCCTGATTGGAGTCCACCAGGAAAAGAGCCTTTAGTGTGGTGGCCCCTTCTTTTTGGAACTCCCTGCACATGGAGGTCAGGTGGATGCCAACACTGTGCTGCTACTGGCGCCTCCTGAAAATAGCTCTTTTCCAGGAAGCATTCCTCAGCTGACCAGCCGCCGTTTTTATTGATGTTCTGTATTAAACTGAACAATTTTAATATGCTTTTAATTTTTTTTTACTATTTTATCCCTACATTCATCGCTACGGAATCTATTTTAGATATGGAGTGGTTTATAAATATTGTAACAAATAAATAAATAATTTGGTGCACAATTGCAAGGTAATCTTCATTAATCTTCTAGAATTCTTTGAGAGTGACAACAAACATGTAGACAGGGGTGATCTGGTGGACAATGTTTACTTGTACTTCCAAAACGCTTTTGATGAAGTCCCTCACCAAAGATTCCTGAACAAACTTAGCAGTCATGGAATAAGAGGAGAGGTCCTCTTATAGATCAGTAACTGGTTAAAAAACAGAAAGCCGAGAGTAGGAACAAATGGTAAATTCTCCCGATGGAGGGAAGTAAATAGTGGGGTCCCACAGGGATCGGTATTGGGCCCAATTCTTTTCAACTTGTTCATAAACGATCGGGAATTAGGAGTGAGCAGTGAAGTGGCCAAGTTTGCCGATGACCCCAAATTATTTAAGGGATTGTGAAGAGCTCCAAAGGGATCTCTCCAAGCTGGGAAAATGGGCATCCAAATGGCAGATGTGGTCCAGTGTAAGCAAGTGTAAGGTGATGCATGTTGGGGCAAAACCCCCCAACTTCAACTATGACCTGATGGGATCTGGGCTGGCGGTGAGATCTGGGGGTTGTGGTGGACAGCTCAATCAAAATGTCAAACCATTGCTCCATCACACCAACGATTTAGTGCACTCTCACCATGCCTGATGTGCGGATTAGCAGCATGTCTCCGTGTAGTTTTAAAGGAACCCAAACCTTGCATCCCAGGCTCGAAAGCGTTTTTTAAAATCATACAACGTCATTCCATTTTTGCCCGGCAGAAAGACGGTCTGGTTGAAGTACTCATCTGCCAGGACCTGACTGGAGGGAGAAAGAGAAGGGGAGGAAGCGGAGTGGAGCGGAGTGGAGCGGAGCAGAGCAAAGGACCAAATGAGCGAAAGAACAGCCATTCAAGTGAAAGCAATCATAAGGTAGACACGTTGGTAAAAAAAAATACAGAGGCAAACCAGGGGGAAAATTAGGTGTGATGGAGGTCCCAGTGTGGGGCAGCAGTAAAGAAGGCAAATACCATGTTAGGCATTATAAGAAAAGGAATTGAAAATAAAACTGCCAGTATCATACTGCCTTTATACGACTCTGAAGGAAAGAACACAGCTGACGAAGCATTGCTGGGAAGGCCCTGATGTGGAGTCACCTAGTTCTTTCTTTCTCTCTATAATATCTTTCCGGCTCTTTCCAGCTACATACAAGATGTTCTTATTAAGCCAGCAAATATTTCTCTATCCAACAACATTGTTGCAGTAACGATGTAGCAGAAGTAATGTTGCATTCTTATTCTGTGCTCCATTGTATTATCCTATGACAAGCCATAATGTGTGTGTGCTCTACTGTGTGTAATCACGCTGTGTCCTCATGCACAGCAACCTTCTGTCCTCATGGACAGCATTGCTAAAGATCTATATAAGCCATGCTCAAGAGACAATAAAAGATTCTGCATGCGGCTGCTTGCTTCCTGCTAACAACATCTCGGTGTGTGTGTCCTCATTCCTTCACGACTCTATGGTTCGACCACACTTAGAATACTGTGTACCATTCTGGTCACCACACCTAAAAAAGATATAATACAGCTGGAGAAAGTGCAGAAAAGTGATTAAGGGGCTGGAGCATCTCCACTATGAGGGAAGGTTACAGCAGCTGGGATTGTTTAGCTTGGAAAAAAGGAGGCTCTGGGGAGACATGACAGAGGTGTACAAAATTATGCATGTTGTGAAGAATGTGGACAGGGAGACATTTTTCTCCCTCTCTCATAATACTGGAACCCAGGGTCATCCCATGAAGCTGATTGGTGGGAGATTCAGGACAATAGAAGGAAGTACTTCACACAGCACATAGTTAAACTATAGAATTCACTACCACAAGATGTTGTGATGGCCACCAATTTGGATGGCTTTAAAAGGGGGCTGGATAAATTCCTGGAGGAGAAGGCTATCAATGGCTACTAGCCTTGATGGTCATGTGCTACCTTCAGTATCGGAGGCAGTAAGCCTGTGTGCACCAGTTGCTGGGGAACACGGGTGGGAGGGTGCTGTTGCACCATGTCCTGCTTTGTAGGTCCCTGGTCGACAGCTGGTGGGCCACTCTGTGAACAGAGTGCTGGACTAGATGGACCATCAGTCTGATCCCGCATGGCACTTCTTATGTTCTTATATCATTTCCATACATGAATCTAAATAATAGATAGCACCCTAAAAGTACATAGTGGCACTTTTGCCAACCTACCACTCATGCGGGGTGAAAGCTACTTTCCTGTCAAAGTTGATAGAGTTGATGTTAATGTTGTCACATGAACAGTGCACAGATCTACAGTGCACTTGGCATTATTACTACACATGTGATTACTGTTGCATAAACATAAAAACCACGTAGTAATTTTTGTGATCATTTGGTTGGCCTAATAAAAGCATTATACTAATATGCATTTTTCTTATGGCCAACAAAGCTATCTTTTGCGGGGGAAGGTTGTGACTTGGAGTTTATATATATATATATATATATATTCCATATATATATGTAATTTTTGATATGGAAATGTTGTAAAATAATAAATTGAAAGGTATTACACCAATATGGATGTGGGCATTTTTTTTACAGTCAACACAGCTACCTTTGTTTTTTATAGTAATCTAATTTTGTGTCAGCCATCGTTTGCTTCTCAGTTTTGAATGTTAAAGTTGCAAGCTAATGTATACTTACCTAGTATTGACTCCTGGAGAACAGTCAATTAAGGGATGATATGATAGCTATCTTCAAAGATTTAAAGGGCCATTGCAAATTTGTGCTCTGATGCTCCAGAGCTGAAGGGTCCAAATGATAAGAAAGGGGATTTTGACAAAACATTAAAAAGCACTTCCAGAGGGCAAAAGCTGTGAAGAGAGTGGAACTGCCTGAACTACATGAACTTTCAAGTCCCTTTCAACTCATTTGCCGACTTTTATTTAAAAATACTGGAAGTTTCTTATAGACACACATTTCTCAGATTTCTGACTGGGCTATAAAGTGCAACTTTCTGCTTATTTTAATGGGATGTTTTTACAAGTTTAGTGTGCTAAGACAAATGGAGCCTTAAGGCCAAGCCTTAATATGTTGTATTATTGCATGAGGACAAAATTGGTGCAAACTTTTGTACGCTGACAGTGTGATCTAATACATGACTATTCAGAAGGAAATTGATTGTACTAAAAGGGCTTACTCTCAGGAAAGTGGGTATGGGACTGCAGCAGACTTCCTTATGAGCAAATGGCACTGAACTCTAGAAACCCTGCATACAATTGGGCTGCTTGCGAGTCACAGATGTGTGGCATCTATGAGGAGTTAAAACTCAGTAGCAGATGGAAGCATGCCTTCTGCGCGCGAGGATGGCGGTTTTTATTTCTGAAGTGAAGTGGCCTTGTTGCCAAAAGGTTGCTTTTCTTCCTCATCTTAGCTTCCTGAATAACAGCTCGAGCCATTTTAAATTTGTAGACTATTCGCATGCACAAAGGATCTTTTTTCTCAAGATTTTCTCCTGCTTGTCAAAGGGCATCGAGTTTGTAACTTCTAAGAAGTTCTCATTTCGCCACCCAGCCACCCAGTGTGTGGCAACAGCCTTCTTCTCACTTGGCAAGAGGTGAGGTGACGGAGCTACCCTAGGGGTGAGCACAGACACAGCCCTGCACCTTTCTTAAAAGCCGGTTTAGACAACCTGTAGACCAAACTGACCTAAAACATACAAATACTGCTATTTAGATCATGCATGTAATTATACACTTGTAGATATGCAGATACTTGTATTCCAATTACCATAAACATGCAATTATAAGAGTACTGATTTTGTACGCTAGAGCTTATGTACAAAACATACATGTAAATTGCGATGAATCATCATGAATGCCAATCACATTATCTACAAGTGTATCATTACATGCATGATCTAAATAGCAGTGTTTGTATGTTTTAAGTCAGTTTGGTCTGCTTGACTACAGTTTGATTTACAAATAGTTTTGAATTACTAATTGTTTCGCCATTGCCGTATAACCAAAAAAAATAGTTGGCGTCTCAATTTGAGTATGTTTACTGTGATTTGAACGAAGTAGCCGCATTTCTATGACTGCATAATCACATGCAGGAGCTAAATAGCAGTAATTGGCTTTGATTCACAAATTTCATCGAATGACCAATTGTTTCGCCAACTAAAAATGACTGGGGGGGGGGTCTCAAATTGGGTAAATGTCATTATTTGGCTTGCTGGCTTTTGGACCATTAGCTGCATATGAGCCCTCTCTTTTCTATGAGGTACATGGCGAGGGTTCCCTCTTTTCTTTTTGGTTGAGGCGACCCAGCCCCAGCGGCTTGGGCGCAGCGCCATCCTAGGCGCGGGAAGCGCCCCTGAGCTCCATGGCCGCCACTCCAGGCCGAAGTACCGGCTAAGGCTAACACGGCAGCCTGGCTACCAGCCCGGCGCGCCACGAAGGCAGGAGACAGGCGGAGCTCTGGCCGCGCTCGAGGCTTTGGGCGTCGTCGTCGCTCCGCCCGCTCCGGGTTTCCTCTTGCGGAAGCGGCGTGGCGTTTGCGCGCCTCCCCTTCCGTCACGTCGGAGAGGTGGGTCGGTTGCTGCTGGCTTGCCTGGCTGGGGCGACCTGTCGGCGTTGGCTGCTGTCTGTGTGATGGGGAAGGCGCGCCGGCGTGGGGAACGGAGCCCCTTGGCTCAGGCTCCGTCTGCCAACACGTAGCGGGGCCACCCGCGTTGCCAGGTGAGGAGGGGAGCTTGGCCTGGGGGGGGGGGGCTGCCTGCCTACCTGCCTTCCTGCCTGCCTGCTTGCCTGGCTGGCCGCCCTTTAGGGCGGTTGTAGGGGGGTTAAAGCTTCTCCTCCTCTTCCTCCTCCTGTGGGCAGTCGGGGCAAAACCGGGGCCGGCTGGTGTCGGGGAGCATCGTTGGGGATGCCACGGCTGCCGTGATGCCTAAGGGGAGCCTCCACGCTCAGCGGCTTCCTGCCTTTCGAGTAGCGGTTGCTACCTTGGAGAAGAGGTGGGGATGGCGACCTTCGCTCTGCTTGGGGACCTCTCGGGGGGGGGGGGCACCTGGCTGGGCGTAGTTGGAAACAGAGGTAGAAGTGAGAGGTCTCTCCGGGCCGAATACACCTTTAAATACCAGCAATGATAGCATGAGAAGAGTCTCTATATAGAGGTAGTGTACCTCTGATCACCAGCCACTGTGCACAAGGAGGGAGTGGTTGCCACCTTAATAATAATAATAATAATAATAATTTTATTTCTTACCCGCCTCTCCCTCCAGATCGAGGCGGGGAACAACATCAATACAAACAATATAAAATACATAAAACTGATTAAAAGCATACAAAATTAATACATTATTAAAATCAATAAAACTCTTAGAATTCGACTGGGCTGGCCTGTCGGAAGAGATCAGTCTTTATCGAATTCTTGAAGACTGGTACGTTGGCGGATCTCTCCCGGCAGGTCGTTCCACAGTCTGGGAGCGGCAGAAGAGAAGGTCCTCTGGGTAACCGTTGTCAGCCTAGTCTTGGCCGACTGGAGTAAATTCTTCCCAGAGGACCTGAGCGCATGGGGCGGATTGTATGGGAGAAGGCGATCCCGCAGGTAACCTGGACCCAAACCATGTAGGGCTTTAATGGCTTGTTTATGAGCTGCTTCAGGGGCTGTTGTGAATAGAATGCTACACACAATAGGCCTTTTGATCTAGTCTTTGTTCCTGTGACTTACTTTGAGGAAAGCCTAAATACTCACCCAACGGGACTCACACGTGTGTGAAGTGTACCTGGCAATAGAGTTCCAACTTAAAAAAAAGAATCTGGCCCTGCACCTGTACCTTTTAATGGAGTCTCCATGGAGAGAGGCAGTCTTTCTGGATACTAGTTTCTGGGAGCACACAACAGGAAAAGGCCATTGTTGTGCTCTGCTTGTGAGTGTCACAGTGTTTGCCTGTGACTGGCCGTGGAGTACTGGATCTCTGAACCTGTTGTGGTATTTGAGAGTGTGGATGAGGCAGGTCTTTGGCGGGGTGTGTCTAATTCCCCCGAGGAAAGCATATCCTCTCAATATTTCCTAGATGGAAATAGCTTTTGTGTACATGTTACATTCTCGCATCAAGGATCGCTGCCTGAGCTGCTTTCTCCCACTTCACCTGCTACACATGGCTAAAAGCTTCTGTCTGCCTATTGTATACTGTGCTGGTTTACTCTGCAAAAGCCTGTCCCGCACTAGCATTTGAAGTGGGATGGGTTAAGGCCAAATCACATGCTGTATTAAATGCATAGTTCAGCATTTTGTGACTCTCTTTTAAATGGGAAGTAGCTGCTTTGGGGGGTAATGAGAATTTGAGCTGCATAGCAAAGGGAGGGGAGTTAACACTTTCCTCCCCTACCATGATCCTGTTGAAAATCTCCCACCTGCTATTTGGCATGGGACAGAGGCTGCTATTTGTGCCAGGAGTCAATATTATTTCTTATGGGAATACTGCCATAAGCTTTTAAGAAATTCTGAAATCATTTCATGCTGTGTTCTTAGGGCTTAATTTTTTGTTTTTGTTTTAAGAAATGCCAGGACAGAAGCCAACAAGGGAATCCTGCCAGCTGGTTTGGAAGGAAGACTTTTTGTGTGTTCAGACAGCTCCTAACTAATATGGGCGGGTTGGGGTTGTGAAGTAAAGTAATTGTTTTGGAATTTGCCACTGAATTTGCCATATGAAATTTCTGGGAACCTGGAAGCTTTGGACGTTTTGGGAAAAATAGAAATATATGTAAATACTTTTGTATCCAATTTGACTGTACATTATTACTTTAAGAACATAAAATATATAATATGTAACTTAGTTGTTTTATATATATATATATATATATATATATATATATATGAAATTTAGATATGTAAATGCCTTTTGTTTTATTAATACAATATTTTCAAATATACCTAGAGATGGAGCTCCAAGCCCCTGCACAGTAAGAGTGCAATCCTAAGGTATTGCCGCTTGATAGACAGAAGACTCTGGGATCGGAGCCCTTTTTTTTTTAATACTGTGCCCTTCCAGCAGGAAGACAGAGGGGTAAACACCTTAAGTTCCTCGCTTTCTTTCCAATTTACAGTTATATAAGCCTCTCGCACTGTTAGCCAACCTACCGTTTTGTGGGTGTGATGAGTGGCAGATGGGCTTTATGATCCTGGCCTCTCCTCCTCCCTCCATGCCCACCATCCTAACACCTTCCCCCTCTTTCCGAGTTCTTCTGGGGCAGGTGATTCTCCCTCCCAAGGTCATAGCAGTGTCTACAGCCTCAGGAGTGGGGATCCACCATATGCTTGGCTGCATGGGACACTTTCCTAGGGACAATAGTATTGCTCTGTAAGCGTTTATTGATTTTTGCCAGTTGGGAAAAATAGGCAAAACTGAAACGAAAGTTGAAGACTGAAGAATGTCAATAAATCTAGATATCCAGTTACACATTGTTATAGTATATCATTATTTACACGTTACAGCCCTGTGCACCCAAGTAGGGCACTGAGTCCTATGGAACTTGGTGGAACTCACTTTTGTCTTTGAATTTTGGTGGAACTTGGTGGAATATTGTTGTTTTTGAATTTTGGATGTAGGAGTTTTGCAGCAAAATAAATAGCTGTGACAATATTATTTTAAATAATGCTTTCACTCATCATTCTGAAAGAGACAATATTGTAAAAGAGTGTTGTTTTTCTCAGGTTCCTTCAAAATTTCAATTTATTCCATGGGCAGGAGGGAATAGGGGGAAAGTCTTTCTCCTCCACCTCCTGAATTGTTTTGCTTTTCCCTGCACCTGCACATTTCTAACCTGCAAGTTAGTTCTTGGTCTGAGGTTTAAGCTAGTAAAAATCAAAGTGCAGGATGGTCACATCCCCCTTCCCATGTGACTTAATGGGTATTACACATGCTACATCATTTTTCTGTTTTGTATTTACTAGTGGTCAGTAAATGTTTAGTGCAGTACTGGTAGATGCATTTCAGAGAGCTTCGTTAATTTCCCAGGCATGTTTACTTTTATGTGCAAGGGAATATTCATTTCAAATGGAGGGGGGCAACGCAGAAGCCTCTTCTGAGCATAGTTATGCGAGTAGGCTCATGCCTGAAGAAGTGCTCCCTCAGGCTTTGCAGTCCCAAGCTGTGTAAGGCTTTATAAGTCGAAACCAACACCTTGAATCAGGCTTGGAAATTTAAGGACATCCAGTGCAAGTGGGCTAGAATCAATTGCCTGAAAAGTAAGCACATATTTTTCATAGAAATGTCGCAAAAAAGGTGGCAGAAGCTTTGGAACACTTGGTTGATGAATTTCCGTACTTACCTTTTGCATTTGAACTAATTCAGAACTGTTGTTGTTTTTTGAGTTCAAGTTTATTCTTTGTGTCAGATTTGTTCCCAGCACGCTACCAGTGATAATTATCTGATGGCATTGAATTGTGTGAGGCTCAGTGCATTTTTTGAGTGCAAGGCAGTGTCAAATGAGTGTACCTATGTCAACTATAGCTAAAATTAAGTGTTTTGGGGGAGAAAGAATTGGGCCAGTACACACCACAACAAGATGTGGGCCACCCCAAATCATTTACCCACATGTCCCAGAGATTGCCCTCTATACAATCACATTGACATGCATTCTGATCAACAAACCAAGGCTTATGGGGTGCAAATGCCCACTTCATTATTCCTTTCTACATATATTGGCTTATCTAGTTGGAGGGGTAGGCAACCTGATGCCCTCCAGATATGTTGAACTACAATGAAGTCATCTCTGACCATTGTCCATGCTGGCTGGGATTGATAGGAGCTGTAGTCCAAAAATCTGGAGGGCATCAGGTTGCCTACCCCTGTTGTAGTGTGTGTGTGTGTGTGTGTGTGTGTGCATGTGCATGTTTTGGCTGATGAGCTGATTCATCATGGGAATTATTTAATAGGGCTGCAGGGCACTGATTATTAAAGAATACTTATACATTTCTTTCTTTATAGAGTGAAGAAATGCATTGGGGATGTAGTTCTTTGTCAACATTATATTTTTGTAATGCTCAGTTTGCAGTTTGCTAATTCATTTGTGTTTTTATCTAATATAAAGCATTTTCCCAATAATTGAAACATAAACTTAGATCATTATTACAAGAGCTGTGTATCCTTGTAGTGTTAAATGTTAGACCAGTTTCTACCTGAAGTAACTGAACAAGTTTCCTTTCCTATTCCTGCCAATGTAAACCCATATGTGGGAAATCTTTTTTGGGGCGGGTGGGTGGGGTAGTGGCAGTTTTACCAATTTTAAATTGGCAGTGAGATGCATGAAATGTGCACATATTCTACCCAGAGTAGTCATATCAGGCTCTTTGAGCTGTTGTGAAGAGTTGTTTGTCTGTTTGCCGGATGAGGGAAATCAAGCTTAATTGCCCCACTAGGGAATTTGGTGCATCTTTACCAGCTATTTCCCCTACATCAGTTGTATGTGGAAAGTGAAGATTTTTATTTAGTGAAGATTTTTTAGGCTTAGGCACCTTCCAAGTATGTGAAACCTGTTCTCTTTCTAAAGTGTCATTGACCTAATTATAGTGAGAGATCATATATTTTCCTTTCCCTTGAAAGACATATCAGATTGGATATCTCAGTAATTAAATATAGAAGAACAGTCTAGTTTACAGAACAAGACTCACTTTTAACTCACTTCTAAAAACTTGAGTATAACTTTCATGTTCCCTTTAACACGGTACTGTTTGCTTATATCTTTTATATTTAAAAATGTTTCCTGTCTCATAACACTCACTGTTAATAAACCAGTTAAAAATCCAGGCAAGTAATACATTCAAAACAGCAATCAAATGCTCAGCCCAAGTGACCTTGGCTCCCAAACACTGAATAAGCTCTTGCATCTCTTTCCAAAAGCCTTTAGGGAGGTGCTTTATAGTACAATTTTATGACATCTATTGGAAAATAAGTTCCATGAAGTTAGTGGACTAACTCTCAGGAACATGTGTATAGGATTGCAGCCTTATTCTTTTCTGGAAGGCATTCTGGTGAGCAATCCTACTCTTTCCTGAGGTTAACTTGCCTCCACACAGTGATGGAATACAGAGGAGGACACCCAATACAGATCTTAATTAGTAGTAGAACATAAGGGCAGAGAACATATGGGGAGAGACAATCTCAAAGGTATGTAGTAGGTCCCAAGCTACGAAGACCTGTAAAGGTTAAAATCAGTACCTTGAGTTGTCTGAAGCTAACCATCACAGTTTTCATAGAATTGGACTGCTTTTGGATGGTTATTGAAGGAAAACACACAGTATGGGTTGTTTGCCCCGCCCCTAAATATGCTGGCCACATGACCAGCATTTTCCTAATTACTTGCACTGCCAATTGTCATGTCAGCTGAACGTGGTGCGATAGTGGTGGCGTCTTATCCACCTCACAATCCCTACTGCAATCCATGTGTTGCAGGGTGGATAAGAAGCCACCCCTGCTGTGTGTTGGGTTGGGGCAAAACGTCAATCTGCAACGCAGTGTAGGTAATTTGGGACATGCCGGTCAGGCAAGAGTGGGGGAAACAACCCATACTTCATTGTTTCCCCTGCTGATCATCCGACCCCAATCTTAGTGTCATATGCTCCTACATCATTCAAAAGACAGGTAGCATTTTGTATCGGAATATTTTGCATCAGTGTTGTCTTCAAGAGCATCCCCATGTAGAGCATATTACCATCCTCCTTCAAATCTCGGTAATCTTTCAGAGTAACTATTGCAAAGATCTTTCTTTTCCAAGACTATGCAATAGACCTTACAGATGGAAGGTGATGCTGGCTGCAGGTGCTATCTGTACATTCCAGGTGCACCATCAGGTCTAGGAATGCTCCAGGCTACAAACCTGTTCCAGTGTGCTAATATCTATCCTAGAGCATTTGGCCTCTCCCCACAGTATCACTTCATCTTATTTGGATTCAACTTCATCTACGCAGTCTATACATGTTCCATACTCTAAATATGGTACTGAGATGTGATTCTGGGTTTTTTGTTGGAACCCAATTCCCTGCCAAGCAACATCATTGTAAGCCAGTTGCCCAGATACCTTCTCTCATCTCGCTGAGTATTCACACTTCTTGTCGTGCATTTGGAGATTTTCTCTTGCCGTGTCCACTATCTAAATCCTTTCCCTGCATTGAATATCACTCACATGGGAAGCTATAATTTCCATTTGAGTTCCTTAACTGAAGATTGTTAAATCTGTTAGTGATCATCAGTCTTCCTGGGGTACAATTGCCTCATTACAGTAGGTCAGGCATAGGCAATCTGGTGCCAGCCAGCATGGCAAATGGTCAGAATAGTGCATAAAGGATACACTATTGTGAGAATAATTAGGTTATAATATTGGATCCCTCTCTTAACTGTGAACTTATTCATGATCTAGGCCACACATGATCTATGCAACACCTATAGCAGGACTAGGCAATCTGGCGCTCTCTGGATGTTTTGACTACAGCTTCCATCATTTCTGACAATTTGCCATGCTGGCTGGGGTGTTGATTATTATTTCCATAGCCGTATTTTCTTCTGTCGTTAGTTATACACACGTATAACTATGTGTATGCCCAATATGTATATTAGTGAATCATCTGCTATTTGTTCTTTGCTGTAGACTGCTAGACAGTCTGGTAGAACTTGATTTGCGTGCTCATTGTTGTTCAACAGGATGGCAGAGATTCCAGGAAGAGTTTTGGAAGGAAACATCCATGTAACCTGGGTTTGCCTTACAAGTATGCACTGACCACAGGATTCAGTATGGACCCCAGTTCAGGAAACCAGCTCAGTTTGGCCAGGACGGATTCGGAAACCACATGCTTCCACTGAGGTCCAATGCCAAATCTTGAATTGAAAATCCAGATATTTGTATTTCGTATTGACTATTGTTGGAAATCAACAAATGGCTGTAACTTTTTTCCTTTTGTCATAACAGTACAGGCCTAATAGCTCTTTATGTGGAGATTATGCCTGCAAAATAGGTGTAGAGATTTGTGTGCTTCCTGCCTTTAAAGTTTGATTTTTTTTAAAAAAAGGAACTGCCAATAACTTTATTTCTTGGCAGCATTGGATGAAATTTGCAGAGATAGTTGTGCCTTCTGAGGGGATCAAGCCTGTCACGTTTCAGATTAATAGATGGGGGTTGGGGTTGGGCAAGGGCAGCCTTCATTGTTTCAGAGTTTCCAACAAAGGATGCAATTATCCTGCTATGTTTTTTGTGGGAAACTTTTATGAAAATGACAAACAGAATAGACGTTGTCCTGGACGGGGAGTGTTGAAATGGGGGAGGGGAGGGTCTAAATGATTTACTTCCGCTTATTGTTCTTCACGGATTTTTTGCCAATTTGTATGAGAATAGTACATGTCGTAGAGGTGTCTCTAGGCAATGAACTTGCAAAATTTCTGAAAGATTAGGGAGTTATGGTGAATGAAAACCACTTTATCATAACTTTTATGTTGTTTTTTTTCTGCTCAGTTGGCACCAAAATCACAGAGACCTGGTTCGCATGATCACTGCAGCCCATCGTGGCTTATTAGCCACAGTAGGTTGCAGTGCCTGGGGGTGCCAAGTTGCCAGTCCAAGCCCCCATTGTTATGGTTTCTCATGTCATCCAAATCTGGTAAGGATGTCTTAATTAACCACCCGGCAATCCTATAACAGACCATGGTTTCTGGGTGGTTTCTTAATCACCCCAACAAGCCACCCTCACAGAGTTCAGGTGATATGAGAAGCCATTTCTGGCGAGGGTAATTATGCAAATTAGCTGACATGTGACTGGAACATGCAGGGTGGTTAACAAGCCACAGTAGCTTGTTAACCACCCAGTGATCGTGCAAACCAGGCCAGAGAGTGCAATAAGGCAGGGATTTGGAACATACAGTGACAGAAGGACTTGAATATCCAACACTTTCAAATCAGTCACACTCTCCCGAGTCCCACAAGACTCCACTTCTCTTTCTGTGCTGCTGTTTTACTTCAAGTATACACATGCAAAGATAATTGTGGGTAAAGTGGCCAAAGTGATTGCTTGAAATGAGGCTAAATGGATTGCTTAAAGTGGCAGGCTAGGATGCTTACTCACCAGGAAATTTACTTGGATAGGCACTACAGCCTGCTATTTCACGTCACAAGTTTGAATGAGAGACTGTTCCTTGTGATGTCTGTCCAGATATTTCAGGGAGAGTTGGTACCGCTTTAGTGAGGCTTACCCTGTGCAGAACTCAGAAATGGAGCCTTATTGTAATGTCCCTTCTTATAAAGGCAGGCCATAGGCAAATAACATGATATAAATTTTTTAAATGCTCACTTTCTGAAGAACAGTCAGAAATCTTCTGTATTGTTCCTTTAAAAATCTGTAATCTGCTTTGAGTATGTGTTCATGTAGAAAAGTGGGGTATGAATTTAAAACTAATTAATCCCTGGTGTAGAGCTACTGGCAAAAAAAAAAAATCAATTTGCTGGAAGTTAACTGAGAAAGCATTATCTCTTCATTTATTTGATCCTCCTATTTCTTTATCATTTGGAACTCACGGTGGACTTACTCCCAAGTACAAGATTGCCACAGATGATCTTTGATGTATTGGTGAATGCTTGATCAGCACTCCTTGTAATTTCATCCTGTGTAGTTTGAAGGATGTTACTCCTTTTTCCCGCAGTACAAAGACACTGTCTTTCAGCTCTGTTAGAGGGATTCGAGCTGAACACTTTGGGTGCAACAGCATGTATCGGGTTAATCCTTTAAACAAAGGTCTGGAGAGTAATCTTCTGGTGAGTCTGTATTCTGTTTTTCTCGGATTCTTTTGCATGTGTATCTACTGAAGAAAAGATTAGAATTTTCCCCAGTGAGTTTCCTGTGTGTGTGACCAGGCAAGAAAGTGTTGAAACTTGATTTGCAATTTCAAAAGGTAGATGTTTTGTAAAGTGATATTTGAAACTACTAGATTTCTGTTCTTGGTTTGCTTTCATATATTTTTTTTCAGTTGAAAAGCAAGTTGTTACATATTTATACTTCACTTTTCCATCATTTAGTTTTTCCAAGTTGCTTATAGTTTTAATAAAGAGTTTTATACTCTTAGCAATGACCAGCTCCCACTGATAGATCTTCCACCCTTTCCTATGCCTGGTGTCTACTCTGTTCTCGCTGTCTTGGTCCCAGTAGTGGGGCAAAGAGTAAGCACTCCCAGGAGAAAGCACCTACTTTCTGCCAGACCAAATCCAGGAGTGGAGCAAATAACAATGTTTGATTCAGGAGGTCAGGGATGTTCCACAAAGTTCCATACATTTGGCTTGATGGCATGTAAAATCCTTACATATTTCTGAATGCATATCTCTCTTGATAAGTCCCTTGTAACTAAAAATGAATACTGTGGCCACCAGGTTCAGCGGCATACATGGTTTCTCTGCTCATATTCTAGCCTAGTGTACCCAAGATGGCATGCCCTTGAGAGTGTCCTAAGGCTGGTGGGATAACTGAAGTGTACTGGAAGGTCCCTGTCCTTGGGAGGATGGGGAGGATGAGCATCTCATCTGTTGGTAGTGCAGAGCCATGGCGGAAAGAGATTGTTTGGGTGGGAGTGGCTTGAAAAGAGGGGGGTAAATTCCTGGAGGAGAAGGCTATCAATGGCTATTAGTCGTGATAGCCATATGCTGCCTCCAGTATCAGAGGCTGTAGGACTATGAACACCAGTTGCTGGGGAACATGGGTGGGAGGGTACTGTCGCACACATGTCCTGTTTTTGGGTTTCTGTTCAACAGTCGATTGGTCACTATGTGAACAGAATGTTGGACCAGATGGACGCTTTGTCTAATCCAGCAGGGCTCTTCTTATGTTCTTATGAGTCTGTTTGGGAAGTTGAACGCAGCCCCACAGAAGCATGCCCAGAAGGAGCCCCCACATAGAGATCTTTTCCCTCTCTCATTGCGGGGAAGCTAGGTGAAGACTCTCTATCTCTTTTAATGTACTTGCCTCATGTGGTCAGCTTCCTCAGGGAAGACAAGTATCAGAATGAGCTGGGTTTAACAACTGAACGCCATGTATCAGCCATTTGCTTATGATGAGTAAGAATTAGGAACCTAGGAAGCTGCTTTTTGCCAGGTTAGACAATTGTTCCTGCTAGCCTAGTATTATCTATTCTGGCTGACTAGCAGTGAGTTACCAGGGTTTCAGACAGGAATTCCTGCCATACCAGGAGATGCCACATCTTGAACCTGGGGCCTTCTACATGCAAACCATCTGCTCCGCCACTGAGCTAGGCCCCCTCCTGAGACTTACACTTCTTCAAAGAAAAAATAAAATTTACATGATTATGTCCTGTCAGGATAAGAGAATACTTAAGATCTTTGAGTGAAACCTTTTAAAGATACTTAAGCTTTAAGCAGGCGGTGGGCAGGAAGTAGATCTCTAGATGTTTTAGACTTCAACTCACAGCTTTCCTGACAATTGACTGTTCTAGCAGGAGCTTCTGGGAGCTGAAGACTAAAACACCTTCTGCCGCCCTTTCTCTCAGCTATATAAGAATCACCCATCTTCCTACTTTCAGTGGCGAGGATCCAAAGATCTAGAGATGTGCACCCATGGAAATGTATGGTAATGGACCATGTGCATCAGGCATGTGACGCACACATGTGCAATTCTGTTTGAGCAGTTTGGAGGAGGGGAGGTCTCTCCCTTCCTTTGTGCAGTTATGCCAATTTCGGGTTTCGGCCAAGCATGCAGAGACTTTCTTTGGTGGTGGTAGTGCTACATAAGGATCGACATGCACCATTTAACATTGTTATTACAGGGTATGATAACATCTTTTTTTAATGGACTAGGGCCTTTTAGAGAAGGTTGGTGGTTTAAATAAAATATGGACACTTTTTATATCTTTTAGCTGCGAAGATAAAGGCTTCTTATGTTTAACCTTTACAGCCAGTCCACTTTGCATGTATATAGAAAAAGTGAATTGAAGCAACCTTGAATGCTAGTTTTTTTCTTGGGCGGTTGGTTTGATTTTCTTTTCTTTTTAGGGCTGTTAAGTAGATGCCCAAGTATGGAATGTATGGCCGTGTACTGTCTATGGATGGCAGTTCACGTATTTGTTTGCTGTAGTTTTAATATCTATCTTTATCATACAGTTGTACTTGTAGGACTTATATCACCCTCCTAAGCATATTGGCCCTGATCCAATGAAGTGCTAGTAATGCAGAAGGCTCCTTGCACCTGATTATGGTTTGGTTAGTCCTTCCCAAGTGGGCAGTACTGGTCACCATTTGGGCAGAAGGAAAGCAGTCTGGTGTTTGTTTACTTCATGTATGCGGGGTGGTGTGTATCAGTATACTGGGCACTAATGCATAGGCTAAGTGATGTTACATATGCAGTACTTAAGATGTGAGGTCATTTTTGGGTCTTCTTGGTGGTTTCGGGCATCACACGTATCGGGTTTCCCCCTTTACAGAGCCTCATTTCAGGAAACATCTATAGATGAGGAATTTTAGGTGGGAATCTTCCCCCCACCCTGTCTACTGCATGTGTCCCAACGGTTTCCCACCTATTCCCTCCGCCATTGTGACAACCTTGTTTGGGAGCTTCTTGCATAATTCTGACAGACAATGATCAATAAAGGCGCTTTCTGTCTTTCTTTCTTTCTAGTTATTTCTCTTCTATTTGTTTTATTTACTTTGGTTTTCCCAATCTCTCAATCGCTTGAAGGTGTGCACGGCCCTCAGGGACCCTTTCAGAAAGCATACAAAGTGTGGTAGTAAATTACCACCATCAGACAGCCACTCCCTTTGTCTCATCTGTTTACACATCTTGGAGTCCTGTCAGTTTTGCCAGGCGTTCTCCAAGCAAACACGATGTAACTGATTGAACAGGCTTAAGGCCATTCTGTGTAGTGGAGCATTCCAGGGAGTGGGTCAGCCAATGTAGCAGCCTCAGTCAGTTCTTCCCCATATTAATATGGGAAAAAAGATCCCCTGAAATGGCTATGCTATCGTTAGCAAAACAAACTTGGCAAAAAATGCTAAAGCTGCAAAGCGCTCGGTGTCATCCCCTGCAGATGATAAAAAGAAAAAGAGGAGAAAGTCTGTTAAGAGATCTGAGATTCCGGGTGAAAGGCCAAGGCAGCCCTGAAACCCGACTCCTCACTAGTCGCCTCCGAGGGTGATAAGCAAATAGCAGTCTCCTATGCCGAAAGTTCCACGGGATCGACCCCTCTCAATGCCAAGGGTTGTTCTTCTACCAGTACCGTTATTGCAGTCGCCAACGTTTGAGCACAGACAACTTACTTCAATATCAGAAGGGGACATTCAAGATATGCCACTGATTCCTGCAAAACCTGAAGACACAGTGACTAGGAGAGATCACCTACATGACTCTCCTGACTCTTATGTTCTCTGCACCTCCCTTGAGAGACTATTATTACACACGTGACAGGTCCAGGGAGAAATCCCTCTCACCTTTAAATTGGGACAGACGCTCTGAGTGGGGACAACCTTACTATAGGCTCAGATATTGGGATACAGATCCCTATGGTCCTTACTATTGTGGCAGGTGCTGGTACAAATCTCCATCGATTCATTGTTCACTTTGCTCTTCAGCAATGATATTGAAACCACCAGTTGATATGGATCCTGGTGTCTGACAACCATCTCCTATATGCTTGGACCCGGCATTGAATCTGAGGCAGGTTCCAACACAGGTACGGGAGCAGCTCCAATCAGCACAGCAGCTAGAGCCATTACCTGTGTCTGTGTCATTGGAGATTTTGCAACAGCCTATCCAGAATCCACTTCCTCAACTATCAGACCCGAGCATGACCACAAGATTGTTGAGGACGGACGACTGCTGTTCTGATTCGACATCACCATCACCAGTTCAACCTTCAGTTCCTTTGCCTGAGGCGGACATGGATTCATAGGATGCTATTTCACCTTGTTCAGTTTGCAGACCAAGTATTAAAGATGGCACAAGTGTTGGGTATTACAGTCCATCAATCTGCCTCTGACTGTACAAGATCCTGTCTTCAGTTCTGTTGCTACCAATACTTCTTGCCCTGTGTTGATGCCGATATTGCCAGCCCTTCTGGATAGTATAAAACAGCCCTGGAAAACACTGTCCTCCATGCCACTCGCATTGAAACTTCTTGAGGGCATGTTCAAAGTTCAACAGCAAATACTGAGTTTCTTTTTCAACATCTTGCTCTTAATTCCATCACTGTAGAGGCTGAACAGGGCAAGTCCCATCTACAACATTCTTCACCAGTAGATAAAGAAAGGCACCAACTTGATCACTTAGCAGGCACATTTGCTCATTGGCAGCGATGGGGCTCAAGGTCTTGAATTACCAAGCAGCAATATCAGACTACCAACTCTTTCTTCGGGATAAGATGGGGAAGCTGATGGAGCACTTACCAGAAAATAAGAGGAATTTGGCTTGTATGTTTCACAATGAGGTATTAGGGCTCTCCTGGTAACAAATTCATACTTCGAGATCAAGTAGACTGCAGCTCAAAAGCACTTGTTGGAGCCTGTGGCATTGTGCTGCCGCACATGGTTAAGACCGGCGGGTCTGTCCTTGGAAGTGCATTCTAGAATTGAGGATTTGCCTTTTGGTGGACTCAGCTTATTTGCCAAGCCAGACAAATCATTAGACTCTGTATATATGGCTTGGACCACAGCACAATGAATAGGGGTTTCTCAACCACAGCAGCCACGATAGTGCTGTTGGTATCGACCACAATCACAATATGTCCTGGGCCAGCAACACCAACAGCAACCATCCAATCAGCAATGGCAGCAACCTTCTCATCAGAGAAACAATATACATCATCTATGACCAGAAGTACCATCCGTAAAGGTGATGGATTGGGAAAACGGCTTTTATTTGTTCTGCTTTGATCCTGTTCTTCGACAATCTTCTTTCAGCTAATTCTTCCAACATGGATCGAGATTACTTTGGACAGTTGGGTATTATCCCTAGTCTGAAAGAGCTACAAGATTGAATTCAAAATTCTCCCTTCTCACAGTACCATGAAAGTGACCGCTCTGACTCCAGTCTTGCAATGAGAGGTTAACATGTTACTTCAGAAAGGGCGCCATAGAGCCAGTGCCTTGGAGTTGACTTCACAGGGGCTTCTATTCCAGGTATTTCATGGTACCAAAGAAGGATGAGCTTTGACAAATCTTGAACCTGTGGTCTCTCAACACCTACCCAACACCAA
The DNA here is from genome assembly GCA_029215795.1 of Anniella stebbinsi. Classification (NCBI taxonomy): domain Eukaryota; kingdom Metazoa; phylum Chordata; class Lepidosauria; order Squamata; family Anniellidae; genus Anniella; species Anniella stebbinsi. The sequence continues at coordinate 248,386,510 of JARDYH010000002.1, forward strand.
AAAGCTTCTGCATGGTAGCGCTGGGATCCATTCCTTACATGAGGAGATTGGTTCAGCTCCATCAATCTCCGATAGGCATATTTCCACATTGCTGTCAAACACTCACATCACAAATTTTCCCATTGGAGAAAACCTTTATCCGTTCCAGTGCTCCCTTTCGGCCATGCTACCACCCCAAGGGTCTTTACAAAACGTTTGGTGGTGGCTTGTGCACACCTACGGTTACCTCGACTGGTTGTTAGTGGCACCAAGGAAGCAACAGCTACAGAGGTCAATGGAATTTATCTGCAATCTCCTCCGGAGTCTAGGACTTTACATGAATTACGAAAAAATCTCTCTTATCGCCACAAAGGGCAAGACAGTTTATTGGGGTGATCTTGAACTCCGGGGTAGGTCAAGCCTTCTTCCCCAGAAATTGGTATCAAAGCATAATAGGCCTCGCTACTGATCTCCAATGTCGAGACTTCACTAGAGCTATTTGCATTCAGTGACTGCTAGGGCTTACGGCGTTGATGACTGCAGTGGTGTAATTCACATGTTTCAGGATGAGATCTCTGCAGGCATGGTTCCTATGGGCCTTTGATATCAACAAACCAAGAATGCTCATCATACTCAACTCCTTCTTCCATTCCAGGTGAAAGATTCTCTGGTGATGGACTATACCACTCAATCTCACAGAGGACACCCCTTTTTGACAACTGATACCAACATGGGTGGTTGTTACAGATGCGTCCCGCTTGGGTTGGGGGCATCCACTGTGCGGGCCTTACTGTTCATGGTTGAAGGACTCCTGCAGAGGCTACCGACCACGTTAATGTACGAACTTTGTGTGGTACCAAAGGCACTCAGGGATTTCGAGCAGGAGCTGATGTGCAGATGTATACAAGTGACATCAGACAACATTACCATAACGGCATACCTGAACAAACAAGGACAGATGCAGTTGACCAGCCTACTGATCTCACTTTGCAAATTATCCGTTTGTACGTGTCGCATCATATACTGATTGTGGCAGTGCATGTTGTGAGAACTGACATTATATTAGCAAATTGACTTAGCTGAAAGATTCAAATGAATGAGTAGGAGATGGACTATTCTATCAACACTCTTTGACCAGTGGGGCATACCAGGAGTGGACCTCTTTGTCACCGAATAGAATTAGGTTATACCGTGTTTTTGCAGTTGGGCAGGACAGGGATGGAATTCTATAGGTGATGCCTTCCATCTTCCCATGGACAGGCATTTTGGCTTATGCCTTTCCTCTGTTCTTCCTCATAACCACCAAAAGGACAAAGTGCATTCTGATTACTTCTTGGTCGTCCAGGCAAGTGTGGTTCACCCCCTTTTGCGGATTGCAAAGGGTCGGTATCTCAGACTACTGCTGATACCAGCTTTACCAACACAGCAGCACCGTCAAGTAAGGCACCCAGATCTAGCAACGACAAGGAGAATTTGAATAATAATTCAATGTTGACTCATCTTTCTATACAGGGGATATTGGATGCCTCTGGAAAGCCAGCTGCGCACGATCTTATATTCGTAAATGAAAAGCTTTTTCGAGTTTGCAACATTGAACGATTTTCAGCCTAGCACTGTTTCAGTGCATCATGTTTTACTGTTTTTGTTAAACCTGTTTGAGAAAGGCCTTAAACTATCTTTGCTCAGAGTTTATCTCTCTGCAATTTCGTTCTTTCACTCTCCAGTTGGAAGGTTTTTCAAAAAAAATTTTGGCATCTAAACACAAAAAGATTCCTTAGAGTTATTAGGAATCTGGCTCTTCCAATTTGTTCCATGGTGCCATCCTGGAGCATATCAGTTGTTTTGAAGCCCTTTGAACCTTTGGCAAAAGTTGATGAAAGAAGCCTTTTTGGTAGATGTCACTTCAGCACACTTAGCAAGTAAACTCTGTGCGCTCTGTGTCAATGTTCCTTATCTCCCTTTTCACAAAGAGAAGGTTGTTTTACACCCTGATATTTCTTTTCTACTGAAGGTGGTTTCTGATTTTCATCTAAATTAGGACCTTATTTTGCTAGCATTTTTGCTTCTCCCACTCAATTGGAATCAATTTTGGACGTGTGGAGGTCACTAGCCTTTTACAAGGCTAGGACAGAGTCTTTTAGAAAATCTGCTCACTTGTTTGTTTGCTACTTGGGACTTACTACCAGTGTCGTTGCAACATTTTGCATCTTGGGTGGTTAGCACTATTCCATTGCCATATGAAGTGACTGGTCTGACTTTTCAGCTCCAGCGCATTCAGCTCGAGCGGTAGCAACCTCTGTCGCTCTTGACAAAGACATCACCATTCCAGCTCTTTGCAGAGTGACAACATGGTCTAAGCCTTTGACTTTTGGGAAGCACTATCACATGGACGTCAGAGAAAAGGCTGACTGCTCTTTTGGAGAAGTGGTTTTGTCATCAGTATTAATCTAGACACCGACTCACCTCCGATAAGTCAGATTGCTACTTGCCCATATGTGTGATGCACAGAGACCACAGAGAAGAAAGACAGGTTGGTTACCTGTAACTCTAGTTCTTCAAGGGGTTATCTGTGCATTTACACAACCCGTCGACTGTTCCCTCTTTGGTGTCAGATTCAAATTTGATATTGATACCAAGGATGGATTTCCTTGGTTCTGAGGTCACAATGTTGGTCTCATGGAACTGAGAAAATAGGCAGGAACCTGTTAGGACATGCACAGTAGATGGTGGGGAAGGGTTGCTGCCTAAAATGTCTCAGTATAGAAGTTTCCCGAAACGAGACTCCATGCAGGCACAGAACCCAGATGTGTGAATGCACAGATGACCACTTGAAGAATTACAGTTGCAGGTAAGCAACCTGTCTTTATTCTGCTGCATTGGAAGATGATCCTGTATTTCAGCTCTGCCATACTCCTTGTGAAGGTTAACTAGTCTCTTTCCTATACCAATAAACCACTGTTAAAATGAGCTATAACTATGTAACTATCCTTGTAAAGGAAAAGCTGTTTCCAGGTATTCTATATTAATGATTTGATATAATGGGCTTTAAAAGTAATTCTGTACCAAATGTGCATTATCTTACCATCTCACTATTAATTAAGTCATCCAGTTTCCTTGTTTTTATTTTTGTAATTAACTTTAATTATTATTATTATTATTATTATTATTATTATTAATTACATTTATATACCACCCCATAGCTGAAGCTTTCTGGGCGGTTTACAAAAATTAAAAGATTGAACATTAAAACATCAATATACAAAATTTAAAAACATAAAACAGCTGATATTTAAAACATTTTAAACTTTTTAAGCCTGGTGGGCCACCACAGAGAAGACCCTCTCCCTTGTTGTCATTCTCCGAGCTTCCCTCGGAGTAGGCACCCGGAGGAGGACCTTTGATATTGAGCCTAGTGTACGGGTAGGTTCATGTCGGGAAAGGTGTTCCATCAGGTATTGTGGTCCCAAACTGTGTAAGGCTTTATAGGTTAAAACCAGCACCTAGAATCGGGCTTGGAAACATACAGGCAGCCAATGCAAGTGGGCCAGAATCGGTCTTCTATGTTCGAACCTTCTGGTCCCTGTTACCAATCTGGCTGCTGCATTTTGCATAAGCTGCAGCTTCTGAATGTCTTAATGAATTTTGTACGCCCAGTGAATGAAGGTTGGTATTTAAATAATTTAAATAAATAAATAAATAATAATGAGCTTCCCTGTTGTCAGCATTTTGTACTGATGGTAATAGCTCCCTGCATTTGTAAACCTGTTTCTACATGTAGATTGACTTTTCTGGATTTCAGAAATGTTAGAAATTCTAAGGGTAACCAGGTGATTTAATAAACAATTTTGTTATTTCATCAAAAAGTAGTGTTTTAGTCTCCAAGTACATTTTAAATGGTTTCTTAGAAGAAAGGTGACTTGATGCTCCCTGGATCTTACTGTAGTCTCAATCTTTAAAACAATCTGGTTTTTAGCAGGTGGAGAAAATGGAAGGCAACAGCCAACTTTGCATTCAACGTTGGTCTACAAGGCATGTAGCCAAATGGCTGAAGGAAGAAGGCTTTTGTGAGTATGTGGACATTTTGTGTGAGAAACATAGACTGGATGGGCTGACACTATTGACCCTGACTGAATATGACTTGAGATCTCCACCTCTGGAAATCAAGATTCTAGGTGATATCAAAAGGCTGATGTTGTCAATACGCAAATTACAAAAGCACCATATTGAAGCTTTGGAAGAGCTTGGTTATAACAGTGACAGTCCTATTGGTTCACTGTCACCTGTGATTGGCTCTCTTCAAGGAACAGACTGGTTTTGTAATGGTGAAGTGCAACGAGATTGTGATGACTGCGAGCCTGTCACTGACTTGAATGCTGAGCAGTATCAGTATGCAAATGGGAAAAACAAGCATTCTGTGCGAAGACTGAACCCAGAGTACTGGAAGACGGCTTTGAGTTGTATATACGTTTTCATTGTGTTTGGCTTCACGTCATTTGTCATGGTCATCGTGCATGAGCGAGTACCCGACATGCAGACATATCCACCATTGCCAGACATATTTCTAGACAGGTAAGTACAACTACAATCTACAAAGGAAAAAGTGTTAACTTAGAATTATTCAGCTGTCGATATCAGACTATAGAGAATTTGATGTCACTTTCCCCAATTATTTTTTTTAATGAAAAGCACCTGCTGGAATCAGCCTAACTGTCTTCAACCGCCCTGGGGGAATTATAAATATTCATTTTCTATAGTCGTTTCTCACCTCTTTGTAAAAATAGCCAAGGCCTGCCCAAGGCCATCAAAAGGAGAAATGGGAGAATGTCTGTATCACACCATCTGCATTGCTGCTCCTCTCCCTAGATTCAAAGGTGCATGTGGGATTTGACACCAGTTCTTCCAGCAATTAGCTATGTGCACTAAGTATCACAAAGGGAGATTGGGGGTTAAGAAAATGAGTTAAAATTAAAATAGTTAAAAGTGTAACCAAAATTATTTTTTAGAGTTAAAATAGCAAAGTGACCTTCTTGAGTAAGAAAAAATGTAAAAAAAATGGAATGGTTTTGAGTTGCACCCTCCCATCCTACATTGAGATATGGCTCCACCCTCAAGGGCTGAATCCAAGCCTTAACCTTCTATAAGCATGAAAGTTATTGGAAATGAATTGTTTACATATGAATCAGAAGTGCAGACAAAATCTTGTAATTTGGAGCCCATTTTGGTAGTTCTTGATTCCATGTATCTGTGAATGAAAAGGCCATTGTATTGCTAACTTTATTCAGTCATTTTTGCTGTAAACTCCTGTGTTTATGAAAGTACAACATCTGACATGACTCAGACTGATGAGCTGGCAAAAGCTGCATCTGAATTGGCCATGACCCAGCTCTATCATGATATATGAAATCGTCTCTGTGGAATTCTTCCAAAATGCCATTTACAACATGAATTACTGCGCAGTTTCCTCAATGAAATTGAGTGAAGAATATAGATCCTTGGTTCAGAAACCAGACTAGGGCATTTTGTCAACATACTGTATTTATACCCAAACTAGCTTACAATTAAAACCCATGGAAAGGTTAAATGCATTCAATATATGTATAGGTATTTGTTGTAGTCTCTTCTGATCCCTGGTAATTGATGTCATAGTCCAGGTTCCAGGCTTATAATATACCTTTGTTTTATGTAGTTGTTTCATTTTTAAGTTATGACCTATATTTACACACAATACATGCTACTACAGTTCACTACAGCATTTTGCTACCAACCGAAATGTCCTGTTGGCAGTGGAATAGATTTTGATGCTGCAGCTTACTACTTCGTGCTTTGCTATGAATCGTATGAGTCTAAGAGGACATATCTCTAACTTTATGTTATTACAAAGGAATAAAACTAACAGTCAGAGTTCAGTTTATTCCAAGTAATTTGTATGGACACATAAGCTGGTACCCTCTATTTTGATTATTTATATCCTACCCATTCCTAAGATACTGGGTGTGCTACAACATTTAAATACTTGAGATCTTTTTTTTAAAAAAAGCAATGGAACAATTCTGTAAATCACCCAAACACCTTTTGTCGAACAGCAATGGGCATTTCTTAGGAATGTTCTTGCTGTGGGGGAGGGATGCAATCTCCCAGCAGCAGCTTGTGATCCTCTAGCTGGTGACTGGGGCCTTTGTTGTCACTCAAGGAAATGTTTACAAAACTGGACTCTGAATTAAGACATTATTTATTTTAAAAATCGTTTTAAATTTGTGGATACCAAGAAGATACTTTGGAGATGAGAGTTCTAAAAGAGCGTAAGCAGCCAAACAAGGTCAGAAGATTTCAATAGTTGTTTCAGTGACTGGCCTTTGTCTTATTGCCCTTTTAGTAATACAGCAGCATGTGATTTCAGAATAACTTTGGTTAAAGACTGAAGCCATTGTATATTTGTGGTAATGTTACATTGCACACATTCTATTTCCAGGAACATGGGTTGCTGACTGTGATTGCAAAACACTTTGAAAACAAGGCTAAAATGTTAATACACAGACTTTGTAGGCTAACAAAAGCCCCTATGATTATAATTTGCTAATAGTAGATGGGGTGACAAGATGGCAATAACTAAATAGATCAGACGAGCCATTATCAGAAATTAGGTTATCAGTAGCTCAGAGTCCTTAGCTCTTAAATTTATTACTTGACTGGCTCTTCTTTGAAATGTTTGTACTTTTGCATGGAGGACATTTCTAGAAACATGTTAGCTGTTCTATCTGACATTTAAAAATGCCTAAGCCTTCTTTGGAATTAATATGTCGATCAGTCCTAATCATTGTAATTGTGGACAAGAGAGGAATTGTTCATTTTCATCTACCCAGCTATGGGCTTCAGAAGGCCCAATCTCTTGTTGTTCAAAGATTAATAGACCTAGATCTACAGCCATTAAGAACTGCTGCTAACAAATCTTGTTCTCCATTACTCTATAATAACTTTAATAACTACGGACTCACTGCAGCTTCATATCTTTATACGTTAACCATTCCAAAGTAGAGAAGAGCATTTACCCTTGCTTGCTTTAATGTGTTGCCATCAGCACTACTAGAAGGACGGTTTAGTATAATTCTGGTTAATGAACTGATATGTCCCTGTGGCACTGGAACAATAGAATCTGTTGTAACATGTATAAGGAATGCAGAAAGAAGCTAGTCTTTCCATTATTAACAGTCTTTTCTGAAAGTAATCCCACAACTTTGGTATTAATTTGTTTAAGGGATGTGTCCTCCTGTATTACTGAAAGTGTCTCTAAGTTTTTTATGACCTCAATGCAAATTAGGAAAAAAATGTTGCAATCCTCCTGAGAGAAGGAAGTCTACAAAGCTGTATCTTATTTTCATGTCAGTTTTAACTATCTTTTGTATATTTTTATTGATTTTGCTTGTCTGTGACCATAATAAATAATTTGATTGATTGATCTACGCAATATCTCTTTAGGGTAGACATTTGTGTGTTGCTTCCTTGCTTATAGAAGCAAGTTCCATGAATGATTTATTTTTAGAGAGCTACCTGCCCTTTGTAAGTTATCCAAATGGTGTTGGGAAACATGCCTTAAGAAACTGGCTATCATCTTTCATTTAACAGCTCTTGCATATTTTCAGACCTAATCTTGATGCATACTATTACCCTCAAAGGATCAGATTCAGAGCCTAAGGTCTGTTTATAAATTCAGCTTTGTTGCTGGAGGCCCAGATGCTATATGTAGCACAGAGCACCTTTTACCAACTGAAGCTAGTGTGCCAGCTGCAGCCTCTCCTAGCATAGTTACCTGTGCTGAGGGTGGAGCTTTGAACTGCTGTTAAAAAGTGGAAATTAAATGTGTTGTTGTTACTGTGGTCAAAATGTGAAGGACAAGAATGGAACAGGCTAGTTTGCCTTGGTTGTTCTGTGTGTTTTTTTAATCCTGTTTTTTTGGGAACAAGCAAATATGCTGGTGTTCTAACTCTAGTTTTTTGGAGAGAGACAAGCCAGAGCTTCTGGTTCACATGTCACAGCAAACAATAGAGGGAAAGAACGTACCTGGGTTGTTTAACCACTTCTGCTTGTAGTGACAGCTGTCATGCAGTCTGCACCAGCACACTGCTTCTTTCACAACAACCCTGGATTGTTGTGATGTGCAAACTGAGCCATTGTATAGAAACTGCAAAACATTGGCTATGACAGCGGTAGAAACAAAGTGGACTTGGCATGGTGGGGGGAATGTTACAAGACAGCATTGAGGATTGAAAATGACCATTGATTTGATAGCATGAAAAAGCATCCCTTTTCTCCAATAAAGCAGTACTACGTTATCAAAGATGATTAAAAAAAGTAGAAGGCATAGTGTTAAAGGGCAGACGGCATAGGCATGTGCGCCATAGAAATGTACGAAGACTTGATTTTTGTAGTTTGGCATAAAACAAGATCAGTGAATTGAACCCTATTTGACCATTTACTGCTCTCCCAATGCATTGAAGAGAATCAGGCATAAAAGTGGAAATTGGAAGTGTTATATGTTACTTGCAGGCTCTGCTCTTTTCATAGGTATTTAATATGACTTATTATTGTACGAAAGTAACAATTATTTGAGAATTAAATCTGGAGGAATGTCACTTTACTATTGCTTGGGGCAGATTTACCCCAGTAATCTCTAAAGCAGGGATGGGGAGTTTGATTTTAGTAGCAAAAGAGGCATATGAGTGAGAGGCATATGTACACCGCCCTGAGATCCTTGTGATATAGGGCGGGATGCAAATGTTTGACTAAATGAATAATGAATAAGTAGAATAAGGGTGCTGACCCGTTCCCAGTGGCCATTTCTCAGCTAAGATTTCCTGAATCAAAACATAGAAGCAAAGTGAAACACCTGTAGTGAGGTAAGCTGTGGAGTGGAGAATAATATCCATGTTTGCTCTTTTAAAAAAGTAGGGCTGCTATATTCAATACAATCGGAAGCAGATCTAGGTTTAAAACACCGATCTCCTGCTGTCAAGTCTAGTTTGGCCCTTAATCTCTAGACATTCTTAAGAAGTTCCACCTGAAAAGTCAGCACGATTAACCCCAATTGAACATATATTCTGGAACAAACTGAAACGTCTTTTTTACTGCTTATAAAATCTATCTTCACACAAGGCACCCACTTTCACCTTATACTCTGTCCAGAGATGTATCAGTAGCACAGTAATTATAACTTAAGTCTGAATCTATGTTACACCTTCAAGCTGCTCTTCTTAATTTGAGTGTTTAATATTTTCCAGTTGTATTATTTTGGTTAACCTTTACCACTATTAATGTTGATTTTGTGTCCTACAAGACTTCCCAGGTTAAATGTGATTGAGCATTGCGGTTTACTGAGGACTGAACAGACATTAAAAATAGAGTAAATGGTACAGCTAGGTTACTCAAATTAGATGATTCTGTTTTTAATGTTCAGGCAGTTATTTTATTATTTTTATTATTTATTTTATTTCTAACCGCCCTCTCCATCCAGATCGAGGCAGGGAACAACAATAAATATAAATATACAAATCATAAAATAGATAAACCATAAAACAGATAAAAACAAATACATTATTAAAAACATCTTAAAATTAAACTGGGTAGGCCTGCCGGAAGAGAGCAGTCTTCATGGCTCTCTTAAATTCCAGAAGAATGCTAATTTGTCGAATCTCCTCCGGCAGGCCATTCCACAGTCTGGGAGTGGCAGAAGAGAAGGTCCTCTGGGTAACACTCGTCAGCCTAGTTCTGGCTGACTGGAGTAAATTCTTCCCAGAGGACCTGAGTGTGCGGGGCGGATTTTACGGGAGAAGGCGATCCCGCAGGTAACCTGGACCCAAACCATGTAGGGCTTTAAAGGTAATAACCAACACTTTATACTTTGCCCGGAAACTAATTGGCAGCCAGTGGAGTGATTTTAAGATTGGTGTTATGTGGTCTCCCCTAGGTGTACCGGTGACCAACCTGGCTGCCATATTTTGAACAAGTTGAAGTTTCCGGACTAGGCACAAAGGTAGCCCTATGTACAGCGCATTGCAGAAGTCGAGCCTCGCCGTTACCAGCGCGTGCACTACTGTCTTTAGGTCTTCCAACTCTAGGAAGGGGCATCTGGTGTATCAGCCGAAGCTGATAGTAGGCACTCCTGGCCGTCGCATCTATCTGAGCTGTCATTTGGAGCGACGGATCCAGGAGAACCCCCAAGCTGTGAACACAGTCTTTCAGAGGGGGTGTAACCCCATCCAGAACTGGTTGACACACCTCCAAACCCAGGTTGTGGCCTTTGACAGCAAGCACCTCTGTCTTGTCTGGATTCAGCTTCAGTTTGTTTTTCTTCATCCAGCCCATTACCGCTTCCAAACATTCATTCAGAGGAGACACGCTATCCTTAGCTGACGATGTTGTCGAAGGCATAGAGAAATATATTTGGGTGTCATCAGCGTATTGATAGCACCCCACCCCATGCCTCCAGATGATCTCTCCCAGCGGTTTCATATAAATGTTAAACAGCATTGGGGAAAGGATGGCACCTTGTGGAACACCACATAGCAGCTCCTTCTTTGAAGAGCAGCTATCCCCAAAACTATCATGAATTAACTGATTAAAACATTTACTAAACTATCCTAAACGTAAATGTTTTAATCAGTTAATTAATGATAGTTTTGGAAATACGTGCATTAAATGTTTTGATGTATATTTTATATATTATTTACCATGTTTTTAATATTTCACATTCTCTAGTTCCCTTGATAAAGACCCACATGGAAACATGTTGGAAACAACCAGTACAGCTGTCTCTTGTTTGTCTTCAGTTTCCTGTTTTACAGTTGTTTTTCTGATCCTTATTGCTATTGTTGCACTTCTGGCTCCCTAGATTGTCATGGCTAAGTACCAACATGGGCTTGAAACCAATCTAGCCATGTGCTGTGTAATTAAGTACATGCACGAATGCTTTAGTTATATTTAGTTTTTTATTAAAGTTGCTAGTTACATCAGTTTACTTCGTCTAGAATTGCAGAACTCAAAGACCTTGATTTTACATGGCTCAAATCATGCCATTTTCTATTTTTAGTGTTCCTAGGATACCATGGGCGTTTGCCATGACAGAAGTATGTGGAGTGATTCTCTGCTATATCTGGTTGCTTGTTCTGCTCCTTCACAAACACAGGTATAGTTCTTCAATTGTCCTTAATTTGGGAATAGTAGACAGTCTTGTCTACTGTTCCCAAGACTGTGTGTGTATCTATCATCCACCATTATTCCAGAGAAACATTGAAGAGAAATTGATTCACCATTAAGAGGGAATGCTTAAGTCTGCCCCACACAACTAAGCAGCATGGCTGCTTGAAACAGACTCTGATGAGAGTACTCTACATGGTGAGGTGTTTGTGTGCAACTGTTTGCCAGGTGCTTCATTCACCTTGGCAAAACCAATGAGTGTGTGCTGTGGAGTGGCAAAACTGTGGCAGACTTGTGTGGCGAGCTGCAGCATGCTGCTTATTTCATGTTGAGCCCAATGTATTTCTGGCCTTGATTTGTATTGGTGTGAAGAAAGATAGCATGCCATTGGCACATGTGTCTGAACTGCTGCTGCAGACAGTTTCAAGAGGTGTTTGTGCTGCTTGAGGCTTGTCAAGATTCTAGCATAGATGTGAGTTTGGTGCCTGCTAACAAATTAGAGCCCTGCAGAGATGTGACTTTAACCATAAAGCCTGCACCTGGTAAGAGATTATGCTAATCTGAGTTCACCTGATGAAATGTGCATGTTTGCCATCAACATAGCACACAATACTTGTAGACAGGGGTTCACAATTTTTGGTTGTCCTTGATTAGCCAAGTCAAGTTATGGACACCTGCCCCTCCCCTTGTCCATGACCTGGTACTGTACCTGCAGTTGAGGTCAAGAATAATCCCTTGCTCCTCTCCAGGTTCGGACCTGGATTGTGACAAGGATTTGTTTTGCCTCTGTGCTTCCAAGGGATCAATTCTGGTTTGTAAGGTGTGCATAAGACACAGTTTCCTGGTTCAGATGTCACTGCAAACTGACATCTGGACCATTTGGAATGTCATACATTACAACTCAAGGTGTAGGTGAAGCCTCTCCTTAAAAGGTGTGGCAGACTTTTCTTATGTGTTTGAAATTAGACTGATCTCACTGAGATTATGTTGTACAATTAAAATACTTGATTGGTCGATTGATTTGAATCTTTCCTCCATGTTCCCCCAAAAGTGCTTTCCAAGTACATCTCCACAAGATGGATATAATGCAGTGGGAAACTACTTGTCCAGAACAAAACAAAGGTTTTGATCCTAAAATAAGTTGACTAAGGACAGCCCTGTAAGGAAAGCATCTTCTTTTTTTTTGTGGGATGGGCGCCTTCCTGTACAATATGGGATGGGTTATGGAGGGTTCCTGGAGAGGGGAAACTTGCCTTCCATGAACTTCGTAGGATCATACCTCAATAATCAAAATAATTTTTGTTGCTTTTTTCTAGATCTATCCTTTTACGACGATTATGCAGTCTTATGGGTACTGTGTTCTTGTTGCGTTGTATTACAATGTTTGTGACCTCACTGTCCGTGCCAGGCCAACATTTGCAATGTTCTGGAAAGGTAAACCAACACTTCCCTTCTCCTCCTCTCTCCATCCTCCCTGCCTTGTTACATCATCTTACCTCTGCTACAATATGGAACAGGATTGCACTTCTGTCAAGCAATTTAGGGACATAGGAGGCGTTCTTTTACCTGGTTAGGCTATTTGTCTGTCTAGTCTGAGTCTGACAGCAAGCTTCAAGGTCTTGAGCAGAGGTCTTTAACATCCCTTTTAACTTATCCCTGGCATATCATCCCCTGAATATGTCAGGGATTGAAGTGGAGATCTCCTGCATTCAAAGCATGTACTCTACCTCTGTTCCTTCACTCACCCAAATTCAGCCCTACTATATTGAAGGCGGATGGTTGAACTTTGTATTTTTAGACCGATATAAAGGTCCAGGGGAAATATATTTAGAAGAGAAATATATTTAGTACATCCATATGCAGACAGTGCCCATGGTGACAAATTCTGCCACTGTGATATTACTTTGTGACAAAATATGAGTGGGATTTCTTGATGTTGATGAGTATACCATAAAGCCTGCAAAACAATTTTAGATAGTAGCTCACTCTGTCTTATGGACTCAGGGGCACGAATTGATCATAAGCTACCTATTTCAGGCTTGAATTAATACTGCTTAAAATAGTATTCCTCAGAAGCTCATGATCACAAAACCTCTCCTCAGCCATGAACACACTAAGTAGTCTTAGCAAGCTGCTATATTTTATCCGTCCATATACAATATAGCAGCGGGAGGGGGACAACCTCAGACCCAGGGGCCAAATTTGGCCCTCCTGGAGTCCCAATCCAGCCCTCTGGAGTTCCCCCAGAAGGCTATGCCCCCTTCCCCTGGTCCTTTCCCCTGGCTCCACCCCGTTTCACCAGTCGCTGATCATTTGTTCGTTTTCAGGCTTTTGTCAATCCCCTCCCCCCCCCCCCCCCCATTCTGAAAGGTTGAAATGCCTCTCCTAAGGCTATGCTACTGGCAAGAACATTTAAGCTACAATGTGCAGGTAATATTTGTATTTTTGCCTCCACCCCTTTTGCCTTTAGCCCTTCCCACCACTGGGATGTGGTCCTCAAGAGCTTTTCCAAAATTGAATTTGGACTATGGGCTGAAAGAGGTTCCCCCACCCCCCGCCGTATGGGAATTACAGAGTTGTGCAGAATATTGAGAGAATGTATTTGAAGGGCTATGAACACTTTAAAATGCTACATACTATGTTAAATATTTATAAAGCAATAAATCGTTCAGGCTCGAGGGTGATTAAAATATCAAAGGCTGTGTAAGTATGTAGGTCTTGTTCAACTTGATTATATGTTATGCACATTCACAGATGTATGTATGTATGTATGTACAGAGTGTATTTAGGACATGATAGGTTTTATATTGAGTAGTAAAATCTGGAAAATATTTTAGGCTGAATATCTTGTGGATGCCAATGCTTGGAGTGTTCCCTGTGGGAATAGGCCAAATCCTATAGAACTGATGGCTGGTATGCATTTAAGCATTAGATCTAACTATACCAAACATACTGAAATAAAACACAATCTATATTTATATTATTTATGGAAAGTGGAGAGGGGAAGAGTGATTTTTTAAAAAGTTGGTAGATCTTCTCAGGTATTCTTAATGTTTCCCTTTAATGCTTTGTTCTAGTTGTATGACAATGTATGGGCAAAACTTCAGCGAGCCTTTGCCATTTGGAGTGGGTTTGGCATGACCCTAACAGGAGTACATACCTGTGGAGACTACATGTTCAGTGGCCATACTGTTGTCCTGACTATGCTAAACTTCTTTGTCACTGAATGTAAGTACAGCATTGAAATGGCATATGATAGTCGGTCTCATGAATCTAATGTCACTACTTCCACGCTTCTTTTTGCATCTTGTACTACTGCAAGCTTTTTTGCTATGAAGAGTAAAGGTTTCAGGGAGAAAATAGGTTTCAATTTTTTAAAAAAGGAAACTAGCAGAGGTTGACTCAATTATTATGGAAAGCAGACTTAGACAAGAACTATTGAATGCTGGATGTTCAAAGAACTTGTCATTCATGTTTTAAAAGTGCAAGGAAATAGGAGCAAAGGTCAATATTTTAGTCTCAGACCAGTCTTGATCAAGGTATTGATGCCATGTGAAATTTATATTTTATTGGTGTGCAGAACAATATGAATATCATAAATATCATTTACTCATGTATGGTGCCTAGTTACTGCTGGTGCTCTAGAAAATAAATCATAAGTCAAAAGTAAGACCCAGGGCATGCTGTCAGGCTTACAGTTTAAGACACACAAGGAAAGAGAAGTGGTGGATAAACGTATAGGAGGGAGATCATTTTGAGGATGCAGTAAAGGGCAGGCAAGTTATTATTAAATACAGTGTGATCTATGTTGGTCTTTCTTTTGCTGATATTCTTGATGAGAAGAATGGTAGTAACCTCCAGACAGAGTTTGATCCTCTGGTACAGCGGTGTGGGACCTGTGGCCTTCCAGATGTTTCTGTAGTACATCATCCCTGACAGTTCGCTGAGGCTGATGTGCCTTGGAGTTGAATAACATCTGGAGGACCATACATTCCTCACCCCTAGGGTGACTAGGTTTGTTTTTCCCTTACCCTCTGCTGCTGTGTGATAATTAACAGTTGCAGCAGAATATACCAAATGTCCTAGTTAGCTATCTGTCCAGAGCATGCCTTTGTCATAACATTATGTAACATCAGAAATGATGATTGTTTGAATCAGGTCCAGGTTTCCTGCGGGATTTCCTTCTCCCGTACAATCCACCCCGCATGCTCAGGTCCTCTGGGAAGAACCTACTTCAGTCAGCGAAAACTAGGTTGACAGGTATTACCCAGAGGACCTTCTCTTCTGCCGCTTCCAGACTGTGGAATGGCCTGCTGGAGGAGACTTGTCAACTTAACAGTCTTTTAGAATTTAAGAAAGCTATAAAGACTAATCTCTTCCAGCAGGCATATCCAGTGGAATTTTAGAATGTTTTTTAGGATGCTTTATTGCTATTTTAATAATGTGTGCCATGTTTTTAATCAGTTTTATGTATTTTATCATATTTTATATTCACTGCTGTTCCTCGCCTCGATCCAAATGGAGAGGCGGGTAAGCAATAAAATTATTATTATTATTATTATTATTATTATTATTATTTTTACTCTACCCTCCTCTTTAGATACACCAAGAAGCTGGAACTTCTTGCACACTTTGTCCTGGGTGCTGAATCTCTTTGGAATCTTCTTTATTTTGGCTGCACATGAACATTACTCCATTGATGTCTTCATTGCCTTCTACATCACCACAAGACTATTTTTGTACTATCACACACTGGCTAACACAAGAGCCTATCAACAGAGCAGGAGGGCCAGGATCTGGTTTCCCATGTTCTCTTTTTTTGAATGCAATGTAAATGGTACAGTTCCAAATGAGTATTGCTGGCCCTTCTCAAAACCAACTATAATGAAAAGATTAATTGGCTAAAGAGCACCAGATTTAATTCACATCTGCGTGAAGTATTTTTCACTAACTTTGTTCAAGAACAGTTGGATGAAAACAGTTTCTTTTTCCCTTTGTGACCTTCTTTGGCCTTCTTTGTTCTCTCTCAGCTGCAAGACTAAGAGATGCACCGGTTGCCATTTCTTAAATATGTAGGCAAAGTTGTAAGAAAGTTCTGCATGCATGTGGCAAAGTTATAACTTGTTCATTTGGAAGACTTCAAATTGTCCTTTGCTGAGGGAGTGACTTTGGATCTAGACAACATCAAGAATTACCTAGTTAGTTATTGTGTCTCAAACAAATACTAACGCAAGTGTCATACTTCTAAAATAACTGCCCAATGAGAATAAGGTGTATGTGGGGAGGGAAACGGGGAGGGAAACATTCGCCTGATGAAAACAGCCCCAAAGAAATTCATGCTGTGTGTGGTGTTACGAGAGGGGCAAAGTAACTGCCTCTGGGGCAGAGTAACAAAATAACAACCATTGACTTTGGAATAAAGGATATCATGCTGTTCTACCGTCCACAGGTTTTCCTTGTTTACATTTTAGTAAAGTGGTAAGAAATAAATATTTTATCTCTTAAAACGAGGTTGATTTAGTTTTCGTGCCACAACTCTTTCAACATAGTATTAAATACTTACTTAAATCAATACATACTTTTAAAATGCCATTTTTAGAAAAATAATATCATTAAATTTGGTCAATAGGAGGCAATGTCTCATTGAACAAAGGAAAGATGTGATGTTTTTATTGTTTTTATTTTTTTGTTGAAGCAAATGGCAAGGCATTGGACAGTAGTGTTTTTTTCCGAAATATTGTTAATAGCAATCTTTTTTTCTCCCCTTCACTACAATAATCAAATGATTCTCATTCTGCTCCTTGTAGCATGGGCAGATATTGATATTTAATTGGCTGGCTGAGAAACTTCTGACAGTGTTGTCAATAAATGCTTTATCCTGATTCTTCTTACAAGTTAAAAACTATCTTAATCAGCTTAACCTTTGTGGTAAGTATCACTTTTTTCAGAGAGTAACAATTCTTACAATTGTTAAAAGAATAATGAATAGAACTGGAGCTTAACATTTTAGGAGTCTTACAAGCATAGCACACAGCACTTGGCAGCCATGCAACCCCCCTATTTTTTTTCTGTGATATCTAGCTTTCATAGAAGTTACTCAGGTTTGCACTTAATCTTTTGAACCATTTGTTTAATTGAAATTTGTACTTGAAATGCTTAGAAAGGACCATTTAATTTAAAATCATAATGGTTATGAGCACAGTGATTTAAGAGTGAGTTCACATTGCATTATTTTGAAATAGTGTAAATGTTTACAAATCCAGCACAACCTGTTCATGCTTTGGAGTAACTTTCAATTTATGTATTTATTTCCCTGCCCAGACAATTGGGCATTAAAAGGCTGTGAATGTTTTCAGCCTTGTAATTTCAAAGTCTCCAATCACACAATACATGTGGACAACTTAAAATTATAAACTTGGTGTTAAAAGTTGTGGGCTGTAAGCAATACACTTTCAGATATAGAAAGCCTGTGCAATACATACATTTCCTGTAATACAGAATCGTAAATCACCCATCTTGTATGATGAAAACGATTTAGATAATTACACTGAATTTGTATGTGGAGGTTAGATGACTTAGTGTTGCCACTGGCAGCCAGTTATACCCCTTTCCAATGCCTCTCGCTGGTAACTAAATTTCTCTATCGTCAACAGTTACTAATAGGTTCTAAAGAGAAGCAAAGGGTGTCTACTTTATTGCCTTCGCTTCCAGAATGGGATAGGCAGTATAAGCTTTTATTTCTGGTTCTGTGTTAAGCATTACTGCACATAGATTAATAATAATTGCTGCAGAAATGCACAGGCCATTACATCGAACAGTATTCAAGAAATGTTTCCAAAAATGTACAGAACTAGAAATAAGTGTAGTTAAACGTGCAAATTTGCACATTTAGAAGTATTTGCAGATTAGAACATTGTACATCTTCTAGGAATATTTAATGTTACTACAGTAATACTGTATTTATACACATTGAAATGACCACTTCAGTATCTTTATGTGCCACTTTAAAGGGAAAATATTCTTATATTAGAGCATGCCTTATTCTACACAAATCGCAGTATATTGCAGAGTCAACACTCAGTAACTGAATACATATTATAAATCCACTCCTTTATGTGTTAGCTCTTAAGTTATACAGGACAGCTAATATGCATTGATTGGTTTCTGAAGAAATTAGACAAGAGGTAGTCTGCCAGTATACCCAAATGCACCATTGTTTCTTTGTCACCAAGTCAGAAGCAATCTCTCTACCAACTGCAATGACAGCCTTTTAAGAACGTTTACTTTGGTAAATACTAACTTGCACATTTTGTTGCATTTTGAATGAGATAATGTTTCTTTCAGGACTGTCTCCTTCCCCCAGCCGCACATCTTCGCGTTTACTGGATCTTTGCTTCCCATGGAACCACCTTTCGAAGCACATAATGTTGGTGGTTTAAAATAAATTTCAGTAAAATATAATTGGGAATTCAAGACAGAGGCAACCTCTCCTTAAGTTTGCAGTTCCTTTTGTAAAGGAAAAAAGACCACACCTAACAAAATGTATTGAGAAGTTTACAGTTCAGATCTACATTACATTGTAAGCAGTATTAGATTGTCAGTTCAAGTAGAAACAGTGACTCCAATCCAGTAATAGCGCAATAACTATATTGGAAGCAGTGGAACCTAATATGCAGTGACCTGGTTCATATGTAACGGCAGCAAATTATAGGTTAATTCATTCACAATTTGCTAAGGTTGCATGCAGCTGCTATCTTGAATATGCAACCTTTGATCAGCCTGATTGGAGGTTATTTTGTGACGTGTAAACCTAGACACTATGGGTTAATTGTGGGTTACACAACTCAAGATGGGATGGAGAGGTGTTAGTAAAGTGTTAGTAAAGCAGACTGATTGGAGTTGAAAATATGACCGATCCCAAACAGTAACCAGAGTACTTTAGGTACTTATGGATAATAAACTTCTTCATTTTGCTTTACTCGTATACTTTAGCCTGAGGTTAGGGTCATGTGAGATATTTCTACCTGCTTTTGGCATCGAACACGGCCCTACGTTAAACTTGTGAGTAGGTGAAATATGTTAGGGAACCATCTATAACACTATAAATTATAATTTGATAAATGCATTTGATTTTTGGGTTATTGCCCTGATACTTAATTGAGAAATGGAAAACTTATCCATTACTCAAAATCTATGTGTGCAAAGGCTTGTTTTTAATTAGCAGAATTTGATGTGTTAATTATACACACTACTATCTAGGAATGAGCATGGCTGAAATTATTGTATCGTTATCGGAAATTCCAATATGAACAATTTAGGATCTGATCATATCGGGGGGTACCCGGATTTGATTGGATCCGATATCTGATAAATATCGGAAGTTTGGATCCGATTACGGTGTTTTCCCCATAGGTTTGCATGGGGGAAAGAAAGCTTTCCCCCAATGCAAGTCTACGGGGAAAAACACTGGGCCGGCACTCCCTCCCTCCCCCCACTCGCGCTCCTTACCCGCCGTCGTCATCCAGTGCTGCTGCCCGCTTGGTACTGCGAAACAGGCTTTTTGGCCTGTTCCTCAGTACAGCTACTTGCCGAGTGTTGATGTCATCACTCGGCGTGTAGTTGTGCTGAGGAACAGGCCGGAAAGCCAGTTTAGCAGTAGTATGGGGTGGCGCCGGCAGCAGGAAAGGCCACAGGTAAGGGGGGACCCCTGGGGATCCCTCCCTCCCTTCCCTCCCCCACTCGTGCTCCTTCCCTGCAGACTTCCCTTCTGCCGCCACCCCGTACTACTGCTGAACAGGCTTTTCAACCTGTTCCTCTACAGAGTATCACCAAGTGATGACGACATCACTTGGCGCTTGTCTGTACAGAGGAACAGGCCGAAAAGCCTGTTTAGCAGTAGTACAGGGTGGTGGCGGTGGTGGCAGGTAAGGAGCGTGAGTGGGAGGAAGGAGGGAGTGCTGGCCCAGTGTTTTTTCCCATAGGCTTGCATTGGGGAAAAGCTTTCCCTCAATGCAAGCCTATGGGGAAAACACCTGAAATGGCGGTCCGAATATCCGATATGTCCGATATGGATATCGGATCTGATCAGATAGGGCCACCTGAGGAAATGTTCATTATCGGTAATCGGATGTCCAATAACATCCTTATTGGTTCATTATCGGATATTGGACCAATACGATACACATCTCTACTACTATCCTCCAGCTATTTATTTGGAGTAACCCAACTAACAGTACTTATTGAAATTGTGAGACTATTCATTTAATAAAGGAAAGTGCATGCTATAACTACAAAGCTATCCTCCATGTGTTGAATTGTGTAACATTTCAGTGCAGTAAGGACATTGTAATGGTAGTGGGATGGGTATAATCTTAAAATATTACATGTTCTTTCAGTAGGAAACTGGGAACATTTGGACTCCTGGACAAATTGGTTCTGGTCTGCCAAATCTGGACTGAATCTAGAATAGATCCTCAGCTCCAACTCTGTCTGAGGATGTCCCTAGGCCACTTTAAACCCCTCTGGGTATAGCCAGGGTGACATGGGGTCACTGCCACCATAGTGCAGGCCTCTATGTATTCCCTGAGAGGCCTAACCTGGCCTGAGGAAGTCCCATTTAAAGACAAACAGCTGTTTAGTTCTACAGCCATATTTCTTCAATCATATGTTAAATGCAATTGTTGCATTTTGTAACCAGGTAGAGAAGCAAACAGTGGTTGCTCTAAAGTGGTTGATGTGGTGGTTAACTTGGTGCGTAGCACAGACCTTTTACTTTTGATCTCTCGTCTGCCTCTAGAGAATATTGTGTTATTTGAAGGCTTGAATGTTCCTATTGTGGAAAAGTTGAAGCACAGTTGTTGTGTAAATAAAGATGGAGTTTGCTCAAATTTGAACCCAGATTTAATTTATATTGTTTTGTATGTGTTGTATTAAACTATTGAAGCACTAAATCCAAGATAAATTAAAAAAATTAATGACTAATCCTGTGTCAGAAATATTTTTACCTAGTCATTTGATGAAGCCTAATCCAATTCTACAGGTCAGTACTCTAAGCCCAGCCTTTACAGGGTCTGAAATAGCCATTTCAAAACTATAAGAGAACAATTTTGGGGCTGACTGTGACTTAATTTCTTGAAAGTTTCTGTGAGTCAAATGTACCCACCTACAGAGAATGCTGCCTTCTTCTGCCTCTGCAAGTTTTGCTGCTCTGGCCTTTCTCGTTTCTTTCTTCGCAGGTTGGTTAATTCTGCTACATGTCTGCAATGGGTGTGATTGAATCATTCCGTTTCTTTTGCTGGGTGACACAGCAGTGCTACCTGCCCTCAGGAGACGTCTACCACTGGTGTATATTACTGCTAGGGACCAGATCCTACTACTTACAACTTATAAGCATGTCAGATGATGTGCAGGAATGACTCCCTAAATTAGCATTTCATGCTTTGTGACATGCAGGGTTTGGGACTAAACCTCTGCTTAAATAAAGTACCCCATAGTTTTAAAGGTTGCTTTTGTCTTCCACTTTGTACGTGTTGATTATGCATTGAACATCAACAGGACCTCCAGTCTCAGAATTGCCTGTGGTTGGCAGTTTTAAAATTGCTCACTGGCTAATATATTTGATCTAGTTGCCAGATTGCATAGATCTTAACAGATGTCACTCTCATGAATTACTAATTTTATAAAACGTAGCAAGAGCATTTTGTCTAAACCTAATTCCAATACTGGCTTAAAGGGCCAAAACCAATACCACTAATTAGATTTAGGTTGTCATCCAATGATCGAGACAACAGTTGGGCATGTGCAAAATGCATGTGAAGTACGAATGCTCCTTGATTTTCAGCTGAGAACTGATCATGTTTGCAAGTGAATTTGTATTTGCAGCAGATTTAAACCACAGCATGCATCCAAGATCTACCCAAGCACCCTTTGACTGCATTAGAAAAATCAACCCAGACAGCTGTTCTACTATCATCTGTATTCACAAGGGCAGCTGCTGCACTCATCAATGTTACATGGTTCTTCTTTTGAAAGCAATACTGAAATATATGTATTGAGGTAGAGGAGACAGAATATGCTGGGCTCCTATTTACCCTCATGATACTCCTGATTTGCCTCTCTCTAAGACAGGATAGACAACTGGGTGCCCTCCAGATGTTTTGGCCTACAATTTGCATAAGCTCCTCAGCATGGCCATTGGTTGGGGATTATGAGAGTTGGGGTGCCTCTACAAGAGCGATTTAAAGCTCTTTCAAGGCGCATTACAGATTTTACCTCTACAAGAGTGGAGCGCAAATCGGGGGTTGAGGCGCTTTTTACCTCCGATTATTCGCATGATCAAATGCGCATTAAATAGCAACTTAAAATCTACCGCGGGTGTTAAAGCACCTTATGGCCATGTAAACATGCGATTCTCTGCATGTAAAGAAATTTAAAGCGTGTTTCATACAGCCTGTAATGCGCTTCACCGCCTCCATGAATAGGTATTAGGAGTAAATGTGCTTATCTGTATATGCGCATAATCGAGCAACCAGGCATCAAAGCAAAATCTTGTAGAGGGGACCTGCGAAGTTCAAAACATTTGGAGGGCACTAGGTTGCCTACTCCAGGTTTTAGGATGGGAATTGGTCTGTTTTAGCTGCAAACCTAAGTGCCATGGGGAGTAAGTTTCATTTAACTCAATGGGACTTACTGCTGAGTAACCATGCAGAGAATTGCTCTGTTGTATTACAGTTTTATGTATCTACTAGAAACCAAAGGCCACACTTTTAACCAACTGCTATCACTCCCCTTATTTTTATTGACCATTTTCATCTTTTCCACTCTTCCTTTCTCTGGCTGGCTCTACTATTCTGTGGAGAGTGTTCTTACTCCTACTTTTCTAGGCTCCTCTGCTTCCTTTACCTGTTCTTCCTCAAATGCCTCTCTCTTCTTCCAGTTGCTGTGACTTCTGCCTGTACACTGAGGCTGTTTCTCAGCCTGTTGTTTAGCGCTCCCTTTGTCCTCTGCCCATTAGGCACCATTTTGCTACTAAGCTTCTCTATGTCATCAGTGCTGCTATGTGAACTAATTGCTATGTGAAGTTTCAGCACCAACAGTCCTTGTCCACAGGGGGACCAGGTGGGTAACAACCCTCTGCAACCAAAGTACACCATAAATGCTTCATGAACTCCGTGGCTGCAATCAAGCACAGTTGATTTCACTAGGGTAAAGCATGCCGAACTCTGACAGATTATTACCAGTAAATCTAAAATTATATGTAGTATGCAAACACCTTAGACAAATTGATGTGTCATAAGCTTTGGTGAAGTAGAACTTACAGTGGTAGTTTCATGGAGCAGCACATATGTATTTAAGTTTGTCAGTGTAGAGGGGAGGAATGTAAACGGATGTTTATGTGTTTCATTAATTCATCTTAAGTCCCCATGTATTCCACAGGAAGCCTATATGTGTTTAAGGTTCCACAATATTCTTTGTTTCTGCTTTAACAGACTAAGGGTGCCTCTCTACAACAGCGATTTAAAGTTCTTTCAAGGTGCATTACCAAATTTACCTCTACAAAAGCAGAGCGCAAATCAGGGGTCCAGGCGCGTTTTATCTCCAATTCGCATTTTTGAATGCGCGTTAAATAGCAACTTTTAATTTACAGCGGGAGTTAAAGCGCCTTATGGCCATGTAAACATGTGATTCTCCACATGTAAACAACTTTAAAGCGCGTTTCATACAGCCTGTAATGCGCTTCACCGCCTGGCACCTACTTTGCACTCTTTTCATCGCCCGGTGAAGACCTTTTTATTCTCCCAGTATTTTAACAGTTAAATTAACTCAATTTTAATCCTTGCTGTTTTAAATTTCTATTTTAATCTGTATTAATTCCTGCTGCTTGGTTTTATTTTAGTTGTGTTTTTATATTGTATGTTATTTTGTGTTTTTAGATTGTGGTTTGTTTTATATTTTTAAAATGATTTCATGGTTTTAATTTTTGTGAACCGCCCAGGGACCTTCGGCTATAGGGCGGTATAAAAATGCAATAAATAAATAAATAAATAAATTGTGAGTAGGTATTAGGAGTAAATGCGCTTATCCATATATGCGCATAATCGGGCAACTGGGCGTCAAAGCGAAATCTTGAAGAGGGGACCTAACACAGCTACCATTCTGGGATGCAGTATATATGCTACCTTACTTCTAGACCTATCCATAATTCTGCAAACAGAACTCTTACATCACCTCCAAATATCTTCACTGTCACAAATGTTTCAAAGCTGGGATGTGATCACCAGGCATTCCTTTCAATGTGCCCTCTTGTTCGAACTGTAGCATTGATGGCATCCTTAAGAAGGATGCTCTCAGCTGCCTAGGAAGCAAGAAGACAAAAATACAAGGAGCAACTGAGTACTGCCTGGCTGCCGTTTCTGTCTTTTCTTCCCAAGTGGAATCATTCATAAAGGTGGGCAAAGGGTGTCTTACACCTGCATCGACACGTATGTCAAAGTGACAAAAGAGAGTGATGAAGCCAAATACAAATAAAACCATAGAAAATACACAGAAAATGCATTATTCAAAATAATGCTAAAACCCAAGGTGTTTCAGGCACTGTAGCCTTTGGGGGGAATGGATGACAGACATGTTAAACCAAGGTTAGGCCGCTAACCCTTTTCAGCAGATTCTGGGAGACAAAGTGGCAAGCGACTAGGTGCCTGAGAAGAGAGGAGGCTGAAATCTCCCCAAATGCACATTTTCATGCTTTAGCCTATGGGAGGAATGCACATTTCTTGCTGGTGTTTCTTTAATTTTTTTTACATATTTTTCTATGACTAAATTTGCATAAATTTTCAGAACGTAAATAAAAATGGTCTGCAAGTTCGTAGAAGCCGTGCAACTTGGGAGACACCAGTACATTGTGGAATCTCGGTTCAGATTCATAGAAATCTGAACTCCTTTGATCCCTTTGCGGATTTCTCTGACATCCCTATTCCCCCCCCACACACACACACCACCTATCTGCCACTTGAGGTGACTGCCTCACTCTGTGTAATGGTAGGGCCAGCCCTGAGAAGCATAATAATATTAATACATAACGTTTATTTTATGTTAATAACACTTGTGTTGAAAATGCTATTGAGGATATACTCAGTGGCAAGCCCAGGTTGGCTACTGTGTGTTGACTACCAGATCATAAGGACGAATGCTTCAGAGTTGTGCAGCTGCTGAGGAAGTGTGTCTACACGGTGTGTGCACATTCACAATTTGTACTCGCCACATGGGGGCAGCATTATGAAGGCCCTTTTCCCTGTCTGTAAAAGAAAGTAATCCAATTGGGTGCAGGAAATCATTCCTAATATACCATTAAATGAATTCCAATGTGCATAATCCTCTTTATTGCAGACAGATATTTCTACCTGAGAATGATTTTCAGTCATAAAATTATCTTCCCTGATAAAGCTATTTCACCTCGCATCATTTTGAGACTTGTTGAGCATCACCTTCTCCATTTGCAATTACAGAATTCACCAATAGACATAGATGGGATATAGTCTTTTATAAAGCAATCCTATACATTTCTACTCAGAAGTAAGTCCCAGTGAATTCAAATCAAATGCTTTATTAACAGCCAACAGACAATAAAACAATAGGGGTTACTAGGGTGACCTTATATAAAAGAGGATAGGGCTTCTGTATCTTTAACAGTTGTATTGAAAAAGGAATTACAGCAGCTGTCATTTTTTTGCATGTAGTACCTGGCGAAATTCCCTCTTCATCACAACAGTTAAAGCTGTAGGAGCTATACTAGAGTGACCAGAGGGCAGGGCTCCTGTAGCTTTAACTGTGGCCCATCCTGCCCTCTTCCTGGTGGAAGGCAACCAATTGCCAGTTGCCTTTCACCAGGGATTGGCCCCAGAGTGACGTCAGATGGCGGAAGGGATGTATTGTCATTGCTCCGATTGAAAAAGTTGGGGTAAATCCCTGACTTTTTCAATCTGCAGATTCATGGGAAAGCCCCATGGTGGCTGCTATGCAGAGCAGTTCCGCAGCCACCACCAGGCTTTCCCCATGTATAGACAGCCTCTGGGTAATTGGAGAGCCTCTGCCAGGAACAGAAGTAGTGATCCTGTATCTTTAAGAGCTGCACAGAAAGTAGAACTTCAGGTGTGGCTTTTACCATCAGAAGGCTGCTGGGATAGAAGCTCACTTAGTGGACTTTTCTCTCACTGAAAATATTTACATTTCAGTCTTAAATGGATTTATTGGAGGTAAGCCCCATTGATTTTAATTTTAATTACTTCCAAGTAAGTATGCTTCTGACTGTAGCCTGATGCTATGCCAAGGTACTCAGCAGTAAGTCCCACTGAGTACAGTAGAACACTGCCAGGTACGTATGCATAGGATTGGAGTCTGTAAATTACAGGAGTTCTCTCAGGGTTTGGCAACTCTAAAGAGGGAGCTATAACTTTGCAAACCAAATTATATTTTGATTTATACATGAGTAGGCTGAATTGGTGCATGCTTACTCTTAATTAGGTTCTACTAAGTTCAACAGGATTTACTTCCAAGTAAATGGTTTAGGATTGCATTAGATGATTACGTGAGTTTAAAACTCCTGTCCCTCCCAGTGGTTTATTAGTTTTCAGGAGATGGTTGGTTGTTATTTAACCTTCTTCTATTTACAACTGTTCCCTAAATTCCTTTTTAAGACAGAGGATTTAGAGCATATCTTCCTCACTAGAAAGAGGCAGTAAAAAGCCCTTTACCCAAGTACTAAAGTTTATCACTCTGGCAAATTTAGAGGCTTCAATCAAGTCAGACTATGTTGAAGGAACTAAAACACTGCAACATTTTATTTTATGTCAGGAAAAAACTGTCTTCCTTTGTGTTGTAGGGGGGACAGGTGGAAATGATGATAGAAAAGCAAAAGAAGAAAAAGAGAGGACATAAGCGATCAAGTAAAGACAAACATATATGTGAGTACAATCTTGATCCCAATAATAACAAGGGGAGCTTCATTATCATTCTTAATGTGGCATGGGGTGATGAGGTTAGGCTTTTTTGGTGGGGGCTAAGGGCTGATCTTCTTACCACTTTAGCTCTACGGAAGTTGGAGGTAGCATGAGAAAATTAATGGCTTGTACACACCCTTACTCTCCTAGGGCTTTTCTATATGCTGTATAGACTCCACAGTATTGTGATATTTCCCACAAAGCTGCATGTTTTCGTTGTCCCATTTTACCATGGGTTTTTACTTTGCTCCGATATCACACTTTTGTTTGTATGTGGTGTCTTCTGTTCTGGTTAAGAGAGTGGGTGTAGTTAAGGGGGCAGATCCCAGTGCAGTGTAAGTGTGAGAGTGCAGGGTAGGGGATGGATTAGTAATGGCCACAATGTCAACATTAAAATCTGATTCTCAAATGAAAATAAGGACAGAGTCTTTCTACACTACTGCTTTAAAATGGTTTATAACAGTTTTAAGACAGTTTAAAACTGTTATAAACCGTTTTAAAGCAGTAGTGTAGATAGGCTCTTAGTATGTATAATAACCAAGACCCCCTCTAGAAGGATTCGCTTTGGCGCCTGGCTGCCTGATTATGCGCATATTCGCGGAAGTGCATTTACTCCTAATACCTCTGTACGAAAGGCGGCGAAGCGCATTACGGGTCGACCGAAACGCGCTTTAAACTTGTTGACATGCGGAGAATCGCATGTTTACACTGCAGTAAGGCTCATTAACTGCCGCCGCAAATTAAAACTTGCAGTTTAACGCGCATTCGATAATGCGCATAACCGAATAGATAACGTGCCTCAACTCTCGATTTGCGCCCCGCTCATGTAGAGGTAAAATTTTTAATGAGACTTGAAAGAGCTTTAAACCTCTCGTGTAGAGGCAGCCATACATTCAATGAACTGTAGTTGTGCAGCTGCAGGCTTTCAAAGCTGCAATGTTGTGTGGAGTTGCCAGAAAACAAACAAAAAGTGCTTTGGGGGGTTTTCAGTCACTTGATATTTGCGGCACATTACCACTGTGTGTCAACAGCGCTGTGAATTTGCTTAGCTGGATAGCCCACGGTCACTCCTGCCATGTAATACTATCGTTGCCACTTCTCAGCAGTGACGTTGCAAGTTTTTGAGGGAATCAGGAGCAAATGTGGCGCCGTATAGACACCCACCCACTTCAAAGGTGCCTGTTTGAGAAGTGACTCTCTCCCCTGTATCTTACAACTGGCTATGCTAATATAAATCCTTCTTCCTGTACCTTTTATAGTTCCGACATGAACAGGTCTAATTAGGAATTGTATGAACATGTCCCACACACTCTCAAACCGTTTGGAAGCAGCATGCAGGGCAGCTGGCAAACTGGGCAATCTGCATAAGTAAGGTGATAATCTTATACCAACTTTCCGTTTAACTCAATGGGACTTGCTTCTGCAGCAACAGGTACAAGATTGGATTGTAAGGGTGCTGTTTCAAAGGAGGAAGTGGGACAGGACTCTAAGGCCTGCTCTTGGGTATATATCCAAGATTGTGAAAAACAAAACCCAGTGTATTTTCAGACTGTTTATTGTTGTTATTTGGATTTGTGTGTGTTCTTTTTATACCTCATGATTATGGGAATGTTAGCAGTACTTCTTTTAGAGCAACAGGATTTGGTATGTGTACCTGGTACAAAAAGCATTGCCATAAATACTAGCCTTGCCCCCCAGTGACTGTTTGTACCATTATTTGGCTTAGATTCTCAGCTTTCAGTTAAAAAGCAAACATCAAGTTTCTAACCCTTGTAGAACCAGAGATACATGGCAAAATGTGCTCAGTTTGCTCTGTTGTTTTATGAAAAGTCGCCTATGCTACCACCTTTCAGTGTTTTTAGCCTATCACCTGGTTCAGATGATCAGCAGGAAAAACAATGTGGTATGGGTTGTTGCTCCCATGTGTGCCTTTCATGTGACGTAACTACCTGCACTGTGTCACAGGTTGCCATGGCTTTTTGTAGGGGTTGTGGGTTGGGTTAGAAGCTATCCCTGCTGCACCGTGCACCAGGTTCGGGCAACGTGGCAACCCACAATGCTGTGCAGGTAATTAGGTAAATGCTTGTTATGGGAATAGCATGTCAGGGGAGGGGAAACAACCCATACTGCCTTGTTTCCCCCGCTGATCATGTGAATTCAGCTACTG
The DNA here is from genome assembly GCA_029215795.1 of Anniella stebbinsi. Taxonomy (NCBI): domain Eukaryota; kingdom Metazoa; phylum Chordata; class Lepidosauria; order Squamata; family Anniellidae; genus Anniella; species Anniella stebbinsi. The sequence goes on from JARDYH010000002.1 coordinate 248,415,838, forward strand.
AGTAAAGATACAACAGTGACTGATAACATTAACCATAGAGATAAAAAGTTTAGTGACCCATTGTGTAGAGAAGGGGCTTCCTAGCTTATACGGAATGAATTTTGGGGTCATAGAATCATAGACTTGTTGAGTTGAAAGAAGCCTATAAGGTCATTGAGTCCAACCCCTCTCCTCATGCAGGAATTCACCTTAAAGCATCCCTGACAGATGGCTGGCCAGCTGCATCTTGAATGCCTCTAGTGTGGGAGAGCCCATGACCTCCCTAGGTCATTGGTTCCATTGTTGTACTGCTCTAACAGTCAGGGAGTTTTTCCTGATGTCCATCCGGAATCTGGCTTCCTGTAATTTGAGCCCATTATTCTGTGTCCTGCACTCTGGGTTGATCGAGAAGAGATCCTGGCCCTCCTCTGTGTGACAACCTTTCAAGTGTTTGAATAGTGCTATCGTGTCTCCCCTCAGTCTTCTCTTCTCCAGGCTAATCATGCCCAGTTCGTTCAGCCTCTCCTCATAAGGCTTTGTTTCCAGACCCCTGATCTTTCCTGGTCAAATGATTACTGCCCATAGAAAACAACTGAGAATTCCAAACTTTTAGTTTAGCTGTAATTGGGCAGTAATCAATCTAACGGCAAATACAGGAGTCCATGTTCTTTCTTACTCAGGACTTACTTCAAGCAAAAATAAATAACTCCTTGCCCCCGAGCGTGTAAAAAATTACCCTGCCAATGCAAATATAGTCCACCATAATTATACCCATATTACAGAGTGGTGGTGGGTGGTACTGTGACAGAGAGTGTGGGGCCCCCTCTACAAGAGTTTGCTTTGACACCTGGTTGCCCGATTATGCGCATTTCCTGATACGCGCGTTTACGCCTAATACCTATACACGAGAGGCATTGAAGTGCATTACAGGCTGTATGAAATGCACTTTAAAGTTGTTTACATGCTGAGAATCGCATGCAAATGTTTGCTGAATGTAATGCGCTTTATCCCGTTGGAACTGCCCAAACAGGTCCCCTCCCTTTATTCTCCCCACCCACCAGAATCTCCCACCTTTGGTTACCTAGGTTACCTGCCGGTAATGACCTGGTTAACCTGTTCGGCTACCTCCGTCCCCTCCCCTTCGCCCAATTGCCATTTCAAGTGACCTGCTCAGGAGCAAATGGGAATGTGCCTTGCACACAGGCACGCCAAAACAGACAGGGGGACTCTGCTTCGTTCCTTCCCCCTCCTCTTCCCAGCAAGCTCAACCATTGTAAAACATACACATGCACACACACACAGCTCATGTCAGGAACCCAGCAAGAAGTGAGGGGACGATATGTCTAAGCTGATCACTAATTATGTGCACATGCGCACATCCTTCCTAACCCCTTTGCTTCTTGTGAAACCACCTCCATCTGGCCCCATGTCTCCATGTAAAAAATATTCCATCAGGGTACTTCAAAGAAACTTTATTTTCAGTTCACGTTGGGTCTCCTCTTCCTGGAGCTTCAATCCAGAGAGATGGAGAACAAGGAGGAAGTTGCCAGGAGGAGACAGGAAATAAAATTAAACAAAAAAGTGGGAGGTTTTCCCAACAAAGGGGCAGTTCTATGTATGACATCACAATCACAGTCCGCCCACTCTGATCATTAATGCGACTTCTCAGAAATTGTTTACATGGACATAAGGCGCTCTTACGCCCGCGGTAAATAAAACTCGCTATTTAATGTGCAAAAATGGGTATAATAGGAGATAAAACGCGTCTGTACTCCTCATTTGCACTCCACTCTTGTAGAGGTAAATTCAGTAATGTGCCTTGAAAGAGCTTTAAATCGCTCTTGTAGAGTCCAGTTACTGGCATGTGTTTTGTTTGTTTTTGTTGAGGGAATATGAACTTGATTATGCCAGCAGCATGGGGGTGGGGTGATTAATTGATTTCTCCCCGGGGGGGGGGAGGAATAGGGGGTCCTTGTGGGTGATTGGATTTTGATTGCAAAACAGCCTGATATAAATGTTCATCCTCTCCCTGCAAGCGTTGTCTTCTGCATTCATAGTCTCAGCCCTTCCGCCTCTATTTCTCCAAAATTCACAATCCTGAAACAACCATGTTAAATAGTGCTTTATGCTGCAATAGGAGTTATTACCACCACTATTCCAGCTCATTTGGTTTCTTTCTGCCAATGGCTGGTTTGATTTTCCAGCCCAAAACACCCTCCACAAAATACACCTCAGGTCACAACAAACGTCACTAGTTCAATTGCTCCTTCACAACCCAAATCTAGTTCTCAGATTCTGTGCATCACATGACCATACCACGTTAATCCCCAAGCTGAGTAGTGTCTCACCCTTTCCTTTTCCTTTATGCATGCTGCTTATCTCTTTTATTTATGTTACAAATTGTATTATTTATTATTATTTTATTTTATAATAGTCCTATAGCCAAAGTTCTCAGGGGAAAAGGCATAATAAAATCAAATGCAATAAAACCAATGCTAACTGTAGAAACTATATATTGTCTCAAAGTCTGTGTCTGCCCCTTGTTTCACACAGATCCCTAACCTGCCTTCCTATGGGCAAAAGTGAATGATGCTTACTAATGGTCCACTTTTGTTTCACTGCTACCCAATAGTCCTGCATCAGTTTTGCTGGAAAGGCCCTCTAAATATGCAGCCTAGTCTTTTGGCAAGGGTCTTCAGTTGGAGTTAAAAGAAGCTAGGCTTTGAGAGTCTCCAAATTACAGCTTTTCTACATGAAGCTGTTAATTGGCTGCATATACTTCCAGTTTTGTTGTGGAGTTGAGATACAAGGGTTACACAAAAAGCATTTCTTTTCCTGCTTTTCCATTACATAACCTCTAGGTGGCACTGTGGTACAGCAGAATAGTGCAAATAGACAAGTGAAAAATGTTTTCTTTCACGTTTACAATTAAACGCCATAGTTTCCAAACTTTCTCCGAAAGTGCTCTTTAGATACAAAAGCAAAACTGGATGGTCACATCGTCATCTAAAACACACCTGAACAACTGTGAGTAGGGAATGACAAGCACACAATAAATGCCTTGTGTAGAAAAGCCCTTAATTCATCATTTCACACACCCAAGGTAAACCTATGGTGGCCAACTACGTTCTTTCCCCCTCCCCTCCTTTACCAGATCTCACTCTTTCCCCACCCTAAAGTATACTGTGCTTTTTAAAAGGATCAGTGGAAACTTTGCATAAAGATTAGTAACTTTTGTTTTGTTTTGTTATAATGGTATTATTATTGGGATCAGAGATAAAAAAAGATACTGCCTAAAAGTATTCATGCCGACCAAAAAAAAAAGAAAAAGGCACCAAACTCCATACAGGGAGAAATATAGTAAGGAATTTTCATGTATAAAAAAAGGAAGATCAGGATAATGCATTAGACTAACAGTGCAATCCTATACCTGTTTAATCAGAAGTAAAATCCACTATATTTAGTGATGCTTGCTATCAGGAAAGTGTGCAGAGGATTGCAGCCTCGCCATATAAAATTGCCTTAGAGAGCAATCCTATGCCTGCTAGACAGTATCTGAGGGACATTGGATATTTTGGTTCCTGGCTCAGAGCTTAGGTAACTGCTCCCCACTCCCTTGCAGCCAGCATAGAGAGACCAAACTAGCTGCTGTTATGAGTTTGCAAACCTGAGCTCATAAGGGGTGAAAGGAGATGTTCCCAGGGGCAGGGAGGGGAGGAGACTGGGGATGTGGGGCTACAATTTTTTTCCAGCCTCCTTCCCTCCCCCTTTCCAAACCCTCCGCTAGACAGGCGAAATCGCCCCTCTAGCTAAAATGAAGGCTGGGAAGCATTATGCATTGGATGGATAGCTGTAATCCTCTGAGTTCAGAGTCTTATTAGTACCAGGTCACATTCCATAGCATTGCATCCTTAATTTTTATTTAGCTTTGAAGATTGAATACACGATAAATGCAAATATATCTAAGAAAAGCCAACAATCTGTTTCCTTCCTATAAAGCAGCTTTGAAAGGGGACATCAGAACGGAGGGGGTAACTTAAATCTTTCCCAACCCACCATAACATGCAAAGATCTGGAGGATATGGTAATAAGGCAGTTCTCAGTATATATAGGTCTATTTCATTGTTTATAACCATTGTAACTCACAGTATAAAACATGCAAGCTGGCTAGAAATATAGAAAGGACCAATGAGGTCTGAAGCAGGAGGGGAAGCAACTGACCCTTGCCCTAAATAGCAGCCCTGTATATAGCAAAGGAAACAAGGCTCACTTTTGGGGGGTGGGGCAACTGATTCCTATGCATATTTTCTCAGAAGGAAGTTGTACAGTTGTAGAAGGTTCAGTGGGGCTTACTCTCACATACATGCACAGAGGATAGCAACCCTATGTTGGGAGTAAGCTCTGTTAATCACAATAGGACTTACTTGGGTAAATGTGCCTAGGATTGGGCTGCATATTCCTTTTCTTCCTATCATAGTCGAGAGCAGTGGATGGACAAGGCGACTACAGGGGATAGAAACACTTTGATGCCTCTTTCATCATTATATTTCCTGTTGCCTTCTTTACTCACACACTGTTCCCATATGAACCTAACCACATACTGGGATTTCCTCAAAGGCCTTGCTCCAGATGCACCCACCATCTGAAATACAGTGGGCAGCAATACAGGATAGGGCCTACTCTGAGGTGGTGCCAGAATCAATAAACTTTCTCCATAGGGCAACCACCTGCTGCTCCTCCACAGTGCCTCTAGCTTTTTCCCTATTGATTTGAATTGGTATTAGATGGCTCAAAAGGGGGATTATAGAGCCTGTCAAAGGCTAGTGGTGATGGCTGTACGGAGGCTTCTGAGTACTGAAACATGGTGCCTCCTGGTGCAGGGGTATACCTGAATGTGTTGTACATAATCCTTGTAAGCAATAAAACTTACCATACTCCTATCAAATTAGTAAGACAGCAAAATTATTGTAATCAGAGTATAATTCCTCAATTAAAAATGGGGTAATAGGTAGGGTGACCATATGGAAAGGAGGGCAGGTATCCTGTATCTTTAACAGTTGTATAGAAAAGGAAATTTCAGCAGGTGTCATTTGTATGCATGCAGCACCTGATGAAATTCCCTCTTCATCCCAACAGTTAAAGCTGCAGGAGCCCTTCCCTCTGACACCTGCTGAAATTTCCTTCTCTATAAAACTGTTAAAGGTCCCCTCTACAAGGATTCGCTTTTGCACCCGGTTAGGCAATTATGCGCATAATCGCTGAAGTGCATTTACGCCTAATACATCTGCACGAGAGGCGGCGAGAGGCGGCGAAGCGCATTAACTGATGACCAAAATGCGCTTTACAAGTAGTTAATGCGCATAAGCGCTTGTTCACACAGTCAAAATGTGCTTTAACAGCCGGAGCAAAATAAAACTCGCTGTTTAACGCGCATTCGATAATGCGCATAATCGGAGAGATAACGCGCCTCTACGCCCGATTTGCGCTCCGTTCTTGTTGAGGTAAATTTTTTTAAGCGCCTTGAAAGAGCTTTAAACCTCTCTTGTAGAAGCAGCTAAAGATACAGGAGCCCTGCCCTCCTTTCCCTATGGTCACCCTAGTAATAGGTAACTTTACTAAGTTTACTAACAGCAACTTCTGTATTTAGAGTGGATATTACTCCCAAAGCAACAGATTTCTTCCGTACAACTCTCCTTTGTTTGTTTTTTAAGCATATTTTGCTTTGTTGCCTCCAACAATCATTTCTTCCTTTTGTACACATTTGAAATAGAAGGAAGGATGCTCTGAAATTGTGTATGTGGACACACAATTCTATCTCCACACACAAAATAAAGACAAATTGCCCATAATAATTTGTCTATATTGTTATGGACAGAGCTTCTGAAAAGTAGACATGCTTAAAATTATTAATGTGTTGAGCCCTTAGGCCCATCAGCACTTCATCCATGACAAGTTGTGGAGAGGATTAAGAAGAAATAATTAAAATGCAAATTGTCAAATCATGTGCATTGAATAGACTGAGAGCAGTGTAGCATAGTGGCTAAGAGTGTGCAAACGGTCAGCTTCTCAGAATTCTCCGAGTTCATGTCTTGCTTCAGCCGTGAACTTAGCAGGTGGCCTTTAGCCTCACATCTGCAGTATGGAGGTAAGGCCTACTGGTAGGATTATTGTAACGGGTTACTAATGTGTATGAAGTGCCTTGAACACTTAAAATGGGTTATAAGTGCTAAGTATTATTAATCAGAGGAGAACATTGTTTATTCAGCCTACTTGCATTCAGTGTTGCAATTGGTGTCGTTGTTTTATTGGGGGAATCAACAGTTGTCCTTGCAAAGGGAATTCCATAGAGAACTCAGCTCTGTTTCTCTTTGTATTTGGAGTGAGGGGGTTGAAGAGCTTGTTTCCTGTGTCTGGAACTTCTGGATCAGAGTAAGCCACTGGATTAAGCTTCTGCTTAATTCATAATATAGCACCTGTGAATAAATAGGAGATAATGTATCAGATTTCCTCCCTCACTCTAGCACAAAATCCAACTCTGTTCTGTGCTCTACAAAGACTTGCCGATTTTAACGATTCTGGAATGTTTGCTGGGTAGCCCTCCCAAATGGTTTGCAGATTTTTTCTTTGCAAGCTCTTGGTATGGATTTTGAAAAACAAAAAACAAAAAAACACCCACCCACCACTGTCAAGAGTATTCTCCCTTGTGCTTCAAATACACACACTCTTACATACCCCCCTCCCCGGGCAATAAAGCAGGCCTGCACAACTTTATGACTCACTATGCTGAAACACAGTCCACTAGGGGCTTGACAAACCTGTTTTTAGCTGCCTGCCCATGGCTGCAGAAATAGGAGGGTTGTCAAACAACTGACAGGTGATGATAGATGGCTGTGGGCTGTTTTCTGTTTGTTGTTCTGTACCGGTCTGCAACGGAGTAAACTAGTTGCCGTGGCAAATACCCTCTGACATTTCACAGGCCTCCTCCACACGGGGCGTTTAATGAGCCTTGAAGGCTCATTATAAATTTTACCTACACACCAGCGGAGCGCAAAACGGGCGTACAGGCGCGTTATCTCCCCGATAATGCGCATTTTCGAACGCGCGTTAAATAGCGACTTTTATTTTGCTCCGGCCGTTAAAGCGCATTTTCGCTGTGTGAACAAGCGATTATGCGCATTAACTACCTGGAAAGCGCTTTTTGGGCATCTTTTAATGCGCTTCGCCGCTTCTCGCCGCCTCCCGTGCAGAGGGATTGTGAGTAAATGCGCCTCCGCGATAATGCGCATAATCGCGGAACCAGGCGCAAAGGCGCATTCTTGTGGAGGGGGCCACAGATGGAAAATGGGGTGAATCCTGAACACTTGTAACACCGGCAGCATTCGGACGACACGATAATCAACGGAGGGGAGGGGGGGAACAATCGTCAGTTGTGTTGATTATTGTGTTGTCCAAATGCTGCCAACAACTTACTGTCCATTGCCTCTTCCCCCCTCCATTGCCTAAAATGTCATCCAAATGCTGCCGATCAGCAACACAATGGACGATTGTTCCCCCCCCCCCTTGATTATCGTGTCGTCTGAAACAGGCCACCATGTTTTCATCCTCACCCCCTACTCCAGCCAATGTTTACAGTGCTATAATGGCCTGTCCTGAACTAGCTTCTGAAGCAGGTGCATTAGTAAACTGGTTGTAAAAGTTTTCTTTGTCAAAAACTTGAGAATGTTTTGTGTCATCTCACAATCGATATGGTTGTATTTATTATGGAACAGCTGCAACTCAAGCAGCAACATTTGCTATCTGAATAGTTGTATGAGAATAGAACGAAAGCAGTATACTGTCATTTTGTGTTTGGACAACCAAGGAAGAATTAAGTTAGCCACAGCCTGAGTCTGTTCACATAATTTAAAAGGAAAAAAAGAAAAAAAACCATAGTAGGAAAACAATTGTCATAGCTTCGGCTATGGGGCAGTATATAAATGTAATAAATAATAATAATAATAAATAAATAATATAGTTAACATATGTGAAATGGCAGGTTGTAATCTAGATTGTGCTTTAGTGTTCCTATATATACATTAAGAATCAGGATTCTTACAATAGGAATAATTAAATAGCTATGAAATTGTTTTAATGTTGGTAGCGGCCTTGAACATTTGTTTAGAAAGATGCACTAGAAATTCTTGTAATTAAAAATAATAGTTTACTTCTAGAGCTCCGGAGGCTGAAACCTCGAGAATAGCAACTTTATTGCAGATGTGTGCAACACTAAACAGTTTTGTTTAAAAATTATCTCCAGTGTGTTGTCTGTTGAATTTAGAACCATAGACTTCAGGCTCTACGCAGATGTTAGTAAGAGGTTTATTAACAGGTTATGGGTGCAATCCAATGAATGTTTAAACAGAAAAAAGTCCTACAACTCCCAACATTCCCCAGCCAACTATGTTGGTTAGGGAACGATGAGATGTAGGACCTTTTCCCTCTATACATGCATAGGATTGCACCCTAAATATATATCCTTGGTAGGGCTCTTAATGCAGTCCTGCATCAAAATTTATCCTAAGGTAAAAAAATAAGTATGAAGTAGGGAGAGTATGAAGGTAGGACAGTACTTAAGGCTGTTTGAAGGCTGTGCTGTGCACAGTTAATTCACCATAACCACAACAGCTGAAATAAGGACAAATTTGGGGTGTGATTTATGAGGAACAGACACTAAATCAGGGGAGAACGTCCCTGGATAATACATATTTAGAGCATATGGTGATGGCGTGGCTAGGGTTGCAATCTTATATCTGCTTGCAGGTGAGCCTCACTGAGCAAAGTGGGACTTGCTTCCAAGTCAGTATGCACAGGATCAGGCTGCATGAAACTTAGCTGAGTCAATAAGGGTGTGTCGCTGGCTAGGGTATGCTGGGAGTTGTAGGGCTTTTTTCTGTTATTGCTCTCTAAATCCATTTTGAATCTCTTCTCTGTCATGAACTTGTTAGATCGCCTTAGGCAAGCCATTCTTTTCCAGTCCTGCTATCTGCCCTATGGGGAGAGCACTGACCTACCTTACAGGGTTGTACAGATTACATCGAGATAATGCATGTGTACTTCAAATGCTATTTGTGTTACTCATGAATAAGTTTTGTAGTGCACCACCAGGGTTCCATCTCCCAAGAGAACACTTATAAGAGATTTCATTCATTTTATTGTCTCTATGAGAAAGTGTAAGAGCACTCGGCTGCTGGAACTTCCTGTCTTAAAATCTAAGAAGCCAGCAGGTCAATGGGTTCTTTCTCTCTCCTCCCTTACTGATGTTGTCTGGATGATAGGAGCCCAAGTCTTCTGTGAGTAGACACGTGGAGAAAGAGAGTTCTTGGGAACAAAGAACTGAAACAGCCAATGGAGGGGGGGAAACAATAGTCAGTTGTGTTGGTTATTGTGTCGTGTGGAGGGCAACACACAATGCACACACAACTGACGGTACACTATTTGGGGCACTTAACAGAGAAAAACAACGGGCTCAGACGTCGTTTATCCCGAACTCCGTTGTTTAAAGTGTCGCATGGAGGGAACACCCCTCTCTCTGTGGACTATTCTGTTTGGGCATAGAGTTCTGCCAGCCGGAGCAGCCGAACCCCCCCTGCTGCTCCTATACAGCCGGCAGAACTTGCGGTGAATGCTGGGATATGGCTGGAGGACTGAGGGAGGTGGGAGGGAGGAACATGTTGGCTGAATTCGGATGACACAATAAGCAATGGGGGGGGGGACAATCGTCAGTTGTATTGACTATCGTGTCGTCCGAATGCTGCCATAGTCAACTCAGCGCTAATCCTAATCCACACCACAGTTGATTATTTATTACCATGCTGTGTGGGGAGTGCCCCCTAGATGAACAACGTAAAGTTGATTATCACCGCACCATTGACTATTGTGTTGTCTGAATTCAGCGGTTGTGTGGCACGCACCTGCAAAATAACGCACGGTGAGTGTGTTATTAACCCTTCCGTTCCCTAAAGTGTCATCCAAATGCTGCCAGTTGGTTGCACTGTTACAAGTATCTTTGTTTGCTCTGGTGGCAGCATTGTTACCCAGTTGGCAGATGCAAATATTTTACAATCATTAAAACCAGCCACCCTATGACCCTGGTTCAGAAGGTGGAATTCAGGCTGCAATCTTATTCATGGCTTGCGAGGTTCAGTAATCGTAGGCTGACCATCCGAAAAGGAGGACAGGGCTCCTGTAACTTTAACAGTTGTAGAGAAAAGGGAATTTCAGCCGGTGTCATTTGTATGCAATTAGTTCCTGGTGAAATTCCCTCTTCATCACAACAGTTAAAGATGTAGGGGCCTTGCCTTCTTTTATGTATGGTCCCTCTAGTATAGTGCTTGCAACTTTAACTGTTGTGAAGAAGAGGGAATTTCACCAGGAACTAATTGCATACAAATGACTCCGACTGAAATTCCCTTTTCTCTACAACTGTTAAAGTTACAGGAGCCCTGTCCTCCTTTTCGTATGGTCAGCCTACGTAATCGCCCCCATGTGCCTACACTGTACATGGTCCTGAAGCGATGGTCCTGAAGCGACATCAAAACCTGCTGCACGTTCCCCCCAGACAGCGCATGTCTGATACCAGGGCTGTTGCACCGCCCTCCCTCCCTGCAGGACGGGCCACGCCCTCGGCTCTTCCCGCTCGGCTGGCCACTCCCGCCTGCCTTTTCCCTCCAGGGCACCGCCCCTTTCTGTCGCTCCTCCCCCCAAGCCGCCGTGGCCCCCTCCTTCATTCCCGAGAGCGGGCCTTCTACTTCAGTGCCTGCTTCTCCGGGTCGCTTCCCGCGCCCTCCCTCTCCTTTCCCGCCGCTCGTGCGTGCCGACTATTTCCCTCGCGGGGGTGTCCGGAAGGCGGCCGGAGCAGGGGGGGCAGAGCGGGTTCCGCGCAGGCGCCCGGTGGGGACAGCCCTCGATCGTTGTGGGGGTCCTCACGCGCGGGCGGGCGCGAAGTGTCTCCTTCACTTCGCCCTCCAGCGCGGCCTTCACGCGGCTAGAGAGGAGGAGGAAGGAGAGGAGGAAGAAGAAGGAGAGCGCGCGTGCGTGGGTGAGAACGGGCCTTCCTTGTCTAGACGGGTACGGGGGGTGGGGGTGTTACCATGACGACGGAGGAGAGGGCGCTTGGGCGAGGGACCCACTTTCCAGGGCGGCGGCGGGTTAATCCATTTGCACGTGCCCGGGGGGGGACCGCTCTCAAGTGAGGCCCCCCCATTGCACGTTGCCTCGCTCCAGAGCTCAGGGAGGTGATCGTGGGGCTGAGGGGGACCCGGGCCGGGCCAAGTTCGTGACTTTTGCATGCCTGCGGTCTCCCCTGCCCCCGAGTCGGCTCAATGGTCCTGTTTCATGAATGGGGGTGGGGAGGAATAATCCCGACGCCTGGCTCGTTTTTCTCCTTCCTCCTCCTCCTCTTCCTCCTCCTGCACATGTCCTGTTTCCCTCCTTTGGGGGTACTTGGAGCAAATCCTGGTCAGGGTCTTTGCAAAGGGGGGGGAGAGAAATCCTTCCTGCACCATCCCATTTCCTGTCACGACTTCATCTTGTTTCCTGTCTCCCCCACCCCGTTTTATAGGTCATGTCTATGAATTAACACCCTTCCCCCTCCCCCCCCAAATGTAGGTGCCCTCCGGATGCGTTGTACAGCAAGTCGCATTATTATTATTTCTTACCCGCCTCTCCGGATCGAGGCGGGAAACAACATCAATGCAAAAATATAAAATACATAAACTAATTAAAAACATTTAAAATTAATACCTTATTAAAATATCAATAAAAGTCTTAGAATTCGACTGGGCAGGCCTGCCGGAAGAGATCAGTCTTTATAGCTTTCTTAAATTCTGGAAGACTGAAGTTGGCGGATCTCTCCTGGTAGGTCGTTCCACAGTCTGGGAGCGGCAGAAGAGAAAGTCCTCTGGGTAAGGGTTGTCAGCCTAGTCTTGGCTGGCTATTCTGGCTGGGGAATTATGGGGATTGTAGTGGAACACATCTGGAGGGCATCAGGTTGGGCAAGGCTGGTGTATAACCTGCTTTTTGGGGGGGCGAAGTGCTGCATGCACTGTTATTGCTCTCTTCTCTCCAGCCCCCAGCACCTGGACATTCAGCATGACCCTATGCATGTGTGTTTGGGAGTAAGTCCCATTGATTGTACTGGTATTTCCAAGTAAGTGCTATAAACTGCAGCCTTGGAAGTGGGGAGGTAGCAGCAGCAGTAGAGGCTTTGTCCGGTCATCTCTGCCTGCTTGTTCCGTTTCTCTCAATGCTTTTAGCTCCTTTGCTATTTTGGGTGTGTTTGTTTCAGCCTGCTCTTCTTAGCAAAATTCCCCTGCAGTAATACTAATTGTTCTCTCCGCTTTCTTGTCTCCACACCCATCCTTGATCCTGGCCAAAGTTAATAACTGTCTTTCCTTTGCTTGTAGCAGCGACAGCTGCCAAATCCAGCTCCTGCAGGGCGTACTTTTACAAAGAGGAGGGGAGTGTTTTAGTGTGTGAGGGTAGTAGGCAGTAGAAGCAGGGAGAGAGAGAGGGTCACAACTGTCTCCCTAAGATGGCCGCATGGAAGAATTCACCCTGCAGTAGTGAAGTGTGCTGGTTCTTATTCTCAACTCCCTATGAGTGCATCACCCCGCAATAAAGCAAAAACAAAAGACCACTGCAGACATTGTTTTATATTATTAATCCTAAATGTGTGTGCTTTATTTTTCATGTAATTCCCCCCATTTTATAGATTCTCTAAATTGGACTAAGTAGCTATGACTTTTAATCCAGCATGTCAGCGCCCACCAAGACGTAAGTAGGGAAAGAGTTTAAGTAAGAATATTGAAGTAACTTGACTAACAGTTTTATAAGTTATAGTAATAGTAAGGTTTCAAGACAGACTAATACCTAACACAGTGGATAATCCATAGTCAGAAAAGGTTGTTCACCCATAACACTATTATTAACTATTTGAAATAAACCTGCCAAGTTAATTAAATGTGTGCTTTAAATGTAGTCTTTCTATTATCTGTTATATGTCTCTGCATGAACTGCTTACTAGATTGTAGATATTTGCAAAGCCTTCTAAGAATTCCTTAGGGGTGCTTTAAGATAAGGGTGTGGAGCAGATTGAAATAATAACTTCAGGGAAAGGTGCAGCATAATGTGATCTTCATAACTTATGGTTTAATCATCATAAACTTGTCAGCACTTAGTGAGGTTATGCTTGGATTTTGCAAAGAGATTTTTTTCTGTTGACCTTCAATTCCTAGGGGTCACTACATAACTGGAATTGAGATGTGCAGCCACTTGCTTCATTTTCTTATGACTGACACCCTATTGTTTCCATTGGTTTCAGTAAACATACTAACTAATATCTGTTCAGGTTGGCATACTTTGTGCTTTTTCCTTGCAAATGTATGTTTGACAAACTTTGCAACATTTTTTAAACTGGGAGAGTGGTATTTAGGATGGATTTTAAAACTTTGTTACAGACTGGAGGGAGAAAAGACAACGTAGTTCCTTTTGATTATGTCTGTAGAGTCCTGGTCAGCAACACCGGCATAGGAATTTTGGGCCATGGCCCTACCTATCCCCCAAAGTGAATTGTCACAGCCACTACATTTTCTGAATTGGCAACTGAGGGGGGGGGGAGAAGAGATGCTGGTACTCTGGCTCAGTTTGCCCCTGAGGTCTCCAGCTGTTGATCCTACTGGATTAAAAAGATGTCATTCCTCTAGCCCAGTTACCATCGCAATTGATAAAATTAGACACTGCAAACCCACACAAATGTGTGTTGTTTTAATGTGCAAATAAAACATAGATACTTTGAGTTCTTGTAATAATTCCAAGTCAAAATGTAAAAATAGCATGTTACAAAGGTGGTGAATGCAGTTGCTGAATTTCTCTGAATTTCTGCAACCCAGAGATTGCAGAAAAGATCTGGGATGCCTTATCTTGACAGCCTGATGTATTAGGGTCTCAATATAATTGGCTTCCAGAGTTTTTTCTGCACATGGAGCCATAAGGGTTAACATTTTTATACCCAAAACAGGTGAGACATGGAAACAGGTGCCTTTATTAGTCAGGTAAACATTGCAGAGGAGTTGGAATATTTGTGATATTACATTTGTGTTAAATTCCTCTTGTTCTGCTTCATATTTCAAACTGGTATTATGGATAAAAACATTTATTTAGTACATTTATTTCTTGTCCTTCAGCAGTGCTCTCGGTGACTGGCAATAAAGTAAAAACACAAATATAATTAAATTATAAATGATAGTAATACTAAAACTCTGACTATTCAAGCTCTGAAAGTAGCTGTATTTGGAAAATACTCTTATACACAACAACTCTTTTGACAGAAGGCTGTTAATTATATAGCTTTGGAGTTCAGAGGACTTTTAAAACCTGAACATCTGTAAATGTGTTCATGTGTGGTTCAAAGTACTTACTGAATTCTAAACCCCTAAAAATGAAAAATCCATTGCTTTGAATAGGGTCTCATCAAGTTGTAGTCAGGGTTTCCAAATGACCAGAAAATAACTGGTCTAGCCTGCTTGTGCTTAAAAGGAGTGTGATGCGCAGAAATCAGATGAAGCTTTTCACAGCATGTTGCATTTTGATATCTTCACATCAAGACTTTATAAGCTAAATAACAAATGCTGTGTTTTTAATAACATACAAGCGAAACGTGATATCAGATTCACGTTATATGTGGAGCTGAACGTTATGTCCCGTCCCCCCCACAAATGTCATGGGATTTCCCATGTTCTGCAGTTCTTCTATGTATTCCCAAGTTTCATGAGCAAAATTGTATCACATAATACACAGATCTCTTGTGTGGTAACAGAGCTTAATAAATAAAGAGGATTTTGGGTTTTACTTGTACTATATGAATAAATTTCCAGCCGTTACTGAGATCTGTTATGAAATTGACTTATGGCGTAGTTGGATGTGAACATCTCATTTGTAGGATTTTTATGTGGCATGGGGGGAAAGGGTTTTTTAAAATATATCAAGAATTGCTTGAATGGTGTGATATATTGACTAGGTTCAGATGACATGCTGCAAATGAGCTGTGGTGCCTGGGGGTGCCAGATTGCATATGCAGCCCCCAATCAGGGGGTTGTTGTGTCATGCAAACCCAGCGAACATGGCTTATGTGAGGGTTAAACAACCCTTCAATAACTGTAAAACAGATCATGACTTATACAAGGGATGTATAGGCAAAAGTTGAGTCTAAATATGCATGTATTATTTCATACTTGGAAAACCATATTTGAGGTTTGTATGGCTCAGTTCACACAACACGTTTCTCTACGCAGTGTGAAGACCCCACTCCACTGTTGAGTTTGTAGGGGGTACACACCACACAACATGTTCTAACTCCACCGTTGTGTGAATATAGTCTCCTGTGGAATTGAGTAAAAGTCAACGTGGCATTTGATTAGCAGTTCCTCCGCCCTCTCTCTTCCCCCAGTCCTTCCAATGGTATCCCATCAGCTATTGCTGCAAAAATAAATAAATAAATCCCAGCGGCTCTCCTAAAATAAAACAATCTCCCAGTGGCACTCGCTCCTTTTGCCTCTCTAGCCAGGGAACTCTGTAGCCGGGGGAAAAGTCCACTCGGTGCAACAGGAAATTCCACAGAGCCCTACAGACAACATGTAACACAACTGTTGTGCAGGAACTCTCCTCTGCACAGTGTGGATATTCAGTGTGGAGTGTTTTCTAAAAGAACTCCACCGTGGGATGGGGTTTTCCTTCCAGACAACACGTTTCTCAATGGTGGTGTAAAAACTCCACAGTGGAGTTCTAAAACTACTATTGAGAAGTGTGTTGTCTGAACTGAGCCACTATCTCACTTTCTGAGAGGAGTCACAGGAAAGACTATTGTAGGTGAGAAATA
Source organism: Anniella stebbinsi (assembly GCA_029215795.1). NCBI lineage: Eukaryota > Metazoa > Chordata > Lepidosauria > Squamata > Anniellidae > Anniella > Anniella stebbinsi. The sequence goes on from JARDYH010000002.1 coordinate 248,431,730, forward strand.
TATCTTGATTATTCATAAAATGGATATGTTGTTCTAAATGGGATGTTTTCTGTCATCTTAAATTTGCAGTTCCTCATGGAATGGAATTCCGGATTGCCAGTCTTGTTTTACTGTGGCTGAATCTCATTTTTTAAAAAATAATATGTAGATTAAATAATAGATTAGGAGTGCCTAACCATCCTGTATATGAATTGCTATTTGAAAATGCAGCAGGCATGGAACTAATTAATATGTGTATGTTATCTTATTGCTATACTAACATGTCTTTTACTTTCTCCCTCTAGCTCCAATGGCTATCCCGCCAGCATATGTGGATCTTGGCAAGTCTGCCAGAGATATCTTCAACAAAGGATTTGGTATGAATAATATTTGTAAAGAATATGGTATTGTCCCAAGTCTGATACAATATTGTCTATATGCTACAGTTACCAATAAACCCCAGTCCATACTATAGTATTGCTTCCCCCTTTGTGATATAGAGGAAGTTGTTAACAGAAATGTAGCAATCAAATTTATTAGGCAACCTAAAATAGGTTTTAGCCAAAACAGAAATGTAATGTAATGTGTATTTTCAGTTTATATCTTCATGAGACATAATGGAACTTCCTGTTTATTTTTGTAGCATTTAGTTTAGTTCATCCAGTTTGGAGGAAGACTTGCTTTTGCCTGTCTCTTCAAAATAAAAAGAATTGAGCTTCTTAGCGTAGTGGAGCCATACCAAGGATCAACAGAGTAGTAGAAATACTAAATGTGCTACTTTGGGGACAATTAGAAAGGATCATAGGCAACCATCTATTACTTTAGCACTATGGTTTCAAGTATGGGGGTGGGCCTCTTGAAGGGAATATGGGTAGTTGCTATAGCAAAGTGTGAGCTCCATCCTCCCACCCAACCTAGAAACTGTTTGTCCTGAGCGGAGCAAGAAGTGGGAGATAGGGGAACAATATTCCCTTCCACTAGTGTTGGTAGATGTTGCTGATGCCCAGTGAGGAAAACTTTACCACAAATCAGTAGTTCTCAAACCGGGAGTGGGCCCTCCTTGAGGAGTGTAGCGCACCTGGAAGAGCAGCAGTGAAGTTCTAGGAAGGGATGGGATCCAATCTTCAGTCTTCAGCAGCTGAGATCTTGGTGGCTTGAATGCCGCTTGATAGAGGACTCTTACTTTTACTCTTTGGATTTGTGAGGATAACTGCACCCACATAGCCCCAGCATTCCAAAGTAATTAGTCAGAAGGAACGCGTGGCTACTTTTTTCCTAGTGATATTTACATGTACCTAGTTTTACAAAAGCTCAGAAACAACAGAGTAAACAATACATGGTAATAATACAGAGTAAATTAATGTGGTTTAGTGGTCATATTTGCACCATTGTTTAGGAAATGTATGGAGTAATATCAATGGGAAATTTGATTTTAAATTGGTGATTTAAATTGTCCCTGCATTTCTTGCCAATTTAATTCAGTCCACCCTGCCTGTGCCGGATGTTTCTGCATATTTTTCAATCACATTGGAAAGAAGCATTTCCTGGGCCCACTCTGGAAATGCTTTCACACCCACTAGAAGCCGTGGGCCTTTGACAGCAGATCTCTGTCCCATCCCTGTTCCCAGATTCCAGTTTGAGTAGTCTCATTTGTTTCCCATCTGTTCTGGGAACAAGGATGTATATGAAGAAGTTGAACTATAGCTTTTCTTCCTGTCACTGCTAGAATAATTATTGTATCCAAATGTCAATTGTTATTTCAATGGGATAATGTTTATGGCCACTATAATTAAAAAAAGTAAACTTTCTAAAACCTATATTGTAGTGAAGAGATTCTGCCTTTGCTTTTTCAGCATATCTTAAAACTGGTTCTAACGTCAGAACCATGTTAAATGTAGCATAAAGTAATCAGGAAGGAGGGTAGTGTGAAGTTTTCTTATTACTTGCCTGGAATTATATTCAAGCTATAGTATTAACTGCTTGAAAGATTGGTGTGCTGTGAAAAAAGTGCTATGTTAATTTCAGTTCTGTGTCTTAAGGTTTTGGCCAGGTGACATTGGATGTGAAAACAAAATCTGCGAGTGGAGTGGTAAGTAGTGATGATGCAATATTAAGCAACTACTAATAATGTGTGAAGTTGCGAGGGTTGTGGTTTTTTCTTTTTTCCAGGGACACCTCCCTAGCTGAAAGATGAAATCACAGTCCTCCCAAATGTCCAGTTGCCTCCAACCCGTTCCCAACTTTTCTGTGCCCTCACCAGCAACTGGTGTGTGAAGCTGATTTCAGAGACTCCCTTGCCACTCTCCTTTCCCCTTATAAACTCTCCTTCTCTCCCGTTATAAACAGGCATTACAAGCAGATGGAAACGAAGGAGAAAGGGAACATTTTGCACAGAGAAGTTAAAAGAACAGTATCATTTCCTGTCATTGTTAAACACCTAAGTTGAAGCATAGGAGTCCTGTTCTGACAGAACAACTGAATGGGATTGTACCCTGGGCTCACTCTTTTCTTACTCCTCTCCCCCTTTTTCCCCATGCAGGTTCCTTTCCCCCCTCTTTCCTAGTTTTCAGTAATCATAGTTTGCAGTGATGTCCAAATTGGGAAAACTAATGCTAATGTCCAGACTATAGTTTCAAATGGATTTGCAAGCCATGGTTTGGAAGGTTGATGCTTACTATAGGTGCTCGATTTGTTTGTCATGGCAAACTGTGGTTAGAACAACCAAATGGTGAAGAATGAAATATTATTTTTCTGATTTCCTAAATCATAGTTTTGGGGATCGTCAGATTTATGCCATTATGCTTATCATTGGCTATTTCATGATTGTTTTGATTGAAGATCTTAACATCTCAGGCCCCATACTATGTAGCTTGGTCATTTAGGCAATAAGATATTAGAAAAAGGAGCATGTGTGAGTCTCAGGCTTGTGTGCTTTCTCCTCTCCTTACTTCCTCCTCTTACACATAACATTTAGTAACTCCTGGTACTTATTTGCAGTTTTGTCTGACGAGGCGGAATATGGTTTCCTGCAAAGGAGAACCAGTAATTACCAATTGCTGTGCAAGGGGATGAAGGAGTGCATAAGCCTGAGGCTCTTGCCTATTCGTTTTTGGGATGCCAAACCATGGTCTAGTGCAGGCATGCACAGCCTCACTTCCCAGGTGCCCTGACCCTTGGTCACCAAATCCCCCCCCTTCCCGTGATTGTACCATTGTAGTTGGGGCCACTGCTTCTATTGCCATAACTTGCTTGCTTTCTCTCCATCCAGTCCCCCTGTGATCCTGTTACAGGCTGCTCCTTCCTCACTGGGAGCAGCAGCAGAGAAAGAGCTATCTGCATGCGGAAGACTGGGGAGAGAGGAGGCTCTCCACTTCCCTCTCCTGGTGACTCTCATACACATCACTCTTCCCCCGCTGTTGCTAGTGTAAAGAGATGAAGGGCCAAAAAGATGCTATACCTGTTTTTAGAGTTACATTTGAATGGCCCCATTCAGTGCATTTGCTGCCCTGTCCTGGACAGGGGTGCATGTGTTTTATAATACTTGCTGTGGTGTCGCTTGAGCATAAACAAAATCTCAGGAAATAGGTATAGATTATCTGGTTCTTCCAAATGTTAATAAATCGTTGTTGATGGCAGCGGAATTCAAATGAAATGGCAATAAAACTGAATTTACTTATAAGTGAAAGACATTTGTGACTTGGTGGTACTGGCTCCGCTCTGCATCCCCCTTTGTTATGTTAAACTAAAAAAACCTGTATGTGCATTGTCTTTATAGGAGTTCACAACAGCTGGTTCATCAAACACTGACACAGGGAAAGTGAATGGAAGCTTGCAGACCAAATACAAGTGGGCTGAGTATGGTGTAACTTTCACGGAAAAATGGAACACAGATAACACTCTGGGAACAGAAATGGCAATTGAGGATCAGGTAACTAAGTTTGGATTTACAGAAAAATTTAACATGAATACAGTTGTACCTCTTGATTAACACCTTTTTCCCCCCTAAACTAGCTTGCCAAAGGTTTGAAGTTGACATTTGATACAACTTTCTCGCCAAACACTGGGTAAGTTATTCCCATTTAAAAGTTTTGCCATATTCCAAATAGGTGATATGCAAAGTGAGAGAAGGATTAATGAATACTATTGAAGAAGACTTCATTGGCTTGACTCATATTGTATGTGTACTTGGTATTTTTTATTATTATTTTTTTGCTTCCCTCTTCCCTCTATATTCCTTTTTCCTTTTATTTCATGTCTGTTAGACTGTGAGCCCGCAGGTCCTGTTTGTACATTCAAATCATAACTTAGCCCACAAATTGCAGGGACGTACACTGCATGCAGGCCGCTTCCTGTTTGCTTTAACAACCCTCAAATGCCGCAGTCAAGGATTGTTTCTGTGATGTCCGAACAAGGGCACTTGGGGTTGTTCTTGTTTAACTTTTTCTTGTTAACCTGCAAACAACTCCTAGTGCCTTTGTTGGGACGTCATGGAAACAATCCACGAATGTGGCATTCGAGGGTTGTTAAAGGAAACAGGAAAGGGCTTAGGCGCAGTGCGTGTCCTCACAATTTGTGGGTTAATTAACTCAGGATTTGCCACCAGACACCATAGTTACATCTGAACAGGGTCGCTGTCTTCCCTTTTAATTTCTATACAGTGCTTAGAAAATGTTAGGCATTTTATAAGTGAGCAGTAATAGTAGAAGTATGTCCTCAGCATAAACAGAGCTTGTGCCTTTGGCACACGGCAGAGGAAATCCAGCCAAAAATGCACCAGTAACTATTATTCTAATTTGGCAGAAGATTCCTTCTCTAGATACCAGTTAGTGCCAGAGTGGACAATATAAAGCCCTTATCTCTTTGTGGCCTTGGAAACAATTTTCTGTTGTCTTAATTGGAATCACAGAATTTTGCTTTCTTTTCATACTAGTAGCTGTAGAATGTAATAGCAAAAATTGTTATCTGAAAAAAGGATGCAAGGGAAGAAGCCTTTCTTAATCTTTGTTCAAACTGTTGATTCCCAAATTCTGTATAAAACCTCAGTTTTTTTGCACCCTTCAAGGACATCTATTCTTGTTTGTGTCGAAGGTATTTATACCAAGTCAGCCCATTGTTCCAGTTAGCTTAGTATTGTCTGCACTGAGTGTCCGGGGTTCTCCATGGTTTCAGACAAGTTTTGCCCCGTCCTACTGGGGATGAAAGGGATTGATACTGGAAGACTTGCCCTCTTTCCCCTTAAAAGTACAGATGTCATCCTTTAATTATAGTTGCTGTGTCTGTTCTTTACAGTGCTCTAATGGATTACTGCACTTAGTCTAGTGACAACTCACACTTTGGACTTGGCCCTAAGTGGACATCTTTTATTTCCCTGCTAAAGATGAGCGTATAAGTTGTGCATTCCAGGAGGGAGAACAAATCTTACTTCGGAATTTCTCTTTTCAGAAAGAAAAGTGGCAAAATCAAATCTGCTTATAAGCGTGAATGCATAAACCTTGGGTGTGATGTTGACTTTGATTTTGCCGGACCTGCCATTCATGGCACAGTTGTCTTGGGTTATGAGGGCTGGCTTGCTGGTTACCAAATGACCTTTGATAGTGCCAAATCCAAGTTGACAAAGAATAACTTTGCTGTGGGTTACAAGACTGGAGACTTCCAGATGCACGCCAACGTGTAAGTATTAAACCTAGCCTGACCATGTTGCAGTTAATAAAGATGTCCAGGAATTTTAAACCTTCACACTTGAGAACATGGTTGATTAAGGGAGCTGTTGTATTGCAATATGTAGGGCTTATTTGCAGAATGCTTAATTATCAGAAAATACTTTGAAGACCTAGAAGAGCAAAAATAACGTTTTAAACATTATTCTATAATATAACAATTGTGAGAAATTACTTACCAGTCTGTTCATATATTCATTATTGGTATGCTGTGGGAAAAGAGATTTCCTTTTCACGTCATTCCTAACTTGTATTTCAGGCTCCAATGACAGTACTTTTGCACACAATTTCCACTGGGTATTTCCTAGTAAAACTCAATACCTTATGAGAGTGTGCACATGATGTTCAGGTTAGCATCATTATGTAAGCTCTCTCCAGATGTTCACTGACTAATCATGGTTCCCATTCCCAAATTGGAGCATGGCCTCTTCAGTTTCAAAAACAAAAGTGATACAAAATCATAAAAGCTTGTTTTTGTACCAGTCCACCAACTGTTTTGGAGATCATAGAATCATAGAATAGTAGAGTTGGAAGAGGCGTATAAGGCCATTGAGTCCAACTCCCTGCTCAATGCAGGAATCTACCTTAAAGCATCCAGCTGCCTCTTGAATGCCTCTAATGTGGGAGAACCCACCACCTCCCTAGGTCATGGGTTCCATTGTCATACTGCTCTAACAGGAAGTTTTTCCTGATGTTCAGCTGGAATCTGGCTTCTTGAAGGGCTACCTAAAATTCAGAACTACATAATAAAAGTTTATACATTTATATCAAAAATCCGCAGTACAAAAATACCATCCATTCACAAATGCATTACAAACTTTGAATATAATTTTCATGACAAGAAAATTCAGGAAGACAAAAGCAATCTTATTAAGAAAAGAAAACAACTGGATTCTGGAGCTTGGGAGACTGTTTTCAGGAGGATTGAATGAGGAGATAAAATTTCTTCCTTTATTATGATTGCGTTTTCAATTTTTTCCTTCATTATAAAAATGGAGATTAGTGATGCTACCTTTGGACTGAGGAATAGTACTCTGGGTTTTGCTTTTCATGTGATATACAGTGACAAGGAGTTTTTAACTACTGTGGGTAAGAGGCTTGGTTTTACTGGGTGGTTCTGTTATTTTTTGAAATTGTTTACAAAACAATTCATGTATGAATTGTTTATAAAATAATTCAATATACATTCATATATGTATTTTATGAATTTTATATTTGAAGTTCTTGTGTTGAAAGTTTGCAATGCATTTGTGAATGGATACAGTTAATTAGTCTGTGATATTTTTGTGCTATATACTTTGGATGTTTTGTATAAAATATATGGTTCTGTATAGTAGGGAACTCCTTTCTCAGGGCTAGAACAAAAATAGAACACAATCAGAAGTGAATACCTGAAGAGGACTCTATTACATAAAACATTCTGTATAGCGCCAGGCTGTAGTGCCTATCAACTGGGCAGATTGTATTAACACAGTCCTGGCAACCACTTACATTGACAGCCCAATAGCTTCCTACAGAAATTAAGTTTTAGTTACTTAAAAAAAATGGTGATTAGCAGATGGAGATTTTGGCCCATGGCATTAATAGTATACTGTTAACAAACAAATGTACTACAAGATTTTAAAGAAAATTTACAACTTTGCCTGTACTTTCTGGGATAGACTCCTTTGCTGGCTTGGTTCCTGTTTAGTGGATGTGCGCATGTGCTCCAGTCTGCATAATATGAGTGTATGTGTATTTGGAGAAATCTCCCCTTTTTAAAACCGTAAAGAGGGCCAAGAAATGAATGCTTGCAGAGCTATCTGTCTCCTCCACCCGGACCCTGATACCTTGGGCCAGGTTGAATAATATATATCCCTCATCTTGCCCGTATGTGTGGTGGGGAGTGCGGGTGCCTGCCCTGAATGCTTGTTTGAATATGACCTATGTGTCTAGGCTCAATTTGTACAGTCTACGTTCCCAGCTAAAGTTTACTAACTCCCCCCTGTGGGATCTGGGCCATCCTGCGTCAGCTTTTATATGTATTTGAGCACTGCTCCCCTATGTGGACAACCTGGAACATTAAAGATGGGCAGTAGGTGGGCAGGGGAGGTGTCCTCTTGTGTCCCTCCATGCATACCGGGAGGGGGGGGAGAGAGAGAATGTTGGGTCTGGTGGTGTTTCTGTATAAGGCTGTCATCGGGCTTCTTCTCTGCTATTCTTAGTGTCAGCAGGAGTGAGTTGTTGAGGGGATCTTCCTTCTCGCAGGGCTTCTATGTGTGGTGCTCTGGGGGTTAGTGGGCAAAGAGAGGATGGAAGCTCTAGGTCCTGGAATCCTAGTATGGCCAAGGTTTGGAGATGGGCGATGGGTAGAGATATGAAGGCCCAGAAAAAACTGGAAAAATTCAGGAAAATAAGTGTTTTTTTTCCCTTCTCCCCCCCCCCCCCCCCGAAAATTTATGTTTTATTTTCCGGTTATTGTCCAGATTTTTCCATTTTTTTCCTGGGCCTTCACATCCCTAGGGAGAGAAGCGCACTACTGCATATATGTGCTGTGGTCTGAAGTTGGCACCATCATTGACATTGATTCTTGTTGCCTGTTTCCAACAGTAATAGCCTCTGTCTTACTCCAGTCCTCAGAAACTTTCAAGAATGCTGCCAAAGAAAGACTTTTTTTATTCCCCTTGCCAGATGCTGCTGGTGTGTGGGGGTGTGGGGGTGAATTTTACTTGACCCTCACATGTTATTACTGTAATTCTTAGAGAAAATTAGTAGACTGCCTGAATATTGTACTTGTGTATTTGAGCAGTTTCTGCAAGGTTAACCAGGATTTTAATCTCTTTCTTCTTCAACCCCAATCAAATGTAGTCACTTGCTTGGCAGTGAGAAATGTTAAAAAAATCTTTTGACATGAGTTTGTTTGCTTAATTTCATCGCTTGAAAAATCATTGTAAAATGTTTTTCAGTAACGATGGGTCAGATTTTGGTGGCTCAATTTACCAAAAAGTCTGTGACAACCTTGAGAGTGCTATAAACCTTAACTGGACAGCCGGCACCAATAGTACTAGTTTTGGAATTGCAGCAAAGTACCTGTTGGATCCCACCGCTTCTATTTCCGTAAGTACAGCCCCACCCTGAAAAGGCTCCCCTTCCCCATCCTAGCCTGAAGGAACAACAAACAACCCAGAAAAATAACTCATGTATCTGTTTGCATGAAGTGCTGACGATGGGTTATTTAAAACATGGTATGTTGCCCTACGCAGGATTTATCTGGCAGATGATCGAACAAACCATGGTTTGTTTTCTCAGTCCCTGGGTTGTTTGTTCTCCTTATTTGCCTGCTCCCTCCCTGTATCCAAGATGCCTTTGTGGAGCTAATGTATTGGCATATAACTAGTGCTCTTGTTTAAGCTGTGGTGATCGTGCAAACTGGATAATTTATACACATCTAGGCTATGTAGCCTAGATATGTATAAATTAATAAGGATGTGGAGGTGTGCTCCCCACTGTAAATTTTGGACCACTACAAATCATATGCCAACACCTCCCGTAGAATGTCCTCTAAAAGATACCATAGAATTCCATTCAAGCCGATGCTTGCTTTTTGGTGCAATGAGCTGTGAAATACTTGGTGGTGTCCCAAACTTATTGTGGGGTGCGTACCCCAGTTTCTTCATTTCTATCTGCATTGGGCCAGACATAACTCTTAGCCATAAGATTAAGACAGTAACTGTTCACATGAATAAGTGTTAATGCTGATATAGCAAAGGAAATTTTGCAAGTTTAGCTTTAGAATTATTAGAGGGTTTCTTCATAAGTCCATTGGTCATAAAACACAAATGAACCTATTAAAATGTTTGGAAAGCTAATTTACAAAACTGGACAAATTTGTCCACATGGAAGCAGAGATATTACAATGTCAGGTTACTATTACTCCTCCATCATTCCAATAACAACTGGGGATGAAAGAGCTTGTTTTGTATCAAGCTGAACATCGCAACTTTTAGGATGCTTTTTCTCAGGTTAGTTTGTTCTTCCCATAAGTAAACTCTTTTGTGAAATTTTTGATAAATTCAAACATGTTTTTACTGGATTATATGATTATTGAAGAGGATTGCTGGAATTCTTATTTGTGAAAATTTTGATAAGTTCAAACATGTTTTTACTGGATTATATGATTATTGAAGAGGATTGCTGGACTTCTTATTTCAATAGCTTCTCATTGTTTTGCAGGCAAAAGTGAACAACTCTAGTCTAGTTGGAGTTGGTTACTCCCAGACCCTGAGGCCAGGTAAATGTTTGTCATAGGAATGTAAAGAGATACTGAAGATCTTCGTTAATATGCAGATTAAAGCTGCTTGTAGAGTGCAGTTAACTTGCAGATACAAACTTTTTTGAAGACTTCTCAGAGAAAGAGTGGTAGAACTTCTCAAAAAACAATTTGCTTGCATTCAGTATGTCAATTTGAAAGGTTCAGTTTTAAGCAGCTCTACAACTTACCGATCTGTGGGATAGATTTGTTATTTGTTTTAAGTTTATGCTTTGTTAAAACAAATGGACACTGCTCACTGTTTGATGACAGATATTTCTTGCAGTTGGCTTTACGCTGGACTGCACAAACAATTCCTTCACAGAGAAAACTAGCATGTCACACGGAAGGCTTGACTAGAAACCTTCTCCCTGATCTAGTTTTCCATATGAGGGGGGGGGGGGAACTGTATGAAGGAATACTAAACTAAGTGAGCGCTCTTCTGCATTTTGAAATGGTACAACCCACACACATTTACCATATCAGTGAGAACCAAGGGCTTGGAGGAGAAGTTTAAATGTGCATTCATTTGAATGTGAAGCTTTATCAACTGATGTTAGCATTCTTGTGTATTTCAATTATATGCAGTCCTGCGAGGTCTTCGTGATAACTCAAGGCCTTTGAACTTTTGCAAGTCAAAAGGATTTTGTGTGTCTAAGTTGTGCTTTCTGTCTGTGTATCTGCAGAGTTTCCCTTGGTGTATCAGCTGCCATGAATCAGGCAGAAAATGTGTCCCTGCCTTGAGGAACTTTCACGTGTAAATGGTGGTGGAAGAAAATAAAGGGAGGGGAGGCTAGAAGGGGATGAACCTGGGCAACTGAACAGGCTTTGTTTCAATTGGGAATGAGGACTAAAAAGTTCAGCCAAAAGCTCCTCTTAATGTACTACCTTTCGCATAGAAATAGGTTAGGAACAGATGGTGTTCACAATGGAACATGCCTTCGCTAAAACCCTTTGGTTGTTTTAATCTGCAGGTGTGAAGCTCACTATGTCTGCCGTAATCGATGGAAAGAACATCAATGCTGGAGGACATAAACTTGGTCTTGGCCTAGAATTGGAGGCTTAAAAGGTGTGAAGAAAGCTGCCACAGGAAATGGGATATCTGAAGAATATGGCCTTAAAAATGTAATTCCAGTGTGACTCGGAGGCTTTTTTTCCTCCTTGGAGGGACAGCCTAGAACAAGAGCTGTATTCAGAGTATTTAGGCAGTTACTTGTTAGCCGGTTTTTAGTTTAAATTGGTTACCTACCTAGTTCTCAATTCTGCATTAGTGCAGTCACTACATAATACATTATTTAAATGTATTTAACTGTTGAATGCGCTACCCACAAATAATGAAATAGACTTTATGAAAACCTGTACAAATGTGTGCATGATATGTTTCTTTTAACACGTGATAATAGCCATTGGAAAAACAAAATGGATCAGTGGATATTCTGAAAAGTAAGGTCAACAGTTTTGTTAAAATCACCTTAATTTGAAATACTTTTGGTATCCCACAGCAATTTAAAATTATGAATAAAACAAGTACACAGACATATTTGTGCCTCCAGATATGTTTTAAGTTATTGAGAGGGAGAGCAGGTACATTTTATAGCTCCTTCAGGTTCCAGCAGTTCTGTTACAAATCCAGTTTGCTGAAGCTGTTAATGTTCACCCTGGGGATTTCTTGAGGAATCTGGGGGAGACCTTTTGGATAGCATGTTTCATTTGGGGCAGCGGCATAGTGATTCATTAAGGATGGAAGATTGCTTTCCTGTTTGCCTCTAACCAAAGGGGAGTGCTCCTATGAGCTAAGAGTGTAACTTGGAAAAGATGAATCCATGGAACTAGCTGTGAGTGAAAGATGCAAATATGGGCTAATCTTTCATTTGTTAATCTTGCTTTTCTGAGCTACCTCAGACATACATTACATACATACATTCTTTCCCAGTGTAGAATGTACCCATGTTCTATTTTTGTGGGAAGTAGGTATTGGTGCTTGTTTGGGGAGTAATGAGTATTGGTTGCACTGTCTGGATTTATTTATTTTTTAAAGCACCCCCCCCCCCCCCCCAATAACTCGACACGGTCCTGGATGTTGACAATGTCATGCTTCGATAAACTGGTCTGGGACAGCCTCTTCCTTCTGGTATATTCATTTAAAAGATGTCAGGTTTTAATTCTTGCCTACTCAGAAGTAAACCCCATTTACATTAATTGGGCTTACTCCCAAGATTGCAGCTTTAATCACATTTTCAGAGGTGGCAATGCAAAGACCCAATAATTTTTTACAGATTAAACTATAGGTGTTACCTTAGAAAAGTGAGGAGTGAGGAAGTGACACTGTTTAACCTCTGCAGTCCAAGATCATCTTTCAAAGCTGCTACTTCATGACTTTAAGGTTATGTGCTAAAGCCGTCAACACAAAGTCCAAGACCACCTCTATGAACTGAGCAAAGGACAAACATGTTGGCACTGGATTTTCTACAGCAGACAATACACACTCAAATGTGGAATTAATTTGTACTAATCGGCTTAAACACAATGCCATCTTTATATTACTTTTACATTGCATTGCATAGTACAAGTTTTTGAATGTGCATTACTAGTTGTAATCCTTACAACAATGCTGTAAGGTAAGTTAATATCCCATTATATTGCAGACAAGGAGGGAGAGAGGTTTGCTTAAGGCCCACCTAGTAAGTTCATGGCAGAGTCAAGGTTTTATTTGAGGTCTTACTAATTCTGGGGCTTACTAACTCTGGGCTGATAGTGGATGTGCGTATCTTACCTAGCATGGATGATCTTTGACAATAGTGATCATATCTTATTCTCCTTACCGGCTTCTTCCACTGGTTTGGGAGAGTAGTGGCTAAATATTGACCAAACAGTAACCAGAATTGTGTCAGTTGAGCTCCTCATCTAGTTAACTAGGCTTGAAAGATAGAGCAGAATGGCCCACAGCTTGAAAATATCTGGCATTGTACTTCTTTGCCTTTCGGTGCTGTAACTTTCCCCACTCCCCTGCAGAAACCTAATCAGCATCTCAATTTTAGCCACCTTAGCTTTTACTGCCTGCCACTACATAAAAGCCTACTAATTGCACTGTGGCCACCATGGTGCTAAATAGGGTGACCATATGGAAAGGAGGACAGGGCTCCAGTATCTGTAACAGTTCTGTACAAAAGGGAATTTCAGCAGATGTCATTAGTATGCATGCAGCACCTGGTGAAATCCCCTCTTCATCGCAACAGTGAAAGCTGCAGGAGCCCTGCCCTCTTTTGTATCTGGTCACTCTAGTAGAGCTCCTGCAGCTTTAACTGTGGTGATGAAGAGGGGATTTCACCAGGTGCTGCCTGCATACCAGTGACACCTGCTGAAATTCCCTTTTCTCTGCAGCTGTTGAAGATACAGGAGCCCTGTCCTCCTTTTCATATGGTCACCCTAGTGCTAAAGCCTTTGTACCTGCTAATCTTTTCACCACAGATAACAACCATGAGCGAAGAAACACTTGAAGCCCCCCCCCCCCCAATCCCTTACATTCACCACAGTGGCTCAAAAATAAGCAGGGAGGGAACAGCACTTGGCCTACTCTCCCCTCCATTTGTATTGTGTCTCTTCACTCCCATGAACATAACAATCTCCCTTGTTTTGTTGAATTATGTGCGTTTAGATTTTTGCTGCCCTGACCATTGGGAAGGATAAAAATGTCCTCCTGCCTACTTCCCCCACTTTCGAAACCTAGAAATTCACTAGCACTTACAAAAGTAATGTGAGATTTGCCCATCGGCCTCTTACTCTTACCAGTAAAGATGAACCCATCAAAAGGGAGGAGAAGATAATAGGCCTCGTTCCCATTTAAAGAGACTGATAAGAGCAGCATATCCTCCTGCACCCAGGCTTCACCAAAGGATCAGTATCCCTTGTTTGTATTACCATGTTGGCACCGTTGCCTCTATAGCACTGACCTCTTTCTAGACCTTGCCCAAAAGTGGCCTGCCCCAAACCAATCTGGATATCGCTTGATATTACCACTTACGCAGGAATCCAAGGACTGCAAGGTCGTTATTGTGCATGTGTTCAACGATGACGATACGATAGAAAAACCTACGATAATCATCGGAGATGATAATTTTTGGGTGATTTTATCGATTTATCAGACTGCCATATAAATATACCTATAACTTCTGCATTTTAAAAGTTAGAGGCTTGGAACTTGGTCACAGTGCTTATGGGGTATGCCTAAGTATGTGTATGAAATTTGAGATCGATCCCTCCAACCCTCAATTTTATATGAATTTTTAAAGATAGTTTCCGTTCTGACAGGTCTGAATGAACGCACATGGCAAGCTGTCATTCTGATCTGTCAGAACTGAAACTCCTTAATAAATTCATATAAAATCGAGAGTTTGAGGGATCGATTTCAAATTTCATACACATACTTAGACATACCCCATAAGCACTGTGACCAAGTTTCAAGCCTCTAACTTTTAAAATACAGACATTATAGGCATTTTTTTCTTTAAAAATAGGGCTGCAAAAAATATCGTTTTTTCACAATAATTATCATGAAGACGATACGGTTCACCTATGATATGAATTAATACGATATTTTTTTTGGTCCAAAATGACGATAATGATAAACGGCGATTTTTTTGGCGTGCACACCCCTACTGCAAAGAGGGTTAGCTTTCATGTTAAGGGAAGTTGTGGTTGGATGGAAGGGGTCAGATGGTAAGCCAAAGAACACCCTCTGGTAGCCTTCTATTGCCCCCAAAAGACAACCTATGAGAGATGCTTATGTGTGTGTCTCAGCCTTTTGGAACTGGGCAGATGGTATGAACAAATTGTTCAGGTAGGATTGTTAACCTTTCAGAGTTTTATGTCTTCTCAGTTCTTTATTTTTGTTCACATGACTGCTGGTTCCCTCAGCATGCTAGTTGCATTTGCTGCATCATTTTTAAGTACCCAAAGTGCTTAATATGAGTGGAATACAGTAATTGAAGTATATAATTTGTTCAAAAAGAACAAGAAATAGAAAGGGAGGTGGAGTCGCACTATATGTTTAAAATATTGGAGGATGAACCTGGTAGTCCCATCGAGAGCATCTGGATTAAAATAAATGGGACAAGGAATAAAAGCATGATAGTCAGAGTCTACTATCAACCACCCAATCAAGGAGAAGACGAGGATGAAACTTGAAAAGCAAATTGCCAGTGTTTCAAGGAAGTGCAATGTAGAAAGGAGGGATTTCAATCACCCCAATATCTGTTGGGAGACAAATTCTGCCAAAAGTGGCCCTTCCAAGAAATTCCTGACATGTGTGGCTGATAACCTTTTCCTACAGAAAGTGGAGGACGGAACCAGAGGATTGGCTATCCTTGACTTGATGCTGACCAATAAGGATGACTTAGTGGATAAAATGGCAGTTACGGGAACTCTGGGGGAAAGTGACCACATCCTACTTGAGTTCTTGATTTTAAAGGAAGCAAAAGCTGAGTGTAGCCATACGCATACTCTGGATTTAGGAAAGCCAATTTTAATAAACTCAGAACTATAATAAGTAAAGTTTCATGGAAAGTGGCCCTAATGAGAAAAGGAGTCCAAGTTGGGGAGGGGGGGGATTTTTTTAAAAAAGGAAATTTTAAAGGCACAATTACACTTCTAACAAGGAAAAAAGATAAAAGACAACAGAAGAAACCAATATGGCTCCACAAAAAGCTTACAGATGACCTGAAAACAAAAAGGACACATATAGGAAGTGGAAGGAAGGCCAGGCTACAAAAGTTTACAGACAGGTAGCACAGAAGTGCAGGAATGGCATCAGGAAGCCTAAAGCTGAGAATGAGCTGAGGCTAGCGAGGGATGCTAAAAGTGACAAAAAAGCTTTCTTCAGGTATGTGCATAGTAAAAGACCAAGGAAAGAAGTGGTGGTTCAACTGTTTAATGAGGATGGGAAATTGATTACAGAGGACAAAAAAAAGGCCAAAGTACAGAATTTCTACTTTGGCTCAGTCTTCTCCCAAAAGCAGTCTATGACCACCCCCTGCCCCCCCCTCCCGGCAAGAGTGAAGTACAAACTGAAGGGGCAGGATTGCCGTTTGAGATTGATAAACAAATGGACAAGGGACACCTAATTTCTTTGAACAAATTCAAATCTCCAGGGCCCAATGAACTGCATCCTAGAGTAATAAAGGAGCTATCAGAAGAACTGTCATAACCACTGTCTATTATCTTCGCAAAATCATGGGAGACGGGTGAAGTGCCAGACGATTGGAGAGCTAATGTCCCTATCTTCAAAAAGGGCATAAAGGAGGAACCTGGGAACTACAGACCAGTTAGTCTGACATCAATGACTGGGAAAATTTTGGAGCAGTTTATAAAGAAGTCAATCTGTAAGCACTTTGAAAACAATGCAGTGATTACTAGAAGCCAGCATGGATTTGTCAAGAACAAATCATGCTAGACTAATTTGATCTCATTTTTTGATTGGGTAAACTCCCTTGTGGACTGTCAGAATGCTGTGGACCTAATAGATCTTGATTTCAGCAATGCTTTTGACAAGTACCATATAACATTCTGAAACAAACTTCAAGGTGACCTTGACAGGCTGGAGCTCTGGGCTGAAAACAACAGAATGAATGTAATAGGGATAAATGCCAAGTTTCCACACTTAGGAAAAAGAAACCAAATGCACAGTTACAAGATGGGGGATAGTTGGCTCAGCAATACTACAAGTGAGAAGGATCTTGGAATTGTTGTAGATCACAAGTTGAATATGAGCCAACAGTGTAATGTGGCTGCAAAAAAAGCAAATGCTATTTTTAGGGTGACCAGATTTTGGAAACCAAAATCCCAGTCCCCCACCCAAAACAACCCCCACAACAAGCCACTCACCCTCCCAAAAACCCAGCCAGGACCTACCGGGTCCTCTGCCGCTGCCGGGCTCATGCCGCCGCTTCCGTTGCCGCTGGGCTTGTGCCGCCGCCACTGCTGGGCTTGTGCCGCCACCACCGGTGGTGGTGCTGCAGGGCTCGTGCCAGAGGCTGCGAGGAAGAGGGCCAATTCTGGAAGTGATGTAATCAGCCTCCCCCGCCACTTCCGCGCAGGCATCCAGGCTCCTCAGGGCTTGTCGCCATCGCGACAAACCCCGAGGAGGCCAGAGGCCACACAGAAGAGGCAGGAGAGGGCCGATTTCATAATTTCCGGATTCGGCCCTCTCCTGCCTCTTCCGCGCAGCCTTTGGCATGAGCCCTGCAGCACGAGTCTGGTGGCTGCGGTGGCAGCTGCACGAGCTCGGCGGCAGCGGTTGCATGAGCCCGGCGGCGGCACAAGCCCAGCGGTGGAGGCAGCGGCGGCACAAACCCATAATCGGCCCTCTCCTGCCTCTTCCGCGCGGGCATCGTTTCCTCTGTTTGTCCCTGCTGCCCCCCTGTCGGCCCGGATTGCCCCAGTTTTCCCAGTTAGGACCGGGAAACCTCGGGCGATCTGGTCACCCTAGGCCTATTTTGGTCTGCATTAATAGAAGTATAGCTTCCAACTCATGTGAGGTATTGATTCCCTTCTATTCGGCACTGGTTAGGTCTCATCTTGAGTATTGTGTCCAGTTCTAGACACCAACTTCAAGTAGGAAGCTGGAGGGGGGTGTCAGATGAGGGCAACAAGGATGATCAGGGGTCTGGAAACAAAGCCCTATGAGGAGAGATTGAAGGAACTAGGCATGTTTAGCCTTGAGAAGAGAAGTCTGAGGGGAGACATGATAGCACTCTGCAAGTACTTGAAAGGTTGTCACACAAAGGAGGGCCAGGATTTCTCCTCGATCATCCCAGAATGCAGGACACGGAATAATGGGCTCAAGTACAGGAAGCCAGATTCCGGATGGACATCCGGAAAAACTTCCTGGCTGTTAGAGCAATACAACAATGGAACCAGTGACCTAGGGAGGTGATGGGCCCTCCCACACTAAAGGCCTTCAAGAGGCAGCTGGACAACCATCTGTCAGGGATGCTTTAAGGTGGATTCCTGCATTGAGCAGGGGGTTAGACTCGATGGCCTTATAGACCCCTTTCAAGTCTACTGTTCTATGATTCTATCCTTGTTCTATCCTCTGTGATTGTTTTAAACAATATACCCTGCCTTTGTATTGTCTACAAGGTGACTTACATAAAAAAAAATAAAAAACCAGCAGTGGAATTTCAGATTTACAACAAAACATTGAAAGAAACAATCAGCAGGAATATCAGTTGAAAATAAAGCACAACTTTCACTCGCTGCCTAAAACCAACAAAGAAGTCAGGGAAATCTTGCTTTGGAGGGAGTTCTACGGTCTCACTATTGAGAGGGCTCTTTCTGTGTAAACACCCCCTACGTGTATGAGGGAAGATGGTTTCCAAAGGTGTTCTGAATGAACAGGGAATTAGCTTTTACTAGATAGCTGCTTAAATACCTGCAAAAGGGCAGGAATGTGGTTATGAGAGCTTCTGTTTCAGTTCCTTCCTGCTCCTGCTTTCTCCGCTGGTTTCAGGATGAAGTCTGAGGTGTCCTGTCTAGTCCTCTTCTAATGCCTGTGCTGGGTGAGCCTCCCAAACCATTGATTCATGTACACACACACACACACACACTGGGCAATTGTGTGAGGATTGTGAGTGGTTTTACCCGATGAAGGAATGGCTGCCAGTAGAGAGTTATGGGGCTGAGTCCAAAACCTAAGAAATGCTGTAGGAGGTATTCTACGGAATACCATTGCTCAATGGAGCAATGATGCCATCTGCTGGTGATTCTGTTTATGTTTTGCTTTGTTCAGAATCTGCTGTGAGCCTGTCATAAAAGGCTGGTGCTTCCTAGATTATTATAGATGTAGGTGTTTTATTTCCACTGACATACAAAACATAATAGATTACTGACAATATTGATAAATGGCCCACAAAAGGAATGCTTCTGTCAGTAAACTAAATAAGATATATTTGAGTGTATGCTTGTCACCTTCAATCTGCTAGGCATAAATGAATACCCAGTGGAGTAAGAGGAAAAAGTAGAATACAGCCGTGTAATGCAGCCACTGAGGTAGACAACCTCCATAGAAAGTTCTCCTGGGCAAGTCTTGAAACAGCACAGCAGTAAAGGATCCACTTTCTGGTGGATTGTGCCCTTGACTACATAAACTTTTTTCCCGAGGTTTGTAAATCATGACTTGCTTGAAAACAAAGATCCAGTTAATGATTTTGAAAGCAGTTCTGCCAAATAGGATGACTGCGGGTTCATTCTAGGGGTGTGCACGGACCCCCCGGATCGGATCGGGACCCGGATCGGGACCTCCAATTTTGTCCCGGACCGGTTCGGACAAAATCGGAGGCCCCCCGGACCGGATCGAGTCCGATCCCGACCCAAAAATCGTAAATTTTTGGATCGGCCGCCATTTTTTTCCCCATAGACTTGCATTGCAATGCAAGTCTATGAGGAAAAAATGGCGGCGGGTGGGTGAGGGGGGGCCTAACTCCCTCCCCCCCCGGGGCCGTCCGCTGTGGACGGCCCCGGCAGGTAAGCCCCCTCCCCCGTGCTCCCTACCCCCCCTGGGGCCGGCCGCTTTCATCCGCTGGCGCCCGCGGGCGCCAGCGGATAGAAGCGGACGGCTCTGGGGGGGGTAAGCCCCCTTCCCCGCCACTGCTTACCTTCTCGGCCCGTCCGCTCCCGTCCGGCGCCGGCGGCTACTACCAGCGGGCTCCGCGGCCTACTCTCGAGTAGCGCGCCGGGTGATGACATCACCCGGCGCGCCACCCTAGAGCAGGCCGCGGAGCCTGCTGGTAGTAGTAGGCGCCGGCGCCGGACGGGAGCCGCCGGGCCGGGAAGGTAAGGGCCCCCCTCCCCCCTCCGCGCGCCCCCTCCTCCCCTCCACGCACCCCCTGCTTACCTTCTCGGCCCGTCCGCTCCCGTCCGGGGCCGGCGGCTACCACCAGCAGGCTCCGTGGCCTGCTCTAGAGTAGCGCGCCGGGTGATGACATCACCCGGCGCGCCACCCTAGAGCAGGCCGCGGAGCCCGCTGGTAGTAGCTGCTAGTGCCGGACGGGAGCGGACGGGCCGAGAAGGTAAGCGCCCCCCTCCTCCCCCCCCCGCTGTCCACTTTCATCGGCGGGCGCCCGCTGGCGCCCGCCAATGGAAGCGGCGGTGGGCGCCAGTGGGCGCCCGCCGATCCGCCGATCCGCCGAACCGGTTCGGAGCCTTTTCGGACCGGTTCGGATTGGATCGGCCGATCCAGCTGCGGGATCGGAAATCGGATAATTTATCCGATTTCCCACTGGACCGGACTTGGATCGTGGATCGGGTCCGATCCAGTGCACATCCCTAGTTCATTCATGTTCATTCCTTAGCTCTTCTTAGATGCTCCTGAGGAATAAATCACATGTGACCCTGCAACACAGCAGAGAGAGGGAATGTCCTCCTCCCTAAATGGTTCCCTGTTGGGAGTTTAATCTTACAAGAAGTGTCAGAAGGACAACTCCAGAATGAATATTGAGGTAAATTGGATTCCATCTAAAAAGTTTGCTCAGACATGGAAAAACAACTAGTTGCTCTGTGGGTTTAAGCAGTAATGAATGTCTTCCTTTCTTTCACCACTGCCAACATCATCAGCCTTCCCCATGAGGTAAGCCCCTGCCCCCAATTCCATAACCTGGATCCAGACTTAGAGTAGGCTCCAAGACATCAGTGGGACTATGCTCCCCTCTACAAGATTTCGCTTTGACGCCTGGTTGCCCGATTATGCGCATTTACGGATAAGCACATTTACTCCTAATACCTATTCATGAGAGGCGGTGAAGTGCATTACAGGCTGTATGAAACGTGCTTTAAAGTTGTTTACATGTAGAAAATTGCATGTTTACATGGCCATAAAGCGCTTTAACTCCCGTGGTAAATTAAAAGTCGCTATTTAACGCTCATTCGATAATGCGAATAATCAGAGGTAAAAAGCGCCTCAACCCCCGATTTGCGCTCCACTCTTGTAGAGGTAAATCTGTAATGCACCTTGAAAGAGCTTTAAATTGCTCTTGTAGAGGCACCCTTAAACTAGTCAGGAGTAACTTAAGCTTTATTGATTTCAAGGGGTCTATTCGAAGTATCACTAATTCTGGATCCAATCCAATTCTGGTTCACAGGAGCCTATTCCGCTGCATTCGAATTCTAGACCCCTGTCTCATCTCTTTTCATTCATTTTATTCTTCCTTGAGTTTTACTGTAATGAAGCCATGATATTGTAAATCTTTGAAGTAATTTGACGTTTAATTTACTACCAAAATTGGTAGTAAGACATAAGCATGAACTGTTTTCAGTAACTCTGGGGTGGTGTTTAGCAATAAATGTTGTGAGTATTCAACCTCTCCCTAGAGCCTGAACAATGTAGGAGGTTGCTGTGCTTAGCCCGGCAATGGAAAAAAAATTATGAACCTTTAAAGAATGATTTCCCCCCTATTGTCGCAAAGTGCTAATCAATCAGTAATCTGGCTGCTAACTCTGGGGAGGATTTTAGTTGCCTTCATAAAATATTTTAATTATCTCAAAAATCATAAAATATAAGTAGGCACAATTTGCTTGGAGCTCAGGAGGATAATATGAACAATGGGAAAAGATAAATGTTTGTTTTTCCATAAAGCAGCCTCCAAAATAGGAAGTGTAATGTGGGGGAGAGGGGGAACCAATGAGTTATTGGCAATATCTACCTTTCCAATAATAGGAATAAATATTAGAGCAGCTACTTATGTACGCATCCTTACAGAAAATAGATAAATGCCTTGTTCAGACTTTACATTACTTCTCTTTTGGGTGCTTTACAACCGCTCCTTTCTTCTTTCTACAGCACTGCTTTTAGACTGAGCCTTCCAAATAAAAGCACATCATCATCACCTGTTACACCTTAGATTCAGATCCAGCTGAATGTAAAATGCAGCTCTGGCTGGGTTTGTGAACTGAGCTAAGATAATGCAACATGATACTAAAACGTGGGTAGAGCAGGCATGGATCTGCTTGTTGTGGCTGTATTTGCATTTGCAATGATAGTCATTATGAACACAACTATTGAGAATGCAAATGATGCTCTGAATCAGTGTGAAGGTGCCGGAATGGACTGGATGAAGGCAGGCAAACCGACTCAATCCAAACAAGACAGAGGTTCTGTTGGTGGGTGGGTCATCCAGCTGGATGAGTGATTTTCAGTCTGATGCTGCACTCCCCTTAAAACAGCCTTCCTCAACCTGGTGTCCTCCAGATGTTCTGGACTGTAACTCCCATCATCCCCAGCCCAACACATCTTGTAGTCTAGAGGTGCAGAACCATTCTGGGCTCAATGGCCGAATTCCAACCTTGGAAGGGTCTTGGGGGCCACATTTCAGGGATGGGCGGGGCCTAGCAGGGCAGGGCTACAGCCAAAGGGGTCAAGCAAGTGGTGCATGGTCTAATTAGAAAATTGGAGACATTCCTCATTCTACCTCTCCACTTCATTTTTGGCATTCATAAATGTACAGTAGGTTTAGACGTCTGCTGAGTGTGGCCGCTCCTTCAAGTCACCTCTGTCCTCCATTTCTGATTTGTAGTCTGGCTGTATTGATGATGATGCCAATTGCAGCTGCCTTTCCAAGTTCTCATCTATTAGTCTGGAACAAAGGTTGCCCTTGGCAAGAGTTAGCTTTGAGAAGATCAATGGGCCTTATTTTCTTGATAGTGTTAAACTTGGTCTGGTGTTCGGAGATGACAACAACAACAACAACAACAATAATATATTTATTTATTTATTTCTTACCCGCCTCTCCCTCAGGATCGAGGTGGGGAACAACATTGATACAATGACATAAAATGCGTAAAACTGATTAAAAATATAAAATTAATACATTATTAAAATACAGATAAAAACGCTTAAAATTTGACTGGGTAGGCCTGCTGGAAAAGATCAGTGTTTATGGCTTTCTTAAAGACAAAAAGACTATTAAGTTGATGAATCTCCTCCGGCAGGCCATTCCACAGTCTGGGAGCGGCAGAAGAGAAGGTCCTCTGGGTAACGGTTGTCAGCCTGGTTTTGGCCGACTGTAGCAAATTCTTCCCAGAGGACCTGAGCGTGCGGGGCGGATTGTATGGGAGAAGGCGATCCCACAGGTAACCTGGACTCAAACCATGTAGGGTTTTAAAGGTAATAACCAACACATTGTACTTCCCCCGGAAACTAACTGGCAGCCAGTGGAGTGATCTTAAGGCTGGTGTAATATGGTCACCCCTGGGTGACCAACCTGGCTGCCATATTTTGAACTAGTTGAAGTTTCTGGACTAGGCCAGAGGTAGCCCTATGTACAGTGCATTGCAGAAGTCAAGCCTCAAAGGTACCAGCGTGTGCACTACTGTTTTTAGGTCTTCCAAGTCTAGGAAGGGGCGCAGCTGGCGTATCAGCCAAAGCTGATAGTAGGCACTCCTGGCCGTCGCGTCTATCTGAGCTGTCATTTGGAGCAATGGATTATATTACAATATGTGTGGCAAACTTAGTGCTTGCTGCTAAAATAATGTTTGTGTGTGTGTGAGCCGTTTTGGGGGGAAACATAGATGTGTTCTGCAGCTTGTCTTTTTTAATGTTTTCTTTTTCTTTTGTTAAGGACAATGGCTGCATGACAATTAAGTTTTGTCTGTCAGAACTTTATAGTCTCCCTGCAAGATTTCCCTCCAACCAACTCAATTTTTATTTTTAAAAATCTTGTTGGTTTAGGGTGAAAACATTCCTCTCCAAGCCTCAGTGTTAATTCAGTATTTTTACTATTAGAAGTGAAGTAAATCATACAATTTGCATGTAACATTGAGGCTTTGGGCAGAAGATCTGGGATGCCGGAGCCTGTGCCAGGGTGTACTTCTCTACAGAGCCTATTGCCTTTGGGGACAATACTAAGCAAATACAGGTGGAAGTAGCTACAGAAATAAATGTAATGAAAAACAGGAGTTGTGTAAATCCAATCTTCTGGTTATATTTACAGTACAGACTGTTCAGGTTTCATTGGTGATGATTAAAACAGTGTAACACTAATCTATGTTTGTGATGTAGATTAGTATGAGTTGACATGGGGATACAGCTCACAAACATTTTTGTCTCCTGAAAAGTGCCCTCCGCTTTTAGCATTTCTCTGCACACCCAGCATAAAAGATGCAAAATTATTGGGGGGGGGGGGGGAAGAGAGAGGTTAATGTTCCTTTGTCCTGGGATATGTATCTAAGTGTGAATGCATTTTTTCTACACTACATTAATTTTAACAGGATGCACATGTGAACAGAAGGGAGCATTGGCTTGTTTCATTATTGGGGATGAGTTCTCTCTTCCCTCACCAGTGTAGATCAGGGAACAACAGCTTCAAATAAGAAGAAAAATGCACAAAAAATATGGGAGGGTGGGTGGGACGGTTTCAGACAATTTCACACCCTCCAAAACAGCAGGCTTTGCAGTGAAAGTTGAACATCAAAGAAGTTCACTGGAGTGCCAGTGTGAAAATTAGCTTTCACCATGGAGGACATAGAAAGATGTATTACTTGCACCTGTAGATAGAACGCCTATCAAAACATTACCCCCACCTTTTCTGGACCCCACAAGTTGATTCACTGCCATGATATCTAGAGGTATTTGGTTGGGAGGACAAAAGATTAAAATGCAATTCGTATCAAAGAAGGAATCAAGATATATTTAGCAGTGATGAATGTCAGACAACCTCGGACAGGGACCTCAGGAGTTATCCAGGCCTTGAGTAAGTGGGAGACAGTGGAATATATGCTCACATTTTGATTCAGTTAAGCTCCCTTCTGGCCTTTGTGTCAGTTTACAGATGGCTCAGGTACGTGATCAGAAAGGAGGCAGGGCTTGATTAAATGTCCTGGCTGCTCTCTACATTCCTTATCTATGTTTATAGCATGATTTTATTTATTGAGACAAGGTAAAAATATACATCGTCATATATTTCATATATTATCCCCAATGACTGAAGGTTCTTCAGTAGCCAACAAACTTTCTCTATAGTGTCTCTCCTCCGCTATAACTTAAATGCTAATGTCACCCCATCGCCCATCAGGATCATGCTTATATTCACTCGTGGATCATGTGAGATCTTTTCATTCAACTGATGTATGGCTTGGGCTTCGTGGTCATCTTTCCGCAGCTTAAGTACTTTCCCCAAGAACAGAACCTATTAGTGGGAGAGGAGGGAAAGAAAAATGATTGGAGAGAAAGAAAACATGTAACACAGTACACCCGTATCACTATATTTATTTGCATGTATGGCTGGGGTTTGAAAGTGGAAGTTTCCCCTGTGTACCACCAAATCTAAAACAAGCCCAACAAAGCTAATAGAGGTTTTTCCCAATTCCAACTGCAGGACGGGGGGAGTGATCTGCCTGTGTGTGATGCTGCAATCCTACGTGTGCCTAGTTGGGAGTAAGCATCGCTGGACTCCGTTGTACTGACTTCTGTGCAAACGTGATTAGGGTTGTGCTGCAGATGGCGGAAGGCTGAATTTTAGAGCTCTAGGCTAGATACTTTTGAGCCTTGGCTAGGGTTGCACTTTGTAGCATGCCAACTGCCTTGAAAAATGCTTTAAACACAACTCCCATGCTGACAGCACCTGGTAAGCTACAGCAAAGGGGAGGAGGAAGAGGGACAAATGTGTACGTAGATGATGGATGGTGTGTGTGTGTGTGCGTGCGCACGCACACACATGTTTGGGAGGATGGCCAAGAGAGAAAAGGGGATTTGTGGTGGGTGATCCACGAAGTTGAAGGGTGTGTTTCTGTGTAGTGATAGGGAGGGAAGGAGGCAACAAAATGTCCTGGCCACCCTTGGAGGTGGGTGGGTTGGGCAGAGGGGAAAGGAGATGGTTCAAGAGTTAGAGCTTCTCTACATTAAAACAATAATGCTGCCTTAACCAGGGCTTTCTGCTTCTGTTTTTGTTCTGGGATTGCAATTGGCTCAATTACATGGGCGGCCATGTGGTTTGGATGGACTACTTCCTATCCCTGCGTCCTCCATTTAACTCAACAAAACAGCACAATCGAGTGGAGGAATTATAGAGCAACATCACCATTCCAGGCCGATGTCGCAGTTTGCTTGTTTTTAAAGTGGATTATCCGTGTTTTCTGACGGCAGGATATCGGGGGAGGGGGGAGAGAGCAGATGTCCTGGCTGCCTTGTGCTCAGTTGTTTTGGGCAAGTTGCTTGTCTCTGAGCCTCACCAGTCCGATGTTTCTTTGTGCTACGTGGGGTCATACATGGTTTGCTATTTGATCTCAAACCCAATCTTTGCCTCACGCTGCTTCTTAGGTAAGTTACTAATACAGACCCCCACAGCAGCCATCTTGTGATGATAGCCATGAGTTTTTTCAAAATACCAAATGCATCCATGAGCCTAACAGGACTGAGGACCCGTGTTACACCTTAAGCTCCCATAAAGCTCTCGCTTTGCGGAGAGGCTAAACAAATGTATTGTTGCATCAACTTCCACAAACGAGAGGTTTATTTCATCAGATGCAGATGTTGTCCTGAGGTAACAGATAAGTGGAGCCAAAAGGCCATGAAATGAACTGCTCCTTTTTCATGCCCTTTTGCTCTCATCATTTACAAATGCTTTTCTCTGTATAAATACATATATCTATATCTATATATTTTATATAACACCTACTTGCCCACATGTGTGTGTATCATCTGCTACAGGGTACAGTCTGCTGAGGAGAGTGCCTGATCCTTTGTTCCACCTGGGGCTGACCACATTGAGGTGGCTTATTTCTCCTCCTCTCCAGGTACTACTTTAAAAGCAAAGCACCTTGGCAGAAGCAGTTCTGAGGTGTAGTCTGCTGGTAGAGTGCTGGACTGGGACTCGGGAGATCTGGGTTTTCCCGAGTCCACAGCCACAAGAGCCTACTGGGTGACTTTGGCCCAGTCACTGACTGTCAACCTAACCTACCTCATAGGCTTGTCGTGAGGATAAAATGGAGAAGAGGTGGCTCGTGTAAGCCACCTTGGGTTCCTTGGAGAAACAAGGCAGGATAAAAATAATACTAAATAAATAAAACGATTAGTTGGAGTTTTGAGAAATTTGTCCTGGATGGGAACCAGTAGGAAAGGAAAGAAGTGGAAGAATGGTGGAAAGTGCAGGGAACAGCAGTTATGACTGGGAACGGTGCTGGAAATAATCCATAAAATGTCCTCTGGGAAATACTGGAATTGCTTTCATTTGGAGGAACAGGCAGGCACACAAGTGGCGATGAGCCTTCGAAGAACCCAGAGCAAAGGAGCTTTTCTTACCCCATCCCTGCGTCAACTTTTGGCCCTCCAGTCTCTGCTTCTGCTGTCAGCTTACCACAGAGCTAGGTCTACAGCAGGACCAACTACTTCTTGATTTCCTGCCGCTTCTTCTCCTACTTGTCCACCAATACGGCTGCTATACCTCCACCTTTCTTCCTGCCCACCCCGGGGGAACCTCCCATTCCTTGGCAACCTCGGAAGGCATATTTTTGCAACTATCCCCTTGCCATCCAGACTGATGATGTTGTCCGAGCCAAACGGAAGACCTTGTTACTGCCTTGCTTGGGACCAGAGGGTCTATACTCATCTACCTTCTGCTGTGGCTCAAGATGCAATTCCTAATGAAGTGGCTCTCTAGATCTCGAATGATCACTTTAATCTTCCTGTAAATGTGGCTATTGAACATTACAGATTCTATTCAAGGGTTCAACTGCCAGGAGAGCCAATGGATCAGTAGATCACTGCATTACATGCCAGTGCTATCTGTGATTCTGCAAGCATAGCTGAAAAGACCGTTAAAGGCAAACATCGTTAGGAAAACCTCTTCTTGCAAACTCCAAGAGAATTCTGAATGGAAAGAAAGAATGTTTGCTTTGACTACAGCTTGTTGAAATAGCTAGAAGGGTTGGAAATGCCATTCACTGTGCCAAAGTCCTCTCTTCAGCACCCCCCTCCCCCGGCTTCTCAAGCCATGGAGTGCAGGCAGTTCAGGACAAGACCCCCAATAAAGTTTCTTCCCCTTAAGTTCTGCCTTGCAAAGCAAATTTACGAGGCAAACAGGTTTGTTACTACTAGATCTGTTGTAGATATGCTGATAGAAGTATATTCTGATAGGGATAAGGATGGATTGTTGCAGGACTGTATTTTAGGTGCAACCACAACCACCATACTGTCTGGGTCTAACTCTGGGTCTCCTTACACCTAAACTCCTGTTCTGCTATACCAGGTAGTATTTCCCAAACCACATTTGAACTTGGAAGTTCTGGATTTTACCCAGGGGTTTATGGAGGATCCCCTTGTTATCAACAGATATTTCAAAGATGTTCTGGAGTAGAAGGGCCACACTGCAGAAGGTAAAGTGTATATGGCAAAGAAGGGGGTTTCTATAAGAGGGCAGAATCATCAGTGAGACCTCCACAAGGTTTTGGACACCAATAGTATGGATCCTGTATTACAAGGTACAGTGAACCATACGTAGATATGATCATCTAATTATCACAGCTTTTCCCAGATGCTCTGGGGATTGCCAAGCATTTCAAGCACAAAATTCAGGTGGAAGTTAATGCAGTACCTGTACAACATAAAGTGAGGCAAGTCCCTGTAGCATTACAGCAACTATTAAAGGAAGTAATATTGAAGTTGTGGTGTGATAGAGCCTGTTGATTTATCTGAATGGGTTTCTCCCATTGTCTTGCTACAAAAACAAAATAATCTCTTTGCATTGATTTGAGAGATGTAAACTCAAACATACTAGCAGATTGGCATCCCTTACCCAACATAAATCAAAATGCTGCTTACCGGGGATTTTTTTATTTTTATTTTGCCAAATTTATTTACTTAATGGTGGGCATCAGTATTGGCATCATTCTTTACTGACATTGAGGAAGTTCCAACTGAATGGAAAGAGGCAATGCTGGTCCCCATATCTAAAAAGGGTGGAAGAGAAAATCCAGCTAACTATAGACCGATTTGTTAACTTGGTAGTCTTGGGAATGTCTATGCTAGACATTTTCTAATTAGGCTGGAAGTCTGAGTAGTAACTAATAACCTATTGACATATGAGCAAGCTGGCTTTCAAGCTGCTAGATCTATAATAGATATCTGCTTCCCTATATACCATCTTATACACTGCACTCTAATTTTGTATGTAGCCTGTATTGATCTTAGGTCTGCACTCAATGCTATACCAAGAAAGTGGCTTTGGAAACTTCCTTGGTATGGTATTTGAGGAGTTACAAATAGATAAACACCTCATTTAAAGTTAGGATTGGTGTCCACAGGGAACTTTCCAATTCTATCAGAACCACAAAGGGTATCTGCCAAGGATTTATCTTGGCACTACTATATTTCAATATTTCTACTCTTCCGTATGCAGATGACACAGTATTGGTTTTTTAAATTAATGCATATTGGTTTATTGTAAAAACAAAGGCTCGCAGCCTATCAAAAAACTGAAGTCGTTGTTTTTCCAAGGTAAACATCTTTGAAATTTGAATGGGATGGGAATTGACCAAGTATGAGGTTTTTGGGTACCTGGGGGTGGTGTTTTCACAGGAAGCTGAACACAACGTTTACAAAGAAGAGAGTGGCAAAAACAGCTTTGTGAAGTCTACATTTTTATAGAATTAGAGCTTGACACCTAATAGCATCAGTGCTGGAATTGCATAATAGGAAACATATTCCAGAACTGGTTACAGTAACAATGCATTCAATTGTATATAAAATGATGTTAAACTATTGGTTTAGAATTATCTCTAGTGAGCCTAGCTGTCCTTTTAGGATAGCCATTGAGGAAACGAATAATCATTCTTGGAATGGGGTTATTTCATTGTTAGTGGTGAAATTAGCCTTTTCTGAAGTATATATAAAGAATTTGGAGATAGAGCTTGCCAAAAGGGTTTTGAAGCAGATTCTGGCAGACACACCCTTACAGATGGATATGGCAACTAGGTCAGCTTCAAAAAGAGAGCCTTTGCATAAGAATTCCATTATATTCATTTTGTTGAAGGTGGAAGGTATTTTACATATTATAGATTGTCTTTTGTATAACTTGTTGAGGGAACAGGATTTTGGTAAGATTTTAGATAGGTCTATCCATGGGACTTTCTGCTTTGTGGGCAACAGGTCTAACTGCAATAATTGCATGTTTTCTATCTACAGTAACCAATGTTAGGGGAAAGTTCTTAAAGGAGAATGCTGCACCTTGTTGGGAAGATTCAGAACTATGTGTTTTGGAGTCATTTGATATAATTTTATACAGGCTTGTGTAAATTTTACTGGTTTTACCTCGAGATCCAGAATTTAAAGTTTATCCTGTGTGATTTGGCTTTGAGTTAATTTATGTTCATTTTATATGGGTATCTGCTATCTTTTATTAAATGTTTGTTTTGTGATGGTCTGATGGCTATACACAAATAAACAATTCCGAATCTGCCAACTAGAGAAAACTTCATGCATCTGACAAAATATGTTTTAGTCTACAAAACTTATGCCCAATAAATCTGTTAGACTAAGGTGCCACAAGACTTCTTCTATTTAATTCTGTGGTACTTACATTGTCAATAGCTATTATTCCCCCTTTTCTTAAGAGCTGCAAACATTTTTCATAGTAATCATTGTAACCCCCTTTGTCAGCATCAATGAAAGCAAAGTCAAATGTTCCAGCTTCGCCATTTGCCAGAAGTTCATCTACACATAAGAATAAGAACAATTTTCTTTAGATACACTTCTGTTTAGCTTCCCTATACCAGTTGAGTTGGAGTGGATTCCTAGGTGGGGAAAATAGACTATTCAACCCATGTACAGCTATAACACGAACCCTATTTAGGCATTCCGAAATCCTAGGTGTGGAGAGGAGGCATGGGTGCTTTGCTCTGACTCCAACCCCAACCTCCCCCTGCTGACAGGGAAGGTCAGAAGCCAGGCATGCAACCATGTTCGGCTGAATACGGTTACAGTGCTCAGCGCGATTGAAAATCCTGTGCAATCACGGATCCCGATCATGCAGAGCACTGCAACTGTATTCAGATGGATGTGGTTGCAGCCCCTCTTCAGACCTTCCCTGTCAGCAGGGGGAGGTTGGTGTTGAAACCAGAGCATCCATCCCCGTCTCCCTTCCATGCTTAGGATTTCTGGATGCCTGAACAGGGTCACAGTTATAAACTGAATCTACTTGGGAAGAAAAATGAGAGGCGCTGGAGTCATAACTTCGACTACATTAACCAAAATACACAGGTCCTATGGCTCTAGATGTAGCCATTCTCCCCCTAAACCCACCTGAAACCGGTGTGTTAAAAGTCACATTGGAGTAGCAGCTTGCGTGCATAGAGCCCGAACACTGTTGAGTCTGATGCCTGATGTGACCAATAACACCTAAAGCTGGAGGAGCATCTATTGAGCAGACATGGCATTACATGCAAACCTGATTATATTTTCCCTGGGGCAAATTGTTAGAAAATCAGTTGTACACTCAACAGATCCTATCCTGAGGGAAGACATGAGGATGGACTTTAAAGCACATGAAGCTGTGACACAGCTGAAGCTAATCAGGTCTCAGCTTGTCTGCAAACTGCATTCTGAACTTCCTGATGGAAAAATAGGATGAGTGTAATAAAGACCTCTGGATCCTATGCAACAACACGTTAAGAAAATCAACTACACATTTCACTACATTAGATGTCGTTGCACAGTACATTGAGAGCTAAAGAGAAGCCTGGCCTTGCCACATTAATGCACCTTAAGCTGCTTTGTTTGATACAGAAGCAGCCAACGTTATCTCTAAATAAACTAAGTGCAAGAGGATTGGAGTAAGTAACTGCCCCATACAGCTAGGAATAGAAAATCAGCAACCAAGGTTTGGAAGCTTCAAGACATTTTGAGCAATCTAGAAACAGATGCATTAGGGGTTTTACGACATGGCACAGCTAAATCATGTTGTGCCAAACACTGCAATGAGTTTTAAGTAGGTGTCTTGAATTTTCCAAGTCTCAGTTCCACTGTAGGGAAGTTGCCATTTGACTGAAGTGACGTTTTGAAATGTTCTGCTCAACCAAAGTGTCTGCAGGAATTCACTGGCAGCTAAGCATTTCAACTTTCACTAATATCTAACAGCGCTATGCAAATGTTATGTTAAAGGAAGTGAACATTTTCACCCCATTCACTCAGTTCACAAAAAGCACAGGAACAGAAGAGTCCTTCTTCCACCAAGGGCAAAAGGTTTAGTGGAACAGCCCATCCCCATTTCAGCTCACTACTAGATTGGTGGAGCCATTTTGTTTTCATTTTCTAGTTGACTCCTATGATGTGTTTCCCACTTAGCCTTGATCTTTATATTCTAGGATGTTCATGCATTTTTACCTACCTAGTGTTTGGATGGCTGGTTTTATCCTTAGGTCAATTTTATGCTCCACTCCCGCCTGAAATGAGAGAAAACGTTATTCCTTATCAAAGGCACATTAAAGTTGACTAGCTGTTTTGAGATGAGAGGCTTCACAAAATTTTGCCTTCCTATCTTGGATCTCTCTACTATTGCCTGAGTCAGGGTGCTGTTTGATCTGCTTAAATACTAAAGTTAAGAGGACTTTATCTGGCCTGTGAATTCGAGTACCAGGAAAACATGTACTTTTTGGAGCATTGAACCACCATCCACAAAAGTTACTAGTCCACAGAAAGCTCTTGGTAGCATGGTCATTGTTTGTGGCCCAAAAGAACCAACTTTGTAAATGTTCTGATTTGCCACAAACGATGAGGCATGTGACAGACTTCTGCAAAAGGGAAGTCAGCTTCTAAGACGCCAACATAGGCAGCATTATGACAAGTTATCAGCATTATACCTGCTGTTTCCCATTAAAGAAAGCAGAAGATTTGTAGGGCATTGGTGCACAAGGGAAAGACAGCCTTCTTTGGGTTGCGGTTTGTTTGGTTAGTTTTTAAATCAATAGCAGCCACCCCAAATACTAGAAGAGTGATTTTGCTCCACTACGGTACAGGATGCAAATGCTCAGTCTTCAAATTACTAAAACATACGCACAAGTACAAGAAATTAACAGAAATAGTGCAGAGAAGTTTGTTTCGCTTGTCACCATTCATGCCAGAGGCAATACCCACTAGGTACCCATGCCATAAAACCTTGTTCCACAGCGGCAACCACCATAGCAGTGGCTACACTTTGAGGACCTGGGGTTGGGGTTGGGGAGATGAACTGTACTGGATACAAAACAATGTACTCTGAATGGTCAGAAAATGGACATCATCCTACCAAACCTAAGCAGTTTAGAACCCCATTGGTTTCCATAGAAGGATTAAGCACATACATCTTCCTTTTCCATTAAAGTCAACAGGACTTTAAAGTGCTTAAATGTCAGGATTGTGTAAAGGGAAACAGGTAACAAGATTTCAAACACATGCGTCAGAGCTGCACCATTTCTTGTGCAGAAACACACACACCAATAAGTGCAAAATCCCTTCTCAATTAATAGAACTGCAGTCAGACACATTATAGGGTAAATACACTTCAGAATATGGGAACCCTGGATATTATGCCAAAGGTGGTATCAGTTATACACAGATGTATTTACTACTACTTGTGTGGGAGGGACTGGAACTTTATTTCCCAAACAGCTATTTGAATAAGGACTCTAAACCACCCTTCTCTAACTATGTTTCCCCCCCCCCCCCCCCTTGCAGGGCTAACAGTTTCAGGGGAGAAACAGGTTAAACAACGCTGTCCCTCAGAACTGGATTCCTAGTTCCCTGCAACTACTTTGAAATTGAAAAACAAAGCAAACCCTATGCCAGGAGGTGCAAATAGCAGATCGGCCCAAATCTCAGTTCATTGGAGTGCCGACATTTTACCTCTTTCCACACTGGCCTTCCCATATTGACAGACTCTTCGTTGATATCACAGGCAATGACTCTGCCACCTTCTGGTATGACTAGTGCCATGTTTAAAGTATTGTACCCTGTAAAAACACCTGCAATAGACCAAAATTGTAAGGAATTGATAAATTTTGCACCAACTTGGGCAACAAAGAGATCCCAAGAGATTTAGAACCCATCCTGAATGCATGTCTTCCTCCTCCTCCTAACTTGAGAGAACTAGCATGGTTGTTATTGTCTTTGAGAGTCAATGGTTCTTAAATACTTATTTTCGGGGTGAGGTGGGTGAGGGTAGGAAACACCCTGAACCATCTCTTGGCATCATCTTGCAAGAGTCTGCAGTTGTTTTTTTCAATTCACTAGCAGACAAGAGTCAGAGGAGATGCTAGTTAAGAAATCTGGGGGCCGCCGTCGGGAGACGCACTCTTCCCCATGCCCTACTGCAACGACTTCTCTCCTGTCCCAAGGGAAACCTCTCCACCAACCTTAATCATGGTTAATATCGGCCAGGAGTCCCACTGAACCCTGTGGAACCACTGCTTTAAAGTGCTTTCAGATTAATTTATTTATTTATTTATTACATTTGTATACCGCTCCATAGCCGAAGCTCTCTGGGCGGTTTACATAGGATTAAAAACAATTAAAAACAATATACAAAAATTAAAACAGCAAAAACATACAACATACACACAATCTGTACATTTAAAAACCACTTCAACACTTCAAAAACTACAAAAACAAAACAAAACAAACCCAGGCTCCTCAGATATTGCCAAATGCCTGAGAGAAGAGGAAAGTCTTGACCTGGCACCGAAAAGATAACAATGCTGGCGCCAGGCGGGCCTCGTCAGGGAGATCGTTCTTACACTTACACTGCGTTAAGTGTAATATCAACGCTTGTTAAAGTAGGTGCTGGCATATTCTTAACTGTGGGTGCTTCTACAAGAGCAATTTAAAGCTCTTTCAAGGCACATTAAAAATTTGACCTCTACAAGAGCGGAGCGCAAATCGGGGGTTGAGGCGCTTTTCCTGTCCGATTACGCGCATTATCTTATGCACGTTAAATAGCGAGTTTTAATTTACCGCGGCAGTTAAAGCACCTTATGACCATGTAAACAAGCGATTCTCCGCCTTAAACACCTTTAAAGCGCGTTTCATACAACCGGTAATGCAACCAGTTATGCGCTTAACCGCCTCCCGCGTATAGTGATTAGCCGTAAAAGCGATTGCGAGAAGATGCGCATAATCGGACAACCAGGCGTCAAACTGAATTCTTGTAGAGGGGACCTGTGGTTAAGACAGGAGTAGGGAATAGGATGAAAGAAGAGTGCAGGTTTTCTGGGGCTCTTCACTGCAGTTTAAGGGGGAACCAGCATAACACTGCACAGGGCCAGAGAGTAGTTTCCCAGGGAACATCTTGCTCCTCTCCCTGCAATTATATTTTAAGGGAAGGTCTATCCACTTTCCCTTCAGAGAACCACCCTGAGCAGCCCCTTTTAAATTTCCACCAGACACACGCACAGACCCAGAATGGAACATTTGTCGTTTCAAGTGTATTTAAACCCAGTTTGGGCCAGGCTGGTCTTCCTATTGCAGGGAGAGGTGTATGTGGGCATGCGCACAGGTCTCCCAGCAGCTCTTATTACTGTGACCGGGGAGAAGGACCAGAAAGACTTTCCCTTGCTTCTGCCACCAGAAGACCACAGCAGTGGACCAGGCTGCCTTGGGAGGTGGTGGGTTATCCTTTGCCAGAGGTCTCTAAGCAGAGGCTGGGTGGACCTCGGTCACTGATGCTGACAGAGCCAGAAGTGCATTGCAGGGTTGGACTAGATGGTCTCTGAGGTCCCTTCTAGCCCTATGACTCTACAGCAACAGAGAGAGGGGGGAAAGCAGTCTCCAAGAATCTATTGCTCCTCTGGCCAATGGCAGGTCATGCAGAGGAGCATGAGACATCCCCCACCTCCAGTAAGTAATGCAGATGTGGAGGCAGTGGCAGAGAGCAAACACTGTGCCCTCACCTAGTCTGATGGGCAGTGGCCGGGGAGGGGGAGGGACGAAGGCTCAGTCCCGCCACAGCTTAACCTCTACCTGTTTTTTTCAAAATGGATTTTTTGTCATTTCACCTGATTCCCAAATAGGGTCCTGATTGTGCCTCCTAATCAACCAGAACACAGCTATAATTACGTAAATAGGGCATCCATGTAGCTAACAGAAGTCTGGGTGTCTTTCAAATTTTATTCATGCACCAGCACAGAGCATTCCAACAGCAAATCTAGAGGAGGGTCTGTTCTGGAGGACTCTACATTATCTGGGGGTTTTTTGGCTGCTAAAGAAAAACCAGGAGAGAAATTTAGTGTATAGGAACTACAAAGTTGGAGGGACTTTAATATTTTGATTTTTGGACATAGCAGTTTCTCCCCCCTCTAGTTATTATTATTGGCATCACTGGAAAAGATAAATCAGGCAAGTGCCTAAGGGAGAGAGAGAGAGAGAGAGAGAACCAGGGCAAGATCCTGACTGCAGGCAACAAGATGTGGCTCTCCGCAGCACCCAAGCAGGCATGCTAAACCTTGTGCTGGCCCTGGCAGAGAGTGCCAGACCTGTGGCATGAAGACTGCAGCAGGCCTGCAAGTTGTGTTTCCACACAGACAGAGCCACCTGCCTCAGAGTTTGCTTCCTTCTCATTTAGCCCCATCACGCCCTTCCCGTAAGCAGCTTAGAATGGTACAGTCACCTGTGGATTAAGCCCTTCAATGCAATTATTTGGTGCTTACTTATTTATAGTATTTACCCTTGTATTTGCCGGGCAATCTAATTGCTGCCACCATACATTTGCAGGAGCTCAGCAGCCCTGGGAAATCAGCCAAAGATGTATGGGCAGCAGTAAGATTCAGGGGGCTCCTCTTTAAAAATAAATGTCTCAGAAGTGGATGGCCGCAGTTCACAACCTGCTTAATTCCAGCTGCTCGCTTTCCACTAAACACTTTGCCCTGGCCAGCAAATCAGGAAAGGCACCTGCTTGTCGGTGGAGCCCTTCTGTCAACAGAAGGCAGATCCTGGATCCAACCCACAGTGGGAAAAGAAGTAAAGGATTAAGATGTTTAAAACTCTGTGGAGCCAAGTAATGTGTAGGTGCAAAGAAACAGAGACTGGAAAGTGGCGGGACGGGGTGCTGAGTACCTCTTCCACTCTGGCTAGAAAACCTGTTCTCCTTCCCACATGATTAGCAAGCAATAGCCACCAGATTCTGGCATTTATTATGAGATTGAGCCCACAGATATTCCCAGAGCCTGTGCCTATGTAGACAGATTCACTTACCTATTTCAATTACCTTCTTTGCTCTGATAACCCTTGCCAGGTTTGCCATTAACTGGGCCTGATCACAACTCACCATCATCTTTCTATCAGGATGGTCTGATGTAATCTAGAAAATAAAGCCTGCATGTTTCAAGTGGCACTCTGCTCTCTGAGCCCAGATACACAACCTTTGAAGTGTCTCAGTGGTGGTGGTGATTCGCCATATGCTCAGAAACATCGTTACATTGCATGTTCAAGGGCCAGGACCAGACTGGTCCATGGTCCAATTGCAGGTTTAGCAGTCGCCAGTACCTGGCCATACAAAGCAATGCAGCTGGAACCTTTTGCAGTCCCCTTGCCTAGACAGACCTTAGCCCCCTCTGAATAGTTGACTTGTCTCTTAGCACTTTTGCTATGGGTTGTTTAAGCCTCAATGCTACCTGAGAATAAGTCTCACTGAACTCAGTGGGGCTTATTGCTAAGTAGACATGCATAGGATTGCAGCCTCAGGCTCCTTGTGGGAAACCCCCTCCCCCCACTTTTGCTAGGTAGGAGGTCTTTAAGAACATAAGGAGAGCCCTGCTGGATCGGACCAAGGTCCATCTAGTCCAGCACTCTGTTCACACAATGGCCAACCGGCTGTGAACCCACAAGCAGGACACAGGTGCAACAGCACCATCCTACCCACGTCCTCCAGCAACTGAGACCTTTCTCCAGAAAGGACCACTTGGAACAATGAGAGGAAGAGTGTTAACTCTGAATCACACAGTGGCAGGAATTACCATCTAATGCAGAGGTCCCACAAGTGGCACAGAAAGCAGGAACTGAGGCATGTCTGGGTAGGAGCAGGAGGCCTGTGGCCACATGGTCCCCATATATAGAAAGGATGAAATTCATTTTTGGGGTGTCTGAATTTCAAAGTGGCTCCTAACAGGAAATTCAAAAGAGCTCAAGTCAGAGCAGGTAAAAATGCATACTAACCAATCTCAGCTTCTTTAGGGCAGGGTGCTCCCGTAAGGAGTGATCCAGGACATACTGCTGTAACAAGTAGCTTTTCCCTAGACGATCGTATGCACTTTTGGGAGTGCCAAAAGCTAACTCGGAATGAAATCTTCTGCCTTTCAAAAAAGAAACCGACAAGACCGTGAGACAAAGCGACGTTCCATCTCTATCTAAACATAATCTAACCTGAATCCCAGTGGTACAGAACTGCCATGCTCCTGAACACTAGATGGAGTGATGGAGCGCTCTTGTGGAATGGTGCAGCAGGGCTCATGCTCCTCCGGGCTCTTTTCAGCCCTGAGCAGGACTGACTAAATAGGACGAGCTATTCAGGGCTTGCTGTGAGGCTGCCCTGAACTGGCACACTGCTTAGTGCCATCACACACAACTTGGGGGGCTGGCAAGAGCCCCAGACAAGGGAGCTGTGGCACTAGACATTTAAGGCTGGCTGCGAGTCCAGCCTTCCCAGCATGGTGTCCTCCACTTGTGTTGGTCTACACCTCTGTTTGCTCGAGACCGTGGACAGTGTAGTCCAGTATATCTGGAGGGCACCAGATGAGGGAAAGCTGGTCTGGTCTTATGGCTGAGTACAGTACAGCGCTAGGATCCAGTGGAGGCTGGTGGCTCCAATGTCAGTTGGGGCAAATGAACCCACTTCAGGTTTCAGTCCGAACGCTAAAGGAGAGCTTCTTTCATCTTCTGACTAGATCGCTCTTTTAGACTCCTGACAAGTTCTGACTGAAACCTGGATCAGATTCACTGGCTCGCTGACACTGGAGCCCCCAGCCTCCACTGCTAGGACAGCAGCACTCCAATTTGGGGACTCGGAGAGTACCCGGAATCCCTCCCCCCATTTTGCACTGTTATAGGAAGACTGGGGTTGGCTCCCAGTCCTATGCCCAGGAGGAGGGAAGGGAAAACTGGCTCTTTTTTCCTCCCCCTCCCCCTCCCCCTCCCCCCACTATAGTGCACTGAATGGGCCTGGTTGTATTGTGCCAAATCAGATCGAGACATTTCTAATTCCAGCAGTGTGGGAGAGTTCTAGAGGAAGCTGAAGTTGGGGGGTGAGCATAGGCTGACCATCTGAAAAGGAGGATGGGGCTCATGTAACTTTAACAGTTGTAGAGCAAAGGGAATTTCAGCCAGTGTCAATTGTATGCAATTAGTTCCTGGTGAAATTCCCTCTTCATCACAACAGTTAAAGTTGCAGGGGCCCTGCCTTTTTTTGTATACAGTCACTCTAGTATAGTGCCTGCAACTTTAACTGCTGTGATGAAGAGGGAATTTCACCAGGGACTAATTGCATACAAATGACACTGGCTGAAATTCCCCTTTCTCTACAACTGTTAAAGTTACATGAGCCCTGTCCTCCTTTTCATATGGTCAGCCTAGGTGGGCACGACTTGACAGCACACGTCATTCATTTATTCATTACATTTCCATACCGCCCCATAGATGAAGCTCTCTGGGCAGTTCACAAAAATTAAAAGCTAGAAAAAATACATTATACAATTATACAACAGCACAAACATACACAACATATATCTAAACGCAATTTTTAAACAATCAACAAAAGACAATCCTGGACCTGATTAAAAAGTCATATGCCTGAGAGAAGAGGGCAGTTTTAGGACCTTTCTACACCATAGGGGTGCACAGGGAGGGCGATCCCAGAAGTACCTAATACACACCATCGGTGCACAGGGATCAGCCTGGGGCCATCCCAGGCAAACAGCCTGGTGTGGAAAGGGCCTTAACCTGACACTGAAAAGATAATGTTGGCAAGATTATTCCATAATTGGTGGGCCAGGAGCAAGAAGGCCCAGGCCAAGAGGGCTTGCATTAATACTCTATTTTTATGAGGGCAGCACACCGGTGCAGCCGTTGGCTTGGGAAAGGCACTCTTTTTCTGCACGTCTCCGGATTAGAGCCCTTGCCTGTATAGGCAGGGAGCCCTGTTTTATTCCCCTACTAGTTGGCTCGGGACCAACCACGTTGTAATGAGAATAAATGATCCACGCTGCCCTTGTAAGCCCTGCAGTGACCAGATTCCAAGGAACAGGAAGTTCAACAGGAGCAGCTCATCATACTTCGCTGATAAAACTGCACCTGTTGGATGGCATTCCTACTCCAACACAGTTTTATTAAAAGGCCCTGGCTGCCTGGCATCTCATCAGAGTTCTTACCATTGTCACTTGTGTAGGGTTTTTTTTTTAAAAAAAATCTTTTTAAGAAGTTAGTTATAAGAATGAATTCGCATGGTGCGCTCTCTAAAATGAAAGCGCTGGATTTCCACCGTTGTACTTGAATGTAAAAACCTACCAGAGCCTTGTGGGCGAAGTCCAGGCGGCTGCCCCACCCCCACCCCCGCCGCCCAGCCGCCCAGCCAAATTCTCTGACCCTCACTCAGCCTTAAGTAGGGAATTGCACGTGAGCAACGGGCAGCCAGGTCGTGCCCACGCGCTGCCCGTTTCAGGATCGCCCTCTGCCCTTGCTTCCAAGGAGAGGCAGGCATCGGCCGTATGGCTTCGACTCGGCGCCTCCAGGGGAAATGCAGGCGCCGCGGTAGGAGCCTGGCCTCACCTGCTAAGTACCCAGCAGCCACAGCCACGCCGATTGCTGCTGCTCCAATCGCTGCATCTTTGGAGACCCTGAAAACAGGCATCGCGCCCTGTGCAGTGTTCGGCGAGAGACGCTCGCGCAGGAAAGAAGCCGGAGAGCTCTCACACAGGAAGCAGCGAGGACTTTCGCAACCCAGCGCCGCTCCGGAAGGCTGGTGGGGTGGCTGCAGCGAGAGTCACGCGCGGCCGTTCACGGGCCGGGAGGGCGGCGGCAAGGCGAGTGCGGAGCGAGCGAGCGCGCCCTCTACCGGCAACGCTGAGCTCCAGCCTCGCGGCAGGGCGCGTGTCGTTGCGGGCGGCGGGTGTTGCGCGACCGCTGGGATTGCTCGCAGCAGCCTCCCGCCAGAGGCTGACAGTTCTCAGGCCTGGAGGGATTCGTCGTCCACAGAGGCAACTTTTGGAGAAAATGGTTCCCAGCCCTGCAAGGCTGCGTGGATCGTGGGCCCGGGCCTGCCCCCTTCCAGTCGGGGCGGGAGCCACGCGGAGACCGCTGGCCCCGGCAGAAACACGGCGGGCCTGTCGCTCTTACGCGTGCGCATTCTCAAAGCCAACCTCTTTCTGGCGGTGGCGTAGGCGGGTGTGCGTGTGTAAGAATGCTAGGTGCCTCCGAGGATGGTGGGTGGGTGAGGGATAGTGCCCTTTAAACCTACCAACAGCCTCTGGGAGGTTGAAAGTGGATCCCACCTGCGTCGGGAGGGCTCATGGCATGGGGAAACATCTCCTACCCAGCTGTTAGGATGTCTAAAGGTAGGGTGACCATCTGAAAAGGAGGACAGGGCTCCTGTATCTTTAACAGTTGCATAGAAAAGGGAATTTCAGCCAGTGTCTTTTGTATGCGTGCAGCACCTGGTGAAATCCCCTCTTCATCACAACAGTGAAAGCTGCAGGAGCTATACTAGATGACCAGTTACAAAAGAGGGCAGGGCTCCTGCAGCTTTCACTGTTGTGATGAAGAGGGAATTTCACCAGGTGCTGCATGCATACACATGACACCTGCGGAAATTCCCTTTTCTGCAGAACTGTTAAAGATACTGGAGCCCTGTCCTCCGTTCCATAGGGTCGCCCTATCTAAAGGACCCCACCGCCCCACGCACATGACATCTTCAGGCAGCAGAGCCATTGCTACCATTTAGTGCCAAATATACTAGCCTGGATGGACCAATGGTCTGATTAAGTATAAGGCAGGTTTTGGTCTTATTTTAGCAAGGTTGCGCTACCTTGAATCTTGTATGATACATAGAAATTCAGTAGATGAAGCTTTCCCCATTATTACATCTCCCTGCTGAAAAGAAGCAGCCCTTGTTAAATTTCTGACCAGCATGAAACCGTTTATGGGCACAGGTGCCATGCCGTCCTCAAAGTGGTCAAGTATTCTGAATTAGGACTGTGCACAGACCCCCCCCCCCCGATCCGGATCCCGATCTGTCAAGTCCCGATTGAGCCCGATCCAACTCGGATCCGGGTCCGTGCACAGCACTCCCGCTCTCCCTGCTCTCTCCCTCCCTCCCTTCCCCCCCTCCCTGCTTACCTGCTGCCTCCTCCGCATCGTCCTGCCGTCGTCCTTTCTCCTCACTGTGTGCCGCCACATTTCCTGCTCGCGTCGGGTGATGATGTCACCCGCCGCAACTGGCAAATGCGGCGCTCTAACTAAGTAGAGGTCCATTCCGGATTCAGGATCCGGATCCGTGCACAGCCCTATTTTGAATAGAGGAAATGGGGGTGGGAGTGGAGGACTAGTAAATGGAGTAATGAAGCTAGGTGGCTGATGAATCAGCTGGGTTCAAAGTTTTCAAGTTCCTTCACTTTCCTGCTTACTTTGTATATGATTTTGCTACACTGTATTTGTACCTCTTTCTCTTCCAAGTAGCCACGCACAGTGTCTAAAGGTGTTCAAATGCGATAGCTTGCAAAGCATTCACAAAAGAGGGAGGCCAAATGCAAAGGAGGAGAGAATTGGTAGTTGTTTAAAAAAGGGAGTGTTTGTGAATCCAACATGATATGCAAAGATTGAGAAAAGCTGCACTTGCTGGAATTCTTTTGAGACAACTATTAAGGGCACAGGAGGACTTCAAAGATTAGCATCAGCGCTCTGGACTGGGCCCAGTGCAGGATTTTGTTTTGTTTTCAATAGATGAAATATACTCCATCTGGCTAACATAGCTCAAGAACTCAGCCACTGCATTCTGCACCAGTTGTAGTTTCTGAAACTTGTAAAAGATCGCCCCAAATAAAGTGCATTATATTAATGCAACCTGGAGGTTATAAGAGCATATATCAGGGCACTTAGATCCACAAGTTGTGATATCTAGTGACACACAAGTATTCAGATACAGTATATCTATATATTGTCTTTATATTACGTTAGCTGTAAGAAATACATTAGTGAACACGTTTTTCAAGCTTAATTTGGGAGTGCATAACTGGAATATGCCAAAAGTATTCCATAATTGCTTTACATTTAGTTTGCATTAATTAAAACACCTGCAGGGTGGATTTACTCTCCTCTGGTTGCAGACTTTGGAGAATGGGTTGCTCCAGTAGCAGTTACAAGACCCAAAAGGAGTAATTTAGCATTCTGTTGAACATCATAAATCATATTTGCAACTATCTGGCTCCATCTACTGGTAACACTGAGTAATCACTAGAGAGAATGAGAGTACACAAACATACTAGAATGTGTGGTTATACTTAAATCAATTGCTTTTATGGCTCAAGTTCATGACAAGTACTTTCTATGTATTTTATTGTGAAAGCTGGTATTGCATAGTAGTGAAGAGACTAGGTTGTGATAATTGTTAGGAGACAGTGATTTGAATCTCATCTCTATTATGAAATCAAAATACTCTTTCTCTTAGCTACTCCCCCACCCAACCTCCACAACTGCAAAATGGCTGATAATAATCCTGACTGACCTTACGGGGCTGTTGTAAGGATTACAACTAGACAGGCATATAAAGTATTTTGAACATACTAGACAAATGATGATGATGATGATGATGATGATGATGATAATTGGGTCAGGTTGCAGGCTTTACCCTCCTTCCAAATTACAAACTGTAGAATATTATCCCATAGAACTTAATGGGAGCCATTGAGAATCAAGCCTGTTCCTTCATGTATATAATCCCACCCTGGTCATTTTGTTTCTTATGCTGGTGACAAAAAGAAAGAGCCCAGGATGGCTCTTGCAGATGCAATAATTGGTGTCTTATAGTATAGTGGAATCCATGTGTAAGTAGAGCCCCACTCCTACAGAGATTAATTTGGTCAACAACTAACCATTTGCTGGAGCCTTCAACACAAAAGCCTTTATCTCTTCGGGCTACCAGCTTTCTCATATAATCTGTCGTCCTCCAACAGGGAACAGAGCACATACACTGGTTGCCAAATAACCTGCTTGTTTTGTAGACATGGAAATATAGTGCAGTTGCAATACTCTTCCATTCAGCAAAAGCCATACATATAGTGCAAGTATTTCTTGATATTCCTATTTTTTCATCTTATGTTAAGTTTTCATAGTGCAATCATATTGGCCAATATTAGGTGTGCATAAAACAAAACTGAGTGGAGTCCATTTACCACAGCTAGGGAATGGACATGTTTTGGCCTACAACTCTCATCAGCCCTGGCCAGTGTAATCAATAGTGAGGAATCATGGGAGTTGTAGGCCAAAACTTCTGGAGGGTCACAATTTGTCCACCCCTAATATAAATTATTTTCTACTTGCAACCTCCTTGTTG
Source organism: Anniella stebbinsi (assembly GCA_029215795.1). Taxonomy (NCBI): domain Eukaryota; kingdom Metazoa; phylum Chordata; class Lepidosauria; order Squamata; family Anniellidae; genus Anniella; species Anniella stebbinsi. The sequence goes on from JARDYH010000002.1 coordinate 248,476,255, forward strand.
TTCAAATATTGAATGTTGTATTTTACAATCATTGTGGGCATTTGTTGGAGTGAACTGGTCGTATTCCAAGCGATGGCAACTTGACCAAGTAATGCCAATACCCTAAGGACTGGGCTGGAATAATGCATGACAACCTACTTTTATGGTTGCCAACTTTTGGAGATAGGGCTGAGGCACTGCATCACTATTGATAATTGAAACAGAAAAGGGGAGGAGCTGCCAATATACTAATAGTTCCCTCTTGATATATAGGATTATGCTGAATTACATGACGTAATATATAAGCTGGAGTGAGAATTAATTTTCTTCAAATAATCCTCTATGAATATTATGTGATATTTTTTTTCTTTTATAATGTGCCCATTTAAAATATAAAGTTGTGCTGCTCTGTTCAGTGCATGATAAATAATACCAGTTTCTCAATGGAAAAGTTGTGCTGTCTTCTCCCTTCATTTATTCTAATTATATGTGTTCATTTAACCATATAAACTGTGCTATGAATTTTGATAGTGAACATTCTCTGAATATTGTCCAGTTCATCAATATCCTATGAATATTTAATATTCAGCAGCAACATTTGGCAAACATTTTGCAATAGCAGTCATAACTTGTCAGTATCAGTATAGGAGTCTGAAGGGCCATCATATTCAAATCTGATCTTCGTTCAGAATTGCCCTGATGAAGGATTATTAGGGTCTAAACATAAAGAAGAGCCCTGCTGGATCAAATCAAGGGTCCATCTAGTCCAGCACTCTGTTCCCATAGTCGCCAACCAGCTGTCGAGCAGGACTCCATGAGCAGGACACAAGCGCAACAGCACCTTTCCACCCATGTTTCCTGGCAACTGGTACATATAGGCTTACTGCCTTGGACACTGGAGGAAGCACATAGCCATCAGAACTAGTGGCCATTGATTGCCTTCTCCTCCAGGAACTTATCCAATCCCCTTAAAGCCATCCAAATTGGTGGCCACCACTACATCTTGTGGTAGTGATTCCATAATTTTAACTATGCACTGTGTGAAGAAGTTCTTCCTTTTATCTGTCTTGAATCTCCCACCAATCAGCTTCATGGGATGGCCCTGGGTTCTAGTATTGTGGGAGAAGGAGAAAAATGTCCACATTATCCACACCATGCATTATTTTGTACACCTCTATCGGGTCTCCCCTTAGCCTCCTTTTTTCCAAGCTAAACAATCCCAGCTTTGTAACCTTCTCTCATAGGGGAGATGCTTCAGCCCCTTAATCATTTTAGTTGCATTTTTCTGCACTTTTTCCAGCTCTACAATATCTTCTCTTAGGTGTGGTGAGCAGAACTGTACACAGTATTTGCCTGCTCTGGGGGTAGCCCCTCACTCTCTACCTCCAACTGGGAACAGCAGCAGAGCAGGAGGATATTCCACAGTTAACTCAACATCTCTTCTGGGTAAATTGATTGATAGCATTATTAAAGCTAAAATTAGTGTGCATATAGAAGGACATTTCCTAGTAAAAAAAGAACCAGCATGGCTTCCGCAAAGGTAAGTCATGTCTCACTAACCATTTGGAGTCCTCTGAAATTGTCAGTCCTCATGTAGACAGGGCTAATCTGGTAGGCATTGTTTACTTGGACTTCCAAAAGGCTTTTGACTCTGGCTGAATTCAGACAACACGATAGTCAATGGTGGGGTAATAATAAACTTTACAGTTGTTCATCTAGGGGGTACTCCCCACACAACATGGTAATAAATAATCAACTGTGGTGTGGATTAGGATCAGCGCTAGTTGACTATGGCAGTTTTCGGACGACACAATAGTCAATACAACTGACGATTGTTTCCCCCCCCTTCCCCAGTTGCTTATTGTGTCGTCCGAATTCAGCCAAAGTCTCTCACCAAAGACTCTGAAGGTCATCATAGTTAAGCTTCATAGTTAAATTGGGATTTGAAGCCAGGTCTCACGAGTCCTAGCCCAACACTTAGCCAGCTTTCCCCAATTTGATCCCCTCCAGATGTGTTCGATTGCATTTCCTAGCATTCCCATCACAGCATGGCCAATGCATCTTTGTAAGGTCTTGTTCCTGACATAGACTGTATAAGAGAACTTTTGCTTTTGTAAAATTTGATATTTATTAACTGAATGGGGCAATGGGTTTCAATAATCCTGATTCCCCCATTTTGTGTCCCTACAGACATTTGAATCACCCAAATGGCCCCCTGTTGTTTTTGTTCAAGAAACAGAATAGAAAAGTTTGATGGAAAAGTCCTGTTTCCTCTCTTCATTTATAGCAACAGCCTGGCTTCAAAAGAATCTCTATCTTGGATCATAAACTTCTTTTATAAATACCATATTTCCTTGAAAGCTATATCTTATTGTAATGGCCAAAGTTTTGTCATGTGCTAGATTAAGATGTCTAACGAAAATCAATAATGCTGAGGTAACAACATTGGTTTCTGCACGGCTCTCAATTTCTTGGTTGTTTGTCATTGGGAGAATATATGATGGGTAGTTTTCCCTGCAGGCTGTAAAATGAGCCCGTTTGCCTTCAATCAACTCTGCATATGTCACTTTTATACTCCTAAGAGTATTACAGATGTGTGTGTGTGTGTGTGTGTGTGTGCTGCAGAGCCCCGAAGCACCAGCCACCAAGCAAGTTCTCCTGAGCAGGTCTCAATGAAATGAACGAGAATAGTGCAAGAGCTTGTCCCTGCTCTTGTGCGGCTCCCATTCACTTCCATGGGGCATGCACAGACAAATGTGTCCACTGATCTATGCTGTTGTAAAATCATTTTTCTACTATCCATTCCAAAAGTATAATGGGTAATTTATAATATTGGGAATGAAGATCTGAGTCAAGGAGATTGTTCTGGCCTCCCACAGAGAGAGTGCCTTACTCCCATCCCTCCTGGGGTACTCAGGGGTGGGAAATGGCTGCCGGTCTCCTCCATGGCAGGGCCGCTGCTTTCCCTATCACTCTCAAAGAGGTTCATCAGATGAGCGTTTAATTGCACGCTCGCTACTGCCCACTTATGGATGTGTGTGTGTGTCCTTTAGGCTAGGGGTGTGCACGCCCAAAAATATCGTATTTTATCGTTATCGGAATTTCGGACCAAAAAAAATTATTGTCTCAGATAATATCGTAGGTTAATCGTATCGTCTTCACGGTAATTATCGGAAATACGATATTTAATTTGCAACCTCATTGTGCCCTACAGAGCTGATTTTTTATTTTTTTTTTTAGAAAAAATGCCTATAACTTCAGTGTTTTCAAAGTTAAGAGGCTTGAAACATGGTCACAATGCTTATGGGGTATGCCTAAGTAGGTGTATGAAATTTGAGATCGATCCCTCCAACCCTCGATTTTATATGAATTTATTAAAGAACGTTTAAGTTCTGACAGGTCAGAATGACAGCTCGCCACATGCGTTCATTCAGACCTGTCAAAAAGTTGCACGATTTTTCAAAGATTCATATAAAATCGAGGGTTGGAGGGATCGCTCTCAAATTTCATACACATACTTAGGCGTACCCCATTAGCACTGTGACCAGGTTTCAAGCCTCTAACTTTTAAAATACAGAAGTTATAGGTTTATTTATATGGCTGTCCGATAATCCAATATAATCGGGCTGAAAAATTTCGGATCGGATATTTATTGGAGGTTTTTCTATCATATCGTTATCGTTAATCAGATGTCCGATAACAACCTTATGGTATCATTATCATTTTAACGATACGATACACATCCCTACTTTAGGCAACATCCACCTCCTGCATGCCTCCTGCACGCCTCCTGCACGCCTTCCGCTCCTTCCTGCTCATTTTTCCATAGCAAAATAGATGTTGTGAATCAATTAAAGGAATCAGCCAGAGAGAGCTGAGCCTGGGAGTGTTGGGGGCGTGTCACTTCATGGAAACTTAGCCAGTCCCTGCCTGCTTCCATGAAGTATCATGCCCCCAACACTCCTGGGCTCAGCTGCCTCCTCTCTCTCACACTGATTCCTTTAACTGACGTACAACAATAGTCCACTTTTTTTAAAAAAGGAATGTGCTGTGATCTGCTGTGTGCAGAAAAGTGGGTTTGATAAAAACAGCGTCTGAATGGGTCACGTGGTCTTTGTTTACTTCTTCTTCCCCCTCCGGGAAGAACTGAGAAAGCGACGGTAAGGGAATGTGATTTTCCCCTATGTGATGACGCTCCTGTTTGCTTGGCCCTCTGCTACCTTTTCCTTCCCCCTGTCAGGAACTCTGCTCCTGAGTCTGGGGGGCATTGTCAAGGTTGAGGTGGACCTCAACCATCACATACTTTTGATTTTAAACATCCATTTGAAGAGGGTCCAATTGCACCTTTAACTGAAAGTATCTTACTTGAAAGAACATGGGCTTCCATAAGCAATGGTTGCTTCCTCTCATCTTTGTTGGGTAGTAGAGTGAGGTTTCAAGTCAGAGATTAATGCAGGGGCGGAGTCTGGCCCTCTGGGGTTCCCCGAATGCCCCCTTTCTCCCAACCACCGATGGTTTGGTGGTTTCCCAGCTTTTATTTAGTCCCCCCCAATTCAAGAAGCCTTAGTTACTGGCAGTAAGAGATTAAGCTACAATATACTGGCTTGGGACCTCGGTACTTAAGGGAACGCCTCTCCCTATATATGCCTGATGGAAATTTGAGATCTGTTGGAGGAGCCTTCCTCTGTGTCCCACCAGTGCGAGACATACGTTATATGGTGGGACATGGGAGAGGACTTTTTTCTGCTGTGTCACCCCGGCTGTGGAATGTCCTCCCCTTGGAGGCCCAACTGGTGCTTTTTATCAAAACCTTTGAGGGCTAAAGTTACACATACTTTAAATTGTTTTTATTGCGTTTAAATTTTCTACTGGTTTTAGCTTGTTAATGGTTTAATACGTATTTAGTTGTGTACATTATTTATTGTTTTATACTGTTTGATTTTATCTGTATGCTGCCCTGAGATCCTAATGATATAGGGTGGGATATAAATGTTTTAATAAATAGATAGTTTTGGCTATGCCCCTTTGCCTTTGGCTCTGTCCCTTTGGGCTTTGACCCTTCTCACCATTGGAATGTGGCCCCGAAAGGTTCTCCAAAATGGAATTTGGCCTTAGGCTGACAGAGGTTCCACATCCCTGGATTCATGGATAGTTTACACTTTGTATTCCTCAATAGTCTCCATTTTTAAAGGGACAATTACCCATAGTACAATTGGTTCTCTTACATTTTTAAATATGAGAAGAAACTACTCTTTTAGGCTTCATGTGACACTGCTGAATTTTTGAATAAATTCTTGTTCTGCTGTTTCAGGCTACAGAATTAAGGTTTCTAGTTATGGTTATTCCGATGCCTGGGGAGATTAAACTGTTCAGTCACAGGCTTTGTGGTGGGGAAGGCAGTATTTTGTTTTGTTTTTTAATGGATTCATCTCCATTTAATATTTTCCCTCAAACATTGCCCTTTCTATGCTTTTAAGTTTTCAGACCCCACCTAGTGTGTTTTCTTTGCCAGGATCAAGTTACGAAGTCATTAAGAAAAGGTGGCACCATACCTAAATCCTTCTTTGGTTCTCTTTGTTAAATAAATGAAAATTCTTTTAAGGTAAATCTAATACAATTTATTTGTTAGAATTGTATTGTATTAACTTTGATATTATTATTATTATTATTATTATTATTATTATTATTTACATTTATATACTGCCCCATAGCCAAAGCTCTCTGTGTGGTTTACAAAAATTAAAAACATTGAACATTTAAAAACCAATTTACACAATTTTAAACCATAAAAGAGTAAAAACAAACTACATCTCAGGTCCCCTCTACGAGGATTCGCTTTTGCGCCTGGCTAGCCGATTATGCGCATAATCACAGAAGCTCATTTACGCCTAATCCCTCTGCACGAGAGGCGGCGAGAGGCGGCGAAGCACATTCATGGATGTCCAAAATGCGGTTTACAAGTAGTTAATGCGCATAAGCGCATATTCACACAGTCAAAATGCGCTTTAACGGACGGAGCAAAATAAAACTCGCGATTTAATGCGCATTCGATAATGCGCATAATCGGAGAGATAACGCGCCTCTACACCACATTTGCGCTCCGCTGGTGTGGAGGTAAATTTTTTAATGAGACTTCAAAGAGCATTAAACCTCTCGTGAAGAGGCACCCTCATTTAAACTGTCCAGGGGTCAGTTTAAAAAGCTCAACATATGTTGTTAAATGCCTGGGAGAAGAGAAAAGTCTTAACCTGGTGCCGAAAAGATGACAGTGTTGGCTCCAGGCGAGCCTCGTCGGGAAGGTAATTCCATAGTTTTCTTTCTGTTTTTCAGTAACAGACACTTTGCCTTGTCAAGTTCATATTTCCATTCTCCCGCTGTATTTCATGTGCCTAATGAATGAGTCTGTGATGGCACAGAGCAAATGACAAATGTGGCTGTTCTCAATATGATGTGGTGCTCAGCTGAGCTGTTCTTCTTGCAGGCTTCTGATGATTGGGCCCAAATAATTTCCGTAGCTGGCTTGGCTTTTGAAAGAACTGATCTGGCAGCCCCTTTTTTAGAGTGGCCATAATAGCTCAGGGGTGGGGAGCCTGTGGCTTTCCATGTCTGCTTCTACAAGGATTCGCTTTTGCGCCTGGTTAGGCGATTATGCGCATAATCGCAGAAGCGCATTTACGCCTAATCCCTCTGCACGAGAGGCGGCGACAGGCGGCGAAACGCATTAGTGGATGACCAAAATGCGCTTTACAAGTAGTTAATGTGCATAAGCGCTTGTTCACATAGTCAAAATGCGCTTTAACGGCCGGAGCAAAATAAAACTCGCTGTTTAACGCGCATTTGATAATGCGCATAATCGGAGAGATAACGCGCCTCTACGCCCGATTTGCACTCCGTTCTTGTAGAGGTAAATTTTTTTAAGCGCCTTGAAAGAGCTTTAAACCTCTCTTGTAGAGGCAGCCCAAATCTTGTCGGACTCCAGTCCAACAACATCTGGAGAGCCACAGGTTCCCCATCCTGCCATAACTCAAAGGCAGAGCATATGTTTTACACTGCATAAGCATGAGGTCCCTAGTTCAATTCCTGGGATCTCTAGCTAAAGGAATCTTGAGTAGTAGGGGCTAGGAAAGACGCCCTGCCTCCCAGCAACCTTGGAGAGCTGCTGCCACCCAGAGTAGCCAGCACTGGGGTGGGATGAACTAACAGTCTGACTATTCAAGTCACGTTCAAATATGTCTCTGGCTTATTAGTCTTTCAGTGGGGCTGAGCAGCCTGTTTAAAACCATTACAGTCCTAAGTCAGCTTTTTGAAGCATGTTGTAAAGAAATGTCATAACCAGGCCGGGATGGTTACATCCACCCAAGCAAGGCCCAGTTGGCAGGAGGAGTTTTGATGCCCCTAGCCCGTTTTTTTGTCTTGGGTCTTATTTCACTGAAACAAGAGTCAGAGAATTGGGGAAGGCATGCCAGGATGCAGCTGGTCTTTTGTCTTGCAGGAAGCCTGGTTTGACTATGTACCCATATACCTTCCTACTAAAATGCTGTTTTGGACAATCAGCACTATTCGTTTGGATCAAGGCAGGGGCCATTTTCCCTGAAGCTAAATGGGGTTAGTAACTCTCTTCTTCTTCTTCTGAGCCCAGCTGCAACCAAATTCACAAATGAACGTTTGCTGCTTAATGGTTATTAGTGAGATGCCCACCAAATCATAGGAATGTGTATAGAAATGTAGCTTAGGTAAAGTGGATTTAGTGACAGCCATGACTTCTCTTTCCATTTGGCTTTGCCCTAGCTTTCTTTCCCTTGGCCTTTCCTTCTTCCTTTCTCTCCAGGAATGCTGGGACTTGTCATCTCAAACATCTGGAGGACTGTGGGTTATGATATGTAATATGATATGCAGAGGTGACTGTGGGGTTGTGGAAAACTGATGATGAACAACTCACATGTCCACCACATATGAAAGTAAGTTCCAACCTCCTGACATCCCCTCCAACATTTCTTTGAAATTTTCTTATCTATCTGATGTAATCTTACTGGTGTTAAATACCACCTCCAAATTATTTTGTAATAATTCTCTTTTATCCTAACTGATAATAACTTTAGCATTCTTAATTCCCATATCCTCCCCCAGTTGTAGTCACTAATTTGTTTTGTCAAATCATCTTCCCATATTGTTTTAAGAGAATCCTGTTGGTCTCCATCCTCTATAAGTATCTTATACATTTCACTTATCATACCTATTTTACTTTTATTTCCCCCCTCCTTTTCTCTTGATTCTATTAAATCTTCAAATCTTGTATTATCTCTACAATCTTTATTTTTCTTTTTCCAATCCTGCGTCCATTGTTCCAATTGTATACATTTAAACCAGGAGATCTTTTGTCCTCTTAATATTTCTTCTATTTGCTCCTTATTAGACATTCTTTTCAACCAATCTTTCACTTTAATAATTTTCTGTCCTCTCAATACCTCTTCCATATTTCTTCTTAGATTCCCTTGGAAGTTCTCCAGTAATACAACTGGAGTTAGAGGAGAGATTCCTGGTGCTAATTTTTTTATATACTTCCCCCAAATCTCTACAATATTTTTTAAAAGGGGATTTTCCATTTCCTTCAATTGTTTCTTTTGTATTTTGCTAAAAAAAATTTTGTAATTCTAACTCTATATCTCCTGTCTGCGTCTCTAACCATTCTAAATCATCTTTTCCTACTATACTATTTATAACATGTCTTAATTGATTAGCTACGCAATACATCTTTATATTTGGAAGTCCCAACCCTCCTTTCTTTTGTATCTTATACCATTTCCCTTTATTAATCCTTGCTTTTTTATCTCCATTACAATAATTATTTATCATACTTTGCCAACTCTTTAGTTCTACTTCCGTTATTTTAATTGGTAACATTCTAAACAAAAAAATTATCTTCGGTAATATCTTCATTTTAATAACCGCTATTCTACCAAACCATGAATGTTTTAACTTTCTATAAGCCTCTAAATTAGAGCTTCATGATAAACCACATTTTTTTGTTTTACCTGAAATGCCTACACCTCCATCATGCCTTGGCCGGAGCAGCCATCTAAACTTCAAAAACAATCAGGACACACAACACCCTTTCTACCAGGTAAAAAAGATGCAAACCTAAAAATATGTTTTCAAAATAGACCCAGCATTGCCCAGATATCTGAATAACATATAGTAGGGAAGCGGATCTCAGTGGATGTGAGGAACTGTTGTATGCATGTGTTCTGAAGTTATTATTATGAAAAAAGGAAAGCAGCCAGAACACAAAATACTTTATTGGCATAATTTACTATATAATATCTACATTTAACAGGTTTTGGCAGAGAGCCAGGATGGTCAAGGAAACTGGTGACTTGGGCCTTTTATCTGACATAAAATACTTAAAATCCAAAATTTCATGTTTTTAGATTTTTCTGGCACATTGTACAGCCAGACCTATCAGCGTGCCAGATTTCAAGTTTTTTTCCGGCATTGTTTGGGCCCCCTAAAATATATGTGTGTGAGTAATCATCTTAAAGTAGCAGGCCAGCTAGGCCTGTGAATTAACCTTTAAACAAATTAAATTGATTTCTTTTTTTCTTCTCTCACCCTCATGAAAACCCTTCAAGGTAGGCAAGTCCTAGGCCTGTGAGGTAACTGAAATTAAATAAGTTTCTCCACCCCCTCACCTTCAATGCATGGCCAAGGCTGCCTTGAAGCTGTCATCCTAATTTTCTTTGTCCCCAAAGAAAACAAAAACTACAACTCCTGGCATGCCTTTTGCTGTGATGCCTGATTTGCCCAATGGGAGTCCTGCTGCTGAAGCTCATGGGAAGTGAAGTCTGGCTGAGCCAGTCCACACTACACTGTGCAATCAGTACCCATAGGTAAGCCTTGAGGGAGCTGGCTTGCTGACTGATGGTTCGCTTGGTTGCCATTGGCAATGGGCCCAGTGCTGCAGCCTCCTCTCCTGCTCCTGATGGGGTCTAGCAACTGAGGCAGCTGGCCCCAGGCGCTCTCCCTTCAGGCCCAGGAGGGCAAGCCACTACCAGATAATGACTGCCAAAGCCTGATAAGTCTTCCCTCCTGCCCAAGGCATGCTGGGAGTTGTAGCCATAAGCCTAGGTCCCTGAATAATGTGTTAATCTTTGAATACCATCTGAGATGTGGTGGAAGACAACTGTGGAGCAGGCCATCTTAGTTGTGGCACCCTGCTTGTGGATTTCTGAAGAGTGAATGGAGGATTGATGACTGATATAGCTAAGGCTAGAATGGAATGGTGAGCAGGGTTAGTGGCAGTTGGAGAAAGTCACATAGAAGGAGAACATTGACAGTGAGAGGTCAGGGCTTGCTCACCCATGCTTTATTTTAAATCAGCCACTCTACATGCCAGTACTACACCTCCCAGCATGCCTTTGGCAACCTGCAGTTGCCCGCATCCTCTGAGATATCCTCTTGTTGCCAATGCTGTTCCTCGACAGAGCATCGAGGAGTAGCATCGCCAAGGAGGGGAGGTAAGCGGCTATCAGTGGATGCACCCAGCTCCAGCCAATCCTGCTGGGACTGCCTTGGCCTGTGCTTCTCACCCACCAAGTGCTACATGAGGAGCCTGTATTGAAGGGCCAGGGCTGGGCCAGATACTTCCCCCCCTTTGTCGGGTCTGTTTTTGGGCATGCGCAGAGTGCCTCCCCCTCCTCCCTCCCTCTTAAGGGCAAACACTACACACTTGTTTCCCACAGAATCTGAGAGAACAGCAATATCAGGACGGATTGCCTTTGAGCATATTTACATTTTAAAACCACGCAGAGGGTGGGAGGAGGCACTGCAAATGGATGCAGCCCATTTATGTGCGTTGTTTCCTTTTATGTGGAATTGGGTTGACCTAGGCGTAAACCTAGGTTTTTATTAAATTCTTTAAAAATACTTAACCCCACCCCCCAAATTCATGTTTTTAGATTTTTCTGGTACATTGTATAGCCAGACCTATCACTGTGTCACCATGTCAAGTTTCTAACTCATCTGGAAGTGGGTAAACATTTCTGGACATACGTGACACACACATACTTTCTGCATTATGAGTAGAGATAGTGAACTCAGGTGCTGGATGCTGCTAGGATTGTAGCCAAAACAGGACCATTGAGGAAGAAGAGAGAGGCATCAGCATGCTTCGGGGAACTCTGAGGCTTACAGAAGTATCAAAACAACAACAACAACAACCACCATTTTAAAAAACAACAACCTAAAGGATCACCTCCACCCAACAAAGCAGCCTAACAAGGACTGAGCATGCTCAATAGCCACAGAGTGTAAAGTGACAATTGCTGACAGGACACAGGTGTGTGTGTGTGTGTGTGTGTGTGTGTTTGTGTGTGTGTGTAAAAGAGTGGAATGCCCTTTGACAAGCTCTTTTTGCCCTTGGAAGAGGTCACTGCTGAAAGTAAGATGCTAGTTTTCACATCTGCTCTCTTGACAAGCAACCAAATGGACCCTTTTGGACAGCAGAAGGCTGCTTTGGCAGCTGTGACCTTTCTGCTGCAACCCATCTGAGCTCCAATGGGAAGGACAGCAGAATTATGCTTTTTACTTGCTGGTGGATGGGTCAAGTATCTGGGCTGCCTATAAGTCTATTAACAGAAAGTTATCATTTCAGTTTACTGCCTGGTTCACTAACATAACTGTTTTGGATCGACAACCTGAGCTGCACTTCTGTCTTTTCTCTTGGCATAGCCAGGGACTATTTAACAAGCTGTATTTGTTTGTGTGAGCTTGTTGTCTTTAAAGAGCAGGCTGTTAGAGCCATTGAAATCATGGCTGCGAAAGAAATTTAAAGATTCTACTTGTTGCCTTCAGCAGTACAGGACGTTCGTTTCAGGAAAAGACACTAGGAGTTTAGGGGATTGTATCTATTGAAGTAAAGTGGTGACAGACCATTATTTATTGCCCCATTGATAAAGACATTAGAGGAAAAAATACATAGCTGAACATTTACATCACATATGGTTTGGCCAATTGCTCATTTCAACATAAAACTGTTTATCTGCAATCAGGATTTCACTGTTAAAGTAGTTGCTTTTGCCAACATTGCAATCAGATGTTGACTGTTTTAATAAAGAGGTGTGATTCTTGTCCGGTGTTGTGTTCCTGATACCTCAGTGCTGAAAGGCTCTCAGATGTGCACCCTGCCCCAAGAATGTGTTTCAGTCTAGTGCATATTTATGTTACAAACCTTGATAGGCAATAGTTTTATAGCTGTCATGGTTTCACTCCAAAGAATTCCGGGAATTGAAATGTGGTCAGGGTCTCGCGTTAGAAATAAATAAATGTCTATTTACTTTCATTTCACATGTTTTGTGGAATCCATTTTGGTTTCAAAAACACATGTTTAGCCACCCTTGCTCAGTGGATTGTTTAGGAAGCATCAATAGTGTAGTGTTTTTAAAAAGTGTGCGCGTGTGTTCATTGAGATGCATGATTTGAGTCCTGTGCCGGCCAAGGATTGCAGGGCCAAGGTGTATAAAGCAAAGCCTTTGGCACCTTGAGATTTATAGAGTTGCTTATGTAGTAGCAATTTGTACAATGCAAAACTGCATTAAGGGAATGAGAAAACATTCTCAAGTAGGAGAAAGTACCAACATTGTACAGCCTTAAAACGTGAAATGACAGCATTCAGAAATCACTATTACCTGTCAGCTGAGTGCTGGGCTGCTCTTTTGAACGCAAAGAGCAATGAGGCATCTCTGAGGTTCTGAACATAAAGCCAAACATCCCAGCACTTTGAAAACTGTCTCAAGAGGGGAAGGGAGAGAGAGATGGCACCTTGGTGAAATATGCCTTCCAGTCCCAAGTCCAACAAAGGAAAATTTCACTTTGTAGATTGGAAGACAAGTTTCGTGTGGCCCAATGCTGCCCCCTTATGGGTATATGATGAACATTATTAACAATATTTAACATTGATATACTTTAGAGCAGGTGTGGGGGACACACATCCCTTTAACTGCAACTTGCAATATGAATCACTTTTAATTTGTTTGCATATATGTTCATCTTTCTCCTTCACTCCCTCTATTGAGCTTCACCTCTCTTTTTGTACTACTTCTCTTTCTCTCTCCTTCTCACACAAGACGCAACAAATAAAAAAGAAAATCTTGGTAGCAGCGTTGCTGAGGCTATCTAGTACTTTAGATTGCAGTATGACCAAGGCCAGATCTACAACTTGTGTCATATCGATACAATCCCATCATAGTGACACGTTATCCCTTGTAGCATCAGTATGTGGAATGCCTAATGCACCCCAACAGTTATCAGTGCAATTCAATACTGATAAAAAGCACTAGGGTAGAATTAGCCCAGGTGAAGAGAAAAACTTGAGAGAGAAGGAAGTGTTTTATGTGCATTATTGCAGCCGCCCTAGAGCAACTTTGCTAGGTAGGTTAGCATTATCATCACCTTATTGCAGGTGAGGGGCTAATCTTGCCAAGAGATTCAAACTGAGGACTTATACAAGTATAATATATGTTTATGATAAAATACAATGTATGTAAAGCACTTTGAACTCTCTAAAGTGCTGGGTAAATACGAAAAAAATATATTATTTACTCCTGACATGAAAGTGAGAGGGTATGATCAGGTATGGAGTACCAAATAAGGTTCATCAGAGGCACAGCTTAATTAAAAAAATAACAATGTTGGACTATGTTCACAGGATGGAGGCAAGGGCTATGCTGAATTCCTCAAACGAGATACCAGGATACAGGACGGTGGGAGCTCTGCTATCTATTACGCACCATCAATTCTAAGTGTATGCGGATGGAAACAGAATTGCTGACTTTATTTATTTATTACATTTATATCCCACCTTTTTTCCTCCAAGGAACCCAATAATCCTCCTCTCCATTTTATTCTCACAACAGAGTCTGAGAGTCTGTGACTGGCCCAAAGTCACCCTGTGAGCTTCCATGGCCAAGTAAGGACTAGAGAGCTTTGACTATTGGGTGGTATAAAAATGCAGTAAATAAATAAATAAATAAATAAATAAATCTGGATCTCCTGACTCAGAGAGATTTATCACATCTACTATTTTCCCCCTGGGTTGCTTCTGCAGGTTCTCCCTCTGTTTCCTATTTGAGTCCAGCATTTTGAAACACACGTGGTCAGTATTGCTGCGATACCTCAGCTTGGCCTGTTTCGGACTTTGCCTGTTCAGGGATAAATTGAAACAGAAATTAAAAACTGCGACCTCAGGGCGGGAGAGCAGCAGGAGGGGGACGACGTCCTGCGAGTCCAGCACTGAAGAAGTGGAGCAAAGCTGCGGCGGGTGTGCTTAAAACCGCTTTGTGGTAACGATCCTAGTCCAACTCTCTAGCCACTACACCACACTCAGTTGCTGAATGTTGAGGAGGAAAGCACTTAGAACATGCTCAGAGACATTCTTTTTTATTGTAATTATTACCTTACTCCATCCATGTTTTTTGAAAGGTGAGGTTTGTCCAGAGGAGGCAGAAGGTGACGCTTAATGGCCACGTTTAAAAAGTAAGGCTACGCGAACAACTAGAACTTCACGTCATTTGTTCTCCTTCCACCATTGCTGTTGACGAACCAAATCCAAAAGACTTCACTCTCCTTAATACCAAACAGCTTAAGAATTTGTCCCTCCTAATAATATTGGAAGAACTTCCTGCTTCATTAATAGGCGTTGCAGATTTAGGCCCACTGTCATGGCTTCGTTTCCCTTTGGCTGCCTCCCCTCACCCACCCCATGCACATTTTTATAGGTTGACAAAGGGAGACTCAGCTACAAAAAGCAACTGCTTTGGGAATTTGGATTCTCAGCCGGTTGAAAGGGAATACAGAACACCTGACATGTCCTCAGGTTTCTAAAGCTCACCCCATTCTACATGGGAAACTGACAGCCCTTTCAAGGAAGAAGCTCCTGAGTACTTAATAATAGAGAATTAACAACCTGACAATAGGCAAGGCACTTGCTCAGGCATTAGTGAGAAAACAGAGTGACACCTTACATGAAAAGCTACTTGAATGCCATTTAAACTTGTCACATTGCGGAAAATAGAGCTGCAAATTGATAAAAAAAAATAATCAGGGTTGTTCATTATGCAAGCTAAATGTCTAATTTTCTTAAATTGCATCCATTTTCCACATGTTAAAACAAGAGAGCTTCTTTGATGGAAGAAATAATGACAATGAAGAATTCTGGGTGGCCTCTGCCAGTTAACCCACTCGGGACAACATGGATTGCCAGAGTTAAGGCCAAAGTACTTTTTGTGGGGTGGGGGTTACGGCAAACATGTTATTGAAACACAACATATTGCAATACATTTGTCCAGTTAATACGCCACTGATATGTAGATCTCATAAGTAAATATTAAAGATGCCTTTTACTTCCATTGCAGCTTTCATCCAAACCTGTTTTGGTGTAGGCCCTGTTTGTACGTTCTCTAGAACCATGGTCATGCAGCTCCTGGAATGTATCACTAAAGGTGGGCGTTTGCATCTCTGAATGCTGCCCCATGGAACAAAACGTGTGCATCTTCTTGATCTGCTGGATTTCTTTGTGGAAGAGGGTAAATGGAAGCAACATCATGGGGTGGGGAAGGAGATGGCCACAGGGTCTATCATCTTTACCGTAGACAGTAGTACTCAAAACGTATGTACTGCCAAAGAAGTTGGTTAGAAAAGGAAAAAGCCATTCCCAAACTGTCTCTCAAACAATAGGCTGCTGGTCTACCTTAAGACATGCATTTATTGAATAAACAAAGGTCCCTGGAGGTTGGTCACTCACAGAAGTTAGTGGGTGTAAAGGACCCACTAACTTCTGTGACCAATCACGAGAAATAGAAAAGCTGTTTAATTAAAGAAACAATGAAAACAAACAGTAAAAACAGAGCAGCATCATGATAATCGGTTACAAGCCAGGGAAAGCTTGCATAAGCAAGTATATTTTCAAGAGGTGTCTAAAACACACCATACTACCAGCATTCTAAACTGCACGGAGGAGGGTATTCTAGAGGGTTTGTACCACTGTTGAGAAGGCCCACTTTCAAGATGTTACATGGCAATGGTCATGGGCGGGCCAGCAAGGCCACCTCTGAAGATCTTAATGGTTGGTAGGGTGACCATATGTCTGGTTTTGCTCGGACATTGTCCTCCTTTTTCTGGCCTTAGGGGCATCCGGACGGATTTTCTAATTTTTAAAAAAAGTCCGGAAAAGGTGCGGCGGGGGAGCAAGCCATGCATTCTCCGAAGCTCCGGAAAGTGCACACCCATGCACTTTCCAGAGCCCCAAAGAACGGGATGAAAGGGTCTCTTACTGCTTGAATTAAGAGGCCCTTTTATCCTGGGAAAGGTGCAGGCTGGGGCGCAGAGCAGGCCGCACGTTCTCCAGGGCTCCGGAAAGCAGGGAGCTTGTGTTGTTGTTGGGATCCTCTCTCAGCTTTCTCCAAGTCTCGCAACACTTCCGGGATGAGTCTTGTGGGAGAGGCAGGGCGATCTTCTCGTGCTCCAAGAACCAAAGGAAGGCAGTGGTGGAGGCAGCAGCAGCGTGGGCCCGGTATAGAGGTAGAGTAGCGCTGGCTGCCCACCACCAGATCCCCCCAACACGCGCCCATCCATGCCCCATGCTGCCAAACCGCCACACACGTGCACCGCCCACTGCCTGTCCTTGCACTGCCCACCCACCACCCATGCTTCCCTGCACCACCTGCCTGCGAGCAATCAGAAAAGATATTTGAGGGAAGGGGAGAATGTATCACACAGAGTATAGTGACAAAGTACAGCAAAAGCTACAACAGTAGGAGTGATTGAAGTTAATTTCAGATACATTGGATGTCTCACTTGTTCTTTCAGATTTGTCTTAACTGTGTGCTGTAAAAGCAGACATGTGACCAAGGCTATGTTCAAGTGGGCACAACTCCTTGGTGCTGGACACGCCTCCTGGGGGCGGACATGTTGGTGGGCACGCCCCCTTGGGGGCCGACCATGTCCTCCTTTTTGGTTTCCAAAATATGGTCACCCTAGTATTGATATTAGGAGGAGGTCTGCTTCTCCTAGCTTCTGTTATGTCTGTAATGTACCAAGTACACTTATGGTGATATACAAATAATATTAATGATAATAATACATTTTGTTCATTTAATTTAATTTATTGCATTTCTGCAAAATAGTGAAATCTCTCTGGGCAGTTTACAAAGATTAAAAACCTTAACAATACAATGTTGTGTATAACATAAAAACTGTTTACATACAAACATGTAAACACACACTTTTAACAATCAACAATAAGAAATCCTATGACATGATTTTAAAAAAGCCTTATCATATGCTGCCAAACTCCTGAGAATAAAGAAAGGTCTTAACCTGGGCTGAAAAGATAACAATATTGGTGCCAGGTGGGCCTTACTGGGGAGATCATTCCATAATCAGAGGATTGCAACCTAGAAGGCCCTCTCCCTCATAGCCACTTTCTCAGCCTTCACTGGAGGAACACCTGGAAGAGGGCCTTAGCTGCTGAGCATAGTGTAAGGGTAGGGATATACAAATAATAGCAATGATAATAATAAACCTGTGGCTCAGTCCTCATCAGAACTGAAACAAGCTGCATTTGCTTGCACATATCCATTCTGAACTCCCTGAGTGTTTTTTTTTTCATTTTCCCCTCCCTTTGTTGACATCCTGACACTAAAATTTAGATTGTAAGCTTTTTGGGGCCTTTTTTTTTTGTTCGTGTTACTCCATAAAAGCACCATGTACACTGATAATAATTATTATACAGAGGAGCAGAGTAGGCTGACCAGATAAAATCCAGGTCAGGGCTCATGTAACTTTAATAGTTGTAGAGAAAAGGGAATTTCAGCCAGTGTCATTTGTATGCATTTAGTTCCTGGTGATATTCCCTCTTCATCACAACAGTTAAAGTTGCAGGGGCCCTGCCTTCTTTTGTATATGGTCACTCTAGTATAGTGCCTGCAACTTTAACTGTTGTGATGAAGAGGGAATATCACCAGGAACTAATTGCATACAAATGACACTGGCTGAAATTCCCTTTTCTCTACAACTGTTAAAGTTACATGAGCCCTGACTTGGATTTTATCTGGTCAGCCTAGAGCAGAGGAAGATGAGAGAGGAAGGGGGCATTCAACCAGACACACTCATCCCTCAGCTGTCACCATCAGCAGCTATTCCAGCAGGCTGTACAGGGAGAAATTAGAGGGAGAGCTGGGTCATTCCAGTAGCCCTGCTGAAAGAGTACTTAATTTTTTCCTCTTCCCTTCCAATCCCCTTTTCCTTGTGTGCCATGTCTTTTTAGATTCTACATCTGTGAGCAAGGACTGTCTGGATTTACTGATTGCATGTAAGCTGCTCTGGGAGCCTTTTTGAATGAGGAGTGGGGTAAAAATACTTTAAATAAACAAAGATTACTTTGAAGACAGAGCTAAGTGGGATCCCCTGTTCTGTGACCATTGCATCCATAGTAGCCTGGGTGGCAAGGATATTTCTTTGGGTCAGGGGGGAAAAATCCCTGCTCACTAATGAAGTTAAGTCTAGATAATTTACCACTAATTGATGAACCAATTTAGTTTTGGTGCACAGAAGAAAGCTTATTGCTAGATATAAAAGATTCTAGGGTAGTTGTTTGTAAATCCAAACTGCAAGTGACACTCCAGTGTTGCTCTTTAATGTTTAACCATAACAGCAAATGACCCTTCTTGCTCTCAGTGAGATCTATTTTTGTGGTAAGTTTCCGTGGGAATATACTGGGGCAGGGGAGAGATTGTGGAGATGGCAGATTTGCCAAGGGTGCCAACACAACAGGAAATTGCAAAAAGGACTCTGGCATGATATGGGCTTCATCCAAGATCATCACAAAGGAATTAGCTCCATTTTTGTTGTCCTTCTGCTGGTAGGTAAAGGCATTTTTACTCAGACAGGTTTTGTTTTTTAGGCTGACTTGTTTGCTGAAATAGATTTTAACTAGTGGGTGCTGTTGTTTATTGTTTTTATTATTGTATTTTCATTGATTTCTTGTGATGTATTAATTATAATTTTCCATATTATTTTTGTTAACCTTCACAAGCTCTATTTGTAATGGAAAGGTGGTATATTAATTTAGGGCACAATCCTATGCATGTTTAAACAGAAAAGCCCTACAATTCTCCATATGTGACAGCCAGCCTTGAACATGCCTAAGACTGTGCCCTTAATCAATCATGGGTTGAATCCAGATTTCATCATACCTAGAGCAGACCCGTTGAAATCAATGGGACTTAAGGTAGTCACGATTAAGTTAAACTAAGTCTAGATCCAGCCCCTTGACTTTGTGTGATTGCCATGATGAAATCCAATCTGTCAGCACAGGTCAATTATGAAGCTCACCAACACTTCTGGATGACCTGATCATGATGACCACTTTTCTGCAGAGAAAAGCCCTTGTATTGCAACTGGTATTCAGGTGTCTGATACCTTGTGGGTCTCAACTTCATGGTTCAACTCATCTCCCATTCAAATAACAAATCCCTTTTGTGTAATTAAAAATCAACTTTAACCACATTTTATTTTTAAATAGTTTGGTTATGTGTAACAGTGAATTAAATTGATATGGCTCTGAAATGTGTTTCTAGTCCTAGATTTCACTCCATATCAAAAGAAATTGCCAGTCAAATCATCTCCATATTAGCTATCATTACCTTCATTGGTGAGCCTTTCCTGCCATAATTTTTGTGTACTGGCACTCAAATGCTTCAGTGTTATAGTCTTCAAAGCCATGCTCAGTGCTTTCGGATCAATGTTTGCTGTTAGGGCTTCGCTCCTAGGAATCTCTTGCAGTCTCACTGGAGGGATAGGCTCAGGCACTCACCAGTTCCTGCTGAAGGATATAAGAATTTGTTTTGGGGTTGATTTTGTCAGATCAATTTCTGACTGTTCTGCGGAACCCTCATATCCAACTATGTTCGGTCCTCTATTTCCTGTTGCTTGTGTAAGGTGACGGGGGTCTCAAACCAGCAACTTAAAGCAGTGGGAGTTGGGCACCATACTCTCAAACAGGTAAGGTGGGTCAGGCAATCCCAGACTGCGGAGGCTGATGGCTCCATTTTTGGTTGGGTGAGATTCCATTCTGGGTTTTAGTTACAACCAGCCAGGAGTCTAAAGGAACTATCCAAGGTGCTGGACCCACTTTGAGGATGTGGTTCAGCACTTCAGATAGCTCCTTTAGGCTCCTCACCTGGTCCCAGAGTAGCCCAGCCTGTCCTTCCTGAGCAACATGTTAGCAACAGGTAGGCTAGGACTGACATCAGAGACCGAGGCTGCAGTCATATACACACTTCCTTGGAGTAAGCCTAATTGAACACACTTAAATCTGAGTAAACATGCGCCAGATTATCAAATAATTATCAAATATTTCAGGTTATATACAACAGTGACAAACATTCCATTCTGAGTTTAAAGTCAAACTAATTTAAGTGTCAAAACTGAAATTGGAATTTTGTTTTCCTAGGTATATTTTCTAAGCTGGCAAGATACTCAGAACCTACTAAAGGGTTGTGGATATCAGTTGTGGGTTCTGTGTGTGAGGCACAGGGTGGGCTGATTTAAATAATTTTAATACTGTAGGGCACAATCCTATGAAGGCTAGGGAATGCTGGGAGTTGTAGGATTCCCCCCCCCCTATCTTAACATGCCCTCCCTTCTCCCCAACAGATTATCCACAAGGGAATAACAGAAGAAAAGTTGCCCATTCCTGGTCTAAAGGTGCGGCCAGTGTGCCTGATGCCAGTGTGGGTCTAGGAATGTGGCCCTGTTCCTCACATAGGTGATGCCCCCTTCATGCAAATACCATGTGAAGGTGGCTATTTATAATGCTTAACATTCATATCTTTCCCTCCTAGTACGGGGTGCAATCCAGTCAGAAAGCTTATCTACACTACTGCTTTAAAATGGTTTAAAACGGTTTATAACAGTAGTGAGAACTGTTGGGGCCCAGGACACACTCCATATACAGTTTTCACAATGTTTTCAAAGTGTTATATCCTGCGTGTGTAGATAGGCTCTGAGTTAAACTCTTTAAAACCCCATACTCTTCAGTAGGAGAGATAAGTATGTGCTTTTATCTCTCCCATTTAAGTCAATGGGGCCTAGAAATGCGTATGTCTGACTGGTTTGACAGAGGACACAGATCGAGTTTTAAAAGATACCTTTTTAAACCAGGTTATTCTCTAATTTAAAGTAATCTGATGTGTGGAAGTATATGTTTTAACTGCCCTAGAAAGACAAAAGGAACAAACCTTGGCTCCAGAATTTCAGACAGGACTAAAAATTTGAATTCTCTGGGTTCAATTTGAATTATCTGGGTCCCATTCATTTCAGTGGGTCTTCTCTAAGTATGTTTAACATTGGATACAACCCCCTCTTGCAAAATTTTCAGGCTGATTCTGGAATTGAGCAAATGTGTGTTTCAATCTGAAATTAATGTAGAAAGCTGGGGGGCGGGGAAGGTAGGTCTCTGTGTTTGTGAAACATCACTTACCTTTTCTATCCCAGTGAAGATGAAATGAAACATCTTACATCGTGTTCCTGTAATTCTGGCTGAGCAGTGGGGAACAACTGCAGTGAATGTTCAAGGAAGGCCAAGGCCTTCTTAAGAGAATTGTGCTGGTTTGAAGTCTGTCATGAGAAGATTAAGTCATTTTGACAATAAGCATTAATTTTTTATTTTCTGCAGGTTCAGTTTTATCGGCTACCTTGTTGAGTAGCTCTCCAGTGCTGTTCTCCTTCTGACTGGCATAATTAGTCAGCTGACAATGTTCACTGACGAAAGCGATTTGCTGTCATTGGCAAACGTTACCGCTTCTAGATGGAGGCCAGTCTCTTTCTCCATGCTGTGCCGACGTCTCCCAAGAATGCAGAGAGCAAAGCCAGTGATGGGAAAGCAACACAGCAAGAGTGCAGTATTAATGTCGTGTCATTTTTACCATAGGCCATTCAAAGAGATGTGCTCTCTTTTGATGGCTCCGTTTGAATATTTCATGAAACCAAAGTAGTTCAGGAACATCAAGTAGCCTTTTTTATTGAAGTGATTTTCTAGAGCAGACCTGGTATAATGTTTGTGGGCTGGAGTTGGCCAGGAAACTGTCAAGCTGTTTCCTCTGGGTTTTCTGCTCTAATTGGCTGAGACACATTGCTCTTGTGCTTCAAGGCATCTCACTAAGCCAAAGATCTCGTGCTTCTGAACTGGTATTAGAGCTTTTTCCAGAGATTAAGCTGGCAACATTTTTTTCGGCTGGTCCAGAAAGGAAAACTGTCTAAAACTGTTTCAGAGATGTCACCGAGACGTGCATTTCCACCATCAAAATACAGCTCTCAGAGACTTGTAAAACTCACCTCAAAACCAGGGTGAACACCACAACTCTTGAATTCTTCTCCGGCTTGGTTTTTAACCTGAGCATAAGATTAATTCAATGATATATATAAAAAAAACCCTGCTGGTTTAAGACCAAAGTTAAGGTTATTTCATGTTGGTGCAAACTCCTCAAAGACTGGAAATCGGAAGTTTATGCATTAACTGACATGCCCTGTGATCAGTGGTGATGCTGTACACCGCATAAATTGTGTTGGCTTAACAACTGGGAAACGGTACTTTGTGCAAGGAAACATGTGCCTCAAGTGACAAAGCTGGATCTACAAGCATCCCTACACTACAACCTTGATCCTTACAGGGGAATGCAAGCCCATCCAGAACTGATTGAACACCACTACCAATGGTACCGCCATCTTATCTGGACCGAGTCTCAGTTTAATGCCCCTCATCCAGTCCATTACCATGGCCAGGCACTAACGGAGCACTTCCATTGCTTCACCTGGCTCCCGTGAAAAAGAGAAATAGAGCTTCGTGTCATCAGCATACTGATGACATGGTATTATAAACCTCCATGTGACCTCAGTGTTTTCATATAGATTATGGGTAGGCAACTTCTGGCCTTCCAGACATTTTAACCTACAACTCCCATCATCCTTCACCACTGGCTATGCTGGCTAAGCCTAATGGGAGTCGTAGGCCAAAACATCTACAGGGTCACAAGCTACCCACTCTGATGTAGATGTTAAACAGCATGGGGGACAAAATGGTATCTTGTGTGACTAATAAATATGAATGCAAAGGGTTCAATCAAAACTCTCCCAGTTCCACCCTTTGGAAGTTGTTGTCCACCAGATATGAGCACAGCCACTGTAATGCCATCCTGCCCACTCCCAATTCAGACGTCTCCAGAAGAATATACTGGTGAACAGTATCAATAGCTACTGAGAGGCCCAGGACAATTAACAGGGTTGCAACCCCCCCCCCATCTCTTTTCCAGCACAGATCATCCCACAGGGCAACTAAACTGGTTTCTGTTCAAATGCCAGGTTAACCTCTGGCTGAAATGGATCCAGAAAATCAGTTTTATGCAAAAGCACCTGGATCTAACTAGCCACCGAACCAATTGTAAGGCAGCCCAGCTGTTTAATCTCTTTCCCCTCTGTGTAAGGTCTGAGAGGAAGCCCAGCACCAAGAATGTGGTTCCTTATGGCTGACTTGTTGGGCTGTGCTATAGTCTTGCCAGGAGTCTCCACTTCTGTGGCAATTTTTTTCTTCATTGCATATGCACCTCTTCCCTTCAGAATTCTGTTACATAACACTGTGCATTACATGACTTTTGGACAGTATAAAATTGAACATATCCTCCAGGCAAATAACATCAACCCAGCAAGAGGGTGGGAGTGGGGCAGGAGTATTCAAAAGCAAGAACTAGAGTGTTCAAAATTCTGTTAAGCACAGTCATGTTATTATTACATTTCAAGTCTAGCAAATCTACTGGAAGGGAAATGTTGACATATAACTTTTATGTTCAGGTTGTCCCAAGGTACTGTACTTTCACAACTTTTCAGCAATCCATCATCAATTTACCTAGGAATGCCCTGCAAAGCACTGCTTTATTTGTAGAAGTTCCTAAGTACACCTAACTTAGGCTTGTGGGATCGAATTGCTATAGGAGGGAGCTGTAGTAACCATCACTGTTGCAACTAGTAGGTTAGTTTCTTACAAATGCTGCTCTAGGGAGATTCTTAAGTTCACCTTGTATTAAGCACAAGGTGAATGTAGGAATCTCCCAAGAGCAGCACTGGAAGGAGTTACTAGACAAGGGAGCTGTAGTAACCCCAAGGCCATGGTGCATTTAATATGACAACAGAATCCCACCTTTGTGGCTTGGTAAAAGACCTCTCTGACTCCAGATCAGCAGTCTAAGGAGACCCTGAGCACACAGTTAGCATGGATTGAAATGTGTGTTTTGCTTCGGTTTTCTGTGGCTGAAAATGTTTCTAGTTTATGATACAATTTCTAATCCTTTTCTTTTTTAAAAAAAACTTTAAAAATATTGCCAAGAGATTTCCCCCCTCCACTCTGAGAATTGAATGTAAATATGTGCATCACATGCTTTGCAAATAACCATTTAGTTAACAGTATCCATGAATGATTCATGGTACCTCTATACATAATGCATAATTAAATCATGGGCTGATGGAGTGGAATTTATTAATTGTGAATACACATGTGTTGCCATGATACTAATTTATTTCATTCCATTTTATTGGCATATTGCTCACTCATCTGTGACTGCCTGCTTTGTCACATTATGCCCGAACCATAACATGTTGCTCAAATTATCTGGACGTTTGGATAAGCTGTTTGTTCACTGATGGGAACAATATGTATTTAGCAGGAAGACTTAATGTAAATTATTATACATCGAAGATTAGTGTAGTGCTGTGTACCATCTCATTAAAGCTATGCTAATGAACAACATTGACTTCTCATAAAGGCAGGAAGTTTATTGATAACAGTGAAATGTGATTTCTTCACTTGAGAGAAAAGGCATGTTGAAAACATACAGACAACAATCTGTAAGAGTCATGCGACAGCTTCTCCATATTTGAAAACTCAATATTATTTCTCATGTTAAAAGAGACATCTCACTATGTTTGAGGTAAGCACCAATGACTACAGGAAAAGTGGCCAGGATCTCTCCTCGATCAACCCAGAGTGCAGGACATGGAATAATGGGCTCAAGTTACAGGAAGCCGGATTCCGGCTGGACATCAGGAAAAACCTCCTGATTGTTAGAGCAGTACGACAATGGAACCAATCATTTAGGGAGTTTGTGGGCTCTCCCACATTAGAGGCATTCAAGAGGCAGCTGGACAACCATCTGTCAGGTATGCTTTAAGGTAGATTCCTGCATTGAGGAGGGGGTTGGACTCGATGGCTTTGTAGGCCCATTCCAACTCTACTATTAGGCTGACCAGGTGGCTCGGGATTTCCCGGTCCTAACCGGGAATCCAGAGGCCAACCGGGCCAACCGGGCCAACCGGGGGAAAACCGGGGTGGCGGGGGGTCACGCGGCGGTGGCAGCGAGACCCGGTGGAGGTGGAGGAGCCCGGGAAGCGGACGCCCCTGCAGGTAAGCACGAAGGGGGCACTTACCTGCTGGGGCGGCCGCTTCCTGGGCTCCTCCGCCACCTTTGCCGCCGCTGCCGGGCTCGTAAGGCCAGAGGCCGCGCGGAACAGGCAGGAGAGGGCCGGATCCGGAAGTGACATAACCGGCCCTCTCCCGCCTCTTCCGCGCAGCCTCTGGCCTCCTTGGGGCTCAATCGCGATGGCGATGAGCCCTGAGGAGCCCGGACGCCCACGCCCGCCTCTTCCGCGTGGGCGTCCGGGCTCCTCGAGGCTCGTCGCCATTGCGACGAGCCCCAGAAAGGCCAGAGGCCGCGCGGAAGAGACGGGAGAGGGCCGGTTACGTCACTTCCGGATCCGGCCCTCTCCCGCCTCTTCCGCGCGGGCGGCGATGGAGGACCCCGCGCGGCTGCGCGGGCGACGGAGGATCCGGCGCGGCCGCGCGGGCGGTAGCGGAGGACCCGGCGCAGCCACGCGGGCGACGGAGGACCCGGCGCAGCCGCGCGGGCAGCAACAGAGGAACCCGGCGGTAGGTCCAGGCTGGTTTTTTTTTGGGGGGGGGTGGCTTGGTGGGGGGGTTGTTTTGGGGGGGGCGGGGGGGACCGGGATTTTTACTTTTAAAATCTGGTCAGCCTATCTACTATTCTATGATTCTATAAGATCTATAAGGCACTCACTTAAGTCCAAGTGGAAAGACTGGAGTGGAGTGGGGAATAGGGAGGGAGTTGGGCACAAAGGCCTGATGTCCCATGTCCCCCCTTAGCAATAAGCTGTCCAAAGTGTAGAGTGCAGCAGAGCTGGGAGCTTTATAGGAGGCAGTGGCATAGGATTGGTTCTCTAAAATCACCTGATTCCCAAGGCTAGGATGATTCTGGGGTTGGTTGCAGTGTCTCCTGCTGGCTACCAGCCATGGTGGTGTATAGAGAGGTCGTTGCCTCATCCCCAGAACTCCTGGTTCATCCTTTCTGGTGCTTGACACTGACAATGTTCTCCAAAATAACATCCAGTGAGAAAAAGAATGATTCTCTCTTCTTCATGAATGTAAACTGATTCAAATTCTCAGGGGAGGTGAGCAGAGTGTGATTCGCTGTACTACATCAGAATGTACTGAACATTATTTGAAAGTGCTTCCATGACAAAGTCTTCTGGCATGTGAAAATCTGTGCCACAGTGTAGTTTAGGCCAGAAGCCACCGCTCTCATTCAAAGTTTCTACGTGCAGGGTGATGGTGATGTACAAGAGATCCTCCTCACCTGCATTCTAAGATGACACAATCTTGTGAGAGCGCCCCATGAACATTTTATTTTTTATATATTCTCTATTTATTCCAAGTATTTATAAGTCCCCTTATCAGCAAATTCTCAGGGTAGCTTAGAATTTAAACTGGCTCTACGGCCCAGTTCTTTTATTATGGGAGCAACATGGCTGCCACTCTCTCCGTCATTCTGTCCTACGACACTTTGATAATGTACATGTATGGAAATCATATGGGACTGATGGGATCATGTGGGATGAACCTCGTCAGTGCTGGACACCATGGGGTCACGCTGCTACAGCTTTCTGGAAGATTAAATGGCAGTTTTGACTACTGTTGAAGGAACAGTGAGGATGATTTTAGAATTTAGGATAACTGATTATCGTTAGGGCTGCACACTTACATTGGTTTTGGTGTTTGATAAATCAGCTAAAGTTTTAGTTGATTGACTGATGGGATTTTTTAATCAATGCAATTTAAGTGCATTCTTATTAATTGTGTTACGCTATTTTGCTTCTGGGATGTAGTGTATGAAAAAGAATGAAAAAGAATACATTAAATGGGTTTTCCTTCTAACAGTGATTGAGAGCCTTTATTTATTAAATTGCTAGTTATTTTTAATATGTGTTTTGTTTTTAAAGAATATTGTAATTATAACTTGTTTTTATGCTTTTTATGGTTTTAAATTTTGTATATCGTATATACAAAATTTATAATGTTTTTAATGTTCAGTGTTTTTAATTTTTGTAAACCGCTCAGAGAGCTTCGGCTATGGGGTGGTATATAAATGGAATAAATGGAATAAATAAATAAATAATGTGAAAAAGCCACTTCTTTGAGATTGGGTTATAGGCACATTCATTTAGATCTAACTAATTAATGAATTGGTTAAAGTCAGGTGATCAACTGAGATCCTTTAATTGGTTAAAGCACTGGGGGGGTTTGGGGGGTGGATCGGTGGCCGTACAATGCAATTGGAAGCTTGTCTAAAATGGGTGTGAGTTGCTCAGTTGCACTTCTTGGAGGATTGGGCTTGAAATGTTTTGTGAGGATGGGACAATCAATGAAGTGCATACTTGATAACTCCAGTCCTTTTTCTTTTGTAGACCATTTTCTATTCTCTCTTCTATCATCATCATTGCAGTTGCTTGGCACATTTATCTTAGGTACACTTTAATTAAGGGGGGGGGGAATTCTTGTTTTGAAAACTCATAATCAAGATGGTATTGCCTGAGGCAAAGCCATTGGTTACAAGGACTTCAGCAGACCAAACACAGTTTCAGTACTCCCTGGAAACCATGCTAGATGGAAGTTCTCTGCCTTTGAACTAATATTTGAATACTGTGCATCCCATTTGGCAGTGGGTTAGAATACTGGGAAAATGTAAAATGGAAGAATTTCAGCAGATGGAATGAAACAATGGAGTTACTCAGACTTAGAGCTCCATCATACCAAATTTCACCCCCTGGTTTGCCTTAGCATTTTTTACCTCTATGTATAAGCACATCAAGTTTATAATAGGGGTGTGCACGGACCCCCCGGATCGGATCGGGACCCGGATCGGGACCTCCAATTTTGTCCCGGACCGGTTCGGACAAAATCGGAGGCCCCCCGGACCGGATCGAGTCCGATCCCGACCCAAAAATCGTACATTTTTGGATCGGCCGCCATTTTTTTCCCCATAGACTTGCATTGCAATGCAAGTCTATGAGGAAAAAATGGCGGCGGGTGGGTAAGGGGGGGCCTAACTCCCTCCCCCCCCCGGGGCCGTCCGCTGTGGACGGCCCCGGCAGGTAAACCCCCTCCCCCGTGCTCCCTACCCCCCCTGGGGCCGCCCGCTTCCATCCGCTGGCGCCCGCGGGCGCCAGCGGATAGAAGCGGACGGCTCCGGGGGGGGGTAAGCCCCCTTCCCCGCCACTGCTTACCTTCTCGGCCCGTCCGGCGCCGGCGGCTACTACCAGCGGGCTCCGCGGCCTACTCTGGAGTAGCGCGCCGGGTGATGACATCACCCGGCGCGCCATCCTAGAGCAGGCCGCGGAGCCTGCTGGGAGTAGTACGCGCCGGCGCCGGACGGGAGCCGCCGGGCCGGGCAGGTAAGGGCCCCCCTCCCCCCTCCCCCCTCCGTGCGCCCCCTCCTCCCCTCCACGCACCCCCTCCTTACCTTTCCGGCCCGGCGGCTCCCGTCCGGCGCCGGCGCCTACTACTTCCAGCAGACTCCGCGGCCTGCTCTAGAGTAGCGCGCCGGGTGATGACATCACCCGGCGCGCCATCCTAGAGCAGGCCGCGGAGCCTGCTGGGAGTAGTAGGCGCCGGCGCCGGACGGGAGCCGCCGGGCCGGGCAGGTAAGGGCCCCCCTCCCCCCTCCGCGCGCCCCCTCCTCCCCTCCACGCACCCCCTCCTTACCTTTCCGGCCCGGCGGCTCCTGTCCGGCGCCGGCGCCTACTACTTCCAGCAGGCTCCGCGGCCTGCTCTAGAGTAGCGCGCCGGGTGATGACATCACCCGGCGCGCCATCCTAGAGCAGGCCGCGGAGCCTGCTGGGAGTAGTAGGCGCCGGCGCCGGACGGGAGCCGCCGGGCCGGAAAGGTAAGGGCCCCCCTCCCCCCTCCGCGCGCCCCCTCCTCCCCTCCACGCACCCCCTCCTTACCTTTCCGGCCCGGTGGCTCCCGTCCGGCGCCGGCGCCTACTACTTCCAGCAGGCTCCGCGGCCTGCTCTAGAGTAGCGCGCCGGGTGATGACATCACCCGGCGCGCCACCCTAGAGCAGGCCGCGGAGCCTGCTAGTAGTAGTAGGCGCCGGCGCCGGACGGGAGCCACCGGGCCGAGAAGGTAAGTGCCCCCCTCCTCCCCCCCCCCGCTGTCCACTTTCATCGGCGGGCGCCCGCTGGCGCCCGCCAATGGAAGCGGCGGTGGGCGCCAGTGGGCGCCCGCCGATCCGCCGATCCGCCGAACCGGTTCGGAGCTTTTTTGGACCGGTTCGGATTGGATCGGCCGATCCAGCTGCGGGATCGGAAATCGGATAATTTATCCGATTTCCCACTGGACCGGACTCGGATCGTGGATCGGGTCCGATCCAGTGCACATCCCTAGTTTATAATCCCTTTCACCTGAATAGCTGCTCTTTTGTTCACTTGCTCATTTGCTATTCCAGTCCACCCCACCCCACCCCTTCTCTTTCTCCCTCCAGTCAGGTCCTGGCAGATGAGTACTTCAACCAGACCGCCTTTCTGCTGGCCAAAAATGGAACAACCCTTTAGTCTGACTCTTTGAGGGCATCGAGGGAGTACAATCCTGTCTCTGCAGATATTCGGGTGTTATATGATTTTAAAAAATGCTTTCGAGCCTGGGATGCAAGGTTTGGGGTTTATATTGAGGCTTGGAGCTGCTGGGAGAGATCGCTTTTCCCTGCAAGGACTTGATGCAATCCATTCAAGCCAACTGCAAGACTTCCGTCACAGCACCCCCCCCCCCCCATTCCTTTAAAACTACACAGAGGTTTAAGGATGCATTAAACGTGCTTAGGGAAAATATTATTATTATTTATTATTTATTTATTACATTTATATACTGCCCCATAGCCAAAGCTCTCTGGGCAGTTTACAAAAATTATACAGACTTTAGGCAGTCTAGGAAAAAACAGAAAGGGCTGGGGAAGAGGCGGGGTGTCAGCAGGACAGGCACGGAGTCATGTGAGTACCGTGCTGCAAATCCACACACCAGGCATGGGGAGAGTGCACTAAATCGCTGGTGCAAGTGAGCTCTTACAGCGGTTCAACTCTTGCCATAAAGTATGTACATGCTGTCCTAGGAGTTACAGGAACAAATAATGATTTATACATTTTAGCCGTGAAAATTATGTATATTTATATTGTTCTGATTTTATCTGTACGCCACCCTGAGATCCTAGTGATAATAGGGTGGGATATAAATCTTTAAGAAATAAATAAATAAATTTCAGAACTGCACAGTTTGCTAACTTAGACCTTTTTAAAAAAACAAGTAAAGCATAATATTTGAGAAGCTTTACTTCAGATAACACATTGCAATATATTTTACATCTTCTTTTCTGCCTCTTAAAAATGGGTACAGGGGTTGAGTTTGTGTTCAGACTTCAGATGGGGAATTGTGCCCTGAACATTCATATTTTTATTCATTTAGGAATTTCTCTCCCGCCCTTCCATTGAAAAATACAGCACTCAGGGTGGCTCACAGCATATAAAACAATTCATCATACAGTAAAACATAAATAAAAAATAAATAGAAACAGAGATAACACAACAAATAAAAATCAGAATAAAATACTAGTGTCAGCAAGAAAAGCATCCAGGCTAAATGCCAATCTAAAGAAAACAATATCAAGATGCATTATGATATCAGAGCTCAAAAATTATATTGTATTACAGTGAGTTTTAAATCTTTCCTGGACCTCTTGAAACAGATGTATGGAGGCCTGGCTTGCATGACCTCCCCACAAAACATGAAGTAGGCAGGTCTCCACCCAACCAGGGCCAGATCTACACCAAGCAGGATATGACACTTTGAAAACGGTTTGAAAACTGTATATGGCGTGTGTCCTGGGCCCCAACAGTTGTCACTATTTTTATAAACTGTTTTAAAGCAGTAGCGAAATTCCTACCCAGTCGTTGGTGTAGTGCACCTTGTTAAAACTAGATAATGACGATGATCATGATCGTGATTGTGATTTTGTATCATGCTTCTCTGTAACAAGTTACAAACATAAAACCAATAATCAACATTATTGTATGAAAAAATACAAATTACAAAAAAAACCCTATAAAATAGCAGCATTAGAACATCCCTCTTACACTAATCAGAGGTAATGACCCCACATAATATCCTAGTAGTAACATTCCATTTATTTTTCTCTTAGCCACTCATGTTTTTTAATGACAAATTATATTACATAGTCCATAAGAAATCCTCATCCTTACAGTGGGGTTCCAGTTCTCAATATACCAAGATTTTAAGGGAAGTGAAAGCCAATTTTCTGGAATCTGAACAGATGTAGATAATCATCATGCTGCCTTAGCAATTCAAAACCATCTGTTATGACTAGAATATATTCCTACTTGAAAATAATGTTTAATCTTATAGGAAGATTGTGGTTGTAATACCTTTTCAACCATGGTCTTCCACATAGAGTCTGGGAGTAAGTTAGATTTGTGTCTAAAGCTTGCTTTTATAAAGTCCCATCATTACTTTCACACAGCCTAGAGTTCATTTCTTTTGATACCAAAGCATTCCTTGCAAAATACAGTTCTGCTGTTTCTCTATGTTTATTATGTTCTCTATAGCCCATTTTACATGTCACCCACGTGAAAGGAGTCCACACACTGAAAATGAGTGAAAGAGTCATCACCCGCTACAATTATCTGTACCCAGTTTTTCTGTTATATGGTATACTTGCCTGTTGCTCAGAAGAATGGCTTTTAGATAGAATTTTTAATCCTATCTAGATGATCAGAGCTGCAGTTTTAAAAACACTTACCTGGGAGCAAGCCTCATTGAAAGACTACCTCCTCCAATATGTACCTGCCTGTAATTTACAGTCTTCATGGGAAGCCCTGGTGTATGTCCTACTGCCAAGAGCAGTTTGGTTGGTGGGAACACAGGACAGGAGCTTTCCTGCATCAGCACCATCATTTTAGAATTCCTTCTACAGATGTTAGACTCCCATCCTTGTTCAATTTTAAATGGGCAGTGAAAACAGTTTTTGTCCCATTCATCCTTCAATGGTTTTTAATATGGGGTTGATTTCATTCTCTGAGATGTTTTAAAGGTAGCTCTGTTGTTAATTTGGTTTCTTACTGTAGTTTGTTTTAATGCTCTGATGGAGCAGAAAGACATTTTATAAATATTTTAATCAATACATTTTTAAAAAAGTGAATTCAATGGGGCTTATTTCCAAGTAGACCTGCATAGGATCAAGCTGTAGATGTCATCTCCGGGAAGTGTGGTGAGGTGGGGTTGGGAGTAAGGAAGGGGCTGTGAATGCACCATGTGAATTGAATATTGGCCTGTGAGTATTTGTGAACCAGAGCTATATTACTTAGGAAGCTCTGAATCTTCCCCATGGCCATAATATTCTGAGTTCCATTGGTGCAATCTTTGAAGAAAAGCATTTGTTTCTTTTATAAATTACTTTCACCCGTTGTCTTGTAAACCTCTCCCTGTATTCTTTTTAAGTGACTGGGCTTTGACCTCAGCGTTCTTAATGTTGTTTAGCCTGCATAGAATATCTATAAAATAAGAGATAACACACTCTATTATGAAATATACATATGATCCCTGCTTGTAATAACAGAATGCCATTAAGATCAACCTTGCTTTGGTGATAAATTAGGGGGCAGGAATGACTTTTGTTTTCTGAAACACACCAGAAAGAAAATTTTAAATCACTGAGATTTCAGAAGATATCATCCTCTCCAATCTGAGAATGAGGCTATAAAATGGAGGATCATGTTTGCTTTAATACCGGCTTCTGTGTCTTGAAGGTTTGGTGGACAGAAATGAAATAGAAATAGAGAGAGGAAAGCTACAGAAAAGACTCTTCATTGAGATTAATGTGAATGCCTAGTTTGGATAAATCAGATATTAAAACAAGTTACAAGATATGAGACGAAGGCTGCAATCCTATACCCACAGTAAGACCCAGTCAAGTCAATTGGACTTGCCTCTGAGTAGAAATATTTAGGATTGCACTGCTATGCTGCAATCGTAACACACTTATCTGGGAGAAACATCCGTTCAAATCAATGAAGCTGGCTCCTAAGTACACATATATAGGTTTGTGTTGTTAGGGTGTTGTGGCTCTTTTTGTACAACATTGACAGAGTTTTGTGCATTATGTAATTCTGCACGAGTGCAGAAAAAGCATATGAACGTGGTTCGCCAGACACGATAACCCACCATGAGTGATCAGCCATTGTGGATTGTATCATGCAAACCCAGCACAGTTTCTGCAGGGTGGCTTACTTTTCACAAACAAGCCACCCTGAGAACCCATGGCTTGTTTTAGGGTTGTTTATACCCACGGTGGCTTGTTGTGTCATCTGAACCTGGCAAGACGACTTCGTCATGGGTTGCCGGCAGCGGCTAGGGAGCTGCTCAACTGGAGCGGCAAAAAACCCTGCCACTCGTCACGATTTTGCTTGTGCTGTCACCATCCTGTCACATCCCTTCTCAGTGCCCTCCACCCTGTGCTCCTAAAAATAGGAGAGTGTAGGGTGACCAGATAAAATCCAGGTCAGGGCTCATGTAACTTTAACAGTTGTAGAGAAAAGGGAATTTCAGCCAGTGTCATTTGTATGCAATTCGTTCCTGGTGAAATTCCCTCTTCATTGCAACAGTTAAAGGTGCAGGCACTATACTAGAGTGACCATATGCAAAAGAAGGCAGGACCCCTGCAACTTTAACTGTTGTGATGAAGAGGGAATTTCACCGGGAACTAATAATAATAATAATAATAATAATAATAATAATAACAATTTATTTCTTACCCGCCTCTCCGTCTGGATCGAGGCGGGGAACAACAACATGATAAAATACATAAAACTAATTAAAAACATGACAATTATTATTAAAACTGCATTTAAACATCCTAAAACATCCTAAAAACATTCTAAAAATTACACTGGATATGCCTGCCGGAAGAGAACAGTCTTTATAGCTTTCTTAAATTCTAAAGGACTGTTAAGTTGACGAGTCTCCTCCGGCAGGTCATTCCACAGTCTGGGAGCGGCAGAAGAGAAGGTCCTCTGGGTAACGGTTGTCAGCCTAGTCTTGGCCGACCGCAGTAAGTTCTTCCCAGAGGACCTGAGCGTGCGGGTCGGATTGTACGGGAGAAGGCGATCCCGCAGGTAACCTGGACCCAAACCATGTAGGGCTTTAAAGGTAATGACCAACACTTTATACTTCGCCCGGAAACTAATTGGCAGCCAGTGGAGCGATTTTAAAGCTGGCGTAATATGGTCACTCCTAGATGTACCGGTGACCAACCTGGCTGCCATATTTTGAACTAGTTGAAGTTTCCGGACTAGGCACAAAGGTAGCCCTATGTACAGCGCATTGCAGAAGTCGAGCCTCGAAGTTACCAGCGCGTGCACTACCATCTTTAGGTCTTCCAACTCTAGGAAGGGGCGCAGCTGGCGTATCAGCCGAAGCTGATAGTAGGCACTCCTGGCCGTCGCATCTATCTGGGCTGTCATTTGGAACGACGGATCCAGGAGCACCCCCAAGCTGCGAACACAGTCTTTCAGGGGGAGTGTAACCCCATCCAGAACCGGTTGACACACCTCCAAACCCAGGTTGTGGCCTTTGACAGCAAGCACCTCTGTCTTGTCTGGATTCAGCTTCAGTTTGTTTTTCCTCATCCAGCCCATTACCGCCTCCAAGCATTCATTCAGAGGAGACACACTATCCTTAGCAGACGCTGTTATCGAAGGCATAGAGAAGTATATTTGGGTGTCATCAGCATACTGATAGCACCCTGCCCCATGCCTCCGGATGATCTCTCCCAACGGTTTCATATAAATGTTAAACAGCATTGGGGTGCCTCTACAAGAGAGGTTTAATGCGCTTTGAAGGTTCATTAAAAATGTTACCTCTACAAGAACGGAGCGCAAATCGGGCGTAGAGGCGCGTTATCTCCCCGATAATGCGCATTTTCGAATGCGCGTTAAATCGCGAGTTTTATTTTGCTCCGGCCGTTAAAGCGCATTTTCCCCGTGTGAACAAGCGATTATGCGCATTAACTTCTTGTAAAGCGCTTTTTGGACATCTATTAATGCGCTTCGCCGCCTCTCGCCGCCTCCCGTGCAGAGGGATTAGGAGTAAATGCGCGTCTGCGATAATGCGCATAATCGCCAAACCGGGCGCAAAAGCGAATCCTTGTAGAGGGAGCCTTGGGGAAAGGATGGCACCTTGCGGTACGCCACACAGCAGCTCCTTCTTTGCAGAGCAGCTATCCCCAAGCATCACCATCTGGAACCTGCCCGAGAGGTAGGACCAGAACCACTGAAGCACAGTGCCCCCGATTCCCAATCCCCTCAGGCATTCCAGAAGGATACCATGGTCGATGGTATCGAATGCCGCTGAGAGGTCCAAATGTACCAACAGGGATACACTCCCCCTGTCAATACCCAGGCGTAGATCATCCGCTAAGGCGACCATAGCAGTCTCAACTCCGTATCCTGCCCTGAAGCCAGTTTGAAATGGGTCTAGAAAATCAGTGTCATCCAAGACTACTTGGAGTTGAAAGGCAACCTCCCTCTCGATCACCTTGCCCAAGAATGGAAGGTTTGATACCGGTCTGTAGTTATTAAAGTCCAGGGGATCCAGGGAGGGCTTCTTAAGAAGCGGCCGTACTACCGCTTCTTTTAAACATGATGGAAAACTCCCCTGCCTGAGAGATGCATTAATAATATATTGTAATTGCGATCTAACCACATCTCCTCCCTGGATGACCAGCCATGAAGGACAGGGATCGAGAGGGCAAGTCGTCCCCCTCACTCGTCCAAGCAGCTTGTCCACGTCCTCGGTACTCACCAACTGAAACTGATCCAGTATAATTCTACTCGCGGAGTCACTGGACACTCCATCGTCAGCCTCTGCTATAACGACGGCATCTAAGTCGGCTCTTATCCGAGAGATTTTATCTGCGAAATGATCATTAAAGACATAGCAGCGAACCGCCGAAGGCTCTAAAATCAGATTCAGGGGGGAAGGTGCCCGGGTTAGACCCCTCACCACCCTGAACAGTTCCGCTGGACACGAATTCGCAGACGCAATGCGCGCAGAGAAGAAAGCTTTCTTCGCTGCACGTATTGCCACCCCATAGGAACGAAGATGTTCTCTATGCCGTGTCTTGTCGGATAGAAGTCGAGTTTTCTGCCATCGGCGCTCCAGTCATCGTCCTTTCCGCTTCAACTCCCTGAGGTCTTCCGTATACCAGGGTGCCCTGTTAGAAGCGGGTCGGAGAGGACGTTTGGGGGCGATCGTGTCGATAGCCCTAGTTAGGTCTTGATTCCATCTATCAACCAGGGCTTCTACAGGATCGTCAACAATACCAGCCATAAAACGCTCCAAGGCTTTCTGGAATCCAGCAGGATCCATCAGCCTTCGAGGGCGGATCATCTTAATAGGTCCACCACCCCTGCAGGGGCGGGTGGTAGCCGTGATACTAACCCTAACCAGAAAATGGTCTGTCCATGACAACACGGAGGTATTCGTTACCTCCGCCCACAGATCCGTCTGTTCGGAACTGAAAACAGCATCGAGGGTATGACCCGCTGAATGTGTGGGTCCAGAGACCAATTGGGATAGGCCCATGGTTGTCATGGATGCCATGAACTCCCGAGCTCCACCTGACAAACCAGTCTCGAATGGGATGTTGAAATCGCCCAGGACCAAAAGCCTGGGCGAATCCAACACTAGCTCCGAGACCAGTTCCGTGAGCTCAGCCAGGGAGTCTGATAGGCAGCGGGGTGGTCGGTATACCAACAGAATCCCTAGTCTATCCCTGGTCTTCAGACTCAGGTACACACACTCGATGTAATTCAGTTCACGAACAGGAAGTCTGGTCAGGTTAAGATTATCCCTGTAGACCACAGCTACTCTGCCCCCCCGCCCACTTTCCCTCACCTGCTCACTAACACAGTACCCAGCTGGGAGGGCCTGCGCCCATGTCGGTCCACTATCATCTCCCAACCAGGTCTCAGTGAAGCATGCCAGGTCAGCCTCCTCATCCGAAAGAAGGTCATGGATGACATGTGTTTTATACAAATGACACTGGCTGAAATCCCCTTTTCTCTACAACTGTTAAAGTTACATGAGCCCTGACCTGGATTTTATCTGGTCACCCTAGGGAGAGAAGAGATTTTGCCAGCAGGTGTTCTTACTTTGGGAGTGGGTGTGCTTACTTTAGAGTAACGTGAAGCAGCTTTTTTTGTTTTATAGGTGTTGGCTAGTTAACAGTGTAAGCCTGAAATGGAAGAGGGGAAGATGAGGATACTTGGCTAAAGATCATGGAGGCGGACTTGCGCAACAACAAAAGTCTCTGGAAAATAATAGGCCTGACTGAGGGGAACGAGTCACAGCAACCCCAATTGTCTGTCATCTGTTTGGAAGTACCATGGTGGCTTATTTGCAGGTTGGCTTAGCATGATGTACGAATCCATCCATAGTTTATCACTGGATGCAGAATTAAATTTCCTGAGAATTTCAGATTTCATTTGTTGTAAAAGTAACTTTCTAGCTTTCTTTATGGATGTGAAAATAGTAAAGTGGCATAAATGTATGTAGGAAAAATATTGAGCTAAGAAGCCAAAGGTATGGTCAAATAGGATTTCTAGGTATTAAGGGATGGAAGACTTCCTTGTCCCTCACCATGACATTTTAAAAATGCACAAGTTATGATTCACTTAATCTGTTGGGGCTTGTTGCACTGACAATGCGCAATTGTAGGTCTGTATGGGATCCTTCCCATTGCCCTACTGTATTGTATTTCATGACCCTGTTTAGAAGATAAGCGAAGCCGTGGTGTTTAAGCATTTCGAGCTAAATATTACAGCTTTGTATGTCATGTGAACCATTCCTAACCATGGTGGCTACATAAGCACTGTTTAAACACGCTCACTAACCATTTGCTGCAAAAGGGGTAGTGGGCCTAATCATGACTTAGCATGTTGTCTGAACAGGCCCAATTGTAGGTTGTGTTCAGGCGTGTGTTGGCACAGACAAGCTTTCCCCAACCTGGTGCCCTTTTGGACTACAACTCCCAGGATTCATGCTGGCTGGGGCTAGAGGCCAACATCTGGAGGGCATCAGGTTGGGAAATGCTGGTGCAGAGAGCCCTTTCCAGGTCAGGGAGACCTCAGGCTTCAGTAGAAGTCTGGATACTGCAGCAGCATCTGAGGCCTTACTGAAGCCTGAGGCCTTTCCAGCCTGGATGAGACCCTCTCTGTATGCTCTGGCTCAGGTAGGTAATGTTAAGTGTGTGTATGTGAGTGTATGGAAGTCCCCCATCAAGGCTGGATGGGATGCAGGATGCATAGACCTGGGGCAATGTAGGATCTGTGCCAATGTATTATAACTTTGTGGCCAGGCTTAAAAGTTTTAAATGCTTTAAATATCAGCTGTTTTATGTTTTAAATTTTGTATATTGACTTTTTAATGTTCAATCTTTTAATTTTTGTAAACCGCCCAGAGAATTTCGGCTATGGGGCGGTATATAAATGTAATAAATAATAATATTAATAAATAACCCCCAATGTATTATAACTCCCATCCCAACCCACAAATGTTCTTGTAATTAATTCCCTTTAAATTGATCAATTACAAGTTGGACGTGGGGGAGGGGTTCACCTATGACAAATTTCAGTGAGGCGTGGTGCCAGAGAACTTCCCCTTGGATTGTGGCCTAACGCATTACCTGATTAATGTACTGAATAAAGCTTTCAACTCTGATTTGGATGCTTTTATTGCTATTTGCCCAAGCCCTTGGGGATTGGTAGACAAAAATAAAATAAAATTCTAAACAGAGGAAATAAGGATGGTTCTGAGCCATGTTTATAGGTCAAAGAACATAAAATGTAAGGTAAGGAAACTCCCTTGTGCATTCATACGCCACATACGTTAACATATGAAAATAGGTCGTAAAAGGCAGCAGGAAATCCTCCTACACAGGCTCCGTTGAAATGAATGAGAGCACCACATAAGTACATTCATTTCAATGAGTCTTGTGCAGGACCAAGAGCACTTTGTACTGGGTTGTACCCATCATTTTGTGTCTGGTAACAGAATGGGAGATACTAACAAAACTCTAAGTAATCTTTTAAAATATGAAACTTTGCTGAATGCTAGATACCTGTCGCCACCTAGTGGAATAGCTTTCTAAATTTTAACAGGGTCTTGGAAACGGCTTGCTCCACAACAGATATGCTGTGACAGTAAGCTAGGAGCTTCTATTTGCTTTTACGGTTTTTAAATGTTTGTTCTTTTTTTTCTTTTTCTTTTTTTTTACTGTCAGTGTAAACATGATGGATTTTTCAGATTACTGGCAAAGTACTCAGCAACCTAACCCCCCCCCCTTTTTTTTAAGCTTTAGAGGGTTCCTGGTGATCCAGTGCAAAAGGGCTTTCAATCTGGATTTCCATGCTAGTTGGGAACAGGGTGGGGTGAGCTACATCAACAGTGTTCTTTCTCAGCAGGTCAGCAGTATACAATCAACCATTGCAAATGACTTGAGTAGTTTTGGGAGTGGCTGAAGGCCATGTAAAGCAGTCAAGAAGAGAGCTTCTTCCACCACCACCAGGGGAGCAGGGAAAAGATGCCACACCATGAAGGAGCTCATTTGCATGTTGGGTGGAGTTGTGCATAGGCCTTTCTGTGACTGTTGGAATGAGCTAAGAGCCGATCTACACAGTCCTTTGGAACATTTTAAAAAGTATTTTAAAACGTTCCAAATAGGTGCGTTCTAAAATGTCTTAGGCCACATTACTGAGTACTCACGTTACAGGAGAACAGTCTTCGGTCTTTAAAGCAGTGTGTGCAGTCACACACTGTTCTGCCCTGTCTCTTTCTCTTTCGTTTTTACAATGAGTTTAGAGCAAGGCATTGTGGGGGTTGTAGTTCAGTCACCCACTTTCTTCTTAGTTCCTCTGTCATTCCCTAGCGAGTATAGGGCTAAGCATTTGGGCACCAGTAAAGGAAGCACTGCCCCCATGAATCACAAACGGTAAGGAAGGACACATTATTTTATTTAAAATGATTTATTAAAAGTGAAACCGTTGTATATAACTGAAGGGAGTTTTAAAAAACTTCAGATGTACAATGTTATAGGGAGTGCGTCATGTGGCCCAAAGAGTTTTCATAACCCTTATAAAACGTCAAAAACCTCGTATGTAGATCGGCTCTAAACAGAATCTAAAGGACCCTTGGAAAGCAGGGGTCAGGATTCTGGTTAGGAAGAGACTAGTAAAGGGGGGGATTGGGAACTACAGATCCCCGCTGTGAAGAGAATTGCTGAACTCAACCTGTTCCCTGCTGAAGAGACAACGAGCTGAGCTGACTCTGTTGCCTGGTGGAGGCTGTGGCTGAGTTCAGACGACCCTTTAGGCAACAGAGGGGGGAAAGAGGCAACTGTGTTGTGGGGGGGGGGGCTGACACACAACAGACAGTATATTATGTAACAATGGGGGAAACAACAGGCTGCTCCGTTGTTTATCAGAGCCCTGTTCCTTATCAAGCTGCCGTGACTTTCAGCACCGCAAAAATAATGAACCGTGTTGCCTAAAGTGTCGTTTAGCCTGTTTCTTCTTGGATGAAGGGAAGAGTGAAGAGCTGAGCTAACCCCATGCTGAAAGCCTCAACAGAGAATTGCCAAGCCTTGCTGTTAGCTTCCTAAGCTGAATCACTGAAATCACTATTGGCTGAAATCACTATTAGGAAGGAAAGCTTAGTGCGACACTTGTACGGTGGAGCTAGTTTAGCAATTACCCTTGGCTTGGAGCTGCTGAGTCACAGAAGCGTAAGTGCTGGTTAAGCCCTCATCCCAACACACCCCAGTTCCTGCTGTTGCCACATGCTGGTGGAGCCCCCACATTGCGATGCGCCCTACCTTTTGGTGGCGCCCCTCATCGTGATGGACCCCAGTTCCTGTTGCTGCCACCTGCTGGTGGAGCCCCCTGATTGCAACACGTCCCAGTTCCTGCTGCCGCCACTTGGCAGTCCAACATATTGCAGCGCCCTCTGGTCTCGTGCTTGGAGGAGGGCAACCAAAGGACACAGACTTCCTTTTGCCTACCTAGATCCTGAAAGGGAGTGGGATGCAATGTACCGAAAGGGTATTGTTGTCCTTTATGTTCTACTCTTGTTGGTTCGTTGTTGGTAGTCAGTTTGAATAAACAACAGTAACTTATAACTTAGGAGTATGTGTGAAGTTGCTACTCAGACATCCCTAAATTGGCGTCCCAAGTTTCCTGAGTGAGGGCTTGAGCCAGAACTAACCATAAGGGTGCTGACCCAAAGGTTACAGCAATGTGATTACACTTGAGTTCATATGGCTCCTCCAGCCTGTTTTGTCAAGTTGGTGCCCAGATTATACTTTTGGCATATGGAAATGCTCTCCTAACTGGGCCACAGGTTGCATAAAAGACCCATTAATCCCATTAATCATTCTTTACTCTGTTAAAGGTGTATTTTTGCTCCTAAAAGCAAGGATATCTGAGCTACTCTGCAGACTTCCTGAAAATATTCAAGACCATTAGGCAGAGAAGCCAAAAGTCCATGGGAAGGTTTTCCTCACACCTCTATTTCCATCATAATTTTTAAGGGTCAAACACTTTCCAGGCTAACTTGTAATATTAAAATGTCACTCTTGGATGTTAGGGATGGAATACATGTTAGACCTATCCTAGGGGATGTCACTGAAAATTACCTCCCTGTGATTGTGAATAACACAGAGGAAAGAATATACTTGCTATACTGTTGTCAGATTCTTAGATATGGATTTGAATAGTGCATACATTTCTAGAACCTTTGTTTTCAAACAATGTTCTGGGGAATCCACAGGTTCTATAGAGGTTTTTCCATGATTTCTTCAATGAGAAAATCAATAACGGCAGACAAGCTTCCCTGAAAGACAGAATATACACCACTAGATATGTGCCCTGCTATGTGCAGCTACAGGGGAATCTTATGTGTGTTCCTGGGTACACTTTCATTTCATATACAGTGAAGGTGAGCCCCTACAGGCCCGGGTAGTACTTTGCATGATCCCAGTGTACAACTAGATCATGTTTGGCAAATGAGACCATGCAGGAAGTGTTCCCAAAGGTCAAACGTTTGAAAACCACCACTCTAGACCTGTCAAAAGCAACATTGTGAGTTTATGGTTTCTTTCATGATTAGAATGTTTTGTAGCTTTTGGGTTATGACAGAATAGCTTTCTTTTAACCGATTCTTCCCCCCCCCCAATTCACTGTTGGCTTGGTTGGTCCTCATAGTCATGACATGGTGTGCAACCAAATGGAATGTTGTTTTTGAACCCCATTCCTGAATCCCATCCATCTAAATGACTGCTCTCTTTGTTGGAGC
The DNA here is from genome assembly GCA_029215795.1 of Anniella stebbinsi. Taxonomy (NCBI): domain Eukaryota; kingdom Metazoa; phylum Chordata; class Lepidosauria; order Squamata; family Anniellidae; genus Anniella; species Anniella stebbinsi. Next base: position 248,519,099 of record JARDYH010000002.1, read on the forward strand.
TGTCCAACACAAATACTATGATTGGGACAGATTCAACAAAGTCGTGCCGTCACGTTGATTTTCATTGAGACTGGCATTCTGTTAGGTCAGCTTCACGAATAAAAAATATTGATGCCTGGCACACTGACCACAGTTTATTTTTATTCTCTTGCTCTGTGCCATTAGGTCAGACCCAGTGTTATTTTACTTACACCAAGCGCAGTTTAACGAAAGACAAATTCTTATCTCCCAGGAACAACCAAGCAGTGTTGGTAACTTTTTTCAGTGTGGAAGATATTGAGACACATCATTGCAGGATTATTTATTAGTATAACTGGAGAACAGACTGGAACATACTAAGTTGCATCCAGAGGTACCTATTACCAGGGATCAGTGCAGTTTTTTCTGCTGTAGGGTGAAATTGGCTTGGCTCACCTTTGCTCCTGCACTTGTCACCTAATCCAATGCTAATTCCCTTTATCTTCCCACCTCTTCTTTCCATACTTCAAGGGAGCTGTTCACCTTTAAAACAATTGATTTTCAAATGCCTTGCTAATGTACCCAATTTGTTTTTCTTTCCTTTTTTATCCTTTTCGTTTCGACTTATATAGGGGGTTCTTGGGGTGTGATAAAGCCATGACCTTATTTTGAGGTGGGACTCCCTTTGTTTCCAAGCTGATAGGTACCAAAGCACTCAAGTTCAGTATTAGAAGAAATTATGCTTATTTTGGCAAGAGAGTTGAACGGTGCAAGAAAAGTGCCATTTAGGTTTCCAGATCCAAAATATTGCAGTCAGGAATTTGGCTTGGGTTGCAAAAAGGGACAATTAGGCTTTTAAACTTGCTTAGTCAATGTGAGCCGCTCGGTAGCCCAATGTCCAGGGAGAGCAATAAAATGTGGACAACGGTATATGTGTATGTATGAAGAACTATCCATGAATCAAGCCCATGGGTATGTGTAAGAGTTGGCCTGGTATTGGGATTGGATATTTCGTTTTCTGTATTTCTCTCCACTTAGGGCACAAGCCCTATAGACATTAGTGGGAAGTGCAAATGGGCACTACAGATTTTGTAAACTTTACAATGGTAGAATGTTGAAAAATCCAGTCTTATAGAGCGGCTCTTTTAGCTGTAAAATAAATTTATCGGATGACACATGTACCATTTTAATTTCATTAATATATTCCATTTTTCAAACTATAATAATTGTTGTTGCTTATTCAAAATTCCCTAGGCTTTTCTCTCCTTGCCAATATTCTGTCATTATATGGTTATGAATGTTTCATGCTCCCTTATACTGTACTTGTCCACCTAGAACTAAAACAGTACAAAACAAAATTTGTTCACATTTGAATGACGGACATTTTAGTTTGTCATACTTGCTCAATAAATGTGCCAACAACCAGGGCCGTGCAGAGCTGATAATATGCCCAGGCCAGATGGGAAGTGTGTGCCCCCAAATTTCAAAAAGGGGGACAACATGGCCACCCCAAGGGGGCATGCCCACCAACATGTCTGTTCTACATAACATCTTCATATTAAACTTGTTGTACAACACCTCAAGGCACACAAATCCCAGCCCCGCATGCGGCATGGCCCTTTGGAGCTTGTAGTCTGACCGTGGTATTCACAACAGCCGGCTTCTGCGCTGTTTCTGCAAGGCGGGCTCCTCGGTTCTCGATGGGCCGCTTAAGCTACGGAAGCAGTAGCGTAAGCTGGGGGGGGACCTCCTCGTCGGAGTGCCGCCTCAAAATCGTGGGCCCCGGGCCAACTGGCCCCACTGCTCCCCCTCTGCACGGCCCTGCCAGCAACAAACCCTGTTTGTTAGGAGAGGAAAAAGCCAGAGTTTCCAGTTTGATCATCACACTAAGCAAACCATGGATGGAGAATCCCTGGCTTGTTTTGCTGCTCCCAACGGCCAAAGGAGCCAAGTGGGAGTGATCAAGCAACATGTACCAGCTCATTCACGTTAAGCCACATTGTAAGCTGGGCTGCAGTTTTAAACAACTTGTGTTTTTACAACTTCCTTGGTTATACATGTGCTTATACATGTGCATGGATCTTTACAAACAATAGACAAATCCAGTGGACGCTGGTGGCTCTGATGTCAATGGGCTGGTGAATCTGCTCCATCCTTCAGTCAGAACTCTGTGAAGCTCTTTTAGAGTTCTGACTGAAACCCAGAGAGGAATCACTGCCCCACTGACCTCAGACCACCAGACTCCACTGGACAAATTTCTATTTTCTAGAGCTCCATCACACCAGCGGTTTAGCGCATTCTCGCCACGTCTGATGGGACTCACATGACATTGTCCCTGTCCTGCACCCGTCTCGCCTCTTTTCCTCTGTTTTGCATATTATTTTGGTGCGGGGAAAGTCTGGATTATTTTCCCCAAGCGGATTTAATGTGCCCTTAAACCTCCATGTATTGCTGTCCTCTCACTTTTTCCTTTGTTGGGTGTGTGTGCTTTGAATGGAGTCTTGCTGACTGACAAAGGGGAGGGCAGGGTCGGTTAGTCGGTTGAATGGACTTTTTACTGCTCCAACCCCATTCTCATTGCCCGCAGAAAGGGAGCCCAGCCAATGAAACGTTAAATCAGTAAATCACTAGACAAGAAAGCCAGAGCGGGGGAGGGGGGGAGGACCCCAGCAGATCTCTATTTTTATGAACTGGAGATGCACAGCTGCACATTATCAAAGTAAAGGAAAACTGATCCTCTACAAACGCACACAGGTGTTATTTTGCAATGGTGGAGTTTCAGGAGAATGGTTTGAGTGGGGGGGGGAAATTAAAAGAATCTTAAAAAGCAAGGTATGAACAGATGGGATTCAAACCTGGCATGGCTAAAGCCCTCCTTAAGAGCTATCACCTTGACAAGAGCTATCACCTCCTTAAGAGCTATCACCGTGCTATCATCTCTTTATCTTTAAAAATTATGCAGCTGTAAGCATTTTGGTTACCTTGGAGCAAAGGAGGGGACCTGACCACCTTTACAAAAGAAAATAGTTAAAATGATTGTCCATCCGCCCACCCTTTGAATGAGCAAAACAACAACAACAAATATATAAAAAAATAACTGCAAGGAGAAGGAGAATGTAGGGTAGGGTGAGAGATTTCACCAGCATAGTTGTGACATAGGTGAAAAGATACATGAGTGCAACAACGCACATTTGTGAAAGTGCCCAGCACTTGACTCGCTAAGGAAACAGAGGGGAAAACTGCAGAAGCAAACCAGAGAAAAAAGGTAGGTGTGATGGAGCACACAGTCTAAGTAAACATTAATATTTTTCTAGGATTTTGAAAAATCATCATAAGGAAATTGTCTTAAAAAATAATCTGAAGCAATTTCTTTGTGACACATGGAAATCCTTTTTTCGCTAAAATTCTCAGATACACACATTTTCAAAAGCGCAAAAACTGTCAGTGTGAGCAATCACTTCTAGCTTTTTTATCGCCCTGAAGCTCAACTTGTAACTCAGCGCATAACTTCTGATCTTCTGAAATGAATATAAGTTTACTGTCAAAGTGTAGCTACATTTATAACTTACTTCCCTTAACTGCATCATCACCAAAAGACCTTTTATTTAGAATTAAGTGAGGCCTTGTCTCATGTTTCCTGGAAGAGATTCTGGGTGTTATAAATTGTGCTGCTTGGGGAAGTTATGTCAGAATACTTTGGCTACTGCAAAAATATAAATGAAAAAATATTGTATAGAAATACTGCATCTCCTGGCAGGAAGAAAAAAAGCCTGGTAATGGAAAATATTTCCTTCTATATATCTTCCTTCCTGTACAGGCTCACTGCATTCTCGTATATCAATTTTTGAGCTATGTGCCAACATAATTTTGAGGCTTTTCTGACAAGTTTTAAGCTTGCAGGACCAGGCTCCCAGGTACTGAGCCAGCTGCTGTGGACAATTACATCAGTCCCCCTCCCTTCCTGGGAGGGATATTTAAGCTGCTGGCTGAGGGGGCCTGGGAAAGCCATCAACCTGCAGGAGAGGGAGGCCTGCTGCCAGAGGAGGAGGAGGAGAGGAGTGTGCCTGCCTGCCTGCCTGCCTGCCTGCCTCCTGGCCTCGCTGCTGCCACCACCACCACCAGCCTCTAGAGGATTTCAGCCTGGCAGACTGCCACTCCTTGCAGGACCAGGCTCCCAGGTACTGAGCCAGCTGCTGTGGACAATTACATCAGTCCCCCTCCCTTCCTGGGAGGGATATTTAAGCTGCTGGCTGAGGGGGCCTGGGAAAGCCATCAACCTGCAGGAGAGGGAGGCTTGCCGCCAGAGGAGGAGGAGGAGGAGAGGAGGAGGAGTGTGCCTGCCTGCCTGCCGGCTTTCTGTTTTTGTCTTTGGTTGTTTTTTGTTTTTTGTTTTTTTTGTTTTTTCCTCTTTCCCCAGGCTTGAGCTATGTGCCTGGGAGGGAGGATACAGGGCCAGGTGAGGGGATCTGAGGGGAGCACAATCAGGGTAGTGACGGGTAGAGGGAGATATGGCGTTGTGAGGAGGACTTGCCAGGTTAGGGAAACAAGGCCCAGACAGTTAATGGCTGTGCCTTGTTCCGGTCCCCCTCACATCCACAGGCTTGTTGGTTGCCTTATCAGCCAGCCCTCAGGCCTCCGGGTGCTGCTTTTAAATGCCAGATCAGTGCATAATAAGATCTCCCTCATCCACGATTTAATTGTGGATGAGGCAGCCGATCTGGTATGTATAACCGAGACCTGGGTGGGAGAGCAGGGAGGAGTTAGTCTCTCCCAGTTATGCCCACCGGGGTACTTGGTTCAGCATCAGGGTAGACTTGAGGGCCGGGGAGGGGGGGTTGCTGTGGTCTATAGGAATTCCATCCCCCTCTGCAGGCTCCCTGTCCATGCGACTACTGGTCTGGAGTGTTTGCACCTTGTGTTGGGCCAACGGGACAGATTAGGGATTCTGTTGGTGTACCGCCCACCCCGCTGCTCAACAGACTCCCTAGCTGAGCTGACAGAGGTGGTCTCTGGTGTACTGTTGAGGTCCCCCAGACTCTTGGTTCTGGGGGATGTCAACATTCATGCCGAGGGCACTTTATCTGGGGCAGCTCAGGATTTCATGGTTTCCATGACAACCATGGGACTGTCCCAACATACCATCGGCCCAACACATGTAGCAGGGCATACTCTAGACCTGGTTTTTTCAACTGGACATGGAGATGGGGATCTGAAAGTGGGGAACTTTACATCAACCCCTCTGTCATGGTCAGATCACCACCTGCTGAGGTTTAGACTTACAGCGGCTTTTCCCCTCTGCAAGGGTGGGGGACCCATTAAGATGGTCCGCCCCCGGAGGCTAATGGATCCAGATGGTTTCCAGAGGGCTCTGGGGAGTTTTCCGGCTGATAGGGCTGGCTCTCCTGTCGAAACCCTGGTTGATCTGTGGAATGCAGAAATGACCCGGGCAGTTGACACGATTGCTCCTGAGCGCCCTCTCCTGTGTAGAGCTCGAACGGCTCCGTGGTATACCCCAGAGCTGAGAGTGATGAAACAAAACAGGAGACGGCTTGAGGGCAGATGGAGACGAACTCCTGATGGATGCAATCAAACACTGGTAAGTGCTTATGGTAAGCTGTATTCAGGGGCAGTGAGGGCAGCAAAAAAACAATACTTTGCTGCCACTATTCAATCATCAACCTGCCACCCAGCGGAGCTTTTCAGAGTTGTCCGGGGGCTTTTACATGCTGGCCCCAAGGACATGGTAGAACCATCTGAGGCCCGCTGTAATACATTTGCTGGGCACTTCCAGAATAAAATCTCTGGCATCCGTCAGGACTTAGACTCCAGTGTTATAGCAGATGAATCTAGTGAGGTATCCAGAGCACAGGCTTGTCCTGTTTTCTTGGATGAGTTTCAGTTGGTGCAGCTCGAGGATGTTGACAAGGTGCTTGGACAGGTTCGTGCAACCACTTCCATATTGGATCCTTGCCCCTCTTGGCTAATAAAAGCTAGCAGGGATGGAACAACTGGCTGGGCCAGGGAAGTGATTAATGCCTCTTTGCAAGAGGGAGTGGTCCCAGGCCTCCTGAAAGAGGCGGCAGTGAGACCACTCCTAAAGAAATCTTCCCTGGACCCTGAAAATCTGAATAACTACAGGCCAGTAGCAAATGTTCCATTCCTGGGCAAGGTCCTGGAGCGGGTGGTTGCGAGCCAGCTCCAGGCACTCTTGGATGAGACTGATTATCTGGATCCATTTCAGTCGGGTTTCAGGCCTGGTTTTGGTACGGAAACAGCCTTGGTCGCCCTGTATGATGACCTATGTCGGGAGAAAGACAGGGGGAGTGTGACTCTGTTGATTCTCCTTGATCTCTCAGCGGCTTTCGATACCATCGACCATGGTATCCTTCTGGCACGACTGGCTGAGTTGGGAGTGGGAGGCACTGCATTGCAGTGGTTCCGCTCCTACTTGGTGGGTCGGCTCCAGAAGGTGGTGCTTGGGGAACATTGCTCGGCCCCGTGGATTCTCCAGTATGGGGTTCCGCAGGGGTCAGTTTTGTCCCCCATGCTGTTCAATATCTACATGAAACCGTTGAGTGCAGTCATCCGGAGTTTTGGAGTGCGTTGTCATCAGTATGCTGATGACACGCAGCTCTATTTCTCCTTTTCATCTTCATCAGGCGAGGCTGTGGATGTGCTGAACCAGTGCCTGGCTGCGACAATGGACTGGATGAGGGCTAATAAACTGAAACTCAATCCAGACAAGACTGAGACGCTGTTGGTGGGTGGTTCCGCTGACCGGATGGAGGGTGTTCAACCTGTTCTGGATGGGGTTGCACTCCCCTTGAAGGAGCGGGTTCGTAGCTTGGGGGTTCTCCTAGAACCATCTCTGTCACTTGAGGCGCAGGTGGCCTCAGTGGCACGGAGTGCCTTCTACCAACTTCGGTTGGTGGCCCAGCTACGTCCCTATCTGGACAGGGATAACCTGGCTTCAGTTGTCCATGCTCTGGTAACCTCCAAGTTAGATTACTGCAATGCACTCTACGTGGGGCTGCCTTTGAAGGTGGTTCGGAAGCTGCAGCTTGTGCAAAATGCAGCGGCCAGATTGATAACTGGAACCAGTAGGTTCGAACATATAAGACCTACTCTGGCCCGCTTGCATTGGCTGCCTGTATGTTTCCGAGCCCGGTTCAAGGTGCTGGTTTTAACCTATAAAGCCTTACACGGCTTGGGACCACAATACCTGATGGAACGCCTTTCCCGACATGAACCTACCCGAACACTACGTTCAACATCTAAGGCCCTCCTCCGAGTGCCTCCTCCGAGGGAAGCTCGGAGGTCGGCAACAAGAGAGAGGGCCTTCTCTGTGGTGGCTCCCCAATTGTGGAACGATCTCCCTGTCGAGGCCCGCCTGGCGCCAACATTGTTATCTTTTCGGCGCCAGGTCAAGACTTTCCTCTTCTCTCAGGCATTTGGCAATATCTGAGGAGCCTGGGTCTGTTTTGTTTTGTTTTTGTAGGTTTTTTTTTTTGTTTTTTTTTGTTTTTTTTTTTGTTTTTGTTTTTTTGAAGTGTTGAAGTGGTTTTTAAATGTACAGATTGTGTGTATGTTGTATGTTTTTGCTGTTTTAATTTTTGTATATTGTTTTTAATTGTTTTTAATCCTATGTAAACCGCCCAGAGAGCTTCGGCTATGGGGCGGTATACAAATGTAATAAATAAATAAATAAAATAAATAAGCTTGCATTTTCATTGAAGCTGTCAGGGATTCTGCAGTTTGATCTGGAAATCTCTTCACCTGAGGCTTTACCTGGGACGTTGTACAACGTCAGCTCCTGCATTTGGCAAGTAGTATTTAGCATCTGGATTGGCCAAGCCTGGTATAAATACTAAAGGCTGATATTTGGCCTGGCATAGAGCATATCGCATAGAGCAGGAACTTCTGCCTGCTACACTTCATTTGCCAATAGGGTGGTCACTTGCGAATCACCAAACAATAGTGGAGGTGGCAGCTGATCTGACATGTATAACCAAGAGCTGGATGGTACGTAGCGAGGAGTTAAGTCTCTCCCAGTCATGCCCACTGGGTACTCTTCGTTCAGCATCAGGGAAGACTAGAGGTCCGGGGCAAGTGAATGGGTTGTATTACTTTGGCCAGTCATGTGCAAGATTTTAAGTAATTTCCCTCCCAATAAAATATCTGTTTACAATTCTAACCAATAGAATCCTGAATATTCTTCCTAAATATACTGATTAAAAATATTCAATCAAAGTGTGTAAGACAAGGCCACCCATTTGACCCCCATGAGGATCTGCACCATTGTGGCTTGGCCAAAAGCTAGGCACCCAGCAAAAGTGTGTGTGTGTGGGGGGGGGGTCCCATGGTGTGACAGCTTGGCCAAGGCCAGGCGCCTGGTAAAATGGTGGCTTCTTCTCTACAGCTGCCTGGCAAGGGTTAGCCACCCAGTCAAGAAGGTGTGCCCTGTTGCACTGGACTGCTGATTGGTGGAGAACAGAAGAGCTACATGGTGCTGGAACTCTCGCTTTGTTCAAAGCCATCCTCAAAACCCAACTTTTTTGTGAAGCCCATGGCTTAATCCATTTGTGTAATTGCACTTGCTCAGAGTCCATTCCTTCCTCTCCATTTGTCTCCCTCTGTAAACTATGGGAGCCTCCCATGAAGAAAGGGGGGAAGCTGCTCAGAAAAAAGGGAGACTTGGGCCTGAGCTCACTATCTTCAGGTTAGAAGAGCAAGCTCACTTGGTTAGCAATACATCTCTTTTCAGATTTCCCCACTTCATGGTTCGCCTCACTAGGTGTTGAGTTCTTCAAGGTGGCTGGGACAGATGTTCATTTAAGGTTTTTTTTTCCTTTGCCTCTCACAGTTTTCCCAAATGGCATACTAAACCCAGGGGGAATCTACATGGAGTGTTGTTGCGTTAAAAACCGGTCAGATAAGAGTTTTAACAGATAAGAGTTTTAAATATTGTTGTAGTAAAACGTCTTAGGCCACATTACTGAGAACTCACGTTACAGAGGTGTGTGCAGTCACATACTGTTCTGCCCGTCTCTTTCTCTTTTGTTTTTACAGTGAGTTTAGGGCAAGGCATTGTGGGTGTTGTAGTTCAGTCACCACTTCCTCCTTTGTTCCTCTGTCATACCCTAGCGAGTATAGGGCTAGGCATTGTGGGTGTTGTAGTTCAGTCACCCATTTCCTCTTTCTTCCCCACCAATCAACTGCTAAGCATTTGGGCGCCGGTCAACGAAGCACTGCCCCCACGAATCACAAACGGTAAGGAAGACACATTATTTTACTTAAAACGATTTATTAAAACTGAAACCGTTGTATATAACTGAAGGGAGTTTTAAAAAACCTCAGATATACAACGTTATAGGGAGTGCGTCATGTGGCCCAAAGAGTTTTCATAACCCTTATAAAATGTTAAAAACCTAGCGTGTAGATTGCCCCCCAGTTCCATTGTCTTGCCTCCTTCCAGTAAACTCCCTAAAGCAGAGACCTGTCTTTTTTTGCTTTGACACTTCATTATATTGCCATATACATTGGAGATTATCTCTATCTATCTATCATCTACCTATCTATCTATCTACATAATGCCAAACCCAATGGTTTATTATCATTCAGTTGTAATTTAATATTTCTTGAGGTGGTTTTTAAGTGTTGGATTAACTTATTGTAAAATATTTTCAGAGTGCCCACGAAAGAAAAGCAATTTAATAAATGTTAAAAACAAAAACATTAAAACATATTCTTGGACCTATAGGAACCCTGGTTGGAGATAGAGAGGTTACATAAAACTACTTACACATCCTGTTTTTTTTTTTTTTTTAAAGAATGTATGAATTCTCAAAATGGGGTTCTGTTAAGACATCTCAAGCTGTGTACCTCCAATCAGGCCACTCAGGTTCATAAATCACTTCTGAGAAGCCAGTGCTTAAATTACTGGATGAGTTCCACCCCTCAACTGCAACAAAATGTCAACTACCTGGGGATATATTTATCTTTATTTGTACACGGATGACACATAGATTCTCAATATCAGAAAGATGGTATATGTGTGTTACTCTGAAACACTCTCTCTATAAATCTCTTACAGCTGTTCCCTATAATTTACTAGAATTGATTATTCTCTTCACTGATTAGCCACTTTCCACCCTTCACATCCACTGCTGTAAATTGAAGAAGCAGCTGTATTTCAATGGGAGACGAAGAGATCATTACAAACCTACAGGGAGATTTATTTATTCACTGCAACTTAGCAGTTCTTCCTGAATTTGGGTTTTCAGTCAATCCTGTCTCACTCTCTGCGTATATATGTGAATGTCCAAAAAGTGGTGACTGTTGACATTCATAGATGAATACTGACAATTCCAGATGAATTTTGTGAATGCTTGAAAACAGAAACACATTTCTGGATTGTTTAGAGATATATGTGAATGCCGACAATCACATTTAGGTGCCTATCAACATTCTCCAGTGTATCTTAGATTATTTTGGGGGTGGAGGAAAACTGAAGGCTGTGTGTAAGAGCTATCATTGCTTCTGGTGAATAAACTATTCCCCCCCCCCCCCCGTCCCACTATAATGGGGACAGGGGGGAAATGTATTTATTGCAGAAAAGCCAAAGCTCTCTGGGTGGTTCACAACAATTCACAAAACTTACAAACTACAGAGACAGCATTATAGTAAAACACAGTATAAAAAATTTAACATACAAAATTTAAGACAAATCAAGATAGCTGAGAGAAATGCCCCTTCATATGCCATTAAATGCCTGAGAGTAGAGGGCAGTCTTAACCTGGCGCTGAAAAGATGACAGTGTTGGTGCCAGGCAGATCTAATGGAAAGATTGTTCCATAATTGGTGGGGCCACCACTGAGAAGGCTCTCTCCCATGTTGCCATGTTCTGGAGGAGGCATTCGGAGGAAGGCCTCAGAGGTTGATTGTTGTCGAAGTAGATTCATGTCAGCTTAATGTCTGTTGAAATAAGTTTTGCAGGTTTTTGCAGTGCTTCAAAAACTGCCACAGTTGTTTGACCAGAGACAACAATAGAACAAAGGAAATTAGCATGTTCACCGCAAGCAATGGTTTTGTCACAGCCCTTCAAAATATTGTGCCCCACAGACAGCTGCATACTGCTATGGCCCCATTTGTAAATATATTTCACTTTTGATTCTTGGGAAAAGAGCTGCTGTATGCATCATGCAGTCTTTCTAAACAGATATTTAAGGCCTGAACAACAAACCCACTCTTCTCTCCTCTAGTCAGAGGGCATCTTCATCCCTCCCTCCATGCCCCTGTTCTTTATCAAACATGCAGTAAGGTAGACTGACCATATGAAAAGGAGGACAGGGCTCATGTAACTTTAACAGTTATAGAGAAAATGGAATTTCAGCCAGTGTCATTTGTATGCAATTAGTTCCTGGTGAAATTTCCTCTTCATCACAACAGTTAAAGTGGCAGGGGCCCTGCCTTCTTTTGTATCTGGTCACTCTAGTAAAGTGCCTGCAACTTTAACAGTTGTGATGAAGAGGGAATATCACCAGGAACTAATTGCATACAAATGACACTGGCTGAAATTCCCTTTTCTCTACAACTGTTAAAGTTACATGAGCCCTGTCCTCCTTTTCCTATGGTCAGCCTAAGTAAGGCCTGTCACAGAGGATTAAAAATAAAAGCCTTTTCAGAAGGGATTCCATACATTTTGGAGCCACTGTAAAATGAGAGAGAATGGTTCAAATGGAAAGTTTTTAATTATAACTATTACTGTCTTTGCAGTTTTAATGATATTTTATCATAGGATCAAAGAATTGAAGCATGTATTAGGTCATTAGACTAGCATCGTATAAAATATGTTAGGGTGACCAGATAAAATCCAGGTCAGGGCTCATGTAACTTTAACAGTTGTAGAGCAAAGGGAATTTCAGCCGGTGTCATTTGTATGCAATTAGTTCCTGGAGATATTCCCTCTTCATCACAACAGTTAAAGTTGCATGCACAATACTAGAGTGACCATATACAAAAGAAGGCAGGGCCCCTGCAACTTTAACAGTTGTGATGAAGAGGGAATATCACCAGGAACTAATTGCATACAAATGACACTGGCTGAAATTCCCTTTGCTCTACAACTGTGAAAGTTACATGAGCCCTGACCTGGATTTTATTTGGTCACCCTAAAATATGTTATATTCGATTGGGACATAATTTGCATTTTTTTTAAAGTGATTCACCTTCTCCCTAAGCCCTTGGCCCTTAGAGCATAAAGCAGACTTCCCTAAGGAGTCTGAGGTAATTGCTCTGGGTTGCTTGAAGTTCTCCTTAGCACAAATCACATAATAGAGTGAGTGAACGAATGAATGAATGGTGTTGCCTGCCTTGAAGGGTGGCACTGTAGTGCGGAATCTAATACCCAAGTTATCAAGTGGTAGCAGCTGTCTGAAGTGTTTTGTGGCCTAAATTGGGGCCTGGAAGATCGCTGAACTCACTTGGGAGCCTCAGGATCTCCACATCTGCTCCATAGATGGGTCCTCTTATGGAATGACACCTGGGCCAAATCTACACCAAGCAGGATATGACACTTTGAAAATGGTTTGAAAATTGTATATGGAGTGTGTCCTGGGCCCAAACAGTTGTCAAAACTGTTATAAACCATTTTAAAGCAGTAGTGTAGATCCTGCCCAGGTTGAAGAGCAGAAAGTAGAGGGTGAGGAGTAAGTGAGAAGGTCTTGCAATGGCGGGAAGTAAGCAGTGGGTCTGTATTGGGACCAGTGATATTTAATCTGTTCTTAATTGATATGGATTTTTGGGTGAGCAGTGAGGGATAAGTCAAGTAGGCAGATAACACGAGATTATTCAGGGAACACAAAAAAAGATTAGGAAGAGCTCCAAAAGAATCTGTATAAACTGAATGAATGGACAATAAAATGGAAAATGAGATTCAATGTAAGGGATGCACATGGGGGAGGGGAAATCCAACGTTATATATACGTGGTTGGGATTTGAATTGGTGGTATCTAAACAGGAAAGAGATTTGGGGCTATGGTGGATACCTCATGAAACTGGCTGTGGCAGTGAAAAAGGCAAATTCCATGGTAGGAATTATGAGGATGGGGTTTGAAAATAGAACAGGCAGTATTACAATGACTTTATATAAAAAAATTGGAAAAAGTACAAAAAAGTGCAGCTCAAATGAGAAGAGGATTTGAGCTCCTTCCCTACAAGGAAAGCATTTGATGGTTTTTTAAAAAATCATTTATTTATTGATAGCAAAATAATATATTTGAACCAAGCCAATAATTAAAATTCAAAGATCAAATCTTACAACAGATAATAAAATCATAGGAAAAAAACAGAAAAAAAGACATACAGTATCATTGGAGGCATTTTTAGTTTATTAAAAAAACTCAGGAGAAACATGATGGAGGTTTAAACAAAATAATGTACGCCATGGAAAAGATGGGTAGAGGGATTCCCCCCCTTCCTCTTTCATAATATTACAACTTGGGCTCACCCTATGAAGTTGACTGGCAGTAGATTTAGGATAGTCTAAAGAAAGTACTTAGTCATACAAACCATAAATGTATTGAATTTGCCATTGAAGCTGGCAATGGCTACTAGCTTGGATGGCTTTAAACGTAGGCTGACCATATGAAAAGGAGGACAGGGCTCCTGTAACTTTAACAGTTGTAGAGAAAAGGGAATTTCAGCCAGGGTCATTTGTATGCATTTAGTCCCTGGTGAAATGCCCTCTTCATCACAACAGTTAAAAGTTGCAGGCACTATACTAGAGTGACCATATACAAAAGAAGGCAGGGCCCCTGCAACTTTAACTGTTGTGATGAAGAGGGAATTTCACCAGGAACTAATTGCATACAAATGACACTGGCTGAAATTCCCTTTTCTCTACAACAGTTAAAGTTACAGGAGCCCTGTCCTCCTTTTCCTATGGTCAGCCTATTTAAACGGGGATTAGCCAAATGTATGGCGGATAGGGCTATTAAAGTCTACTAGGCATGGTGGCTCTATGGAACCTTCAGAGGTTCAGAAGCCACCTGCTACTGAACACTACTTGCTGAGTGGGCAAGAGCAGGGCAGGGCAATGTTATGCCGATGGACTTCCTGGATGGATCTAGCTCACTGCTCTTGGAAATGGGATGATGAGTTAGATGTTCTTGTGATCCATTTGCACATTATCCAGCTGTGGCTAGTGGGATTCCAGGTGCGCTTCACAGCAGAGAAGGAAAGGGCAGACAACGGGGCTGGAAAGGGAAGAGGCATGGATAACCGGGCCACAGTGATCCAAGACTGGACTACTGAAATGCACTTTACTCGGGGCCGTGAAGTAAATGCAGAGACTGCTGAGTGATGCAGAGTATTGAGAACTTAATTACATCAGTTCTGAAGAAGTTGCACTGGCTGCCAATAAGCTACTGGGTCAAGCTCAAGGTGACATATAAAGTAGGGGTGTGCATGGACCCCCCGGATCGGATTGGGACCTCCAATTTTGTCATGGATCGGTTCGGACAAAATCGGAGGCCCCCCGGACCGGATCGAGTCTGATCCCGATCCAAAAATCGTAAATTTTTGGATCGGCCGCCATTTTTTTCCCCATAGACTTGCATTGCAATGCAAGTCTATGGGGAAAAAAATGGCGGCGGGTGGGTGAGGGGGGCCTAACTCCCTCCCTCCCCCCCGGGGCCGTCTGCTGTGTATGGCCCCGGCAGGTAAGCCCCCTCCCCCGCGCTCCCTCCCCCCCTGGGGCCGTCTGCTTCCATCCGCTGGCGCCCGCGGGCGCCAGCGGATAGAAGCGGACGGCCCCGGGGGGGGGTAAGCCCCCTCCCCCCGCCCCCTGCTTACCTTCCTGGAACGTCCGCTCCCATCTGGCGCCAGCCGCTACTGCTCCCGGGCTTCACGGCCTGCTCCCGGGTGGCGCGCCGGGTGATGTCATCACCCGGCGCGCCACCTGGGAGCAGGCCATGAAGCCCGGGAGCAGTAGCAGCCGGTGCCGGACGGAAGCGGGCGTCCCAGAAAGGTAAGGGCCCCCCTCCTCCCCTCCGCGCGCCCCTTCTCCCCTCCGCGCGCCCCCTCCTTACCTTTCCGGGACGCTCGCTCCCGTCTGGCGCCGGCGGCTACTGCCAGCAGGCTTTGCGGCCTGCTCTAGAGTGGCGCGCCGGGTGATGTCATCACCCAGCGAGCCACCCGGGAGCAAGCCGTGAAGCCCGGGAGCAGTAGCGGCCGGCGCCGGATGGAAGCGGATGTTCCAGGAAGGTAAGTGCGCCGCGCGCGCCCCCTCCTCCCCTCCCCCCACCCCCTGCTTACCTTCCCCGCTAGGGAAGCCCCCCCCCGCTGTCTACTTCCATCGGCGGGCGCCTGCTGGCACCCGCCAATGGAAGCGGCGGCGGGCGCCAGTGGGTGCCCGCCGATCTGCTGATCCATCCGAACCGGATCGGAACCTTTCGGTTCGGTTCTGATTGGATCGGCCGATCCAGCGGGGAGATCGGAAATCGGATAATTTATCCGATTTCCCCCTGGATCGGATTCGGATCGTGGATCGTAACCGATCCAGTGCACATCCCTAATATAAAGCTCTACACAGGGTAGGATCTGGATAACTGAAGGAGCAGTGTCTTCCTTATGTGCCTGCTAGATATTAATATCAAGTGGGGATGCCCTCTTGATGGTGCCCCCTGGGATGGCGCAAGCTCTGCCACATCTCCCCTCATTCCCAGTGCATTCCCCCCCCCCCATTGCAACTGTTGCTGCTCTGAAGAGTTGTGTGGGCTGCAGATAAAGAGCTGGTGAGGCCCAAATGCCGGGCTCTAAGGGATCCTTCCTCAGAGCCAGGCATTGTGGGAAGGGGGTGTGCCTTGAGATCACCTGTACCGTGGTTGCAATTGCCTGTACCAGCTGCAAGGCCACGATACGTGGCTGGTAGGCTGCAGTTGGCCTTATGGGCCACATTATATCGGACAGGTTGGTTTATAATCTGGAGGGACCGTAAAGTGTCAGAAAAAAGCAACCCAGCCATTGAAAGCCAAAATAAAGACGTCAGACGGCCCCCACACAGAGAGGCATGGCTGACAGCTGCAGCAGAAATGCTGAATAACAGACAAGGCATAGGCTTGTTCAGCTTTTGACTGCGCATAGCCTTTGAGTCACTGATATCCCCTCATCCAGATCCTCCCTCCAGTGCTTCTCTCAAAGCCACGGAAAGCTCTATTGAGAAGATTAAGGCCCAGAGCGGTCTCTCTGTGCCCAGGACATTATCGTGCCTGTGCAGGATGGGAAAATACATTACCTCTGGCCTTTCTGTGCTTGCAACACTGGTGGGGTGTTCTTTTGTTTTGTTTTTTAGGAAACTGGTATCTCTTTTCAGTAGCGTACTGACCTGCTTTTCACAACAAGGCTTAGCAAGTGCATGAACAGAAAAATTCTGCTGAATGCATATGCCCTCCAACATTTAACGGCTGAATGTCGGGACACTCTTTTGTACTTATAAAACCTCTGTTCTCACTCCAAAAGCCGCCGCCTGAGCGCTGCTCCTTCTGCCATGCCGTTGTACATGGAAGACGAAGGCTCTTCTCTCTGTGCCAGGCATGGTTTTAATGTACCCTGCAATAGCTGCGAATGTCAGCAAACAGAATGTTAAATAGAACGTTGAACTGGAATGTCCCACAATGGATCTGGTTGTGTACTTCTAGAATAGTTGCCACTGTAACACATTTCAACAATATTTTCTATCTGGATAGGAAGACAATTATGGGGATGGGGTGGGAGTAATAGGTGTCATCCTTGTTTGCCTTCCTTCCCTGCTGAATTGTGCTCCAGCCCTTCTGCCAAATGTGTGTTGGCAGGCCGGCCAAAGCACAATTTGGATGAGACAGAAGGCACCTGGAGAGAGTTATTCCATGTGCCATCTTCCCTATGTAAATTGTGCACCTCTCCCTGTATTGCAGCTTACTGACACTTTCCCCAGACCCAGTTGGTTGTAGAGATGTGAAGGCCTGGAAAAAACCCAGAAAAATGCAACCCCTCCCAGGGGTTTCCAGTTTTTCCACAACTTTTTTTTGGGGGGGGGGGTGTTTGTTGTTGTTTTCCCAAAAAATTGAAAAAAATGAAAAAAAATGCATTATGGAATTTTTATTTTATGATGCATAACATGTTTAAGACAAGGTGTTTATATATTTACTTCTCCAAATGATTTCTAAAAACTATGTACAGTATCAGATTATTACAATTTCTGTGCAACAAGGATAAGCAAGTCCTAGGTTGCAAACTTTAAATGCCTCTACAAGAGGCATTTAAAGCTCTTTCAAGACGCATTAAAAAATTTATCTCTACAAGAACGGAGCGCAAATCGGGCGTAGAGGCGCGTTTTCTCTCCGATTATGCGCATTATCGAATGCACGTTAAATAGCGAGTTTTATTTTGCTCCGGCCGTTAAAGCGCATTTTGACTATGTGAATAAGCGATTCTCCGCATTAACTACTTGTAAAGCACATTTGAAACAACCGGTAAGGTCACCTGTTGAGTGCTCAATTACCTCATGCATACAAGCATTTATTATAAAGCGCTTCTGTGAATATGCGCATAATCGGCTAACCAGGTGTAAAGCCGAATTTTTGTAGATGAGGCCTACAGCTCTCAAATACAAGAGCAAGATGCATTTCTGCCTCTAGGGGGCACTGCCGTTGAAGCAGAGACTGAAACTGATAGTGATAGCTACAGCTCAGGAAATGAGTCTAATTAAATTTCATGCATATTCATTGAATCTTAGTCCCCCTTTTTCTCAGTTCTTTTTATGGGAATGGGTGCTTTATGTCTGCTTGAAACTGTGGCGGACTAGCAGAGACATAAATAATTTTCCTTGTTACTAATATTAATGGTTTCTTCTGTTTGTTTTTTTAATTGTTTTTTGCCTGCTCCTCATAAACTGGCAAAACCAAAGAGTTCCTTACAGTTCAGGTATTCCTTACAGTTCAGAAGCTTGTAGCTCCATTTGTTTTTTTTAAAAAGTAAAACTTTAAAAAAGTAAATTCAATTTGTAATAATTGCTTGAATGCACTATACTTTTAATATACCAAATGTGATAATTTTATGCCAAACCAACTTGTACATAACTACATTTTAAGTTCCTAATGTAACAAAGTGACTTTCAATCTGTAAAAAAGTCCTAATATTGTGTTTTTTTCTATTTTCCCGAAAATGTCCGGGTTTTTCCGTGGGGGAAAATCCTGGGAAAACCCTCAGTTTTTTCCCCCATGGCTTCAAAATTTCCAGAAATTTTACATCTCTAGCTCAGTTGCATAGTGGGATGGGAAGATGCATGATGGAACTCAGTGTGTGGGGTGGGAAGGTCTAAAATTCTTCATCCCCATGACAGAGAGAGAGAGAGAGAGAGAGAGAGAGAGTATACATGTCTGTCTGACAGAGTGGGGTGGGGAGGGGATGGCTATCAGCATCATTGGGGGGATCATGTTTCCCTACCATCGCTTTTCTGTCCTACAATAGGGACGAGCAGCTTCCTCTTTCTTCACACAGGAAAGAAAGAGGAAGCAGCAATGAACACATGGCCCTTTCAGTGTGCTGCTTCTACTGCACACAGCAGGAAATCACGGCAAGTTTAACTTCAATAAAAAGGATTTTCCTGGTCTTATTTTGCCGTGGAAACTACAGCAGCAAGAGTGGGAGACGTCATCAAAAGGACTTGCAAACATCTGTAAGTGGGCAGTCACGAGTGTGCTATAAAACGCTCGTCTGATGACACTCTCTGTCTGAGTAAGAGGGAGGGGAACAACACCTCCGGCCATGCCCACCACCGCTTTCAGCCACACCCTCCACCAACAGTGCAACTCTCATTACGGCCCTCGGGCAAAAAGGTTGCCCACCCCCTGACCTAGAGAAAAGTATCCTACTTTCTAAGTAAATGTTCAATATAGCTTTAGTATTTGCCATGTGTGAATATTCAAAGAAGTAGCATGGCCCATCTTTAAAGAATTTTTAAACGTTGCATGTATCTCAGTTATACATGAGTTACCAAAACCTGTGGCTAAAAATACCCAACAGCATGAAAGACCTAATTTGGACCTTATTTTATATTCATTTTATTTTAGTTTTGAGCATTTCAAAACACATCCAGTCCTGGAGCACTATTAGAGTAGATTTAAGTAGATTGACCTTTTCTGCAAGCTGAGAGTTAAGTTTATTTTTTTTAAAAATGCTGGGAATCCAAACAAACTTTGCTCAATCTCTGACCTGCAATGTTAAGAGTAGAATACATTGCAGGGCTGCTATAAGTTACTCTCTCTTTCAGCATAGCCCCCAACATGAAAGAGGTATAATATAACAGTGGAAGGTTATTGTAGAATACCCTCTCAGCCCAACCTGCAATGTGGGGCTATTTACTCCTCCCCCTTTCTTCTCTGAGAAAAACAAGCAGCAGAGGATAGAGGAAGAAATATATCAATATAAAAGAGACAGAATGAATGATGTTGTTGTGTGGATATTTCATTTCCTTTAAACTGAGAAGCTATTTTTAAATGCCCTCAGGGACAGAAGTGTGAGCTGCCCATAAACATTAATGGAGAAACCCAAGGTTTCAGTGTAGCCAGAATTGGGCATCAGCGTGTCCACACCCACCCACACCTCCAAAACCCCAGAAGGTAACAACAACAAAAAGTTCCTGTTCCTTATAACTCAATTCTTATTTAGTGTGAACTATTTCAAAACTAGTCATGCTGATGCAAATTCCAAAGCAAATGTGTGGCAGAGACACATATAATTTATTTTCTGTCTCCCTCTGCATCACAAACCCCTCCATCTCACCAGTGACTTCCAGCTAGTCAGCCAGCCAATTCCATTCCTCTTGCCCCTCTTTTCCCCCATGTGACTCATGTTCCATGGCTATTGAGCATGCTCAGCTAAGTATTCATCTCTTTCTATGACCCCCTCTAGATGGATTCCGTTTGACGCCTGGTTCGCCGATTATGCGCATAATCGCTGAAGCGCTTTATTGTAAATGCTTGTATGCAGGAGGTAATTGAGCACTCAACTGGTGACCTTACCGGTTGTTTCAAGTGCGCTTTACAAGTAGTTAATGTGGAGAATCGCTTGTTCACATAGTCAAAATGCGCTTTAACGGCAGGAGCAAAATAAAACTCACTATTTAACACGCATTCGATAATGCGCATAATCGGAGAGAAAACGCTCCTCTCCGCCCGATTTGCGCTCCGTTCTTGTAGAGGTAAATTTTTAATGCGCCTTGAAAGAGCTTTAAATGCCTCTTATAGAGGCAGCCTATCTCACATCCTACTGCTGCAAACTGCTTACTCAAAAACAGACATTTGCTGCATAAATATGTGTTCTGTAGTCTCTTCTACTCTCCTTGTGGAGGAAGGAAAAAGGAAGAGCAAGATAGCTAAGCAGCTCCAGGTAGGTGCTAGGAAGAATTTCAGAGAAAAATTGAGAGAGCTTTGCTAATTGGTTCTGGAAAATGCTTCAAAATGAGTGAGAAATGCTGATAAGGTGTGGGGCTTTTTCCTTCCCGTCCATTTCTTTATTAATCTCCCCATACTCCTGATTGCCTGAGGTGGGGTGGCTATGTCCATATAAGGCATCCATGCAGGTAGGGATTCCCGACACCCTGCTTGTTGCCTGATAAACTGGGGCTGCAGGGAAAAAGGAGCAACATGCATGGGTGAAGCTCTTTTGGGTGCATGTGTGACTTGGACTCAACCAGAAAGAGAAATAAAGAAGTGGCTGGCTGACTGTGAGCCTATCCACATTGACCTTAAAACGATTTATATTCTATTTAAAAACGTGTTTTTTTAAGTTGTTTCGTTACGTGGTAGAACACACTGAGTAGTACTTAAGTTTCATAGCGACTGCTTCCTCCATTCTCAAAGTGTTCACTGGTGTCACACAGGGTTATTTCTGTGTTTTGCAGGCTGCTTGAGTTACGGAGACAGAAGTGGGCAGGTCAAGCAGCCTGCAAAACAAAAACAAAAGTAGAAGAGACCCAGAATTAACCCTGTGTGACACCAGTGAACATGGAGGAAGCAGTCACTATGAAATGTAATCACTTTATGAAATGAAATCACTTTAAAACCATGTTTTTAAATAATATAAGTCATTTTAAGGGCAATGTGGATAGGCACTGGGTGTGTGGTTCCCACGCAGTAGCACGGGCAGAGCCTGGAAAGAGAGTAAAGTAAATAGTCAGTAATGATTGTTTTGAGGTTGGGCTAGGATTTTTGTAGAGATGGAGCTTCAGCCCCCTTTGCCCTAATGGATGAATTGCCTTTGGTCCTCATTGCACTTTTGGGGGGCTCCCCATAGTCCCCCCATGTTTTGTACTTCTACAAATCTAGGGCTTCCCCTGCAGCCTGCTCATACCTTTCGCTTCCATGTTTTTTCTTCCTGCAGAAAATCCATGAAAGAGAGTCGACATAGCTCTGCATGTAAAATAAGACACCCCACAGCCCTGTCTGAATTGGTTGCACTAGGAGCCTTCCATCCAGAAGCACCCCAAGACTCTGGCCTTGTATTGCTTAAAACAAACCCCACACTGATATTCCTGTTGACAGAAGACTGAAGCAAAATCCATCAAAATAGGATGGAACACAACTAGTGTCAGGACTGGTTGTCTGGAGGCAAGCAGGAATTGGCAAACTCCAAGGGCAGCTCTATCCAAAGCATTAGGGCCAGCAATGTTGTAGGATCAGGTGGACCCCTATTGGCCCTTTGGGTCACCTGATGTTTGTATTGATAGCTGCAGAGCAACAAAGAGCAAACCACCACAGTGGGCTTGGACTCCCTGATTCCATATCATTGCCATCTTATAGCTTCAGAGGTATTAGTATGGAAGTAAATACAACATTTCTTACTCTCATTCACAACTGTATTCACTGGAACATTATTTAATTGTTTTGGATGGACACTGCAAAATGTGAAATTATGCTGGCATAGGAGAAGCATTAGGCTGATGCTACTGACAGATACATTGGCACAGATGTTACCATTTGTGGGGTGGGGTTTGCTAGAATGGATTTAGAGAACGGGGTGATTCCACGTGCATGTCAAATAAGACACACGAATGCCACAGCACACCCCCATCTGAAGCCTTATTCTCTTAAAGAATAGCCCATCTTTTCTAAGGATTCGTGTAAGCTTGTTCAGGGAGCTGATATTTTGTCTTTGTTCTTGGCATTTAAATTCTTTTCTTTCTTCCTTTCTCCCCCATGGCAGTATCAGGGACGTGAACTTTGAACATGTTGTGCCTGATTGCTGTAGGACAGGTGTACAGATAGGGTTGAATAAATGCCGAGAAAATGTTGTAGTCACCAAATGGCTATAGATGTCCTAATTCAAGACACTCAGCATTATATATTAGACAGCAGCCCTGCTTGAACAGTAAAAGAACACGTCACTATATATCCCTGTCAGATTAAAAAACTAATTTGAAAAGATTAATGTATTCCATTCCTGTTAGCCTGAATCAGATACCGCTGTGCCTACAGCACCACTGCCTCCTGATTATTGAATTTTTATGGCCTTGTAATTAATTGCAGATTCCCTGTTTTGTTCTATTTCTTTTTCTCTGACATTTTAATTTCAACAAAAAGCAGCGGTCTCCATGCAGCCTCTCTCAGGAGATCCTAATGGCCTATAAAACAAAATGACTTATAGATATGGCACCCACTTCAGTTGGCTAGCGATTGTTCGAAACCTTGCTGATCATGCGGAATTTAATTTCCCCCCTTCCTCTACTGTACTTATTTCTTGCCTATTAAATTGCAGCTCTGCCGTCTTGACTAACAAATGGATGTAACAAAGTGCCACCCTCCTGTAATACATTACTGTTACTACATGCAAATTTTTGTCCCTTAAAAATTCCAGTCCATTTTATCTAATTATCACTGAATAAATGGCTGGGGCACATGTATAGGATATTGGCCTTGTATCTACATAGGAGAATCCGAGATCCCAATGAATCATCCAGAATAATGAGGGATTTAAAATAATAATTCCCTTTTGAAAAAGAACATTGACATTGGAATCAGTTTAGGTGGCCCGACATGTGATTGGAAAGAGCAGGCCATTATAGACACCATGTTGGATTCCTTGAAGTTGTAGATAAGGGATGGGGAACGTGTGGCCTTCAAATCTTGCTTTGAATCCCTGCTGCCACTACAATCTCCTTGCTTCTACTACTGAGAACTGAAATGGTATCTGCTTTTTACTTTTCATGGCACCATATCTCTCTCCATGGTTTCATTCCAAATTACCCTCTCTGCACCACATCAACACCAATATGAGTCTCAGTCCTCCTCATCTTTTACTATTCCTCTTGCTCTATTATAGAATTAGGACAGAGTACCTAAACTAGCATGCCAATAAAACTCTTACGTAAGCAGTTAGTACATTTGCCCATGCTGAACAGATTTCCCCTGTCAAATAAATCAAATTTGATAAACATTTATCAAACAAATTACATTTCCATGCTTTTTAAAGTGTGCACATTTGGCTTTTATTGGGTTACATCCTTTCACTTATGACTTACATTAAACCAGCAGTTTTGCCAACTACCCATTATTTTATCAGTCTAACCAATAACATGGGGTCCTAGTCAGTAGCTACTATTGTGGTATAACCCCCCTCTCAATAAACTTCAGTCCTGACCGTCCACACACTCTCCTGCCGAACTGCTTTGCTGGCATGGGCAGGAGAAGTATCATTTGAAAGCTGAGAGGGAAAAGGAATAGCTGTCTTTGAGAACCTGCAACCGTCACCTCTGAGAGAGGCCCCTTAATGCTCTTTCCGCCCATGGAATACACACAAACACACATGGGAGTTGCAGTCCAACGCATCTGGAGGCACCCAGTTGGGCCTGGCTGGCCGAGGCACTGAAAGGATTAAATAAGGGACTTAGGTTACAATCCTCTAGTAACATACCTGCAAGTAAGTCCCATTGAATGCAGGGGCCTTACATCTGAGTAGGCATGTATAGAATTGCAGTTAAATGTTTATATGTAAAAGCATTGAGGTATATACAGTATAGAAAACAGTTTTCTTAAGAAGAACAGAAAAGGTTAATTAACACCTAAAGCTTAAACTTAAAGCTTAAAAGTACTAAAGGAATTAACTAGAATTAGGCATACAAATAATTCTAAATTCAGAAATAAGACTGCAATTCTATATATGTCTACTCAGAAGTAAGCATCATTGATGTAAATGAGTATTGGTTGCAATCTAAATCTGAGAGTCAGGATGATTCCCATGGTTGTAAGTCCATGAAGCGAAGCTCTTAGGCTCTACTTCATGGACTTGCATATTTTTGCTCTGGTCAGAGGTGGGACCACACATTGGTGATGCTAGCATTTAAGAATCAGAAGTGAGGTTTCCACCTGCCATAAACAATCCTTGCTGTTTTCTTTGTAGCTTCTTTGCTGTTTTCTTTGTAGCTTCTCAGTAAGCAAGATCAAAGCATATCAAGTCATATGTAATAATTTCATCACAAGCTCTTATTTAGCTTTTCCAGCATTTCAGTTAAAGTTATTTCAAAACTCAGGCCCACAATATAAGTCAGGGGGTTTTCTGCTATGTGAGTCTGGGGTCTTAAATACAAGTCTGGAATCTTCCTGAAATATACATCTGTGGCAACTTGTGACCTTCCAAATGTTTTGACCTACAACCCCCAGCATCCGTCATCATTGATGTAAATGTTAAAGAGCATGATGTTAAATTTTACATTTGGCCCATCCCTGGCCATGACGAAGTTGCCTTAGATGTGTCTCGTAAACAGTGATAAACTCTACTCAGCTCTGGTCCATCAATAGATCCTGATTGGTTGCTGTGAAAATCAAGAAGTTGCGCAGTAAAACAATTTGGCTCATGAAAGGCAAGCCTGATATTTAAAGAACTGACTAAAGGATTACAACAGTCTGATATGTTTTCTGCCCTCATCTGCCCTAAATTGTTCCCAGTCTCAAATCTAATGATCTTTTTGACTCTATGAAGCAAATGCATCCTGTCAGCCTCCTGAAGATATTGCTTCATTGGTGTCAGGAGCGGCTCCCTTGAAACACCAACAGCTTAGCACAGGTTAGAATAAACAGCACATTCTCTCTATCTGCAGCCCAGAGACTTTACAGAGGTTTCAGTTTCAATAAATCTAATATTCCAAAAAGAAGTCAAAGTCAGTTTCATAAAGTTGGTATCGTAAAGTCCAACATTAAGTTCGTACAGGAACCAGAAACAGGGCTGTCACAGTTGTCTAGGAGACAAACCTGACCCCTACTTTCCTCAGCTGAGTCTCCAACCTGCTTCTTTACTACAGAAAATCTCTTAGGCTCCTCCACTACAGGCGCTTCTCCCAAGGCCAAGTCTTGCAGTTGGCAAGGAGTGTCTGACTCCTTTGGCTGCCCTCCCATTGTAACCAACTCGAAGCCACTGTGCGGCTTTCCTGAGAAGTTCCGCATTTTAAAAGTCGGGGACTTACCCTCACTTTTCAGGATTGAGTGAGGCGAACACAGCCCTTTCGCCATCTAACCTCGCTCCATCCTCGATATGGAGGAGTTCCCAGGTGGAAGGTAACCCCTGATTGGGCAGGGGGTGGGCCGGCAAGCTGAATGGCTGCTGGAACACCCTTGTGCTGTGCTGGCAAGCTGAATGGCCACCAGAACACTCTTGCGCTGTCTTTGGCATGGGGATTAGCTGCTGCCACCCTGGGGCAGCAAAAACGCGGGGCTTTGGAAGAAGTGGTGGCAACCCGACACCGTCAAGGCAGCTCCCATATCTGAGTTTGAATCTTCCTCGAAGGCCACAGTGCTGGGGAGGGGAGAGGCATGACAATTAGTTTTTTAGACTACATATACCACCCCCAACATCTTGTAGGGAACCCTTACCCTAAAGGCAGGGGAAACACCTAACACCTTTTCCACCTGTGGGGTTAAGATTCAGCCTTGTATGGGCTTAGGATTCATGGAGCATGGAAATTATACTATGTGCCTTTGGTGAGGAATGAGTGCAGAGCCAAAAGAGCAACTTACAAAGCAAATACTTCAGTTGTTGCAGTGAATAATGCATGAGCAAGCCACAGGCAGAAATGTGTTCAGATATATCAAATAATTTCACATATCAAGCACATTTCTGAAAATCAAAGTCATGGAGAATAGTGCCTAATTTTTTCCACATCAGATAAATTATTAACAAAGTATTTAGTGCAATCCTAGCAAAGCAAAGCTAATTAATGCATGGAAACTGCTTTACATTTCCACCAAACAAGGTCTTTGAATTCATGTTTGTTTATGGTTGCAAATAGCAAACAAAAAGAAAATCCCTAGAAATCTATGGCTACTTACCAAGTTTCATGTTGAATATTTGAAATGAAGGGAAAAGAGGAATACAAGGCTTGGGAGTCGCTTCTCATAATCAGAGTGTTGGAAACCATGATGAATCTGCTGTAAGTTAGATTTGAGGATAACAGTTCAAATTCTATACATGTCTACTCAGAAGGAAAGCCCCATTGAGTTTAGTGGAGCTTAATCTTGGGGAAATGAGCATAGGATCAAAGCCTAAGGGCACATTCCTGTCGATGGCACCCTTGGTGATTGGATGCCCCTGAACTTGGAGATGTCTGATAATCCAATGCAGAGTGGGAGTAGTGGCGGATCTTTGCCTCCCCATCCTCTTGCCCTGCAGATTTCACAAGAGAGGCTATTTAGGAAGGGCACTTTCGAGGGAGAGGGAAGGAGACAGGAAGAGGCTCGGGATAACTCACATCCTGATCTCGCTGGACTCCTACCCTCCCCACCCACTGGAACACGCCCCCCTTTCCTCTTCATCCAAGGTTGGAAGAGCAGCCAGCATGGGTCTTTCCACACTTGCTGAAAAGGGACAGTACAGTAGAGGAGGGTCAGATCCTCTACTGTACTGTACTGACTCCGCCTTCCAAGGTTGGAGTGCTACCTCCGACCTCGGAAGGTGGAATCCAAACAATCCCAGAGACCATAGGATTGCTCTCTAAGAGTATGAGGTATGAATCAGGAAGTCCCTGGCTTGTCTCCTACCTCTGCCATGAGGAAAAAAAGACATATATGAATATTCTATCATTGGAGGCATTTTTAGTTTAGAAAAAAAGATATCCCAGGAGAAACTTGATGGAGGTTTAAACAAAATTATGTATGATGTGGAAAAGATGAGTAGAGGGATTCCCCCCTCCTCTTTCATAATACTATAACTCGGGCTCACCCAATGAAATTGGCTAGCAGTAGATTAAGGATAGACTTTGAGTGTCATCAGACGAGCGTTTTATAGCACGCTCATTACTGCCCACTCATGGTTTTTTGCAGGTCCTTTTGATGACACCGTCTGCCTCCCACTCCTTCTGGTATTTTTTCCGTCATAAAATAAGAAAGAGAAAATCCAATATTTGGGGCTACAGAGAAACTTGCCACCATATCATGCTGTGTGCAGGAGAAGTAGCATGATAAAAACGCCCACTGAATGGGCAACGTGATCATTGCTTGCTTCACACAGGGAAGAAGGAGGAAGCTGTTCCGTCCCTATTGTGGCAGGAGGCAAAGTGAAAGTAGGGAAATGCAAAATCCCCCCCCCCCCCATTTGATGATGCTCTTCTACACCTCGTGTCAAATCATTACAAATGTGGAATAAAAAGCTGGATTTAACACTATGAAAGCGGTATAAGGAATGTGGATTGTGTCCTAACAGTTCTTAGCGTAATTCAATACCACTATAAAGCAGTAGTGTAGAACTAGCCTAAAGAAAGTACTTAGTCATACAAACCATCATGAATGTATTGAATTTGTTGCCACAGGAGCTGGCAATGGCTACTAGCTTGGATGGCTTTAAACGGGGATTAGCCAAATGTATGGCGGATAGGGCCATTAAAAGCTACTAGGCATGGTGGCTCTATGGAACCTTCAGAGGTTCAGAAGCCACCTGCCACTGAATCCTACTTACTGAGTGGACAAGAGCAGGGCAGGGCAATGTTATGCTGATGGGCTTCCTGGAAGAGTCTAGCTCACCGCTTTTGGAAATGGGATGATGGGCAGATGTTCTTGAATGCCTGTGTGTGTCTGATTGGGTTGTAGACATGTGATTTTATTTGAGAAATAAGAACATCCAACACATTTGAGAGCTATTTTCTAAGTAATTCTCCCTCACTGGAAATTTATATTTTATAGGCAATTTTTAATGTAAAAAGTGAATATTCAGCTCAACCCTACTTTTATGCTGTTTTCTTTGAATGCTTATGTCTACAGAATTAATATATGTTTGAAAACTTGCGAAGTATTAAATGATTAGTGGGTTCAATATAAAAAACCCCCACCATTTAACCTACTATGTATAATTTAATCTCCCTGATAAACACTGCACACTGTACTGCTGAAGGTCTTTTCATAGAAATATACCACAAACCAGAGAATATGAAAAAGTGATTCTGGACCTATAACAAATTCATCTCAAGGTGCACTTAAGGCATGAATAATTTATTTCAGAAGTTTTAGTAGATACTTAGCAATGCTGCATTTATATTTTATCACAATTATGGCCCGTCACGCTGATTGGTTTAGCTAGTATGATGTCATGGAATGTCTACAGGGCTTTCATTCATGGAACAAATATTTCAGCAAGAGAATGTTCACAGTCCATCTTCTACTAGGGAAGCAAAACTTGTGCAATTGGCTGGGATAAGGGCCTCAAGTCCTGCCAGACATTTGGATATATTGAATGAATGTGGTGTGTGTGTGTGTGTGTGTGTGTGTGTGCAAACAGCAGACTCTGCCCATGCCATTCATGTAATTGAGGCTAAATTCATACATGAGAACATTTATGGAAATTTATTTCCCTGAATCTAGGTACCTGTTGCACAGATCTTGTGAAATTTGTTGTAGCCAATCAGATGAAATGTTAGAGCAGAACAACCAACTCTGAACAGTGAGTGGCTGAACCCAGGCCCTTCTCTAGAAGAGAGAGAGTTAAACTAGGACTTGTAGTTTGAGAAACAGAGATAAAGTGCCATAATAATCATGGGCATTGGCCTCATCTACAAGAATTCGCCTTTACGCCTGGTTAGGCGATTATGCGCATATTCGCCTAATACCTCTGTACGAGAGGCGGCGAAGCGCATTACTGGATGACCGAAACACGATTTAAACTGTTGACATGCGGAGAATCGTTTGTTCACATAGTCAAAATGTGCTTTAATGGCCGGAGCAAAATAAAACTCGCTATTTAACACGCATTCGATAATGCGCATAATCGGAGAGAAAACGCGCCTCTACACCCGATTTACGCTCCGTTCTTGTAGAGGTAATTTTTTTAATGCGCCTTGAAAGAGCTTTAAATGCCTCTTGTAGAGGCAGCCATTGATCCCAGGGACAGCAGGAGCATCTGAAACATTCTACTTTTGGAAAAGAGCATGAACCTACCCCCACCTATCTTATAAAATGAGGTTTACAAAAACCAAAACAGCTGCAACTAGTTTTCAGTGAAGTGTGCATATCTTTTGGATGTTTTGCTCAAAGCCAGTGACTGGCAGAAGCTAAAATACGTTTCAGCAAGTTAACACCCTTCAAGAACTGCAGGTGCTCTATTATGAGGCCAGAAGGGTTAAATCACCTAGCTATTGTTAAGTATGAACTTGCAAGAGAAATTGACTTTAGAGAGACAATATATGAAGGTTGGCATAGAATTTAGTATCTTTCGTTTTCATTCAATCAATCAAAGAATCAACTTTTCAATTTTTGATGCCAAAATTCAATTCTAATATTTATATTTTGAAAAATTAACTTCAGATCTCAAAAACAAACCAACCCCTACCATTCTTAAGGATGGGAGAAACTGGAGAGAGGGAGAGAGAAGTGCTAGGGAGGTTGGCCAAGAGTTGGGGTGGCTTAAGGAAGCGGGACAAAATATATATGTGCCAATGAGCTAAAAACACAGAGAAAGAAACAGTGGGTGGTGGAGACATGCTGCTGAAGAAAGGATGGGACAAGAAGAATGTCCGTCAGGAGACAATGTTTTTCATAAAGCCTAGGGAAAGGAATGGCTGTGTGCTAGTGGAAGGAAGGAAATGGACAGATAAAGGAGGTTTGCAGGTTTAGGTGTGGTGAGCCAGGAATTAGGATGGGTCACATGAATCTCCTTATGCATTGGAAGAACATGTGAGGGGAATCTTGCAAGCTAGCCCTGAGCCATGGCAGAAATGCTTCCCTGCTGTTTGTGCATTCAAACCGCATGGAAAAGGGTTTTCCATGCATAGTGATGCATGTGTGTAGAGCTCCTCCATGTGAGAAGAGACTATAGCCCAATTAGGGTCCCTTCCCATATGGAGGAGTCTTACATGTGTACATCAGTACATGCGGACAGCCCTTTCCCATGTCATCCATACGTGAGAACAGTGGGGAAGTATTTCTGCTGTGGTTGTCAGTGGTGGGGTCATGACATGCAACAATGGGACTAGCTTGCACAGCACCACAGACTCCACCCCCCATGAAAAGTTCTTTTATTGTATGTGGAAGGGGGCGGGCGTTGAGTGAACCATTTGGAGACAATCTTGCAAAACTCACCACCCTTGACATTGACCTGCATTGGCCCAGAAATGCACATGCACTTCCCCTGCGAGTTTCATGCAATATTGAGGCCCCCTCCTCCACAATGCCCATCATTATCACAAGCATCTAGTCATATTACAAATAACACATTTCAGCCCTCTCTGAATGTGTCTAGGGATTCTGCTTCTCCTGTAGTAAAAACTACGCATAGGTTGATAAAATAGAGACAAGCTTTTGCAGATCAGTATAATTTTGCCACAATGCTATATCTTACTTATTCACTCTGAAAATAGATAAAATGGTGATGTTTTGGCTCACTGAGCATTCAGAGTACATAAATAACATCTATTATTGCATATAAATTATGTTGGAGTGCAGTAGCTCATTCATCTTTTGAAATTTATCTGCATAGATTAGCACCTCCTTGCATAAGTTCATGAAACAAAATGGAACAGAGAACAATCAGAGCTATATATTGCCAAGTAGGGATATGCATGGATGCCAAAAATTGGATCGGAATCAGAATCTGAACTTCATATGTAGGAAAATATTGGATCGGAAAAATCGGAGGTCCAGCGTATCGGACCCGATGCTGATATTAAAATTGGACATCAAAGCCTCCGTGTTTTCCAATTTTTCCCGATTAAAATTGGAGACCAAAATATCATATAGGGAAAAACTGGATCACTAAATTTCCATATCGGAATTGTGTATCAGATGCCAATATCTTCCGATTTTAATCAGTATTGGATATCGGATCTGATACAATGCACATCCCTATTGCCAAGCACACAGCACAAACTCACAGAAAGGAATGCATGATGTAGATAATATGGAATAGTAGGGAGTCATGGACAAAGCAAAGAGTTGTACTCAGGGCCACAGGTGGGTTGGGATTCAATCCTCCCACCCCCCAATTGTGTCTCAGTTTGCACTGAGCCCGCCCCAGTCTGCATAACTTTATTTTTGATCCCTTTTCTTGGTCACACTAGATTTGTGGCAAAAGAAAGAGAACCCAGGGTTTAGACAGGGTGCATGTTGCCACTTCCATTCCTCTCAATGGACGCAGCCCTCCTGTAGTGTACGGGGAGTGACTGTTTTTGCCCTGCTGTGCTGGTGCCTCCAAAGAAAGGACTTGATATTTTCCCACAGCAGTGAATGACAACAATCATTCACCTACATGGGGTTCAATGAAGCTGTGTTCTAAAGGGTACCACTTGGCTACAGAGTGGTCCTGTCCCAGGCAATCTGAGTTTTCTTTTGGGGGAGGGAGTCACATGTTTTGCCTCTCCCCAACAGTGTTGTCAATTGCAGCCCATTTATTTCCTCCATAGAACTCAGCGGGAGCTCTTGGCAACCAAGCTCTCATCAGTCTTGTTTTGCATAGTTTGCCCTAGTTTGTATTTCTTAATCATGCCACCCTAGAGTGAGCTGGGTCACATAACCTGGCAGCCCCCTTCAAGGTCCAGGAGAATGCATGGAACTGTCAAGCTTGCAACTGGCAAATGCTCATATGGAGGTATCATTTGTATGGGCTGTTGTCTTCATGTGGGGACTGAGATCTGCATGCTCATAAAGACTTGAAAACGGGCTGCCATACTTGCAAAAACCAGTGAACCCAATCACACCCCACTTGGAGGCACAGATTCATATACTGTAAATGGAAGTGCCTCTTGGACATCTGTCAGCCTTACACATTCCTGAAGCGCTGGACTGGCAAGTAGTGGCTAGCATGAACTGGCCTGCTATGACAAAATTATAGCATGTTCAGTACACTAGTGATGGGTGCGCTCTCCTCAGGTGAGATTGGAATTGGCTTGGTATTTATGTGGTTTCCCAATAATTGTTTGGGGAAAGTTCACCATTTTTCTGAGAGATGTTTCATGGCTTGTTACATTGTCATCTGTACACGGATGTCCATCTGTGCATATGCGGGTTATGGCATTGCTCCATGGGAATTAGAATTTGGTTTGATATCACATGCATGGTTGAAGTTGGAGCGAACATGGAAGCTGCAACATCATGTCCCGGACCTTCCCCAAGTTTATTTTTTTCACACATTATGATACTTTCTTTGTAAATACCACCCCCATATTTACCTGATTGCTCAATTATGACAGCACCCATCTTTCCACCCCTTGCCCATTATTGAGGCAATTCCCACAGGTGGAACAAGAGATGAGGCCTAATCTGATTTTGCAAACCTGCACTTGCCCTTGTTCTCTCAAACAACATATGGCCTTCAGGCCCTGAGGAAAAGCCAATGAACTCCCCACCCCTACCCCCCACCCAGAACCCCTTCCCCCTCCTGCACCCAACTCTAGATTATTTTGGAGGGGATAATTGAAAACACATTGTCCCCACCCCACAATTCTGGAGCTTCAGCACAAGGAGAGAGTAGGGTCGTTAATCCCTTTCATGAAGTTCCTGTCACCAATCTATACGCCATTCAGGGTTAGGCATAGTGGGCAGGTTTTTTCTTTCACTGCAGTGTTGTCCACAAGTGCACCACCTTACTTTTCCCATATGAATGAATGGGAGCCATGCATTTATATAAGAGAAAGTAAAGTGGGCATTGAACTGAAATGAGAGCCTCGTTCTGTGAATCCCATTGGAACAAGGGCTAACCATGCCTCCTGCTCCCCCCCCCAGTGACCACAAACATTTAGAATCAAGCTTGCCCCTATTTGCATAGCCTCACCCCTCATTTTTGTTTCATAGTCATTCTAAGCCCTATTCAAGTGTTTCTGATGTCTGTTGATGACATGTGCAAAGGGGGAGTGTCATAGCTCTGCCCCTCCCATCATTGGCCTCCTCTCCCTCTACATGTGGAAGGTGACTTTGGGAAGAAGAGCATCTCCTCTATCCAGGGCTCCACGCAATTTGGAATGCTGGATAATCGGCATTCCATCTTGCATGGAGAGCCCCCATGGATACAGGAGTTTAATCAGCACACATAAAGTATGCCTGAACAGG
This sequence comes from Anniella stebbinsi, assembly GCA_029215795.1. Taxonomy (NCBI): domain Eukaryota; kingdom Metazoa; phylum Chordata; class Lepidosauria; order Squamata; family Anniellidae; genus Anniella; species Anniella stebbinsi. The sequence continues at coordinate 248,552,608 of JARDYH010000002.1, forward strand.
GCTATAGAGGGATGTATGAGAATTTTGTTTCAGTTTGCAAATCATCCGAACTTGCCCTGTTTGCATCCATGATTGTGAACGGGATTGCATTCCCCCCCCCCCAAAATATTCATATATACCCAAATGACCATTTGCATTTGAAAAATTGTTTTTTTTATTTTTAAATACTCATTTTCACACTTTAGTTAATGGGTGAGATGCACACTTTTGAGACATGTGCATAGAAATGTTCTCTTTTCCAGTTTGAAACGCACACTTTCAACTGTCAAACGAACTGAAATACATGGTGCAAACAAAAATGGAAGTGAGCTGAACCAAGTGTTGAAATGACGTTTGGAGAATTTTGGAGAGCTCAAACATTCCTGGTTTCCCCGTCCCTACTCTAGAGTGTGACAGAATGGGCCTGTTCAGACAACATGCTAAGCCAAGGTTAGGCTGCTAACCCTTTTGCAGCAAATAGTTGGTGAGCGTGTTTAAACTGTGGTTATGTAGCCATCGTGGTTAGGAATGGTTCATATGACACGCTAAATCATGGTTCACAAGACACACTAAGCAATCATGTTGAGCTAAAAATGCTTAAGCATCGTGGCTTAATGAGTCATCTGAACAGGGTCAAAGTTAGCCGATAGATTAGTAGATAGAGGTCAGCACCCCAGTTTACATCATTGTCATTTATGTCCCTGGTTTTTCATCATATTCCTAACTCCTTGTTTTTCACTTTCTTGCTGCCCTGAGCTAACACTGACCCTTGCTGGCTACCTGAGTCACAATCAGTCAGCGACTGAAGGCGGAATGAACCTTTCCTGATTCTTCTTTTTTGGATCCACCATAGGACATTTTCCTGACAGGCTCCTCCAAATAGATTTCATTAAGGAACACCAAGTAACATGTTTGATCAATTTCTCTGCCCAAAGAATTATGGAACCAAAAGGTTACACTCTCTGTCCCAACTAGTAAAAGCCTCTGCTAAACAGGTCAAAGAAGGGGCTTATTATTACCTCACTGGGAATAGCATTCTATGTACTTAAAGCTGTGTGAATAGAAAGCGAATTCCTATGGGGAAAAAGGCATACTCTGAACTTTCAACTAAAGTATGTTCCTGAATTGCTATATTAGAATAATGTTGCACAGGGGTTCTATAGATTAAAGACCTCTCGAGTCAGGAATGAAACCCAAGAGGAAATGGGTAAATACCAATAATTCCAGCCACAAGTACACTATTTAAATGGAAATCCAGTTTCAGGTTTCTTGTCTGCCTTCCTAACTATAGCAGTATATAGTTATCTGGAGTTCACTTCAGAGGTACTCTGCAATTGAGATTTCCTTAGCAGTTAGCTCTGGGGTTGAGTTATACTAACATTAGCTAATGGCACGAGCTTATTAAACAGGCATGCAACCTTGGTTGGAATTAATGTGTTTGACTATAAATGTAAGCTTAACCCTGTGATTCTTTAGCACCATTTCTTTTTCATAGCAAGGGATGGGGTGGCCCAATCCAAGGAGATCCAGGCAGTTGCCAAGGTGAAGTGCTATTTCTTCCCTAAATGTTTCCACAGTATGCCTTGAATGAAACAGGAAAAAATTCCATCCATTAGCCCCTGCCCCCACATTCTGACTGTCAGACAGGCAACTTCCCCCACCCCATGCAAGCATTCCCCCCCCAGACCCTTACCTTCAGAGACTTAAAAGGATATTATCAGAATGATGTGTATTTTGCATTCTGTAAAAATCTGAATTCTGCAGCTAGGCAAAACAAATCCTATGACACGTATGCATTTTATTTCTTTATTTTAAAATTTATACTTAGCCTTTTACCAACAGCTTTTCACAGTAAAGTACAATTAAATCATAATACTACTATAAGCATCAAACATTTTAAACATATGATTTATCAAATAATCCAATAAATGCAACAGCAGATATGAGATATAAAATCTAGAGCAACCTTCTCTAGCCTGGTGCCCTCCAGATATGTTGGACTGCAACACATTCCTAGTCAGCATGGCCATTGAGAATGGGGAAGGCGGATCTAGATTCTCTTAATATTTAGACAAAGATCAAATGCTTGCCTAAAAAAAGGTTTTAATGGCCTGCTTCTGTGGGCCAGGCTCCCATGCCTGCCAGAACTCCAAGGACAAGGAATTCCACAACAGTGGGCCCATTAATGAGTCCAGGGGCGGATCTACACTGCTGCTTTAAAGCGCTTTATAACAGAAGTGTAGATCCTGCCCAGGATGTGGCAGCTAGATATGGCAGCTACTAATAGGTGAGGACAATCATATCTCTGGCTTCAGTGGACAGGGAGGTATATATAAGAGAAGGCACTTCCTCAAGTATCCCAGACCCAGGCAATATACATACATTCCAAAACCCAGAACCTTTAAGTGAGCTCCAAAACATATTGGCGGTCAATAGGACTCTTTCAAAATTAATGTTATATACTCCTGGAACTTAACACCAGTGACTAATCTGGCTGCCATATCCTGGACCAATGCAGAATAACGTATAAATTATGATCACATCCTTTCAAGAATATATTGACAACTGCTAGAATCCTGAAGCACCTTCCGTCTCCCTGTGGGTACAACAGGCTGAATGGAACCTTCTCTCTCCCACAGCTGCTAGCCTTTCGTACTGAAGTGTCCAATGTATTTATTGCATTTTTATCTCACCCTTCTTCCAAGGAGCTCAGGACATCCCCCTATTCCACTTCATTCTCACGTCAGCTGTGTGAGATATGGTAGGCGGAGTGATAGTGACTGGATGAAGATCGCCTTTGAATCCAGTACTTCAGAGATGCTGTGGCCACAGCTGAGGGGAGTTGCAGCCTACCCACATGTTCCTCACCCCTGCACTATATGATGCCCTTTTCGGCACCCCTGCATAGACATCCAATGGTCCTACTCCTCCCTAGGACCTCATGGGATATTTGGCCAGGGGCCAGCTGGGCAAGGGAGGGGGAGAGAAGAGAGAGGGCACCATTCTCTGATTCGCTTCCATGTGTGCAGCTGTGTCCACTGGTTGGTTGGATGCATAGCATCTTCAGGTAGTATTTGGGCTACAAATATTATACAATGACCCTGTTAAGCCCTGGTGATTAAACATTTTGAGCTAAACATTATGGCTTAGCGTGTCATATGAACCATGACTTAGCATGTTTTGTGAATCATTCCTAACCATGGTGGCTACACAATCACAGTTTAAACACTGCAAAGGGTTAGTGGGCCCAACCATGGCTTAGTGTCTTGTCGGAACAGGCCCAGAGTGTTGTTGGCCATCACCACCTTGCTGTTATCAGGCCATTGCTATTTTTTCAGATGAGGAATTGAAACGGAGAGCTAATGACTTGCCAAAGGACTATTAGTAAGTTTGAAGCTAAGCTAGCAGGTTGGTAAAAGCCTCCATCCTTACTCACAGGAATGTCTGTACAGATTTGCAGCTTAGATTGAGAGGGTTTTGTTCATATTTGCTTATCTTGTCCTGCCATGTGAATTGTGAATTCCTGGCTGGCCCTGAATTTCATGCTGACAACTGAGGCTGCCTCTACAAGAGGCATTTAAAGCTCTGTCAAGGCGCATTAAAAAATTTACCTCTACAAGAAGAGCGATTTAAAGCTCTTTCAAGTCTCATTAAAAAATTACCTCTACAAGAGAGGAGCGCAAATGGGGCGTAGAGGCGCGTTATCTCCCCGATTGTGCGCATTATCGAATGCGCGTTAATTAGCGAGTTTTATTTTGCTCCGTCCATTAAAGCGCATTTTGACTGCTGCCGCCACTGTCAAAAGCCCTCCTCCGGCTGCAACGGCGCAGATTTCCTTCCTCACCCCCTTTCCGATCGCTCCATGCCCCGACCTGAACTTCAGCAACCCCGGGGGCTCCGGCGGAGGGAGCTAGTCTAAGCGCCTGGCTGCCGGGAATATGATTTGAAGCCGGCGAGGCAAGAAGGGGGAGAGCAAGAGAGGGCGAGCTGCGCAGGGGGACGCAGGTACGGGGAGCAACTCTTGGGGGAGGGGATGAGAAGGGGCCGTGGGAGAACGTTTTCCTTGGGGAAGGGGAGGCTGGGAAACGGACCCCCATGAAAGGCGCACTTGACTATTTCTCTCCGGTGAAACCGAGGGGTGGGGAGCGGGAATGCCAAAGGGGCGCCTCCTGCTCTTGCCGCCGCGCGCATTGCATGGGGCGCGAGCACTCGGGGACGGAGGTGGCGGTGCCGGCGGCGGCGGGCTCTCTGTGATCCCCGGCACCCGTGGCGGGGGGCCCGGCGAGAGGAGGAGGAGGAAGAAGAGGGGGTAAAGGAAGGCGAGAAGGAGGAGCGCTCGCCTGCTGCCCACAGCCTGCCGGAGGGAAGGGGAGCGCCTTTTGTCGCCGCCTCTCGTGCAGAGGTATTAGGCGTAAAGGCGCTTCAGGGATAGTGTGCATAATCTCCTATCCGGGCGCAAAAGCGAATCCTTGTGGAGGGGACCTGAGTTCTCCCATTCCATTGTCAAAAGCAATCCTTTCTTTGGACCCTAAATCATTTTGTGTGTGTGTGTGTGTGTGTGTGTTTGCATTTAAACAGGAATATAAATTATCCAGTTAGGAATTACCATGTATGATCTTGAATTACATAACTATTTAATAAAGTCCATGAAATCACTCAGACACTAATGCAACTCCCATGTTTAAAGAGGATACTTGGACATATATAAATCCATGTAGGCAGGTAAAGTCATTCTACTCACAATCTGTTGATTTCATCAAATGTGTGTAGGTAAATATCTAATTTTCATACCTTCTGGGGCTTCGTTTAGCCAACACTCCTCAACTAGTGCACAATGAAACATAATTATTTCCATAGTCTATACCAGGTGTCTCCAACCTTTTTGGGCTTGTGAGCACATTTTAAGTTTTGAGAAACTGTCATGGCTGCGGGGACCTAGCAAGTCACAAAAGACAAGTAACTAAGAAAGTGAATACTGTACAAAGGAGAGGTTGGGTCTGAACCCCAAATGCCAAACCACATATTTGACCATAGCAAAAAACACACAAAAATCAGTTTTCTAGGGAAAAAATGGTAATGCCCAGAGAAACACACACACACACTCTCTCTCTCTCTCTCACACACACACACACCAGGCAATACTTTCTCCCTCTTCCCCCCGCCCCACATTCACACATCACACAAAAATCCAGGCATGTTCTCACAAAACCTATTAAAAAATTCAAGCAACCCCTCTCTGCATACACACACAAAGGCAAACAAACCCACCAAACACGCTCGCATAAACTGGGCAACACCCCCAAACAACAACAACAACAACGACAGGCATCACCCCCCCCTAAATATCCCCAGGCAATACCTACACGTACATACACAACTGCTAACCCCCGCTCACCAATACAAAACCCCACGAAAACACGAAAAAGGCAACACATACACAAATGCTAAGGCAACATACACACACCCCTCCAACCACAAAACAGCCCAAGCAAAACAGACACAAAATACATGTGCATACATGTGCCACACACACACATGCATAAGTCTAGACAAGACATACAACACCCCCAACGCTCACACAAACAGGTAATAGATACACAAACAACCCCTCCCCCACAAAACCCCCCAGTGATAGCATCCCTAACACACACCAGCCATCCTCCAGCTTACCAGGCAGAGTGAGGGGCCTTTCTTCTTCTTACCCTTCCTTCTTCTTTTTAAGGGCAGTTTGAATTGGTGGCTGAAAAGCAGAGCAGGCTTTCAGCTTCTCTTCTCTTCCCTTCCAAGGCCCCCTCTACAAGAATTCGGCTTGACGCCTGGTTGCCCAATTCCTATAAATGACAGTCGGTGAAGCACATTACTGGCGGTATGAAACGCGCTTTAAAGTGATTGAAATGCAGAGAATCGCTTGTTTACATGGTCAGAAGGCGCTTTAACTCCTGTGGAAAATTAAAACTCACTATTTAACGCACATTCGATAATGCGCACAATAGGACAGAAAAAGGACCTTGACCCCCGATTTGCGCTCCGCTCTTGTAGAGGTTAAAATTTTAATGCGCCTTGAAAGAGCTTTAAATCGCTCTTGTAGAGGCACCCTTAGAAACACCTCTGAGCCCATGTAGCCCAGAGGCATTCCGGAGAAAGGGAAGGAAGAATTTGAAAGCATGCCCTCCCTTGTCCAGTGTGCCCAGCCACCACATAAGACCAAAACCTTTTAGGGGGGAAAATTCAGGTGGAGCAAGGGGGGCTTCTGCAGGCAGCTAGGGTTGCCCTGGTCTACATAGAAATGTAAAATTTCAGAAATGTTGAGGCCATGGGAAAAAAACCCTGTATTTCCCACCGGGGGGTGGGGGATGTTGGGGAAAAAAACCAATTTTGGGAAAGTTTGAAAAATAAGCAATATTTACTTTTTAGCCGACTTTATAGATCCAAAGTCACTTTGTTACTTTAAGACAGCCTTCCCCAACCCAGATATTTTGGACTTCAGCTCCCATCAGCCTTAGACAGCATGGCCAGTGGTCAGGCATGCTAGGCACTGTAGTCTAAAGCACCCGGAGGGCACCAGATTGGAGAGGGCTGCTTTAGTAACATAAAACAGCCTTTCTGTTCCTAAAATTATTTAATGTATAACTTAGTTTGCTCATAAAATTATCATTATATTTATAACTTTTAAAAAATAAACCCCGTAAATTTGTAATTATTGTCTGAATAGATTAGAACTTCGTTAAATGACAGCTACAACATCAGAAACACAGGATTCTATAGAACAAAACCCAAACTGTCAAGAATGCGCAATGCTGGTAATTCTACTTACATTTTGGGAAACTGAGCATAAATGTCTATCACTAAAATATACTTTAGATCAATAATTTTAATAAGGAATGAAAGAACTAACTATGCTGGAAATCTTACAGAGAATTTTTTTTAAAAAAACATTTCCCCCCATGGCTTCATTATTTCCAGACGTTTTACATCCTGAGTCTTTCTATAAGAGTGTTCTTATTACATCGTTTTTAGAAATCATTTTGTGGGAAGTAAAGGCTGGGTAATAATGTATAAATGTATTGTCAAATTCTAAAGAGAAATATTTCATAATCCAAAGCTGTTCAACTTTTTTCATTTTTTTGGACAAAACGAAGCAAAAATAACTTGGAAAAAATGGAAAAATGCCCCTCCCAAAAATGTTTTTTTTCTGTTTTTTTCCCCCTTGGCCTTTACATCTTTAATGTTTATACTTTATCAATTTAGAGAATGCACCAATGGATGTTGTACCTCTCCAATATTGTAAATTGTTCAAAGTTTCTTTGGAAGAGTGTTCCATTGATTTTAAAAATGTTTCTTTTGGTTATACTTATACATTTTAAAAGAACATCACAACTACTAAAGCCAACACCATTTAACAAATTCACAATAATAATGCTCAGCCAATACATATTTTCCCTGTATAAAATAATTTAATAATATTAAATATACAGCCGATTTTGCCAAAATAGACCCTTCTTACCAGTGTAGCACTTCTGGCTGTAATGAAAACCACCATTATGCTTCTAAATGTTTGTTGACTCTCCTTTCTCCAGCTCATCAAAACTTGTTGCTTTGTGGAACTTATTTCCTTACCACAGCTCTGATTCTCCATTAGAAATGTGGTGGTAAATATTTTCACAGATTTTCATAGATATAAACAGTTTTTGGAACACAACGGGTGCTTCCAGGTGGAGGGCTCTTAGTTCTACCACTCAAAAGGCACTGTGCAATTATTCTGTCCTTTTTTTTCTCTAACAGACGGAAGAAGCAGTGAGAAAGCACAGGAGGGCTGCAAATGGAAAACAACATAATCTCCTGTAAAAATCTGTGGATGAGGCAGTATGAACTGCACAAAATGGTTGACCTAAGAATTTTTGCTGCCTGAGGCAAATGGCAAGATGCACACTCCCCTCCACACACACAGTTCCATGAACAGAAGTTGATTGAGCTGGCAGATGGCTCTTACTTCAACACTGATAACGGGATAGCATCTTTCATTGCACTTGAGGGCAACAGGCTAATGCAGGGGGACCAGGAAAGTCTGTGCAGCACACATATCTCCATCCTCCAACAGAGGGGAATGGCTGGGGGCTCATGAGGAACTGCCAAGCCTGTGCCACCACTACTCCCCAGCAACTGCTAGCTGAAGTGATTGCCTCGCTTTGGCTAAGGGTGGGGCTGGCCCTCTTGCACAGTAAAGGTCTTGTCTGGAAGCCCCATCAGAGGATTCAAGGCATTCATAATTCATATGGGAGAGGAAGATGAGCAAATATGACCTAACCCCCTAAGTATGTAAAGGTAGGGCAAAATCAACAGAGAACCGGAAAGAGCAGTGTCTTGTTTCCTAAGGCAGAGGCTTTCGGCTCAGTGGTAAAGTACATGCTTTGCAGCAGAACGTCCCAGCTTCAATCCCTGGCATTACCAGTGAAAAGGACCTCAAGTAGCAGCACTGGAAAAGACTTGGTCCTGAGACCTTGGAGAACTGCTGTCAGTCAGAATACACAGTTGAACGGAGATGGACCAATCATCCGTAAAAAACAATAACCAACCTTGATACGTTAGGTAATGGTAGGTGCCACTTAGATGAAGCTCATAAGAACATGAGAAGAGCCATTCTGGATCAGACCTAGGATCCATCTAGTAAAGCATCTTCTCACAATAGCTATCCAGCTGTTGACCAGGAACTTACAAGCAGTAGTGCAATAGCATCCCCCCCCCCCCCATACACACACCTATGTTCACCAGCAACTGGTGTACATAGGCTTACTGCCTCTGCTACTGGTAGTAGAGGCAGCACATTCTCAGTTATTGTGTCCAGTTCTGGCCACCACACTTCAAGAAGGATGCAGACAAGCTGGAGGGGGTTCAAAGGAGGGCAACAACGATGATCAGGGCTCTGAAAACATAGCCTTATGAAGAGAGACTGAAAGAACTGGACATGTTTAGCCTGGAGAAGAGAAGATTGAGGGGAGACATGATAGCACTCTTCAAATACTTGAAAGGTTGTCACACGGAGGAGGGCCAGGATCTCTTCTCGATTAACCCAGAATGCAGGACATGGAATAATGGGCTCAAGTTACAGGAAGCCAAATTCTGGCTGGACATCAGGAAAAATTTTCTGACTGTTAGAGCAGTACGACAATGGAACCAATGACCTAGGGAGGTCATGGGCTCTCCCACCCTAGAGGCATTCAAGAGGCAGTTGGACAACCATCTGTCAGGTATGCTTTAAGGTGGATTCCTGCATTGAGCAGAGGAGTTGGACTCGATGCCCTTATAGGCCCCTTCCAACTCTACTATTCTATGATTCTATATGCATTCCCACTCTTTGGTGAAGATCTTACCAGTAGAGAACTAAATTACAAATGTCTTTGGCAGCAATGGCTTTGCCCTGAGAAGCCTGCTTCCCAGTATGGCTAAGTAGAGAGCTACTCCACAGCCTCTTAGCCTGTCTTTTGTACATTCAGAACTCTCTTTAAAATGTAAAGAGGATTAGAGCCCAAATCCCTTTAAAATTATCCTTTTCAGATTTTAGCCCGAATCTATGTTCTATTAATTTAACGGCCCTAAAATGTTTTGTGATATGCGTCACGCTTCTAAACCCTGTAAAGGGAGATGGTCCCCCAGGCTTCCATGGAAATTATATTTATAGTATGAGATCTCTGTTTGCTCCTCATTGCTGTAAGCAGCGCATCATCTTTGCTTGTACATTTTCCCTGACCAAAATGGATACATCATTTAAGTCATTACAGGTCTGCTGCTCATTTGTTACAATAAACTATACCATCTTTGCTAGGAAGCCAGAGAAAGCCTGGAGTTGCAAATATACATCTTCCTGGGCTAACTCAATTCAAAGCAGCAGCATGCCAGGGTAAAGTATTACTTAATTTATACTGTAATGTTTAACATTGATTCTGTGTGGGAAAATGAAGCCCAACACATTCAGAGAACCCACATCATTAAGGTTTAATAATTTAGGCCTAGTTAATGCAATAATGAATTTACTGACACCTAAAAGTGCAGTCTTAGTACTTGTGTTTCTAGAAATACTTACTCTGAAGCCTGGCTTTTGAGACAGAAAATGTTTATTATGAGATTGGCTTTTGTAATTTCCCCATTTCTGCTCCACGCATACACGTTTTTCTCACATGGTGAAGGATAATTCTTTAGATACATTTATCAGCTGTCTCCCAGCACATATAGTGGCCTTCTACCTGTGTCTTGTGAAATGCATGACTCGTATCCACATAAACTAGAGTCTGAAGACAAAATTGATTCTTATTGTTTTATCCATGAAATTTCCTCTTGTGCCCAATCCCATATTTCTACCTCACCAACGCTCCCCCCAGCCTTAAGCCCTTGGTATAATCCATTGATGCCTAAAGCCAATTGAGGTGGTGGCATGTATCTCCATATATTTTTATGCATGCTACACGCTTCTCCATCATTGGGAGAAACAGTCTCATATTCCCTGTTGCGCAGACTTTCAGTTGGGATAATATTTGACTCCCTTTCTCAAATTGTTACCTACATCTTGCAACATACATAATTTGAGCATCTCCACAACTCATCTGTAAATTTGTGTGCCTACCAACACATTTTTTTTAAAAAAAATTGTTATGGAAGGCAGTGGAAGAAATTGCAGACATAAAGGTAACAGTGTGACTCTGTGTGCCCTGCACATAGAGACTAGGGCTGTGAACGGACCCCCCAATCCGATCCAGATTCCAATCTGTCAGGTTCGGATCAGGCCCAATCCAATCTGGGTCTGTTCACTTCACTCCCTCCCGCTCTTCCCGTTCTCTCCCTCCCTCCCCCCATTCTTCCTGCTTACCTGCTGCCTCCTCCGCATCGTCCAGCTGTCATCCTCCCTCCTTGATGTGGGTTGGCCGCTTTCCCGCTCACAGGTCGTGGCAGGTGATGACATCACCTGCCATGACCTGCAAATACGGTGCTCTTAGAGCGCCACATTTGCTGGTTGTAGTGGATGACGTCATCACCCGCTGCAAGCGGGAAAGTGGCCGGCCCACAGCAAGGAGGGAGGATGACGTGGAGGATGACAGGGGATGACATAGAGGAGGCAGCAGGTAAGCAGAGAGACTGGGGGGGAGGGAGGGAGAGAGCGGGGAGAACGGGAAGGAGTGCTGTGAATGGATCCGGATCAGATCTGGATTGTGGATCCAATCTGGCCTGATCTGATCAGGATCTGGGATCCGGAGGTCCGAATCTGCCCAATCCGTTCCGGATTCAGGATCCAGATCTGGTCACAGCCCTAATAGAGACACAGTGCAACACAAAAGTATCAAAGATAGAGGGTAGTTTTCATGCTCATTGCAACAGTGTCCCCAAATTCAGTGCTTTCCCCCCTCACTCCACTGAGAAATGGCAACTGTTCAGTTATATGGGAGAAAGTAAAATGGCGCATTTGGGCACAGCTGTATGGTCGGGGCTGAACTTGCTCCTGGCCCCTGTGACCTGTCTGTATAGCCTCATTCTGGGCCTTGGTACTTTGTCACACTAGAATGTGACACTTGTTTGGGACTTTGAATATATGTTCAAATGCTGGTTAGATATTTTATTGTTGATCTTTACTGTAGCCCTGAGTCAGTGGGTAGTGAAGGAAGAAACTGTAGGATAGAAAGCTCTGGTCCTTGCTGTGAGCCAGGAGGAGAGGCTGTGAGCTTGTGGTGAGCTACAACATTGTACAGTATTTTATTCCAGGACATTCCTCATTCTTCTGCTTGGCAGATTCAATGAAACCTGAACTGCTTAGGCTATATTGGATGCCTGGCAACCCATTTATGTAGGGGTGTGTGCGTGTGCGTGTGTGTGTATGGATGGATGGATGTTTGCAGTACTTTCTTTCAGTCTACAGCAATGCTTCTGACCTTCCTATATCACTGCTTGGATTTCAGCCATCTTCAATTGCCCCTCTGGGTGCCTTATATCAATCAAGCTTCCTTTGGAATGACTGAAATAATGAGTATCCTCCATATGTCCGAATGTGTCAAGAAATAAGTTTAGCTGGGAGACAAGGGAGCTTAACCGTCAGTAGAAATGGTGCTCAGCACCTGCTTGGATTCAATATTGTATGTTTTTTTGTGGGAGGAGGGGGTTCCTTTATGGATAAAGTTTCTTTTTAAAAAAAAAAGAGAGAAAAGAACAGAGGGCAAAATATTTATTCTATGAGGGGATTGGATGGTGGTTACCTTTCAAGAGCAGGTTCTGGCTTAAAAGCCACCATACATGGATAATCAGTTATCCTGGGTTTTCCTTATTTCTTTTAATAAAAGATTTATCATAGTGCATAGCATAGCAATGTCCAACATTCATATGATTCTCATAATAAGAACACATCTGATATTAATGGAATGACATCTAAGGCCACAATCCTATGCACATTTACCTGGACATAAACTCCACTAAACACAGTTTTTAGTTGCATATCTATTATACATTTTAAAGAAGATTAAGGGAAGGCATGATAGCAGTCTTCAAATATCTGAAAGGCTACCATGCAGAAAATGGAGCAGATTTGTTCTCTGTTGCTCCAGAGAGCAGGACTAGAACCAATGGATGGAAATTGCAGGGAAACAGGTTTCAGCTGAACATCAGCAGTGAGACAGATTGCCTCAGGAGGTGCTGGGTTCTCCTTCATTGGAGGTATATAGGTAGAAGCTGGATGGCCATCCGTGGGAGATGCTGTAGCTGTACCCTATAGCACAGAGCCTGCATCCTCCAAGGTCCCTTCCAACTCTCTGATTCCATAATTCTAAGTCTAAATGAAGAGCTACACAGGATTATATAGTAAATAGAGAATTTTATTAAAATTCTTATATAAGAATATGGTAGTATAAGGTTTATTACCAGAGATCCACCAGGTCCAATTTTGTTCATTTTTGTTTTAAACTAAAGATTGAGCAGTGTAAGTGTACAGAAATTTTGAAACTTGGCAAAAATTTAAAGCTTGAGCTTTGAGCAGCTCAAGAAGGGAGAAGGATAAAGCAAAGGAGAGGTTAATGCATCTGCCTCCACACGGTGAATGTAATAGAAGATGTGACACAGTGGCTCAATTCGGACGACACAATAAACAACTGGTGTGGGGGAAACAATTGTCAGTTGTTTTAACTATTGTGTCATTCCAATGCTGCCATAGTCAACTCAGCGCTGATCCTAATCCACACCACAGTTAATTATTTATTACCATGTTGTTTGGGGAGTACCCCCTAGGGCTAGGGTTAGGGTTAGTCAACCCACCATTGCCTATTGTGTCCTCCGAATTGAGCCAGTGTATGCATGCCCGTGTAATAATGCTTACTCCTGTGAGGTCTTGGAGCGCTGGGCCAATGAAAGGACAGGCACAGAATGTTGGGAAAGGGACTGAAGAAAAGTCAGTTAGTGATAGTTAGAGGAGGAGGAAGAGAAGCTGAGGGTGGGGGGAACTGAAAGGACAGCAGAGGGAAAAGAGAGAAAAACCTGACATGTGTGTTTGATCTCAAACTTCAAGAAATGGTAAACCATCTTTTTAAAAGGAACATCTTTTTTCACCTTTGCCAGTTTATTTGTAGTACATTTATTTTAAATATATAAAGTTGTTCAAGTTGCACGGGAAGCAAGCAAACAAATTTATCCAATCATTCTCAAGCTACTAGTCCCCATGGTAACATGGGATTTGCACCAGATCTTATATTTCACATTGACTTTTTTTCCCCTTTTGCCAATAAATGCCCATGTACCTGTAGTAAAGGTCCTTCCAGAAAGACACTCTTACTTTCTCTTGTAAGTATTATCATATTATAGACATTTATCAGATGTTTATTTTTAGTAAGGCTTCTTAATAGACAGAAAATGATGGTTATAAAGCCCTATTAAAAATAAAGATATAATAATTTCTAATAATCTATCTTAATTGTCCTCTCTGCCTGTCTTCAACCTCTAATTCCCACCTGGACTCAGAAAAATGGCTGGTTTGGATGGGATGAAGAAATAAAATGGAGAGATATGTTGCTGATGACTGATTAGCATTGTTGCTGATATTTCATCAAGACAAATGTCACATTTATCTAATGGATGAGCTGGACCTACACCTAAGTAACATTGGCCACATCTGTTTCCTGTAACTCATATACAAGCTATGTTATTCTGACCTACAGTGTCATATGACTATTGGAACTGGCTACTCCTGTAACCATAGGGAGACAAAAGAAGGCAGGGCTCCTGGAACTTTAACTGTTGTGATAAAGAGGTAATTTCACCAGGTGCTGCATGCACACAAATGACACCTGCTGAAATTCCCTTTTCTGTACAACTGTTAAAGATACAGGAGCCTTGTCCTCCTTTACATATAGTCACCCTATTATAGCTCCCCTTTTCTGCTGAAGAACGTATGTATTGCCTAGCTTGAGAAGCTGAAAGGAATGTATACCGCACCTTGCATAATAAAAACTTATTTCTGAAAGTATTGTCTTAATGTCTCCAGGCACTAGACAGCAAATTAGTACTTCTGGCAAGGAACCATATTTCATTAAACTGTAATATTGGAGGTGGGAGTGTGTACTCACTATTACTTAAGATGGATTGCAAGTGTCTGGCCAAGAGCCATTTTCTCCAAAGTACAGATGTGTTCCTTGTCCTATAGCACTGTGACACTGTTTATTTATATATTAAAACATTTGTATCCTACCCTATATCACTGGGATCTCAGTTGAGGCAGAGAAGCATTTTAGATTAAAGGCAGCTTGTGGATACAAGAACTAGTGTCCACAGTCTGGATATTCGCAAATTTAGATTGTTAGTTGAACGTTTGTATCCACATGAGTTGGAAAAAAACCAATCCGAAAACACTGTTTTTAAACAGTTGTATTTAACTGACCTCATGACACAGTTGAATGCATTTTATGATGGCAGTCTAGTTATTTCTGTTCTGATGCTTCAGTTGTGGTCAACTGGAGTTTGGAATGATCCCCAAATATCCTCAAAACCACTCTTTGAGGTAAGTAAAGCTGAGGGACAGTGATCGGCAGAACATCACTCAGTGAGCTTCATAGCTCAGTAGGCATTTACAGTGCAATTCTATGCATGTCTCCTCAGAAATGTCCCATTGATTATAATGCAGCTTACTCCCAGGTATGTAGGTATAGGATTGCAATGAGATCCTGGGCCTTATGGAGAGATGGCCATGATACCTTCCTACCAAGCCCCCTCTCAAACTGAGAGGCAGATGTCAAGTGGCCACCTAGTCCCAGGGAGCGGCGGTGCCTAAAGGTGCAGGCTGGGCCAGGTACCAGACCCAGAAGTGCCTTCCTGAAGAAGAAGGACTCCTCATGATTAAATATATATACTCATATGCAAAGCTTACCCATGAGTAGACCATTCCACAAGGCAGCACTGATGACCTGCAGTTGTGGTCTGGGTAGGGCTCTTCAATGCTGGTACAATGTCTGTTTTCTAGCTCTCAGACTTGGCTTTCCCCTGCCAGTCTTGCTCTTCTCTTGACCCCCTGTGTTTCGATCTTGCCTTTGGAACTGTCCTACTGGCCTTGCCTGTGGAAGTAACCTTGGCTAAGTCATTGAAGCCACCATCAGCAGCAGGATGCTCTCCAACTCCAGCCTGTCAGGCGAGTAGTTTCTCATTCATTTCTGCAAATTACGTTTCTGTTTCCTGAATGAAAAACTTTCCCCCTCTTCCTCTGAATTTTTGTTGAACTTTATAATCACCGGCTTTTTAAAGTACACCTTTCTGATCTTTACATTTTAACTAAACTTTTGATCTCTAAACTATTACTATTTAGACTGATTCAACCCCAAATTATTCTAAACCAAATTAAATTAAAAATGGAGTACAGTTCTGTTCCTTCACACAGAGTTTTAGTTGCCTTCACAAGCTGAAGAAGTTAAATCACAGTGTGAGGAGACAAAACCAATTTCATTCCCATATGACTCATACCCACTTCTTCCCTATTCTAACTTTAAATTGGTGCTGGACTGAACTTTCAAAAGGCCCAAAGTTCAGCCTGAGTTTGAGGTGGGGGAGGTAAAACACCTCTCCCTTTGTTTGTTCAGAGGTTGGGGGGCATAGTTTTTAAGGGGGCTGAAACTTATTGGGTCTGCACAAAGCTCTGACTGGTTGGCGGCTGCTATCTAATATCCCAGAATGCCCTGTTCTGAGGGGCATTCATTACTTTCAAAAGCACACTCACAGTGCTTATATCTCTCAAGTAAGCCCCACTGAACTCAATGGGACCTACATCTGAGAAAACATGGACAGAATTGCACTGCAAACATCATTGGTCGTCAAATAAATACTGCCAAATATGTAAATAAAACATCAGATGTAAAATATACATTTTAAATATTCCATAAAAATATTTGAAGTCTCAGAAAATATCTGGAGAATATTGGGCATCAAAAGTGCACAGAGGAAAATTAATGGGAGGAAAGTAATTTCAGCTCTATTAGAAATGAAATTTCACTTTTGGAGAATATCACATTTCCTACAGTACAAAATATTGTGCTTTGAATGCCCAGAAAGTGTGATATCTCTGCGACTGAAGTGCACCCTTGAGGGATGACTGTGAGGTTAAGTGAGGAACATGTTCACATTTATTGTGCACAAACTGATTGTGTGAAAAGACAAGGCTTTCTGTTTTCTTTGAGAAGCAAGAGGGATGATGCTAGAAGGTGATCTCTGTGTATTGTATGGTCTAGAGTAGCAAGATCATTTGAACCTTTTCTTCAAAATTGATATTGGAAAAATCATGGTCAGCCTGTGACAGATAATATTATTTTCAGTGTTGAAGCTGGTATGAGAGAGAATTGTTGGTTGCACTCAATCCATTGTCACCTCTGGTAAAGAAGAGTTCCAGGTTTTTATTGCACTTCAAAAGCCTGCAAAACCTGTTTGATCAGAGGCAGCAATGGAACAAAAGCAAAGTGTTTGCACACTAAGGGCAACATGTATCCTACTGCTTTCATCATCTATTTCCAGGCATCTATCCTGAAAGTAGCTTGGTTATGACCTTGGTGCTGCAGGCTGATATTATATGAAATACCAAATGTGGAATGAGGCCATTTGGCCTACAGTAGAGACCAGTTTTGGCAATTCGCAGCTACCCGGTGATTGCTTAAAAGTTTAGCTTGGGATGCATTTCCGGAACTAATCTACCTCCCATTCACATATGCTCTATTTCTAAAGTCAGAACGATTAATTTATGTCCTATACATACTATACTTTTCATGACGTTACAGGATATAACTATAATGACCAAGCCAGAATATTGAATTCATTTTAATTCTATAAAAAATCATAATTGGTGACATTATCACTGGGAGCTATTGATCTCTGCTTTCCATTTGCTCCTGAATAATTCCACTTCAATGAATTACAGGAATTGGGCTGTTGGGACCCACCCTCTGCATGTTCATGGGGTAAAATATGCATGTGTAGAGAATTGCTTGTGAGAGACATTGCTTCTATTCAGTAAAAGAAAAGCAATAGCCCCTGTCTATCATTTGTCAGATACTGAAGCAGAACAGATGTAACACCGTTGTGCCTTAACCGTTTTCACTGACATCAGTGAAAATGGCTCACTTCTAGTGAGAGCCACACAGGTGTGCATTGCACAAGCAGCCCCTCTCGCGCTTATGAGGCCTCTAGAAACAATCTCTCCATGTTGGTAATGTTCAAGCCCAATGGACTAATCCCTCTTGGACAGTGGTGAGCTGATGTGCTACTCTTCATAGGGGTTGAGTATATTGTTTTGGGGAGGGGGAGTACCCTTTGAAGCTCCAGTTAGTTAACAAAACAGAGTCAAGTGTTCCCTCATAAAACACCTCCTGTTACAGAAGAATTTTAAAAATGTATGTCATACACAGATTAAAGTGTGTATTAACGTATATCCTCCCCAAATGCATATGAAGTGATGTGCACATTCAGAGATACATGTATCTAAGGAAACCTTTACGTTGTTCGCAATATGGCTTAGCAGATTTATCCCAATGATACACACTCACACAAGTCTCTTCCAAAAGGGACTTCTTTTATTGAACATACAGGAATCAAAAACACACCATAATTACTTTGGGAATTAGCTGGTTGGTAATAGACATAGACTCCACAATGGAAGTAATTGGTTCATATATCACAAACAAACCTAAGCACATAAGACAGAAAACAAAATGAAAACTGTAGACATCCATGTACACTGTTTGACCAGTGGGGAAATTAGCTCAAAAGAGTGAAGGACAATGGATGCAATCAGAGACCTTTCTGAAGGCCAGAAATCATGATTTCAGCAAAGTAGCGAGTGTCCAAGAACCAATGGGTCTATCAGGGATCACTGGAATGCATGGTCCCCAGACCTTAGGAAACCAAGAACAATGCGTCTCTGAGCCTGAGTTCTTATGGTCCCACTTAGAGCTTCTTTAAACAAGTGTTTTATAGCACGCTTGTTACAGATGTTCACGGATCATTCTGACGCCGCCATCAGCCACCTGTGCATTTCCCACTCCATTCTCCTGTTCTAGCGCTAAAAATAAAACCACAGAAAACCCGACTTCTGGGATAAATCTATATTTGTCAGGTTTTCCTGTGGTGTGCAGGCAAAGTTACCCTATCAAATGCCTACTAGAAGGCACTGTTCCATTCAACTTCATTTAGGCTGTACAAGCCACGTGGTCGCTCCTCTTCCTGTTCTTTTCCTCATGTAATTACAGCTTGTTGCAGAAGTGGAACAGATGCAGGAAGCAGAGCCATAGTAAGGGAATGTGATTCACCCTTCCCCCTCATCTCAAGAATCTCTTAGGCTAAGCAGACAAAAGAGAGGGAGATGATCTTGGCCTGAGTGGACAATAGGTTCAATAGAGTGGATGCAGGATGGGCGAAATCTAATTTAAGAAGCCCTTATCCCTGAGGTTGTACTGCTTAAGGGTGGGAACCCTTCACCCAACCAATCACCTCACTTATCACTAAGCGATTCCTTGCCTGAGGTGTATTCATGCCTAGTTCCTGATTACTGTGTCTACTCTGATAGTGAGGCATTTAAATGGGGGTTGATTAAAGTGACAACACCATATCCCATAAAATACTGGGGTAGAGTGTCTTCCAGGCTTTCCATGTCAAGCACCTGCCGACACCTGCCTATGTTGTGGGTGTCTGTGTGGGAGGTAGATATTGGCTGGTTTCGCAAGACACATTAGGCAACGGGGGGAGCAACCGCCAGTTGTGTTGCTTATTGTGTCTTGTGGAGGGTTACACACAACGCACACACAACTGATGGTACCCTATTCTACCCAATTAAGCAACGGAGAGAAACAATGGGCTTGCAAGTTGTTTAGCCCGAAGCCCCATTGTTTAAAGTGTCGTCCGAAACCAACCCCCCTTCTCTCCGTGGACTATTCCATTTGGGAACAGAATTCTGCTGGCCAGAGCAGCTGAAAACCCTCGGCTGCTCTGATACAGCTGGCGGAACTTGCGGTGCATGCTGGTATACGGCTGTAGGACTGAGGGAGGGGGGAGGGAGGAGACACTGCAACCAAGATGGATGCTGGAACATGTCGTGTGGGGAGCACCGCCTACTGAATGTACGGTCAGTATGCTATTCCTAGGATTGCCATATCCTGGAACCACAAAACCGGGACAAATTGTTTTTTTGGGGGGGGCTAGGATTTTTAAAAAACTGAGCAATATGTAAAGGTCTAGGGAAAGGAAGAAAGCTATCTAAACTTTAGTTATCTAACAGCACAATCCTATGCGTGTCTACTCAGAAATAAATTCTATTGAGTTAAATAGGACTTAATCCCAGGTAAGTATGTATAGGATTGCAGCCTAAAGTACTTAAGCATCTGCTAATAAATAATAAGCAAAGAACAATTTAAGCAATCAAACAGAAAAATGACACTAGATTACATTTCTCCACTAGTTCTCAAAAGCTAGAGGAGAATTCAATATGGAGACTTATCCCCACCCCAATTGCCCATGTAGCTACTACAGCATATTAATATTAAAAGATATAATTTAACTAGGGTGACCAGATAAAATCCAGTTCAGGGCTCATGTAACTTTAACAGTTGTAGAGAAAAGGGAATTTCAGCCAGTGTCATTTGTATGCAATTAGTTTCTGGTGAAATCCCCTCTTCATCACAACTGTTAAAGTTGCAGGGGCCCTGCCTTCTTTTGTATCTGGTCACTCTAGTATAGTGCCTGCACCTTTAACTGTTGTGATGAAGAGGGAATTTCACCAGGAACTAATTGCATACAAATGACACTGGCTGAAATCCCCTTTTCTCTACAACTGTTAAAGTTACATGAGCCCTGACCTGGATTTTATCTGGTCACCCTAAATTTAACCCCAAAGTAGCCATCTACTTCGTGTTCAAGTAGTGGCTCTAGCAGAATATGGACTGTTCGGTGCCACTGGCTGACAAGATCAAAATGAATTGTAAAGAACAACAACGATAATAATGTTGATTTTCTTAGACATATTTAAAAGGCAACACCCCCCCTCCCACACACAGCCCAAATTAAATTTACGGCATAATCCAATGAAAGTTAAGTACTTTTAAGGTTGCAATTCCATGCATGCCTACTTGGGAGTAAGACTCATTGAACACAGTGGGGCTTATGTCTGAGCAAACATGCATAGGGTTCTACGATCTCATTGGCTTCAATGGGAGTATGTTAAATGCCTGCTTTTCCCTGCACATTTACCTAGGAGCAAGCCCCACTGCAGACAATGGGACTTACTGCATGTCTACTCAGAAGTGAGTTCCAGTGAGTTCTATGGAAATTATTTCTAATTGAACGTGCATAAGTTTAGGTAGCTAAAAGTGTTTATAGTAACTGGATCCTGCCGTTACGTGTATATTTTTTGTTTTTGTTTTTAAAATGAAAGTTTGCTTTTGTGCTTTGTTGCAAAGTAATGTTTCTGTTGTTTTCTTTTTTTTAATTGAGAAATATTTTTCTACACACATAACACAACTGTATACAAGGAAAGCTACTTCACGTTTTTGCAAAGCGGAATTTTAAATTAAAACATCAACAACTGTAAATCCAGACATCTTCAATTCACTGCAATTTACTTCCAAGTAACAGTTTTGAGGCGTGCAACCCAAATCCAAGGAAATGGATATTTGAAGGATGATTTTTTTGGGGATGGACTTTTCTTTCTCCCCCTCCTTCCTTCCTTCCTTCCTTTTCTTCCCCCTCCCCCTCCCCTCCCTTCCTCCCACACTCCACAAAACTCTCTTTCTTCCCCCACAAACAACCCAGCGGCTCCAGTTCTAACCCCAAAGCTCTGACCACAAATTCCTTCGCAGTGCATGGGACTCATGCAGCATGAGGTAGGGTGACCAGATAAAACCCAGGTCAGAGCTCATGTAACTTTAACAGTTGTAGAGAAAAGGGGATTTCAGCCGGTGCCATTTGTATGCAGTTAGTTCCTGGTGAAATTCCCTCTTCATCACAACAGTTAAAGGTGCAGGCACTATACTAGAGTGACCATATACAAAAGGCAGGCAGGCCCCCTGCAACTTTAATCTTGTTCCCGCCTCTCTATGGTAACGTGTGTGCTGCTCTTTTATAGGTTAGATTTCCCACTCTTTTTCAATTCAGAGATTTCCTGCTCTTTTCTCATTTTAAACTTCCCGCTCTTTCTAACTTACAAACTTCTAGCTCTTTTTCCTTTACACACAGAACCTCATTCTCTCACTCTCCCCAAACAGATTTCCAGGCTTTTAGGCCTTAAATGACAAACAGTCCTAAAGTACTTAAGCATCTGTAAATAAATAATAGGCAAAGACCAATTTAAGCAATCAAACAGAAAAATGACACTAAATTTCATTTCTCCACTAGTTCTCAAAAGCTAGAGGAGAATTCAATATGTAGACTTACCCCCACCATAACTGCCCAATATTAATATTAAAAGATATTGTTTAACCCCAAAGCAGCCATCTACTTCGTGTTCAAGTGGTGACTCTAGCAGAATATGGACTGTTCTGTGCGACTAGCTGACAAGATCAAAATGAATTGTAAATAACAACAACAATGATAATAATGTTGATTTTCTTAGACATATTTAAAAGGCAACCCCCCCCCCCCACAGCCCAAATTAAACTTAAGGCATGATCCAACCAAAGTTAAGTACTTTTAAGCCTGCAATGCCATGCATACCTACTTGGGAGTAAGACTCACTGAACACAATGGGACTTATGTCTGAGCAAACATGCATAGGGTTCTACGATCTCATTGGTTTCAATGGGAGAATGTTAAATGCCTGCTTTTTCCTGCACATTAGGTTTGCTATATTCTGCATTCACAAAACCAGGACAAATTTTATTTATTTATATTTGCATTTAAAATACATGTTTTTTCTATCTAAACATGCATAGGATTGTGCCCTAAAGAACAAAAACAAAGGCAGCCATGTTGACCATAAGGGGAAAAGATCGAAATCCATATAACGTAATACTTTCATTAGGCCAACTCAAAAATCACAAAAATGTACAAGTTTTTGAGATCTTCAGATCTCTTCATCAGGCAAGATGTGACAAAAAGCAGGGTGGTGGTGGTAATATGAATGGTAGTGGGGGGGGGCTAACTGGATGTTATAGTCAGGATGTATGTGCTGTTAAATCATAAAATGATATAGAATCATAAAATAGTAGAGTTGGAAGGGGCCTACAAGGCCATCGAGTCCAACCCCCTGCTCAGTGCATGGAAGAGGAGGGTGTGCAGACATTCAGCTTGGCCTCTGCCTGGTGATGTGATGGCTTCAGTGCCCACAGGACTACGGAGAACACGAAAATAGACAATTGTTGTCTCTCCGTTTTTGAAAATATAAAATCCATCTACCTATTAACTCAAAACAGTTACCATACAGGCCCTTGGCACCCCTAACTTGGGTGTAAGCCCCACTGAATTAACAAGCAAACCTGCATAAAATCCGGCTACCTGAATGGTATTGTGGCATATGCTTTTGTGGACACTAGAATGCTTAAGTTCCCAAAAGCTTATACCAACATAAATCTATTAGGGCGCAATCCTATGCATGTTTAGACAGAAAAAAGTCCTAGTCAGTCATGCTGGCTGGTGGAAGCTAGGAGATGTAGGACTTTTTTTTATCTAAACATGCACAGGATTGCACCTTTTGTTTTTAGAAGTACAACCCTATGCACACCTACTCATAAATAAGTGCCTTTGAGTTTAATGGGTTTTACTCCCAAGTATGTGTAGCCTAAGATGCCACAAGAGCCTTGTTATTGTGAAGATTAACAGGTTTATTTTTGTTGTTGTTTAGCTACGGGAGGGCTATCCATCTGGGAGGGGGGAAATGCCTTTTAAACATGTTAGCTTGGTGGGTTAAAAAAGGAGGCGCACATTGTCCCAGAGCGAAGGAAGGAAGGGAAAAACTCAACAAACCTTAAGTCCTTGGCTGAACCTAGGGAGGAGGAGGCGGGAATCTCATGCCAAACCTCTGGACGAGGCGTGCGGGAACCCAGCATGCACCTATTGCTTTGGGAAAAGGCAGCTGTGGAAGAAGGCATGCTGGTTGCGGCCATGGCTCCTCCTCATGAGTCAGGTGGCTGAGGAAGCCGCACCATCCCCGCCTCCGTAGGGTGGAGGAGGAGGAGGAATAACTCAGGCACTTCTCTTTGTCTGGGTCCTAGTGCCCCAGTGCTTTCTGCTCTCCTCTCTCTCTCTCTGTCTTGCCCAGCCGGACCAGGAATCTGGGATTTGTGACTGACTGGCCAGGACATTTCAGAATGTCTTGGAATCCGTGACATTCCCGGTTTTCCGGGACGTATGGCAACCCTAGCTATTCCCCCTCCGTTGTCTCATGTGTTGTGCGAAACCAACCATTGCCTCTCCATTAGAATGCTCAGTGGCTAACAAAGAATAAAATCAAAGTTGCTATCAATACAAAATAGAGAATTGTGGACTGGATTGTCTCGTTGTTGCTGGAATTTGATCCTGAACATTGCTGCAGGGATAGCAAACGGGGATCCCCTTGGTTCTCCGCTTTCAGCTACTGGCACCTGATATTCCCATACCGGTCCTGGGCCCCTCCCTCTGCTGAAAACAGGTGCCTGTTTGAAGTACCAAAGGATGTGAGAGAACACATGACTGAATAAGTCAGGAACATCTTTCGTTAGAAGGAAAACGTTCAACTTTAATGGGTTGGATTCAGAGATAGTTGAATGGAATTATCTGATGGAACTGGCTTTCCTGACTCTCTCCCCATCCCATTTCAGAACCCCGCACACACGCATCCCAAATCAGGGGACTCTCTGGAACACCGTAGGTGTGAGGCATAGGTGTGTGTGTGTGGCTGTAGCAGGATAGGGAAATTGGGAAAGTTCGGCAAGCCTGCCTTGTGCAAGCAGAAGCCCCTTTCCACTTGTGCAAGGCATCTCTGGATTCATTCATATTTTGTGTTTAGCACAAATCAAAATGTAACCTCACCAAATAAAATTGCTTTCCTCCCATGAAGCAACTGAGGTATTTTAAGGCCACGCTCCGCTTGGAAATTCTCTTGTGCAAACGCCAGTGAAATGACCTGCACAAAGAGGTCTGCCGTGCTGTTGGAAAATATGTCTTGTGCCTCCTTTTGAAATACCGAGATACTTTAGTTTATTTAAAAAGAAAAGACAGTCCTATTTGAGTATGTTCTCTTATGACAGAGGCACACTTGGATTGTGAAGGATCAGGCTTCCTTTGGCTGAGCTCTTTTGACTCTGCAGTAAAAATGTCGATATGATTGGTGAGATTCTTTGAAGGCCTGCTTGCAAATCTTTGCATTTGCCGATGAACTGCTTGGCAAGATCAGGCCCGAATTTTAATGCTTGGCTTCTGTTTCACTGCCTGAATGTAGCCTCATTTTTAGAGTTCAGAAGTTCATGGCTAGCCTTTTCCGATAAGTTGTGCTGGAAAGTGAGCATACAAAACTGAATGCCCTTCTTTGGCACAGTGTCCAGCAAGAATCCTTACTACATTGTGCTTTGCTTCTAAAAACAGATCTGTTGACAATCCAGCTTAAATGTATACGGTGCTAAAGAGCGGGTCCACCTGGTGCTAGACTGTAGAGTAAGTAACTTCTGAGATATTGGATCTTTTTTGAGCTGAAACCTACACCTAGGAATTGCCTTGCTCGATTAGACCAAAGTCCCATCTGGTCCAACATTCTGTATCCAACAGTGGCTAAACAGATGCCTTTGGGAATTCACAAAAAAAGCATGCAGGAGATTGCCTTCGCCTGTTCTGCTCCATGCCCCAAACATCTGGTATTCAGTGCTATTCTGCCTCTATACACGGGACTCTCATCTAGATATCATGGCTAATTGGTTGTTGATTAGACTTAATCTCCATGAAATTGTCTAATCCTTTAAAAAAGCTATCTAATCTAGTTGCCATCACGATCATCCCAGGCTGTGAATTCTATTATGCAACATGTGAAGACATACTTCCTTTCGTGTGTCCTGAACCTGCTGTCAATCAATTTCATTGGGTGAACTCAAGTTCTCATATGGGGGTAGGGGGTGGGGAATCTATCCATATTTTTTAAAACTTGTATTAAGTCTCCATTTAATTATGTCTCCACTGTTTTTTTAAACTGAAAATATCTGAAGTCTTTAGACTTTCTTCCTACAAAAGATGCTCTACTCCTTTAATGACCCTGTTCAGACAACACACTAAACCACGATGGTTAAGCATTTTGAGCTAAACATGACTTAGTGTGTCGTGTGAACCATTCCTAACCATGGTTACATAACCATGGGTTAAACACACTCACTAACCATTTTCTGCAAAAAGGTTAGCAGCCTAACCATGGCTTAGCATGTTGTCTGAATAGGCCCAATCATTTTGGTTTGATGTTTGTTGTACCTTTTCTGGCTCAATGATATCCTGTCTGAGACCAAATCTGTACACGATATTCCAGATATTGATTTATATAATAGATTTATTATGTCTGCTGGTTAAGACAGGGCAAAATCTTGTTTGTGATAGAGCCTGAATGGAATCTGGTGGCCTATGGGAGGAGCTTGGCTGAACCAGTAAAAGATCAGATGCTTAGCCACCTAAAACACACTCTACAGTGGGGAACGAGTGAGGAATAGGACCTTTATATGGTTGCTCTAGTTTTTCTGCTCACCAGTGTCCATCTCTACTTCCTTGTGTGAAGTGTTTAATAGGAAAGCCATTTGCCATTGCACAGTGTTTGTTTTTTAATCTGTTGCTAATTGTTTTACTCTGCATTGTTCCACTGACCTGGTTGGCATGATACTGCAAGGTCATCGGTGGTTGTTTAACCTATGGTCAGTTGCAGCATGTGCAGGCAATACTTTGAATATGGAATCCCCACTCGGGGGTTGTCATGTCATGCAAACCCGGCCACCAAGGGTTATTTGAGGTTACACAACTCTTGCATAACCCTCAGTTTGTTGTAGGGTTATACAAGTGTTGTTTAACCCTCAAATAACCTTAGTTGCCATGTTCACATGACAGAGCAACCCCTGCTTAGGGTTGCATATTCAAAATGTAACCCAGCATGCACCACGGCTCACATGGGTTAAATAGCCCAGGATGAACTGGCTATGCCATCATCCCACTGTGGTGGAAACTGCCCTGTTTTTCATAATATGATGAAATGTATTTGTTTCAGTGACAATGGATATTACTTCTGGGCTGTGGTATGGGCAGCTGAGAGCTGAAAGTATAAGTCCCAACAGGATTGGAACCAGAGGGTCTGGGCAGAAGTTGGAAAGCAGGTCTGTAGGGAGGTAAAACAAGAGGGACAATCCAGGGGCAGAGCCAATTGCAGGCCAGGGTGCAGGCTGAAGACTCCAACCAAAGAGTGTTGGAATAAGAACGCAAGGAAGCAGCAGATGGGAGGATAAGTCATCTGGCAGATATGGGGCTCATTCTCACTACGGTGGTAAACCTAGGGTGACCAGATTTTGAGAACCAAAATCCCGTTCCCCCCCCGCGCCACCCCACCCACCCAAAACAACCCCCCCACCACGCGCCCACGCCGCCCCGTGCCGCCCGCCCCCCTCCCCGCGCTGCGCCGTCCCCCCGCCCGCATGCCTCACGCCGCCCGCCTCGCGTCGCCCCCCGCCCCGCCCCCCACATGCCTCACGCCCCCCGCCCGCCCCGCCCACCCGCCTCGCACTCCTTACCTGCTGGGGCGTCCGCTTCCCTCCGGTGCTCGGAATCTACTGAGAAACAGGCTTCCTGGCCTGTCTCTCAGTAGCGCGCCGGGTGATCAGCAGGTAAGTGCCTCGCGCCGCCCGCCTCGCACCGCCCGCCCGCCTCCCGCCACCGCCGCGTGACCCCCCGCTGCCCCGGTTTGCCCCCGCCGCCCCCCGGTTGGCCCGGATCGCCCCAGGGCCATCTGGTCACCCTTCTTTTGGGGGGCTAAATTTCCGGATTTGGCCCCCCCAAAACAGTTTTTCCCCTGGATGCGGATTTGCTCCCCATTTTCCGGGCATGTCCGGACAAATCCGGGCAGATGGTCACCCTCGGTAAACCTGATTCTGGGATGTACCACTTCAGAATGCAGGTGGGGGCTCACATAATGGAATGGTCCTCCACATACTTAGAAAATGCTGCTTGCCTGTAGAAAACAAGTATGTCATTGATAGGCTCATGTAACTTTAACAGTTGTAGAGAAAAGGGAATTTCAGCCAGTGTCATTTGTATGCAATTAGTTCCTGGTCAAATTCCCTCTTCATCACACCAGTTAAAGTTGCAGGGGCCCTGCCTTCTTTTGTATTTGGTCACTCTAGTATAGTGCCTGTAACTTTAACAGTTGTGATGAAGAGAGAATTTCACCAGGTACTAATTGCATGCTGGCTGAAATTCCCTTTCTCTACAACTGTTAAAGTTACATGAGCCCTGTCCTCCTTTTCATATGGTCACCCTAGTCATTGAGAACGTAGGCTAGAACCCTTCTACCAGACATCTGGTTTTCTCTGTGCATGGGCATTCAATGATGTGAATCCTCACCTGAATTCTGAAGCAGTACAGCTCAGACACAGGTTTTGCCCTTCAGTGAGGACTAAGCCAGGGAGGGAAGCCGGCTGGCAGAATATAAGCCTCACACAATGTGACAGAGGAGATCCATGATTGGGCCTCCAAAAGCCCAATCATGTAGTTCAATGAAGGTAGTTCATTGAGGTTCTCCGATTTCCACGTTAAATCCTTTTCTGACTCATGTCCATCCACATCAGATGGCAAGCATTGTTCTTTTCTTTTTGCATGAAAACTCATGTGCACATTTCCCCAAACGTATTAATCAATTGTGCACATTTGTGAAATGTACACATTTTCTCTCATTGATTAAAGCATTCTTGTCTGCATTTTTGAAATGTATGCATTTTCCCCCATGCACTTCTTTCAAACATATACATTTTTGGATGCATTTTTACGTCACGAATCACACCGTCAGCTTGGATATGTACAGACTTGGACTGCAGATTGCATTTGAGTCTGTGTTCAGTTCTGGGAGATGCAAATTGAGTACATTCTCGTTAAAAATGAACTGAACTGAATTTCTCATTCATCCCTACCTGAAAGCAGCCACAGTCGGGGCAGGGGAACTGGAGTGAGGCTGTAGTGCCGGGGGCCTGGAGTTAACCATCCCCCTGGATATCTCAATCCCACCAAGAAATAATAATAATCATAAAAAAGACCAAAGAGAAAATGCCTGTATTGTACTGTGTTTCTTCCCCTCCACGGCTAAGGGTGGCAGGGTGTGGTGGTGGGTGGGTTCTATCAGGAGAACAGCATGGAGGGATAATCTCCCTTGTCACGTCAAAGATTCAGCAGTCAGGCTGTCTGGCAGAGGGTCTGAGACAGGCACAAGGGGGCACCCAAGAATGGCCACGGTTTGGCTGAAGGAACCCTATTATTTTAGGGGAGCTATACTGGAAGGACAATGCTGCTCCTTTTCTACCACTCCAGTCTTAACTAGTTCACCATGAGGGACACCAGCACACAGACTGGAGTCCCCACGAATCCCAAAGCAACATTCCCCCATCTCATACAGCTTATTCATTTTCTTTTAACGGAGAACGTACAAGAAAGTCCAGTCTCAGACACACTCATATCAAAAGTCAATCCTTGTTTGGCCATGAAGCTCAGTGGGTAAACTTGGCCCATCCACTCTCTCTCAGCCTAAATCTGCCTCACGTGGTTGTTGTGAGGATAAATGAAGATGTCTTCATGTATGCTGGCTAAAATCCTTGGGAGAATGGTGTGACAGAAGAATAAACAGTAGTTAGGCTTGCTTCCAAAGGAACATGGCTAGAAACAGCACCCTGGGTAGCTGGCAGCTACTGTGGAGAACTGGTGTTTGATTGAACTGTGGGGCTTTCAAATATTGCTCCACACAGGGGTTGTAATGTCTAAATCAGCCTTTCATGCTGTCCTATATATTTAATATGAGTCACGATTTTAAGGAAGCTTTATCATTTGGTGTATTTGATTTGTTGTTACATGCCTTGAGCCTCCTGGATAAAACTAGACTAAAATCTGGAAAGTAAATAAAGGAGATGACCCCATAATCTCTCCCTCCCTCCCCCATACCACACACACACTTCTAGAAATCAGTAGGGCAAATAGTGTGCCCCATGTCCTGCTGAGCCAATTTATTTAGTTATCAAGAATAATTACCCATATAAAAATGGTGTCATAACCCAAGGGACACATTTTATGGAGATTCTTGTATGGCATGAAATGCATGATTTGCTGGCAGGCTGGGAGGAAAAAAGGCAATCCACGACTTTCAAAAAACTGACTGTGTGTGTCCAAGTGTATTTAAAATAATAGAATCTGAAAATGGAAACTTATTTTGCTTGTAACCATTATTAATTCCTCTCTATAAACGGGAAGGTGAAGACCCAGAGAGAAGAAGCTTTTCTTTCATATTAAAGTTTTGAAAAGCCCCAATACCTCTGAAACGGCTGGGCTGCGGTATTTGAGCTTTGTGGCGCTTCTGTGGCACTCCCTTGGAACGTGTGGTGTAATCCTCCCATCATTAAATACCATCATTCATCATGCTGGACTCCTTTTAACATCCATTAGCGTCGTATGCCACTCAAGCATGCTTGTAAGCATATAAATGTGCTGGTAATCCTGCTGAGTAGGTTTATATTAACCGTAAATTATCTTCTTGACCACTTGCTTGTCCTCCCTGGCAGGTGGAGGTGTCTTGTTTTGCACCTTGCAGCCTTGAGCTTTGGAAACGAGACATGCTCCAAGGCAGGCACTGGCTTCTTTCTCAAAATCCAGAGCCAGCTGGTGTTTGAAGATGCATCGCAAAGCAGTGGGTTAGCATGCCAAGCCACACTCCTGACGTCTTTCAGAGAGAGCCTGCAACACTCTGTACTTCACTTTGCACAGGTGTTTGCCTTTAAAATGGATGAAGTAGCAGCCAGGCAAACTCTTGGGGCGTAACTATGCCCTTTGTCCACCTTTCTGCATTCTGATGCTGATGCTGGCTCCCGTTGCTTACAGCGGTGTAGTGGAGCGTCTGTACTGTTTTCTTTCTTTCTAAAACTAATCTTTGCTTTCTGTCTTCAAGGTGTCTGTTGCATGTCCCATGGTTATTGCTGAGGTCAACTTTGGAAGGGCTTGCCTGTCTGCCACTCTCCTTGATTTGTGTGCCTCCCCACCAAGTTAAAAACCTGCAATTGCCTTTATTACTGTTGTTGCAGGTCTACACTTACCATGCAAAGAAGGCATGGGAATCAAATAAAGTAGAGGGCACAGCCTACATCACTATGGTGCGGCAGACTGAGTGCTCCACTGGGATTTGGGTGACCTGGGTTCAAATCCCTGCGAAATCCTAAACCTTAGTGGTGACCTTGGGCCAGGAATTGCTGTCTCTTAGGCAGGATCTACACTACTGCTTTAAAACAGTTTATAACAATAGTGACAACTGCTGGGGCCTAGGACACGCTCCATATGCAGTTTTCAAAGTGTCGTATCTTGCTTGGTGTAGATCTGGCCTTAGTCTGACATGTGACAATGGATGTTGTGAGAATAAAAATAGTGTGTGTGGAATTGACCTCATGTATGCATCCTGAAGGAAGTGTGGGAGACAAATGCAGCAATAGTTAATAAATATAATGCAATCACATTCAGTGGGCCATTCTCTTACGCAGCCTTCCCCAGCCTGGTGCCCTCCAGATGTTTTGGACTACATCTCCCAGAATTCCTGACCATTGGCCATGATACCTGTGACTGATGGGTTGAAGTTCAAAACAACTGGAAGCCACCAGGTTGGGGAAGTCTGTTCTGAATTACTGTCTGTGTAGGCCACCTTGAACTTGGAAGATAGGCAGGATATGAATGTAAGAATAAATAAGTACAAATAAAATACAGAGCTATCAATCTATTCTTCATTCCTGCTCCCTATCAGGTTTTGCTTGGACAGAAATGTCAATGCAGATGTTCTGCCAGTGCATTCTGGATGGGCATCTAAGCATCCCAGTGAGCATGAATGCTGCACTCTGAACACTTTCTTGCAGAACTGTGCAGCTTGATGAACCACAGCTTTCACCTTTGTGAAGTTTGTCTGCAGACTGCTTCCCCATTTGTCTTGACAGGTATTGTGCTTATGCTGTGCCCAGTTTGTCCTCATCGCCCCTCCTGTTCCCCCCCTCCCAGTATGTAGAGGGTGCTGCTGGCTTAACCATCCACCTGTTTTGCCAAAAGACATCCAAAGGCACTCTCCCAGAAACAACATTTGTTATCTCTCTAACCTCAGAACTAAAAAGTCTGCAAATGAGTCATGATGCTAGCTTCACAAGCTGGAGCAGGGGAGCAGGTCAACCATTACCTTAGTAAGGTGGGGGGACATGCTTGAGTGTTCAACAGATGTCCTGAAGGATTCCTTTTGAGAGGGAGTAACCATTCTGCTTCTCTTGAGGAAGGTCTGAATGCTTGTTCTGGGGTCCCTGGGGGCATATTGAGCAGTTCTGGCAACAGTTTCAACTACATTTAAAGGAAGCTGGAAAATGTTTGACTGATTTTAATGCTCATGTGTTGATTCACATTTTGTGTGCGTTTTTACTCACATAGCTCAACTGCCTTGAGTTATTCAACAAGGAGGTCCCAGGTATGTTCAGATGTTAGCTCAGCCATGAACTCACTAGGCGGCTTGCAGGCAAAGCCACTATATTCTGTCAGCTTCAGCCCCTCCTCAGCTATATGGGAATGTTAATACAGGCCTACCTTACAGTCTTGTTGTAAGGATTCATGTGAAGGGCTTGAACATGCCAAATTCTTATGAAAATGCTAAGTATTATGAATCTGTTTGCAAGTTGAGATTTCTAACACTTATTGATGTGATTTTTCATCAACCATGTTAAATCTAACATGAGCATTGCTTATTTTCTAGCATAATCTACTATTTTGTGTAAAGTCAATATGCTTTTTTGAACTACCACAATTTTATCTATTTTTCCAATGCATGAGTACCTATTGCATGTTTAGACAGAAATGCTGGGAATGGTAGGACTTTATTCTGTTTAAACATGCATAGGTTTGCTCCTTAAGAG
This sequence comes from Anniella stebbinsi, assembly GCA_029215795.1. Lineage (NCBI taxonomy): Eukaryota > Metazoa > Chordata > Lepidosauria > Squamata > Anniellidae > Anniella > Anniella stebbinsi. The sequence goes on from JARDYH010000002.1 coordinate 248,585,172, forward strand.
TATGATATCCGAATAAGTATTTATGCTCCAAAACTAACCCTTTTGTTAGCAAGCAAGCGAGATTTAGAATATCTACCAAGTATCCTCTGGGAAGAAGGGTTTTGTGCAATGCAAAATTTTCTAGCCTGCCAATAAAAAATTAAGATTGCAGCACAATTTAGAGCCTGTTGCACAACACTGCATCACAATTTAGAGCCACAATGTTCTTTTGTGGGGGAAGCCAACACATCAACCTCCTTATATGCATAAAGTTTTTTTCATCTTTTACAGCTAGAACCAGGAGCTCAACCTTTCTGGTAAATGGGCAATTTTTATTTTGAGCCAATCAATAAATATAAATGCTCTAGAGCACTCAGTTGGGGAAAATGTTTGTCATATGTAGGATTTCCCCAGTCAAGGAGCCAATTGTTGTTCATTGGTTGTTAACTGTAGAATCAAATCATGACTGCATGTGTGAACAACCCATCACAACTAATCAGTGCAAATAGACATTTTATGCCACCGGATATCCATTCCAATGCAGTACTTTTCAATAGAGCCAGTTTGCACATTCAAATGAGTATAATCATATATTGAATACATGCATGTGTGAATAAGCCCTGGATTACAACAAGTTGTTTGAATGGACACATTAAAACAAGTTACGCACCCAATATATGCAGATATGTTGGCTTTTCTAAGCTTTTTAAATTGTTGTTAAATTTGAACCTCTATATGTGCAATGTTTATTGTTCTTCCTCAGTTACTAAACCTGTGTGTGAGTTGTACTAGTTCAAACTGCAGTTGGGGGCTCGATCTCAATATTTAAAATCCCTGCACATAGAAGACTAGTACTTCAAGGCAAATAAAAAAACAGACATCACTCTTTTTGTGATTAATCATTTTTTTTCTTTTAACGAAGTAGCAATCAATCAGGTCTGAGCCCACATCCGCAGCTGGAAGGGGTACAGCTCATACTCTGGTTTACTACCATGAGAACTAGATATCTTTAATTTATTTACTTTTCTTCACCTCTTGTTCCAAGAACATAAATGCAAAACTTGAAATACTGGGATGTGAAAGAAAGTTCGTCATGATTTTGGTGGTTATGCATATTGCAGAGGTTGGGAAAAGGCTCAAAACGCCTTGTTGGTTACCAAGTTCTTGTTGTATCTGTCGTAGTCACAATATTAATGACCAATAATGCTGTCTTCCTAATGTACCTTCCTTAAAAATGTTAAACATGAAAGATATTTTTCTTCTTTCAGTTCTGTGATTCCTGCTCCGGGAAATCTGGAATAACTTCTTGGGAATCTGGAATAACTTTTCAAAATCCAGAAAACTGAAAGTTGTACATAGTATTTGATTTTAAATATGTAATTGAGATTACACCTTCTTTTTCGGAGAGAGTTTTCTTTCCCCCCAGTAAAAATATTTTTCAGGTAAGAGGTACGGGATGTGGGTGTTGATAGGTACAGTAGAGGAAAGAGGATTTAGGAATTAGGTCTGTTTATCTTGGGTTGAGATGGACTTCAGCAATTTACTCGTCATTTAGACATGGGCATGTTGGTTTCATGTACAAGCTTCTGGTGACATAAGCAGTGGAGGCTGGTGGCTCTGACGTCAGTGAGGCAGTGGATCTGCTCTAGGTCTCTGTCAGAACCAGTCAGAATTCTAAAGAAGCTTATCTAGCACTCTAACTGGTTCTGACTGAAACCCAGAGCAGATTCATCACCCACCGACATCAGAGTTACCAGCCTCCACTGGACATATGCAGTAGGCAATCATGTTCATACCATGCTGCAGCTTAGAAAACTGAGCTGGGGTCACTTTGGGATTTGTAAGGCCCAATTCAGCATGGGAGTCGAACAAATCTGGGTGCCTGAGATAGTCTGGGAGGGCACACTAAGCCACAGCTGTCAGGGCTCCCTGTGGCCCCATTAGCTCATTGGAGGAAGGATTAAAATTGGGATGTGCTAAAACTTCTTAAAATATGGTGCCTGCTTTTAAAATTGCACAGCTTCTGCTGATGGCAGCTCTAGAGTGAAGTGGTGATGGAAAGAGAAAGAGAAACCCAGCAGGCTTCTGCTGTCAAAGAGTCCAATTCCCTCTGCCCCACCAGCAGTTTTACTATGGTCCAGTTCAAACTTGCATGTACTTGACTCATTATGGGAGCATCAATTGCTGACTTAGACAGATGTATGAGCCCCTACAGATCTAGCACCACAGTACTTGCATACCATAAATATATGAAAGCACTTTAAAAGCTTATGAACAGTGTAATTTCCGCCTTCTCTCTCTCACCGTGTTAGAACTCAGTCTCCCAATGAAATTGATAGGCAGAATGACTGAACTAATGGAATTCACTGCTGCAGAATATGGGGACAACCATTAGATTAGCATGGATATATATATATATATATATAGACAAATTCACGGAGCATAGTTCTATATCGATGACTATAATAGCTAAATGGAACCTCAGTATTAAGAGGCAATCAACTGGGCAGCCGCTGCCTCCATGTCCTGCAGGTGAGTTCCCAGTGGCACCTGGCCAAACATTTGCTGGAAATAAAATGCTTGATGAGTCCCACCAAGGCAGTGCTGAGGTTCTTAACTATCCAAAATTCAATGTGGCATCTGGAAAGCTACTACTCAAGGACAGAAAAATCAAACAGAACTCCTCCTGTAGGTTTCACACATGACTAAGGCTGTAATCGTAAACATGCTTTATTAGAGAGTAAGTCACATTAAACTCAGAGGGGCTTCTTTCTAAGTAAACATGCATAGGGTTGTGCCATAAATCTAACATCTGGCAAGAAGTATTACACTTGAATGAAGTCCTCCTAAAGTTATTCTTTTGTAATGTGTTTTTAAAGTGTATGTGTGTGTGTTTAACTTTGAATGGATAAGAATACAGTGGAGGTCTATGCAGTTGCTGATTTTTGCCATTTCCAAGGAGGCACTTGGCATCATCTAGTCTAATTCATTTTTTTATCTTATAAAGAACTAATCTGGGTTCTCTTGCCTACTAGTGCATTCTGGGGAAATCTTGAGATGTTATATGCACAGTATTCTTTCTGACATCCAGCAGAGGGTGTTATTTTACAGTGCGTAGACTGAAAATCTATGAAGAGTAATGCCACTGAATGCAGCCTTTCCTCCTCCTTTAAAAAAGAAAAGAAAAAGAAAAAACCAACACACACACACACACACACACACACCACCCTTTAGATTCCTCTTTAATAGAATGGAGCATATAGTGGCCACCATCAAACACAGAGTTAGGTCCACTTAAGCCCATTAAAATCAATGGGTTTAAGTACACATAAACTTGTGCTGGATTGAAATCAATGAACTTAAGTGCACACCGAAACTTTGATTTTGGCCAGTGGGTATATTTACAGGGTACTACTGGAAAGAAATAGCAGGAAGATACAGCTGACTTGAAATGATCACAAACTATGAGCCTATCTACACTACTGATTTAAAACGGTTTAAAACGGTTTATAACAGTAGTGACAACTAACTGTTGGGGCCCAGGACACACTCCATAGACAGTTTTCAAAATGTTTTCAAAGTGTCGTATCCTGCTTGGTGTAGATAGGCTATATATCAGGAGACTATGAACTTGAACACCTGAGACTTTGAAATGATTAATTTATATATAAAATAAATAACAATATGATCCCACTTAACAAAAGAAAGGTAGATGAAAATAAGAAGAAATTATAAGAACTCTCATATGGGGATGGGGCAATTTTAGCCTCCACCTTCCCCTACTTCTTTTTTGTCTCACAGTAGCACCATTAGGGTGACCAGATAAAATCCAGGTCAAGGCTCATGTAACTTTGACAGTTGTAGAGAAAAGGGAATTTCAGCCAGTGTCATTTGTATGCAGTTAATGAAATTCCCTCTTCATCACAACCGTTAAAGTTGCAGGGGCCCTGCCTTCTTTTGTATCTGGTCACTCTAGTATAGTGCCTGCAACTTTAACGGTTGTGATGAAGAGGGAATTTCACCAGGAACTAACTGCATACAAATGACACTGGCTGAAATTCCCTTTTCTCTACAACTGTTAAAGTTACATGAGCCCTGACCTGGATTTTATCTGGTCAGCCTAAGCACCATAAGCCACTTTCCCTCAGGAAAATGCTTGGGAACAGTACCAGTGCACAACTCCTCAATGATTTCCATTCTCACTTCAGGAAGCAGCAAACTTATGCATAGCAATCAATCAATCAAACAATCAATCAATCAATCAACTTCCATCTAAACCAAATAATCAATATACCAGTAAAATAATAGGGTAATCTGGTAAGGCAACCAGGAAACATTAGGCTGGGGTAAGAACCAGACGAAGGAACAGGTGTTAGATATCTCCCTGCTCTTCACCTCAACTGGCCTGTTAAGTCCCAATGTCATTAGGGTGACCAGATAAAATCCAGGTCAGGGCTCTTGTAACTTTAACAGTTGTAGAGAAAAGGGAATTTCAGCCAGTGTCATTTGTATGCAATTAGTTCCTGGTGATATTCCCTCTTCATCACAACAGTTAAAGGTGCAGGCACTATACTAGAGTGACCAGATACAAAAGAAGGCAGGGCCCCTGCAACTTTAACTATTGTGATGAAGAGGGAATTGCACCAGGAACTAATTGCATACAAATGACACTGGCTGAAATTCCCTTTGCTCTACAACTGTTAAAGTTACATGAGCCCTGACCTGGATTTTATCTGGTCACCCTAAATGTCATACCACGCCTACCCATGACTAAAGTAAATGAGTACGCAAGGTGCAGGTCAGATGTGTGTCAAATCAGCAATGCCTCACAGGAATCTCATGCAGCCAAAACTCATCCAGAATTTTAAGAACAAACATGTACAAAGAGTGGCTGCCATCATGTCTTCCCTGCCTGATATAGCTTGAAAACAGCTGTTTCTGAAACCACTGCATTTTACTGCCCATGCATGGCATTTTGTTTCAGCTCTCTGCAGCCACTTTAAATACTACTAATAGTAGCAGTAATAAAAACAGTTGTTGTTGATGATGATGATGATGATGATGATAAGCGTTTATTTCCGTTAGCAGTATTTCAAGGTTATTGTATCAAGAGAAACCTGGTCAGTATTTATAGCATGTTTCTGCCATAGTTTATGGCTAATAGTCCATTCCAAGCAGCACTTTACAAGAGTAATGTAAGGGAAAGCACAAGTCCCTGCTCCAAGGAGATTACAGCCTAAATTTCAATAGTGAATGGACACAGCAGAGGGGGGTGAAGAATGGGACAGGCAAAGAAAAGAAGAGATACATATGAGTAAATGCTGTTATACAAACATAAAGCTTTGATTTGGGATAGCTCAAGATATTTGGATGCCTGAGCCAAGAAATCCAAATCCCTCCTCCAGTTCAGAGAAAAATATAATAAGAAACTAAATAAATTCCACTATCGGAGGTGGTCCACCCTGTCTCATGGCACGCTGGCCCTGGATCTGAAGTCTTAAATAAAAAAGATTTCCAGAAGAGTTGGGTTTGCAACATCAGCCACGACAAAGCAGGCCAGGAGCCATCTCTTTCATCTCCCATCAAATCCCCCTCTATCAGTCTCTTACATGTAGGTCAAATCTAGCAAATCAGGGCCCAAACACATTAGTACCAGATAGCCCCTAGCCAGTCCTATTCTGTGTAGAGAATTTGTGAATGTGATGTACATTTCCATCAAAAGAGTTTCAAGGTTATTGCATGGAGAAAAACCTGGGCATGATGTACCTGCCATATTTTATAGCACACAGACTGTTCCAAACAGCTTCTCCTTTTTAATTATACCTTAAAATGGCATTCAGTGTTGGAACTGTTTGTTCCAATTGCAGTTCTGCTGCAATCACTGGAAGGGCTTTGCACTCATTGTGATATCAATTCTAGTTTCATAGATGCCTGCTTTTATGTCTGGGAGGGCATTTGAATGTAAAGAATCTGCAACAAGACAGGTTTGCAGAAATGCAAGGGGGCATTAGTACATTTGCCCTTCTGGGAAGGTCCAACAAGGAATGTACCGTTCTTCCCTTCAAGACCTTCCTTAATAACATCTTCATGGAAGGTTTTTTCAGATTTGTTTTGTTTTCTTCTCGCAGCCTGTTTTAAAAAGCCAACTGTACAGTTGTGTACAAAATATAGCAATCCAAACTGCTGGATCATTCCTTCCTTTTTATTCCAAGATCTTGGCACACATTCCTGGGGACTTGGGAGAAATGTACATCACTAAACAGGTCTCTTCCTTCTAACGTTTTACAAGGAGCATTGAATCCAGCTTTGTGTGATGTTCTGGCACTCACCAGTGAAGACAGCTGCCAGCGTCTTTGCTTAGAGTGAAGATTTATCTGTAACACTCAGAGCATGCATATATCTTGTCAACTTCTTTACCAAGCCTTTGCATGGTTGTTCTCTATGATCCTATCTACACTACTGCTTTAAAACGGTTTATAACCGTTTTAAACCAGTTAAAACCGGTTTAAAACTGTTATAAACCGTTTTAAAGCAGTAGTGTAGATAGGCTCACGGGGCTCATTCTACCCAGAGTCCCTCCTTGCTTCTTTGTCCCACTACGTCCCTTTACCAGCGGTTTTTCAATTCTAGTCTAGCAGTGCTTCTTAAAAATAAAGAGATCCTGAAACCTTTGTACTATTCGCCACAAAATGCAGGCAAACTGGGAGCCTAGTTTATTCCTTTATTCCTTTTTTTAAAAAATATTTTTTAAAAATGATACTGCCACTGCTTCAGTTGTTTTTTACAGGTCTCTGAAGATAACAAAGGGACCCCCCCCCCCCAAATTATAGGGAGTCCAACTCTAAGTAGTGTATTTGTCGAGGCAGGTATGGATGGGACATGTGTGAAAGGCCCCAGGCACAGAGGACAAATTAAATAGAATTTAAGAAAAGAAATCAGTTTATATTGTGTTAAAATGAAAACGGAAGAAAAGTTTAAAAGGGGGCTAAAACATTGGTATAACAACACCAGCTTTATCTGGCTGATGACGTTATTTAGACTAGGGCCAGATCTACACCAAGAACTACACTTTGAAAGTGGTTTGGAAACAGTATATGGAATGTGTCATGGGCCCCAATAGTTGTCAATATCATTATGGACCATTCTAAAGCAGTAGTGTAGGAGGGCCTACCACAACTTCATTGGTTGCGGAAAATAATCCTTTGTTTATGCCACCCTCCAAAATGGACACAACCACATCCCTTCTCAGAACACAGGTGTGCAGGGGAGTGTGTGTGTATATACGTGAGGCCCCTCAAATCCCTGCAAGGAGGAGGTGAAGGTGATGTCATTGCAAGCAACCAGACTGGTTTCCACCTTCAGCCATGCCATGCCATCTTCCCATCTAAATTTTCAAGTGGGCAAGAAATGCCACTGATCAATTGCTGCTGCTGCTCCTCAACATAGTCAGACATCCAGGTTGGGGGCATCCATTTTAGGGGGTTCAGTTGATAGTGGGCATTCTGCCAATGCAATGGGATGCTCAAACATTGTGATTCCTGGCTTAATCACACCAATCTGAGAGGTGAAGCAACTTTCTGAAAACCTCGCCTATTTTCCCTATATTCTCTAATTCATTTCAGCTCCTGTTCATTTCAGTGGTATACGGAGAGAGGAGAACTTCCTGTTGAAATGAGCCCGAAGGCTCAGACTGGTCTTTCTCCCACTCTGCAGCTTTTTCTTTCTCCAAACCCGTTACCTGAGACAGCTGCTTCATTTTGACTTATGGTAGTGATCCCTATGTGCTCAACTCATTTTTAAGAGAAGTGGTGGTGAGCCTAGTTCCAACATGCAGAGAGAAGGCATCTTTCAAACAGGAGGGGTAACCTTCCTTTACAAATATATGTGGGACTGAAACTGGCAGTTTAATTGGATTAGTGAACTGTGTGATGTTCGTTGATTTGGGTTTAGGTGGAGACATGCTTTCTTGGTTTCATTCTTAGCATTTGTGTATTCTTTTTCCGTATCTGTTAGAGATGACTTCTTTCTCCCTTTCATTAGAGTTCCCCAAGGATCTGTTTTGGGTTATGTTCTGTCTTCACTCTATCTTTCTTCTTGGTCCTCTTATTCACCCTTTTCATATTCATCATCACTCCAATACAAATGACCTACAGCTCCACTTTTCATCTTGGGTTTCTCTTTCTAATGTGTTGGATTTTTGAATGCAGGAACTATGGGCTGTTTAAGCAGACCAGACTCTTCCTGGTCCTGGAAATCAGGTGGTTCAAGAGATCCAATCAAAGGGCACTGCCAGCTATACAGCTTCAAGATGAGCTGTAATCCCTTAATCTGAGCAATCCATCACAGAGGGAGGTTGCCAGACTATCCCTCTGCATTGCCTGCCCCTTCAGCTGGCTCCCTCCAAGTATTTGCCACCTCTCCAAGTGGATTAGTGGTAATGGTGTCATTGGCACCAGTGGCCGGCGCCAGTGGCCTGCGCCAGTGCTTAAACCAAGGTGACTGACACTCATATAAGTTACCATGTTGTGGTCCACAAAACGTGTTTTATGTTGCAGTTTGAATGAACCCATTTTTACTGTCATCATTTTCCTAGTAATTTTGTTCTTCGAAGTCAAATGACAGTTCACAGCCGCAAAACCAAAGGCTTAATAATACCCTATAAAGAAAGGGGAGGGGGTCAGGGGAAAAGAGAGCAGGCAAAATAAAGTTCCTTGAGAAGCTTTGGAATTCCTGCTCATTTATGCCAAGGCAGGTCTGTAGTGGAGACTCATAAACCAAGGCTACCCATAAAATTAGCACAGCTGGAGACAGCCTCCAAAGCGAAAACCTTCAGGAATAATTACAGAGCTCAACGTCAACTTGATGGAAAACTTGGTTTGACTTCTTACATGTTTCAAACCAATATTGATTAAACACTTTTCCCCCCTGTATGCTCTTGCCACAGAAATTTTAGAAGAGGATTGCAAAGGATGTATAAAAGATGGTTGAACCATAAAGTGTCTGGGGACTGCTGCAATTTTGGCCAAGCATGAGGTGATTGATGGAGTAACATGTCAGCAATAAGCAGGAACCTCAAACCTCCAACTATAATTTGTTTGGAGACAGCTCACCAGAATGTACCTTGATTACATCTTGATAACATGTGGCCAGGAGAAAGAAAATGGAAAGCTGCAATTTTGGCATATGTTAAAATATGTAGCCGATCTATTCCGAATTACTGTGCCGAGGCCAAGTTCTCAGGGCCCTCAATTTAATTATTCATTTCAGTTCATTTTGGTAAAGAAGATTATGCTCTGTGGACTCATATTCTGGCCACAAAAACATAAAGTGCATATTAAGCACACATCGTATAATTAAGTCAAAATTGAGCAAGTTTAAGTAATGGGCAACCAAAATGGGGGGTGGGGTGCTTTTCACAAACACGTTGTCCACCTATGAAAAGCTTCCTTTACAGTGATGGTTCATGCTGACTTCTGCGAGGGAGGGGAAGTGCTAACTTACTGTGTAGGGCAGTCTTCATTCAGCCAGGAGGGAGGGAGCAAATTTGTCCCCATTGCCAAGGCAACTGGGTTGGTGCCCTTGGTCTTGCCATTGTGATGTCAATGGAGCAAGTGAGCAATGGAACCACCATGGTGCAGCAAGACAGGGAGTATGTGCCCTTTCTCTGACACCCATTCAGATTGAGGGCAATACAGTTGGTTATGCTTGCCTAGGCTGACCATATGAAAAGGAGGACAGGGCTCCTGTAACTTTAACAGTTGTAGAAAAAAGGGAATTTCAGCCAGTGTCATTTGTTGGCAATTAGTTCCTGGTGAAATTCCCTCTTCAACACAACCGTTAAAGGTGCAGGGGCCCTGCCTTCTTTTGTATATGGTCACTCTAGTATAGTGCCTGCAACTTTAACGGTTGTGATGAAGAGGGAATTTCACCAGGAACTAATTGCATACAAATGACACTGGCTGAAATTCCCTTTTCTCTAGAACTGTTAAAGTTACAGGAGCCCTGTCCTCCTTTTCAAATGGTCAGCCTATGCTTGCCCTCAGATATGCTATCATATACCTAAACCGGACTGGCTACATGGAACTATGACATCATCGCATTTGTGACCTAATTTCTGAGTTTGGGCTCAAACATCAAAGTGAAGGATAAAGATGCCCTAGCTAAGCTGGGGAGAAATGGTGCTGAAGAAGCAACGGATCAGTTGAAGAATGGCTGAAAGAAGATGTTTTAAAAATATGGAAGTTCTTGGTTCTTTGGACTTTGCTAAATAATGATGTGTACTTACTATACTACATAGAACCATGTAATAGTTTGAATCCAAAGAGGGATTCTCAAGGGTTGGAACATTGAGCCCATAGTCGCTTGGGAAATTTCTCCCTTATCCTAAGGAAGAAACTTAGAGTAGGGAGAGAAAACACATTCTCCTAAACAGGAGATTATGTTGCAAGGGCATTTAACCTGCCACTACCTTTTAGCCCTTGGTGATGGCAGAGAGAGAATGCCAGTGTGAGAGCTAGGACGGGGAGGGAAATCCTACTCACTGAAATCTAGCAACTTGAGTTTTTAGCCTGTCTGGAATTTCTCTCATCAGATAAAATGGATGTTTTATTTGTTTTGTTTTAATCATGGGAGGGTATTCCACCAGGAAGGTGTCACTGCAGAGAAGTCTTTGCTCCTGGTATGCATTTGTAAGCTGCCTTGAGTCCCAGTATTGGAGAAAAGGCGGGATAATAATAATAATAATAATAATAATAATAATAATAAGGCATCAATCTAACTTCTAAAGAGGAAAAACCCCACAGCAAGGCACCATCTGAAGACCTCATCATCCATGCAGATTCAGATGGGAAGAGGTGTTTCCTAATTTTAACTTTAGCTGGATAATTAAATGTGACATACAGTGGCCAGTGTGTCACTAGCGAAAATAAGTATCACAGATGAAGTTAATGCACATCTAGTCAAAGGTAAGTGCTTGAATGTAAATGTGCTTAAATTTGGCTACCTAGGGTCCATACTGAATTGAAATAGCTGAGGAACTGCCCTCTTGCCATTACACCATGTCCAACTCCTCTGCCCATTCCTTCCTCTATTTTGGTCACTGCCTTGGTACCATACCTTCATAATGAGTTGTCATCTTCTAAGAATTATAATCGCCACAGCAGTGATGGTTATGTTGCGGCCCATTACTAAATTTAACATTCTGCCATGTTAAATGATGATTGAGGGGTTGGTTGTTGCTTCCTTGTTGAATAAGGTAGCCACTTAAACATTGCCAAAAAAGAGGAAATGCATCACTCCCCCCACCCCAAATCATAGAATGATAGAATAGTAGAGTTGGAAGGGGCCTATTATTCTATGAGTCTATGATTTGGGGGAGGGGGAGTGAGTGCTGCTGAGTGCAGTTACGGGGAACACAAAAATAATATTCATCATTATTTTTCATCATTTTGACATAGAAGTGTATTAAGTGCAGGCTCTGCCTTTGATCACACGGGGCTGAGCACATAAGGAAGAATCCTCTGTGATAATCCCCAACACTACGTATAAGTAGAAAACCTATCCCGTGTATTGGGAACCATTTTAGCCGTCTGAAGAACTGTCTTGATCAAGTATTCAAGATTCACTAGTTGTATCCTTATTTGATTTAAGATAGTCTATGTAAAGTGCTGCACCTGTTTTGAGTTTGTTGGTGGAGTGCATATGTTCTATCCTAATTCTGGAAAAGAGGATGTTCTAGGACAGCCTTCTCCAACCTGGTGCCCTCCCTCCTGATGTGTTGCACTGCAACATGGCCATGCTGGTTGGCAGCGATGGGAGCTGCAGTCCAGCACATCTGTAGGCCACCACATTAGGAAGGCTGCTTTTACAAAGAGAGAGAAGTAAGTAGGTGGCCCTAAATTGTTCGCCATCAGTTTTCCACAACCCCACAGTCACCTCTGCATAGCATATTCTCCATCCTGTCCTCATGGTTTATCTGCTTTGGGAGAATGAGAATTTCACTTGCACTTTCTGCCTCCTTAGGGAGGATGTGGCGTTAAGGGTTGTGAGCCTTAGCTCCCAATTCCCCTACTTTTTGGTGCTTGGCTGGAAATGGAATAGCTGTAATTTATGATGATGATGATGATGATGATGATGATGGGGGGGGCAAACCATAGGTTTTGTTGTTCATTGAATAGTGATCTCAGCCAATCCTAGATTACACAGTGAGCATGATGATGTCACAATGCTGTATAATCAATCAGATTTGGCCAAGTGATGAAATTGACAGAAGGTAATGCTTTTTGAATCACCATTGTCTTCATTCTGATTGGGCAGTTTGGGGCAATTTTGGCCAGCATCCCCTGAAAAATCACAACAAGGAAGGGCCCTTCTCACTGATTCTGAAAGCTTTTACTAAAAAGTCACTTAGCATTTATGTATAGTTGTGCTTGTTTGAAGCCTTTCTGTTCACATAACCACAGAATTAAGAAGGGTTTGTATAAATCTATACTTTAGTGACCCCTTGTCCAGAACATTGTTTCCAGGCATGTGTTAGTAAAGCTTCACACACACACACAGAATGCCAACACAGTAAGACCTATGCCAGCAAATTTATTGGATCTGGAGCCCCTTTTCTTTTGGGGGGGAAAATTGGATGAAACATTTTATAGTTCCTGATAATTTCTACTGAAAGGCAAAGAGGCAAAGGTGTAAAATGGTGCTTTTCTTTCCGATCAAGCTGTAGAGAACAAAAGAATAAATTTCCCCTTTTGTGTAAAACTGTAGGTGACTTTGAACATTTCTGCAGTTAGACGTAAAGTTCTTTCTCCGTACTTCAACTTCCTTGATGCAGTTTGCTTGATGCTGCCAAATATGAACTGAGGGTATGTTGAACGGTCTCTAGCTTTTTGTTCTTGGGGTCAGAGACTTTAGAAATTAAAGCAGCAATCAGGGTTCTGCTAGGACTGATGGTCTTGTTAAAAATAAAGCATAATATGAAGGTGCGCTATGTTGCAGAAGCTGCCACTCTTTCCTTAAAATGTTACCACAAGTCACTAAAACACATGTTTGGTCTAGGATTTGCATCGTATCAACTTTTCCCATTTGCAGTTAGGAGCCTGTTCCTTAGATAGATGGGAGACTTGTCTGAGGTGCGTTACCTCCAGAGTGCAGAAGATAGTACATGATGGTTCTCAGTACATGGACAAGATGGGGAGAGGAAAAGAGTTGAAAAGAGGCAGCATATATATATATATATATATATATATATATATATATTAGAAGAAGAGGCAGGAGACATAATATACGTCCTGGAAGAGAAATGAGGGAGGAGAGCAGAGAACTAGGAGTCTGTGCGGCATGTCTAAATTCAGGGTCAGATGTGACATTAAAGACATTGATGCTTTTAATGTGCATGTATTTTTGTAAAAAAAATTAATGCAAGCTGCAGCTTTGCTTTGACCCTGTTATTTACATTGGCACCAATGAGGGATTTCCTCCCAAAGCAAATAGGGGCTTCAAAGGAACAGTTGTCATCAGTACTGCATTAGGGGAGGAAAGGTCAAACTCCTTCTCTCCACCTGCTGAGAATCAGGTATATGGTAGCTCCACCCCAACAGATACAATTTGCATTTTAGAAAAGGTATGTGTTAAACGCCAAACTTGATGTGACAAAGCAGCCACATTTGCTTATTTATGTTAAAGTCATGGTCACATGTACATCTGGGGTGGGTACATGTCTAATTTTAATTTCAAAACAGGTATACAGATGAGAGGAGCAGAACGTTGTTCCACTCCTGCTTTACTCACTCATCATCAGTCACCTAAATTCCACCCCACCCCCCGCCATTCAGACTCCAACCAGACGTGATCTGGGTCAGAAGAAAAGTGCCTTGGGCAACTGAGCGTGGGCAAGTAAAGCAAGGAGCAGAGTGGATTTACCTCATCCCATCTCTGTCCCACAACCGATGTTCTATATGTGGCATGTGACAGACATGTGGAAAAAATGCTGCCATCATGTCTGGTTGGACCCTGAGGACTAAGGATTGCTATCAAGATCTAGACTGGGAAACATCTGGCCCACCATATGTCTTGGCTTACAACTTTCAGGATCCATCACCGTTGGTTATGCTGGCGAGGGGTGATGGGAGTGGTAGGCCAAAACGTCAGTGGGGGGGAGCACAAATCCCCCATCCCCGATAGAGCCACTCCTTTTTTTGAGGGGTGCACATTGGGTGTTATTAATGTAGAGCTAAAATGTTAATGATTAATGTGACAAGCACATTTGGGGAATAGATGAATCATACTCAAACAGTCAACAGGGAGTGGTGATGGACTGATCAATGTACCTGAGACACACACTTTATATTTTTAGCTCTACATTGAAATCAGATGTACACCTTAAAAATGTGTGTGGTAGCCCTTAATCATTATTACAAAGACCTAAGAAATATTCTGAAATAACAAAGGGTTGCAAAATACTCATTTATAGCCCCTATTAATATGAAGACATTTGTTAGAGGTTTTAGCTAGATTGTTATTAGTCTACCATTAATTTTAATGAGATTAGTTAAAACAGCACACATCCCATTTTGACACTTAATTTTCTTTTGTGTGCATACTTTTGCAATGCTTTATCCCGATTTGCTTTTTTTTAATCTTATGGTCTTCTCTTTTCTGAAACAGTACTTCTGTGTTCTTTTGCACGTGAGATGCTATACAAATGAAGCATAATAGCAGTGGGGTCTAATTGCCAGAGGATTTGGAACTTGCAGGTCCAAGTTAATATTTAGGGCATGCCAGAAGATCAGGAGATGCGTGAAGCCAAACAAGTGACTTGGAACATAAGGTAGCTGAATGTCAGAAAGGTGCGCCTGGCCATGATTATTAATGACCTTCTAATAAATGGGCATCTCAGGCAAGAGTGTGGTTGTCATGTGCATACGGCCGGGTTTCGTTCCTTATAGCCTTCTAGCAAATTCCAAGGTTTCACATCTCATGCCTTCCTATTTTTGTTTGCCTTTGAAAGTTCAAACATTGTACAGATATGAAACTGCAAAGGTTAATATGACTATCATGCATATACCGCCCCATAGCCAAAGCTCTCTGGGCGGTTTACAAAAATTAAAAGCCTGAACATTAAAAGTCATATCCTTAGGGTGCTAACACTGCGTGTGCATGTGTAAGCAAACATGAAACAACATACATGTATCCAAACCAAGACATTTAAGGCAATTCTGTGGTGCAATATTTAAGGCTCTATGCCTGAAACCTGTTATTCAAGTTGAAATCTTGGTGGACCCTAAATTCTGCCTATTTTGTTTTGAGGGGATATGTTTAAGGGCAGAAGTTATGCTTTGCTAGGCTGACCATATGAAAAGGAGGACGGGGCTCATGTAACTTTAACAGTTGTAGAGAAAAGGGAATTTCAGCCAGTGTCGTTTGTATGCAATTATTTCCTGGTGAAATTCCCTCTTCATCACAACAGTTAAAGGTGCAGGGGCACTGTCTTCTTTTGTATATGGTCACTCTAGTGTAGTGGCTGCAACTTTAACTGTTGTGATGCAGAGGGGATTTCACCAGGAACTAATTGCATACAAATGACACTGGCTGAAATTCCCTTTTCTCTACAACTGTTGAAGTTGCATGAGCCCTGACCTGGATTTTATCTGTCAGCCTATGCTTTGCATGCATGAAGTTCCGAGTTCATTCCCAGGTACCTTTAGTTAAACAATCTCAGCTCAAGCAGCAAGGCTGGGAAAGTCTTCTGCCTGGGGTCTTGGAGGGCTGCTGCCAGTCAGGGAAGACAATTCTGAACTTGATGGATCAATAGTCTGATTCAGCATAGGGCAGTTTCATTACATTAAATTCCAGTGCTAAATATCAGGATTTGACATTTCCAGTCAGTCTTTGTAAGCAGAGACATGGAACTGTTCTACAATCCTGCAGAATGAGGCAGTGGGCCAAGGTGGTAGAACTCTGGATGTACCACTTCAGAATATAGTTAATGGCAAGCTTCTTTTTTTCCCTTTAAATTCCCTTTAAATTAAGGGCTATCCTTAACCTTTCTCGCGAACGTGCCGTTTTCTACATCCAGAAAGGGTGTTCTTTTCAAGGGCTGAGTGAAAATGCTGCACCCCCCCCCCCATCCTTTGTAGCCCCACTGGGAGACTGCAAGAAGGGGACATTTGGGCTTTTGGTGGTGGCAGTGCAAAACTCCCCCCCCCCCTTCAGCTGGGACATAGCATTGTTCTGAGAGGCAGTTGGAGAGGGAAATGATGCCCCCCCACCACCACTGGCAGCTGCCATTCTGATAATGCCCAGTGGGGGGCATCATTTTCCTTAGAATGCCTCTTGTATTCTGGGGCATTACTGGAAAATAAAAGTGGTGCCTGCCTGCAAAGCTTGCATGCACCCCCCCCCCCCATTTGTCCCCTCAGCAAGCAAAAAAGGGAAGGCAGTTTCACCCCCCCCCTTTTTTTTGGCAGTGAGATAATTTTCTGCCCAGCAGGTTTTTTTTTTTAAAAAAAAAATATTGGAAATCATACAAAAAAACCACAGTCCCCAATCTGCAATCTAATTGTGTCTTTTGTGTGAAGTCTATACTAACCAGTGATACAGTCCAGAATTCTAATATCTTATTCTTTGTAACTTGTAGAATGGTTCATAGCAACAATATAAGCTAAGAGGAGCACAGTCCCTGACTACTGAAATTATATTTCAGTACTCAGCCTACACCCTTTTGATGATCCTTTGAAAATCATTAGAGTTATCTCTTGCATCCCAAGTAGAATGGATGAGAAAGGCAGCAACGAGTTTTCTGGCTGGCAGATGCCAGCTTCTGTGTATCGGCTGCTGATCTGATGTTGCTTTTGGGGCTAGTAATGCCTGCCTGCTTATTTGCATCATGTGATCAATCAACATCTCTGTAAAACAACATTAGAAAAGGCAACACAAGGGTCAAGGCAGACATGATGTTAACCACGTTTGTGAAAGGCATGCTTAGGATTATCTTCTTTTTTAAAAGTAATGGCAGCCCCGGGGAAGGCGATCCAGATTGGGGAATGGCATAGGAGTTCCTTTCCTCTGGACCCTGGAGTGTGGCCCCTTGTGACCTCTTCGAGGGAGAATCCAAGCGCAGGAGTCAAAGATATGGTTAGCACCACCTCTCCTCATAAAGAAATGGACCCTGTCAAAGGTTGCCCTGGAACTTCCATTTGCTTGGGAAAGCGGGGAGCGTGGAACAAAGGAACAGCATGGACTCACAGGAACACCATTAGCCCATACTTATCATCATTGTGTTGAGAGTCTCAGAAAAAGTATGGGACTTCCAGCTGAAGGTGTAATCCGTTCTGTCCCTGGAGTTTTTATCCCTGGCAGGAATTACAACCATTCACATTGTGCTATTTCCCCCTCTTTCCTCGCCATTTCTCTTTCTCCTATTGTCAGGGTGCTAATTTTTAAAGGGTATCTGTAAGAGTTGGGCTTGTTTCCTCCTCTCTTCTTCCCCTCACCCTACTTTAATATGGTGCCTTGGATGCCCTATAAATTTCAAGCGTGGATTCCAGCAACGTGCTTTTTGGGTTTTGTTTGTTTTTTGCTCGTTCTTTCACAGCTCTTCTTTTTAAGATTTCGGCTTAATGTGTCTGAGGGGGATGCTGAGCTCGTGGCTTGAGACCTATATCTGGGCCCTTCCCCCTTCTCCGTTCCCTGCCCTTGAAGGTTCTTCTCGCCTTCTCCCATTGATCATTCCTGAGGCGGCCTGTTGATTCTCTCTCCCCTTGCAGCAAATGTCTGGCTGGCATGTTTTATTTCCCTGCTTGCCTCGCTATGCTGTGTGTGAGTCAACACCCAGGATGGATTTTTATACCGGCATCGTTTGGCTCCCCTCCTGGTATCTATCTTTTTTTGTGGGGCCTTAATAATGATGGCGTTGAATTGCTGGGGGTGGATACAGCATCTGTAGCATTTGGCGTTCCTCTCCTTCCCTCAGGTCCCTCTTTTGTCTTTGTTATCTGTCTCTCCTGGCTCTCTTCCTGTAGATTTCCCCCCTCTGTTTCATTTGTATGCTGGAGTTACCAAAGACGGCTAGGAACTATTTAGGGGAGGTTAATGATGCTATAAAAAGAACAAAGATCCTGTCACACAGGAAGGAGAACCGGATTCAAATGGCCCTCCTGTAGGAAATGCAGCTGGTACGACATGACAGACATGCTATTTTTGGCTTTGTGTTTTTGTTTTAATTTGTTCCTCAGTGATTCTGGAGATGTTTTCAAACACCTGAGCCTAACGTTGCACCGACTTGCCTTCAGTCATTGATTTTCCATAAATTGCATATACCAAATGCTGAGCTTTGGTGAGCTTCATTCTGTTCTCCTCAACCATTCTAGTTAATTAAAGCCCTGGTTGGAACACAGAAGCCATGGGCAGCATCTGGGCTGATCTCAATAAAATGAAATCCAACAAGGATAACTGTACAGAATTAGGGAAGTGAAAGGTACACAGGAAAGAAAAGCAGAGTGCACATCTGTATAAGATGTGGGGAAACCAGCCGGTCAAGGGCATTGCTGAGAAGGAGTGGACATTTACAATGGGTAACGAAATGATTGCCTTAGCAATGCAGCATCGAGGCATAAAAAAGTAGTGTTTGTTCAGTGGTGAGGGAAAGGTACTCTGGTCCAACTCAGAAGTCGTCTTCTCTTCCGGCCAGCCCAAAGAGTGACACCAAAACATTCCCAGCAAACGGCTTGGGAGAGTCATGATCCAAAAACCACGTTTCTGGAGGACAAAACGGAGAGTCCCATACAATACTTAAGTACTACTGGTTCTTCTCCTGTTCGTTTCTCTTACACATAACATGAGTCACATTCTTCAAAAAGTACCTAAAGCAACGTAATAAAAATGGTATCAATAATAATAATAATCTGTCATAGTTTATTAAAGTCAATAGACCATAAAAGATAATAATAATAATAATAATAATAATCATACAGATCAAAGAAAAAGGTCAAGTAAAAGACGCAAAGATGATGTTCTTGTGAGATATTATTTATGCCCAGAGCTGTGAAGAAATAGACTTGTAGTCCCACTGTCCCCTTTTAACTCTGTCCATATAGCACCCCTATCTGGCCATTTGTAACCCTTCCTTAGAGAAACGGGTATAATATTCTAGAAGGTTTATTTTATAGAAAAGAAAAGTCACAACAAGCATGCACTATGTATATTTCCCTCATCACGGAGCAGCTACAGCCTCAAACATTGTGGCAAGGTTTCCTTTGGCAAGATGGCAGAATCCCACCTGGGCCTGAGTGGTGGCACTTCTCTTTCGTAAAATGAAGTAGTGTCCCCCAGCTCCTTTGACAGCGTTCTGAGAACACAGCCCGATCCGGTGTGAGGGTGGGGTTAGGGGTGACTTTAAGTGCAAGAATCTGTTAGTTGGAGAAATCCGCAACAGAATCAGGGTTCAGCAGGCAGGCATGTCCTGAGTTTCACACGTTCCGCAGACTTTCCAGAATTTTCCCCAAATTTAGGCACAGGAAAATACGTAAAATAAAAAATACCAGCCAAAAATGAGCGTTTCCCCATAGGCTAAAGCATGAAAATATGCATTTGGGTGGGGGTGGGGGATTTGCTCCTTGGGGGAATTGCACGTTTGCGCAAGCGCCAATTTGCTCAAATAGGAATTCATGCAAAGACAGAAAATTGGGGGGAAATCTGATTCTGTCAATGAGTGGATGACAGAATGAATGGCACCTAATAACCCACGAGACACCGCCGGAACAGATTTTACAAAATCCACACATGCCTACTCCCATCCTTATCCTGAACCTTAGGGCACTACTGCCGACTTGACCCCATACTTATTTACTTTCATCACTGTTTATGCTCTATCGCTATTTATGCACACTGCTCTTCATCTGTCAAAATGCAAACAGAAGTGATAAACAATTTCAGTTACCACAGGATGGATCTGAACTCAGCTGTACTTAAAGTATATCCTTTGGAATCAATGGGTAACTGAACTCCCATTGATTTCAATGGGTTTTCTCTATGTATGACTAAACTTGGATCCAACCCAACAGCTGTCTCTACAACAGTAACAGCAGTGTTTGGAAAGACTGGAAGATGGTCCTTTAGCGTGTCATATAAATTCAGTTACCTTAACACCACCCCAATTCACATGTTCCAATACTGTGCCCTGGAACTGACAAGGGGGTCCCAAGGCTGAGCTTTCATACAAAAAAGAAAAAAGTCAGTGGTACTTAAAGTTACATTAACTGAAGGATAATTACCTAGACAGGGATGGGGATCATGTATGCTTTAGATGTTGTTGAATTGCATCTCCCATCATCCTTCACCATTGGCTATGCTGGCTAGGGCTGATGGGTTGTAGTCCACCAACATCTGGAAGGTTTCACATTCCCCACCTGGGAAATTACAGTACTTAGCATAATTTGGACTCTACTTTTGCCATAGCCAGTTTCATGGATATTGACAAATAGAGAAAGATTTTGGTGAGCATGCTGAGAATGGCAAAATGACTTGAGACCATAATTGAGTCATAGGTATGAAGCCTATTATTATTATTATTATTATTATTATTATTATTATTATGCTGTTACCAGGAGAAATTTTTCCTTCTCTGCTGTGTTGCTGGACCAGGAATAGTACCACAATCGCAGTATGGGGGAATTTAATCCAGTTGCTCTAGAGATTTTTTCCCCCTGTGGGCAGCATTGGAGAGGCCTAAGGATAGTTGAGACATACTTGCTGTGTGGGGGATGGGTACCCTTTACCAGGGCCTGGATGTTGAGGACCCCCAGTCCCTGGCTGCCATTCCATTGCTATGAGGGTGAAAGGTGAGGCTAAAATGTAGATCACGCTTAAGGATATTTATGGGAACTTGTATCTAAAGTGTCCAGACTTTGTTGAGATTTTCTGGATCCAATCAGAGAGGCAGCACTATTCAGAAAACAAATTCTGAATAGTGAGTTGCTTGTTAGCTGAGGCCCTTCTCTAGGTCAGAAAGTGTGTGCTTATGCAGTTAAAACTAATTATTGTAGTTTGAAGACACGGGGCCTGTTAGGTTAGGCTGCTAACTCTTTTGCAGCGAATGGTTAGTGAACCTGGTTAGGAATGGTTCATGCAAAATACTAAGTCATGGTTCACATGATACGCTAAGCCATAATTAGGGTGACCATATGGAAAGGAGAACAGGGCTCCTGTATCTTTAACAGTTGTTTAGGAAAGGGAATTTCAGCAGGTGTCATTTGTGTGCATGCAGCATCTGGTGAAATTCCCCCTTCCTCACCACAGTTACAGCTGCAGGAGCCCTGCTCTCTTTTGTATCTGGTCACTGTAGTATAGCTCCTGCAGCTTTAACTATTGTGATGAAGAGGGAAGGTTTCACCAGGTGCTGCATGCATACAAATGACACCTGCTGAAATTCCCTTTTCTATATAACTGTTAAAGATACAGGAGCCCTGTCCTCCTTTTCATTTGGTCACCCTATCCATAATGTTTAGCTCAAAATGCTTAACCACCATGGTTTATTGTGTCACCTGAACAGGGTCACAGAGATTTGTGCTTCTGCGTGTGATATGTTCCCTCAAGAACCAGCAGTCCCAGAGCTTTTTGTGTCTGAGCAAGAGGGCAATACAGCTGGTGGAAGGGGCAAAGCTAGGCTGACCATATGAAAAGGATGACGGGGCTCATGTAACTTTAACAGTTGTAGAGAAAAGGGAACTTCAGCCAGTGTCATTTGTATGCAATTAGTTCCTGGTTAAATTCCCTCTTCATCACAACCGTTAAAGGTGCATGCACTATACTAGAGTGTCCATATACACAAGAAGGAAGGCCCCTGCAACTTTAACTGTTGTGATGAAGAGGGAATTTCACCAGGAACTAATTGCATACAAATGACACTGGCTGGAATTCCTTTTTCTCTACAACTGTTAAAGTTACATGAGCCCTGTCCTCCTTTTCATATGGTCAGCCTAGGCAAAGCACCATAATTGATCCAAGGGAAAGTGCAAGCCAGTGCAGCTGGTAGGATCTACAAGCCCAAAATATATGTGAGTACATGTCTAATTCACACACACTAGGGTGACCAGATAAAATCCAGGTCAGGGCTCATGTAACTTTAACAGTTGTAGAGCAAAGGAAATTTCAGCCAGTGTCATTTGTATGCAATTAGTTCCTGGTGATATTCCCTCTTCATCACAACAGTTAAAGTTGCAGAGCCCTGCCTTCTTTTGTATATGGTCACTCTAGTATAGTGCCTGCAACTTTAACAGTTGTGATGAAGAGGGAATTTCACCAGGAACTAATTGCATACAATGACACCTGCTGAAATTCCCTTTTCTCTACAACTGTTAAAGTTATATGAGCCCTGTCCCTCTTTTCAGATGGTCAGCCTAGTTAAAGTTGCAGGCACTATACTAGAGTGACCATATACAAAAGAAGGCAGAGCCCCTGCAACTTTAACTGTTGTGATGAAGAGGGAATATCACCAGGAACTAATTGCATACAAATGACACTGGCTGAAATTCCCTTTTCTCTACAACTGTTAAAGTACATGAGCCCTGACCTGGATTTTATCTGGTCTCACACACACACCATACCGCCATGTCCGGCTGTAAATACAAATTATAAATAATATGGGATGGGATTGTGGTATATGTGAGGGAGGGCCCCATGTTGCAAGTTTATTTCATTTATGATTTATTTATATTTTCAATCCACCCAATAACAAGAGTTCTCTGGGTAGATTACATAAATTTATTTTGGGCTTTCAGGAATTATTCTTGGCCCTGGATGTTGCTGTATAGTGTATGTGACTAGATCAGGACTTTTCATACTTTCTACTTTCCTGTGTCAGCCCAGGAACCCCTGCATAGCTGCAATGGAGTTCTTGCACATTGCAGAGTACTCTGGAGGGCAAATGCTAGTGTCATACGCAATTCAAATGGAGAATCATCAGAGTTCTTAAGTCCCACTGGCTCCCAGTCTTACTGGGAATGTAGTGTAGAAGGCATCCAACAATAGGAGGTACGTCACACCCACTCCGTGTGTTGAAATAACATGTGGAGGGGGCTGCAGGGCTGGCCATGGCCAGAACTGTGCACCACCTCCCCTTACGATTGTCTAGTGGACGTTCATGAAAAAGCGTTCTCCAAGCATACAGATGTCTACGTGGAGAGCTTCTGTTTTCAAGGAGGGATGCTGGCCTACCCAGGTCCCTCCTCAAATGTAGGAGTTCTCTGTGCATACATCTATACGCATAGAGAATTATTCATGAATGGCCACTGGTTGGTTGGTGGGCGTAGGCAGCAGCAGGTGGTTCCAGTTTTGGCACGGGCTAGCCTGTGAGTCCCTGAGAATTCCTCCACATGTTCACATTATAGGAAAGATTTGTAGTGATGGGCAAGTGGTGTCTTTCAGGGGAGAACATCCACTATTACTTGTATCCTCAGAGGGAAACCCCTTTTAAGCATCTGAGGAAGCCCAGTGGGTGTGTTGCTATCTAAACCATTTCTTCCTTTCCTCCTTTCTTTTTTCAGTCAGGTTGTGAGTGTGTACAATCCATACCCCTGCCACCACGTGCCAATTCCTAAACAATTAGGCATCAAGAGATCCCACAATTTGGCAAGATGAATAACCTTAGCAGCTTGTACACTTCCAGTTCTTTCTGACTTTGTCTGGAAGCTCCTCCCCTCTCACGCCCCTCCCTTTTGACCCCTGAACCGGGAAAGCCCCTCAAAGCATTCCCTAGAACACAGTTTGAACTTTGAAGAATTAAGAGGAATCTACACTGAAGCTTTGATACCTTTAGATTTGGTTTCAAGGATGCGTTGGGGCACACGACGGATGTAATGTAACGTTTTATAGCAGTTTTTGTTTTGCTCCGGTTTTGTGTGTTTTATAACTTTTTTTCATAAAATAAATCGTTCCATGAAGGGTAATGTGTCCTTACTTACCGTTTCTTAGTTGATGAAATCAAACCTCCGGTATCCAAACAATTTTAAAATCAACGCATGCTCTTCAATGGTAAAAGCAAAACCGAAAGGAACTGAAAGGAATGAGGGCAAAAGGAGGAAGCGGGCGTTGTCTAGAATGGGGCGAAGAAGCAACGTTACATGGAAGAACCGAAGAACAGAGTGAGCGTGCCCTTCCTAAACGAACTGAATTCGGGAGAAAGGAAAGTCAACAACGGTAAGGAGAACTTAGCGTGGCCCTGTTATGTTTTAAAACATAGCAATTTGAATCGTAGTAATCTAGACTTCGGAACATTATAAACGACTGTGTAGATATCCCCCCCCCCCCGGTTGTCAACTGGTGGGTCATGACAAATGGATTATAGCCCAAGCTAAGGTGGGTCAGGGGATGGTTTTTGGAGAGGGAAAATCGCTGATAGAGAGAGAGGCTACCTCCACAAGAGAGGTTTAATGCTCTTTGAAGGCTCATTATAAATTTTACCTCCACACCAGCGGAGCGCAAAACAGGCGTAGAGGCGCGTTATCTCCCGGATTATGCGCATTATCGAATGCGCGTTAAATAGCGACTTTTATTTTGCTCCGGCCGTTAAAGCGCATTTTCGCCATGTGAACAAGCGATTATGCGCATTAACTTCTTGTAAAGCGCTTTTTGGACATCAATTAATGCGCTTCGCCGCCTCTCGCCGCCTCCCGTGCAGAGGGATTAGGAGTAAATGCGCCTCCGCGATAATGCGCATAATCGCCGAACCGGGCGCAAAAGCGCATCCTTGTGGAGGGGGCGGTGTGCATGGAAGAGAGACAGACATGCATGCTTAAGAAATTAAATGTGGATGCCATGCTACAGATTTGTATAAAACATGGGTTCCGGGTCTGCAAAGGGTAGTTTTAACATGCACCTTTCTTCCCTAGTGGATACACTGAAGGCAGGAACTCCTGGCAATTTAAGATTATTGCTTTTGAATGCCAGGTGCTTCCTGTTTCTTCATAATAGAAGTCCTCCTTGTTGGCCGTTTCCCCCATCTTTTTCATTTACATGTAGTTTATTCTAGGCTGGGTTACCTTCACCCACATTAAAACTACTCAGCAAAATGGAATAGATGTATACATTTCAGCCATCTGTGTCCCTGACAACAATACACTGGTGTCTTTTTCCTGGATTGATAGTATCCTGAGGGCAAAAGAAAATGATGTTTATGATATAAGCAGGCAAAGAGCCTTTTGAAGTGGCTGCTCAGAAATGGATTGGAGGTGGAAGATAAAAGAGCTGAGGAAGCCCTGAATGTGAACAGAAATGGAGAGGGGAGGGAGCCACAGAGAGCGGGGGAGATGATAGCCCTTGGAAAGCATCATGTCAGCCACCAATGATCATAATCATATCAAGCTTTTATTGTCAATGATTTTCCTAAATGCTACCCAGTCCAATACCAAAAAGATGTTTCTCTTCCATGTATCTAATTTATCCCCCAAGGATGCCCAAGCCAGGGTGGAAAGCTGCATCTAGGCTCTAGGACAATGATGGAGAGGCTGATATGACCAAATATCCCCAGCTTGTGTGTGCATTTCTAGAGGCATCCCAAGCTTTTTCAGGCATGGCGACAGAAATGTTGTGGAGGGCAAGCCTAAGCTCTTCAGTCGGTCTGATGCTCCAAAATGCAAAACTACAAGAACTATAATATGAAGTTATTAAAGATTTTAAATACATTTTTTAAAACATAGAACCAAAAATAGTGCTAATGTATGTGTGCGCCTACCCACATTGCCCTTAAAACGACTTATATTCTGTTTAAAAAAGTGTTTTTTTAAGTCGTTTCATTACGTGGTAGGACACACAGTACTTACGTTTCATAGTGACTGTTTTTGTTTTGCAGGCTGCTTAAGTTATGGAGACAGAAGTGGGCGGGTCAGGCAGCCTGCAAAAACAAAAACTAAAGAAGAAGAGTCAAGGAATTAACCCTGTAATACACCAGTGAACACTTTGAGGACAGAGGAAGCAGTCACTATGAAACGTAAGTACTGCTCAGTGTGTCCTACCACGTAATGAAACAACTTAAAAACACGTTTTTAAACAGAATATAAGTCGTTTTAAGGGCAATGTGGATAGGCTCTGTCTTTCATTTTAGTCTGGTGCCTTTCTGCCCATTAACCAGAACATTGTACGGCTTTATTTTTCAGGGGTCAAGAATGGTCCTCCTTGCCCTTTCTCCCTTTAGGGATCATCAGACGAGCATTTTATAGCACGCTCATTACTGGGCACTCATGGATTTCTGTGAGTCCTTTTGATGACAACATCCACCTCCCATACATCTCCCGCTCTTTCTGGCCTTCTTCCCATGACACACACAAAAAAAGACCCCAGGAAGTCCAATTTATTTTTAGAAACCGAACTTGCCACAATCTCCTGCTGTATGCAGGAGAAGTGGCATGATAAAAACGTCCACTGAATGGGCCATGTGGTCACTGTTTACTTCCTCTGTCTTCTCAGATGAGAAAGAGGAAGTATTGTGTGGCAAAAGCGGGGGTGGAGAAGCTACAGTAGGGAACCGTAATTTCCCCCCGTCTGATGAAGCTCTTATATTTCCAGAAATAATAGGAGTAAACAAAAGGTGATATTTCATCGAAGACACCTGGAATATCCATGAGAGTATTAGGCTCCTACAACATCCCCACCCCAGGTACAGCCCTGTTTTTCTGTCCACATTCATTCCTAAAAGTATCTAATGTTGAAATTAAATTAAAATAGTTACTCATTGACCCGATTCCCACAATTACCACAGCTTAAACAAACCACGGTGGCTGGTTTAAGCTGCAGTGCTGGCACATGCTGGGCTTAGGCTTCTTGTCCCAGTTCCACCACCTGGCCTCTCAGCAATTTTCTTCCCCTTCCATTCCCTCCTTGGTGCAAATTGCAGTTTCAGGGAGTGACTTTTGGTGGGAAACTATGTTAGGGAGGAAGTTAACCCCTTTCCCAAGCAGCAGACAGTTCTAGCCTTCGTTGGGGACACCCCCCACCCCCACCCCAGCTGCTCTTTCTAAAGAAAGAGACATGGCCAGTTTTACACAGAGAAGTTAAAATGTTTATTTTATTTTATTTCCATAATTGTTAAACTGCCCTTCATCCATTACGGATCGCAAGGGTGGTGTATACAAAAAATTTTAAACAAACAAACAAACCCAACACAAATCAAATATTAGACAAACCATGGCAATTACAAAGTGAAAGACAAAAGGAAGCAGCAGCAACTCTTCAACTCAGCAAGCCAAACCGAAATATGATAATCAAATATTATTTTTATAACTTAAAATGCTATCATTCTAAAAAGTTAACATGCCTTGGCAAAAAGGAATGTTTTAATTTAGTGCTGAAAAGAAAACTAAGTCAGTGCTGATGTGTTTTGGCCTATGGGAGGTGGAAAAGCGGTGTTTCAACTCAGAAAGCCAATTTTCTATAAGAGTGATGAGAATATGTCTTGCTGTGTTGGAAGGAGTAGACAGATAGGACACTTCACGCGGTTTATCTGATGGACCCATTGATCTGACTTATTTATTTGGACAAATCCAATGATCAGGAACAGACAGAGAGTACATTAGCCTAAATTTTACAGAAGGGCTCTTCTTCCCCAAGGAAAACATTACCCAGTTTACATATGCAATTTCATGATAATCCCCTAACGTCCCCTCTACTGTACTTTCTGAACAAAACTTCTTCTGTATAATTCGGCATGTTATTTAGCTTGCTGAAAGATATAATGTTCATTTTTCTTTTAAATCTATTACCTTTATCTTCAAACCCATCCATTCAAGATTCCAAAATGGCAGTATGTAATCAATAGCAAAATCAGTCTTGTAGAAACCTATTCACAGTCACTCATGTGAGCTGTTGAGATAGAGGGATGGATCTCTGTGCAATTTTTTCACATAAACAATAGGCGAGTGATCTTTCGTTATAGTTAATGTTCAACTTCAACCGACTCAGGGCCAGCCTTGGATGAATTATTATATTTCGCAGCGTTTTACTTACTGGTGGAATCCCCCTCGACTGGATTTCCTGTCAATGGTTTCTATTAAACTCCTTCATTTAAATCCATTCCCTTCAAGGTCTGACTCATTGGTAGCCAATGAATAGTTGCATGAGATTCAAATGCTGGGGTTGCCAGCCAAAGCAATGCTGTAATGTCCTTAGGGATTTTGTGATGGCGATGAAGCTTCTAACACCCATTGGCTGAGCAGTGATGATGTCACAAAGAGGCTGAGCAACAGAGGGGGAGTTTAGCAATTGGGTGCCCAGTGGGGGAAGAGGAGGCAGTGGGCCAAGGGACGTGAATCTGTGGAAAGGTTGGTGGGGTTGAGGCAGCAGCAGCAGTGAGAGTTTCACTGGCAGGTTTACCACACTGCCACTGAAGAACAAATGAGGGACCTGCACCTGCTCTTAGCCAGCCGCCGCCGCCTGCCTCCATCACCACCACTACCACCACCCTCTTTCACCTGTCCTCAGCAGGGATGGGCATTCACCTTTCCTTCAATCACCCCTGAAGTGCAACAGAGTATGCCAGAGAATCATCTCCTCAGCTGTCACTGAGCAGAGGAAAAGGAGGCCTGGGAAAGGGGGTTAGTAGCAGGCCCAGGAAAGCAGGAGATCTAGCCGAGAGAGGATGGACAAGAGAGTGGAATACAAGAAGGAAGGAGGCTGAAAGGGGTGGTCGCAGTAGTCAACTACACTGTCCAAGACTCAAGCCTGCTTGGGGTCTTGAACTGGCAACTTCAGGAATGGTAGGAAGCAAAAACAATGCAGTGCCGTTCGTCCTGCTCTGGCCCAAAGGGGCAACTTCAGGGAGACCAGCTGCCCTCACAAGTAATCACCTTTATACCAGTAGGCCGGAATGGGCCAGGTGGTCCTCGGAGAGTGTGCCATCGCACAAAGGCTTCTAAGGGAGCAATCCTATGTCCCCTAGAGAGAGGGGGGGGGGGGTCATAGCATACTTTGGATTCCTGGCTCAGGCGGCAGAGACAGCACTCCGACTTCAGAGCCCGGAGCCCGTGCTCCCCGCCACCTTGCAGCTGGAGCGAAGAGAACTGTGGAGGCTGCTTCTACAAGCTTGGAAATGTGAGCTCAGAGAGGAGGGAAAGGGGGGGTCTGTGGGTGGGGAGTGGAGGATACCGGGGAGTGGCCGGCTTACGAAGAATTCTCCAGCCACCCCAGCTCCCTCTCTCCCTCTCTGCAGAGCCCCAGCTAGATGGGTGAAATCATGCAGGGTCAGAGGAGCAATAGTCAACAATCACCTCTGCATTCCTCCCACCCTGCATAGGATGCCCATGAGCCTCCGAGGTCAGAGGCTGACTGGCATCCCCGTAGGCTTGTGTCGTAAGTCAGGCTTGTAGCCCCCAATCGGACAAATGGATCTTGGGCAGGAGAGCTTCCCCTTGGATTGTGCATGTGTTTGGTTGGCATCATTGCGCCAAATGATCCTGGGTTGAAACGTCTCTTATTAACAGCAACTTTTAATTGATCTTTTCCTGAAAAAGCAACATTTAATTGACCTTTTCCGGAAAATGTTACTCCAGTAGCACCAGAAGATTGATGGCACCCAACTCTTACCTTTGGCGCCTGCTGTATTGTCTTTTCTCAATAAAATGGCAACCCCCTGAAGGACGTCAGGGTTGCCTGCTCCCCAAGTATCGTTCTGTTCTGCTATTTGCTGTGTTTAACTTTTGTAGCAGCAGTATTTTCATTTTTCTTAGTTGCCTGAAACTTCCCCCTAGAAATATGTTTATTTACTAGAAAATTCCTGGTGTTCAGTATGCGTTTCTCTCCCCCCCAGGTCTGAAAGGACAGTTAATGGAGAATCTTGATACCATTTCCATTGGCTTTGTTGTTAATGTATTTTCTGAGGACTTGCGCTTTATGCTCTGGTGGCTCACTTGAAGGTTTTGATGAGGGCACCTCATCAATCATTAGCAAAAACAAAGTGACTGGCTCCTAAATCCAAGGTAAGACTGCTTGAAATTTTAAACAAACCAACAGTGAACAAGAACAATACATTTTATCTTCTGTATCAATTTCCACCTGTCAGAGGCCTTGCAAAATAACGTACAGAGGAGAAAGCAGTCAAATCTCTCTACATTGCAGTACTACTTTTCAAGATAGATTAAATGTTATTGCGCTCCCAGAAAGCTAACAAAAGCATGTGCATATATAAGCAAAAGACATACTTGATAGGCTGACCAGATAAAATCCAGGTCAGGGCTCATGTAACTTTCACAGTTGTAGAGAAAAGGGAATTTCAGCCAGTGTCATTTGTATGCAATTAGTTCCTGGTGAAATTCCCTCTTCATCACAACTGTTAAAGTTGCAGGCACTATACTAGAGTGACCATATACAAAAGAAGGCAGGGCTCTTGCAACTTTAACTATTGTGATGGAGAGGGAATTTCACCAGGAACTAATTGCATACAAATGACACTGGCTGAAATTCCCTTTTCTCTACAACTGTGAAAGTTACATGAGCCCTGACCTGGATTTTATCTGGTCACCCTACTTGAGGATTTAGCTTCTGTTTTCTAAGGAAGAACTCTGCAATCTTCAGCAAAGTGTTTTTTTCCCCCAACAAAAATGTTGAACTTGGCTGGGAAAACCTGGGCCTCTGTGGATGGCTTTGAATGAAGCCTTTATCACACCTACCCGTTTTGCTTCTGCGGGTTCCCCCTCTGTTTCCTATGTGAGTGGAGCCTTTTGATCACACGTGGTCGGTTTTGCTCCGATACTTCAGTTAAGCCTGCGGAGGAGGGGAGAAAATGGACAATCCCCGTTCAGGGATACTTCGGAAGAGGAAGGAAAAAAGGAGCACTCGGGTTGCGAGAGCAGCGCGAGGGAGACAACGTCATGTGAAATAACTGGATCAAAGTCGCTGTGGGTGTGGATCAAACCGCCCGTGTGATTAAAGGTCTGAGTCACCTTTAATCACACCTACCGCATAGGGTTGGTGTAAGGATAAAGTATGATAACCACAAGTATGCTGCCCTGAGCTCCTTCGAAGCAGGTGGGATACAAGTGAAATAAACTGTTATTTAGACAAGTGCCCAAATTACACGGGGGCTCAAGAGGACTCTTGATTATCTGACATATCCAAGAGTTGGTATTATATATTCATTCCTTTGTCATGCTACTACTGGAACACCTTGTGATCTAAACATCCCATGTATCCCTGTAGGTGTAGTGTGCCTGTATTAGGCTGACCATATGAAAAGGAGGACAGGGCTCATATAATTTTAACAGTTGTAGAGAAATGGGAATTTCAGCCACTGTCATTTGTATGCAATTAGTCCCTGGTGAAATTCCCTCTTCATCACAACTGTTAAAGTTGCAGGGGCCCTGCGTTCTTTTGTATATGGTCACTCTAGTATAGTGCATGCACCTTTGACTGTTGTGATGAAGAGGGAATTTCACCAGGGACTAATTGCATACAAATGACACTGGCCGAAATTCCCTTTTCTCTACAACTGTTAAAGTTACATGAGACCTGACCTCCTTTTCAGATGGTCAGCCTAATAGAGACTTCATTAATGTAAATTTCGTTGCTGGCATTTCCAGGGGCAGGTGTTTTTGTTTTTTAAAAAACATTTTGAGTTTTTATTTTGGATGTATAATTGCATTCTCAGAATTCTCTCCCCTCAAAATAAAATAAATAGATTGTCAAAATAAATTCTAATGTGCCATTTTAAAATAAAATGCACAGTCATTTAAGATAGCATCCAGATCTGACAGTGTGAAGGATAATAATAACAATAACAACAATAACAACACTTAGGGTGCAATCCTATGCACGTTTAGACTGGGGGGGGGGGGGGAAAGTCCTACAACTCCCAGCATTCCCCAGCCAGCTGGCTGAGGAATGCTGGGAGTTGTAGGACTTTTTTCCCAGCCTAAACATGCATAGGATTGTTACCTTAGGGAGCAATCCTGAGCTCCCTAGGAGGGACGCTGAGAGGGCACTGGGCGTAGCAGAAGTGCCACTCCATGGTGGAGAGGGAGACATGTTGGCAATACTTCTACTGCTAGGATGTGATGGAAAGCTCCATCGCCACTGGTGGTGGCTGAAATAGGGCATTCCGGGGTGTATCGGGGTGATTGTGAGTCCACACGATTCAAAGCCCCCAGACATGCCCTCAAATGATGCCACCCCTGGATCTGGCACAGTTAATTCTATCCCATTGCGGTCAATGAGAGCTGGGGGAAGGGCAGTGAAGGATAAAAAAGGGAAAAGCTACCCCCACCCCTCTCTTCCCTCCCTGGCTGTTGTGAGCTCGCAGGGCTTTGGACATGATGGTCCTTCCACCATGGGATTGTCCACTACCACCCTAGGATTGCTCTGCTCGCATGCATTGCATCTTACAGTGTTCAGCTGGCTTCACATCCATTTAACTTCATGTAATCATTATAAGAACCCTCTCAGCTAAGTTAGCATTATTACCCCTTTATTGCAGGTTTGGTGTACGCGAGTAGCTTCCTTGAGGCCAGCCTGGGAGTTCATAGCCAAGATGAGATTTAAAATAGAGACATCCTAATTTGTAACAGTATCTCAGCCATTACATACAGCAACTCCCAGCATAAAGTGTGGTGTAGTGGTTAGGGTGTTGGACGAAGATTCAAATCCCCACTCAGCTCTGAAGCTCCCTGGGTGATCTCAGCCTGCCCTACCTCACACGGTTGTTGTGAACATAGGGTGGGGAGAAGACCCGTGTCCTCTGCCTTAGTTCTTTGGAGGAAAGGTAGGGCATAAATGAAATAACTAAATTCCCTAAAACACCCGCTCTTGTTAATGCCCTGTAGTATGATGCGCCATTAGAATAACAATCATGCTTTCTTTTCTCAGGTGCTTGCTGGCAAAGCAAAGAGAGTCGACGTTTTACAGCCAGGGGACACCAAGCCCTTTCTGCAAGTAACAACTTAGTTGTGGACAAATTGGGACTAATCATAACGTGACAGTATTCTTCTAAGACCCACCCATAAAATGGTTAGATACCCTGCCAGTTGCCAAAACACAGCCCATGATGCACATTTCCTAAATATGCATCCATTTTCTGTTTTCGCTCTCCAGCCTTTCAACATTGCAATTCCAGGTCTCCCCACTTGAGGGCAGACTTGAACAAAATAAACGCCATGCATAATTGATGTGGTTCAGTCCCCTAGTGGTGACTTCATGACGTCCGAATCGGGTCAGAGTTGCTTTCTGTTCTTCATTCTACACGTCGAGAGGGATCAACACGTTCCTGTCTCTGGCGGCAACAGCTGCCTTTCTCCTTTGTTTTTGTAATTAAAGAAATATATTTGCACTTTATTTAATTTGATAATTGATTTAATTCATAAATGAATTAATTGATAAAAGTTGAAATTTGCATATGGATAAAATAAAAATGTCAACAGAAGAGTGTGCAGTACTGGAAATACTATAATAATGTATTTAAGGAAGGAGAGAATTTCATTCACTCTGCACAATAATTGCCAGATAATCCTTGTACCAGGCTAACTGGGGTGAGGCATTAATAGATCTCAAGTGAAATCTGACCTTATCAAGCAAATTAAGCTGCTTGACATGGTCTGGAGAATGACATTGCCGGCTCAGTAGATTTTGTAAACCTTGGGTCTGCACTCTGTCTATGCTCTGGAACTAATTTACACAACACTTCACTCCAGGTTTAGGGTTACCATGTCTCCATGTCTACATGTGTACATGATTACACATGTACACCCATGGAATCTGGAGTCACAGTGTTTTGTGGGAAAACTGGTATTTCCAGAAGGGAAATGAGCAATGAAACAACAAGCCTGTATAACCCTTCACCCAGAACCCAGGGCTGGGCTCAGTGTTTAGATGTTATGCTGCTTTTATATTTGTTTCCGGCTTTAGCCACCATCCATAAAAAGTGGGACTCCAATTTGGGGGTCTGGGTTAGTTGTCCCCTCCCCTCCCATACACATTTGAAATGTGGTCAAGCAGTATTTATTCAAATTTACAACCAGCAGCAACATAGAAAGAACCACAAAGATGGTGCTGTTGCTCTATATTAGAGGTTCTCTGTAACTCTACATCCCTCCCTCCTGTTTCCAAATGTTTAATGTCCAGACAAACCATCCACTAAGAAACTTAGAATGGGTGTTCATATTCCCACATGTTCATAACAGAACTCTGCAGAAAGTTAATGGATGTAGGTTCATCATATGTTATTCTCCAACCTGACCTTGTTTCCTTACTTGATCTTATAGGAAAGAGAGCTGTCTCCTCCACACTAAAAGATCCTTGAGTCAGTGCTGGTGACCGGCTTCCTGAAGATATTTGCTGGAATTTGCAGGACTCTCAGGACCCAGTTCCTTCATACAGGTAATGGGAGATTCATGTGCCTGCTACTTTCATCTTTGATGGTTATTAGGGATGTGTAGCGTATCATTAAAATGTCCAATAACTATACAATAAGGTCGTTATCGGTAGGGGTGTACATCGGATCGGATCCGATCCACGATCCGAATCCGATCCACCCCAAATTGGAAAAATCCGATCTGATCCAACCAACCCTCTGATCCGATCCAATCCGCCGAGGTCCGATCCGGATCGGATCGGCGGATTGGACGCCATTTTGAATGCTTTTTCCCATAGCCAAGTATTGTTTTACAAAAATGCCTATAACTTTTTTCATTTTTTATGATAGAAGGATGAAACTTGGGCACTTTGTAGACTGGTTAGGGATAGTTATCTGCGGGAAATTTCTGAAAAATTGGTGCATGCATTTTGTGGCAATTAATTTTTTAATAAATAACCAGGAATGCCTATAACTTTTTCATTGTTAAAGTTACACACATGAAACTTTGTCACATTGTAGGTGGTACATTGGGACCTGTGTGTGTGAAATTTCAGAAACATAGGTGCTTGCCTTGTGTGGCAATTAATTTTAGAAAAATGGGTAGTAGTGGGGTAAATACAGTTATGCCTCCCACTTTTTTATTTTTAAAGATACAAAATGGAAACATGGTCACATTACAGGTAACACTTGGCCTGATATGTGTGTGAAATTTCAGAAACATAGGTGCTTGCCTTGTGTGGCAATTGATTTTTGAAACAATGAGGAAAGAAACACCTATAACTTTTTCATTTTTAAAGTTACACACATGAAACTTTGGCCCCCTCCACAAGGATGCGCTTTTGCGCCCGGTTCGGGGATTATGTGCATTATCGCGGAGGCGCATTTACGCCTAATCCCTCTGCATGGGAGGCGGCAAGAGGCGGCGAAGCGCATTAATTGATGTCCAAAAAGCGCTTTAGAAGACGTTAATGCGCATAATCGCTTGTTCGCACGGCGAAAATGCGCTTTAACGGCCGGAGCAAAATAAAAGTCGCTATTTAACGCGCATTCGAAAATGCGCATTATCGGGGAGATAACGCGCCTGTACGCCCGTTTTGCGCTCCACTGGTGTGGAGGTAAAATTTATAATGAGCCTTCAAGGCTCATTAAACGTCTCGTGTGAAGGAGGCCTTTTTCACATTGTAGGTGGTACATTGGGACCTATGTGTGTGAAATTTCAGAAACATAGGTGCTTGCCTTGTGTGGCAATTAATTTTAGAAAAATGGGTAGTAGTGGGGTAAATACAGTTATGCCTCCCACTTTTTTATTTTTAAAGATACAAACAGGAAACATGGGCACATTACAGGGAACACTTCACTTGATATGTGTGTGAAATTTCAGAAACATAGGTGCTTGCCTTGTGTGGCAATTAATTTTTGAAACAATGAGGAAAGAAACATAACTTTTTCATTTTTAAAGTTACACACATGAAACTTGCTCACTTTGTAGATGGGTTAGGGGTAGTTATTTGTAAGAAATTTCAGAATGATAGGTCCAGGCATTTGATGGCTATGGATTTTTTAGATTAAAAGTTACAAAAGTTTTTCCACAGAGGCTTGGGCTGTCAATTGCACCCCCCTCCCCTGCCTACCCCTCCCTCTTTTATCTGTCAAAACTCCGTGTTGTTGTAAAGGCAACGTTGGGGACTGTCTGGGAGCTTCCCCTTGGGGAAAAGCACAAGTCCCATAGCTTGCGCGAGAAGGGCGGCGCGCGCTCCTCGCAGGTAGGATCTTCAAGACAGCAGCAGCAGCAGCAGCAGCATCAGGCAGACATTCAAATGGCAAAGTCCAACATTGGGGACTGGGTGGGAGCTTCCCCGTGGAGGCAGCTCTGTCTCCCACCTACCCACCCATCGCAGGCGGAGAAGAAGGGGGCGCGCACGGAGGAGCTGAGCACGGAGGGGGAGGAGGCAGCTTCCTGATTTACTTCTCTGTAGCAACTGCTCTGGGCAGAGAAAGGGACGTTAGTGGGGAGGGGGGTTTAAAGGGATTCATTGCATAGCACTTCCCCACTGAGAAACCATACTTGCCCATAGGGATTCATTGCATAGCACTTGCCCATAGGGATTCATTGGACAGCACTTGCCCATAGGGATTCATTGCATAGCACCTTCCCATAGAGAAATCATACTTGCCCATAGGGATTCATTGCATAGCACCTTCCAATAGAGAAATCATACTTGCCCATAGGGATTCATTGCATAGCACTTGCCCACTGAGAAACCATACTTGCCCATAGGGATTCATTGGCCAGCACTTTATGGAAAAGTGCTGTCCAATGAATCCCTATGGGCAAGTATGGTTTCTCAGTGGGCAAGTGCTATGCAATGAATCCCTATGGGCAAGTTCTGTCCAATGAATCCCTATGGGCAAGTGCTATGCAATGGATCCCTATGGGCAAGTTCTGTCCAATGAGTTCTGCCTTTACAACAAGTTCTGCCTTTACAACAACACGGAGTTTTGACAGATAAAAGAGGGAGGGGTAGGCGGGGGAGGGGGTGCAATTGACAGCCCAAGCCTCTGTGGAAAAACTTTTGTAATTTTTAATCTAAAAAATCCATAGCCATCAAATGCCTGGACCTATCATTCTGAAATTTCTTACAGATAACTACCCCTAACCCATCTACAAAGTGAGCAAGTTTCATGTGTGTAACTTTAAAAATGAAAACGTTATAGGTGTTTCTTTCCTCATTGTTTCAAAAATTAATTGCCACACAAGGCAAGCACCTATGTTTCTGAAATTTCACACACATATCAAGCCAAGTGTTACCTGTAGTGTGCCCATGTTTTCTGTTTGTATCTTTAAAAATAAAAAAGTGGGAGGCATAACTGTATTTACCCCACTACGACCCATTTTTCTAAAATTAATTGCCACACAAGGCAAGCACCTATGTTTCTGAAATTTCACACACATAGGTCCCAATGTACCACCTACAATGTGGCACAGTTTCATGTGTGTAACTTTAACAATGAAAAAGTTATAGGCATTCCTGGTTATTTATTAAAAAATTAATTGCCGCAAAATGCATGCACCAATCCTTCTGCAATTTCCCACAGATAACTATCCCTAACCAGTCTACAAAGTGCCCAAGTTTCATCCTTCTATCTTTAAAAATGAAAAATTTATAGGCATTTTTGCAAAACAATTCTTGGCTATGGGAAAAAGCATTCAAAATGGCGTCTGATCAGGATCGGACATCCGATCTGCGGATCGGGATCGGGTCCGATCCGGCCATCCTCCGATCCGATCCGACCCCCCAGGTCTGATTCCGATCCGCTATCCGATCCGGGGGGTTAGTGCACATCCCTAGTTATCGGACATCCGATTAATGATAACGATACGATAGAAAAACCTTCGATAAATTTCCAATCCGAAAATTTTCAGCCCGATTATATCGGATTATCGGACTGCCATATAAATAAACCTATAACTTCTGTATTTTAAACATAAGAGGCTTGAAACTTGGTCATGCTCCTTCTGAAATATGAGGCCCGGTCAACCAGCTTTCAGAAGGAGCACAATCTTTAAAAAATTCATAGAAAATCAAGGGTTTGAGCAATTGCTCTGATTTTTTTCACAAATGCCCAGCCAGATCCCATCTTCAATGTCCCATAAGTTTCAAGTTTTTATCTTTAAAAATGAAGAAGTTACAGTGGGTGGTGGAGCTTTTGGGAGACCCCCTATAACTTTTTAATTTGAAAAGATAGAGACATGAAACTTTTTGGACCTTGCAGATTGGATCTTGCTAGTCCTGGCTCCTCAAGTTTCATGTCATTATCATTTCAAATAAAAAAGTTATGCTCGTGTTTCCCCCAATGCAAGCCTATGGGAAAAGAAGCAGACATCGAGATTACAGCATGGAGGCCCGGTCAACCAGCTGTGTCAATAAAGTTGCACAATCTTTAATAAATTCATATAAAATCGAGGGTTGGAGGGATCGATCTCAAATTTCATACACTTGTCTAGCACATGTTGCTACACATATGTGCCAAATTTCAGATCAATCCCTCCACCCCTGTATTTTATATGAATTTTTGAAAGATCGTGCAACTTTTTGACAGGTCTGAATGAACGCACGTGGCGAGCTGTCATTCTGACCTGTCAGAACTGAAACGTTCTTTAATAAATTCATATAAAATCGAGGGTTGGAGGGATCAATCTCAAATTTCATACACTTACTTAGGCATACACCATAAGCATTGTGACCAAGTTTCAAGCCTGTAACTTTGAAAATACAGAAGTTATAGGCATTTTTTCTTAAAAAAATTTTAAAAAAATCCAGCTATATAGGGCACAATGGGGCTGCAAATTAAATATCAGATTTCCGATAAGTATCATGAAGATGATATGATCAACCTACGATATTATCGGAGACGATAATTTTTTGCTCCGAAATTCCAATAATGATAAAATACGCTATTTTCAGGTGTGCATATCCCTAATGGTTATGGGAATGCAACTGCATCGTTGGCTGTAGATGCATCCCTCCTCTCTTAACTGTCGGCATCCGCTGAGGCTGTTTTAATCATTCCAACCAACTGTCCCACTGGAGGAGGTGGTATCTATGAAGCATTTTCAAAAGCCTACACCATTGTCAGGTTTTACCCTGTGTCCAGGCAGACTCCTCAGCTTTTCTTCATGAACATAGGGCTGCGGTTTCTACCAAACAACCGACTTCTGTTTCCCAAGAACATCCACATTTGAAGCAGTATATGTCCAGATAGTAGTTCATGTGCCATGTAAAGTGTCCAGGATCCTGGATCCCTGCTGGAAATAAATACTCATGGTTCTAGAGGCAGCCCGTTTCCTAGTTTAATCTCTTTTTCACAACAGCCAGCTAGTCCAAACTGGTTAGCCCTTTTGTTATGGAAGTTCTAATCCATAAGGGAGGTGAAACTATCTTTCTAGGAAATTTTGATTAGCTGCACTTGATTTTAGGTATTTGAATATGTAGCTTATTACAAAAAAGAGACAAAACGAGTACATTGGCAATGTTTAGATTGAAATATTTAAATTGATAGAGGAGAAAGGAAATGAGGAAGATGGCGGGAGATGGAGCACTTTGCGAGTTTTATAAGGAAGGTTGAAAAGGGGGGAACTCTGCCAATAAAGGAGGTAGGAGGATGGTGGATGAGAGAAGCTAGACAGACACAAGGGGAGCCAAAACAGGTTAGAGGCAAGAAGTCAACATGTAAACAGCACCTTGCCTGAGGCAGCATTGCTAACTGTTTGGGGAGCTAAAGAGGCAAGGGTGTAAGCATAATTTAAGGGGGCAAGGAGACCAGGACATGGGGACGAAAAACAGGAGCACACAGTCAATTGCACAGTATTATGCACACTACTCCCCCCCACACACACAATTGGTAGGGGGAGTGGCATGCTAAGAGCTCCATCACACCGGCGATTTCATGCACTCTCGCCATGCCTGGTGTGCACATTTGTAGCACGGTACCCACATGACGCCGTGCTTGTCCTGCTGACACCCCGCCTCTTCCCCAGCCTTTCCTAGAATGCTAAAAGTCTGGATTATTTTCCCTAAGTGCATTTAATGCGCCTTTAAGCCTCAGTGTAGTTTTAAAGGATCTGGGGGGTTGAATGGATTGCATCAGGTCCTGGCAGGGAAAAGCGATCTCTCCCAGCCGCCGGCTCCAAGCCTCAATATAAAACCCAAACCTTGCATCCCAGGCTCCAAAGCCTTTTTAAAAAACATACAGCACCTGAATCTCTGCAGAGACAGGATTGTACTCCCTCGATGCCCCCAAAGAGCCAGACTACAGGGTTGTTCCATTTTTGCCCGGCAGAAAGGCGGTCTGGTTGAAGTGCTTATCTAACAGGACCTGACTGGAGGGAGAAAGAGAAAGGGAGGAGTGGAGTGGAGTGGAAGAGCAAAGCAGCGAAGGAGCAAAAGAGCAGCTATTTAAGTGAAAGGGAACATAAGCTTGACGCGCTTCTGCATCAGAGGTAAAAAAACCGCAGAGGCAACCCAGAGGGGAAAATTAGGTGTGATGGAGGTCTAAGTAAGGGGAGTTTCCTTGTTATCTATCTCCAGTCTGTAATAAAAATGTGACAGAGTGACAATCGGATTGATAAAATACAGATTTTAAAATCACTGATCCTGGGAAAAGAAAAGCTCTTGACCTGAATCCAAAAAGACCATAAAGATGGTGTCAGGTGAGCCTTTTTGGAGAGGCTATTCCCCAGCCAGGATGCCATTACCCAGAAGGCCCTATCTCTAGGTGCCACCTAGTACACCTCCCTTGGCAGGAGCACTCTGAGAAAGATTCCCTGGACATAGAATATTAGATTTCAAGGTGAAGGTTTTAACCGAGCAGACTTCCTCAAAAATTACGGTTCTATCTGCAAGTGTGTGTGTGTGTGTGTGTGTGTGTGTGTGTGTATGTGCATTCATTCATATGAGTCCTCCTCTACAGTCTGGCATGGTATAATAGCCTAGCTATACTATAGGTTGACTAGCAGAATTAGGCCTATGTCAACCAGGAGGCAAGAATCAGACTGTTTCTGAATCTGCAGCAGAATCAGGATGAACTATAATAAACCCCCTTTCACTAAAGCAGGGAAGGGGGGGGACAACATCTGGGGGTTGAGGGGCTGCATTTCCCCCCAGAACCCACTGGGGGACTGCACCCCTCTCTTACTGCCAAAATTGGCACAATAGCTGCCCGTGAATTTGCCATGGGAGCAAAACAGTGGACCTTTTGCAAAAAAACAAAAGCAATTCTGCTCCCAAGCAAGGCATGTGCTCCCTGCAGGCATTGCTTTCTGGCCAAATTGCTGCCTTTTCTTGCTGCTGCTACCACTGCGGTGGCAAATTTTGCTGCCTGGCAGGGGGTGGGCACATGCTGTCCGCGGCTGGATGTTGTCCACTCCTGCTCTAAGGTCTGTACCATAATGGTATGCTTGTTTAGGCTGACCATATGAAAAGGAGGACAGGGCTCATGTAAGTTTAACAGTTGTAGAGAAAAGGGAATTTCAGCCCTGTCCTCCTTTTCATATGGTCAGCCTATGCTTGTTTCCTCCCAAACTGAATTTGTATTTGTTCTCCTCAGTCAGCTCAACCACTGGTGCCCCATGGCTCACATCAAAAGAAGGTTTGAGCCTGTCTTCTCTCTTAGGACAGTATCAGCACAGAAGGTTAATATGTGCCTGCTACTAAATATACATTTTATATTAATCACTATTAATACAAATGGTATAACCATACATTATTCTTTGGATACCTATCCTTAAAGAAGAACTTTGTTTTTGAAGCTTACCAGAGCAACTCATTGGGCCAAGAAAAGGGATTATTTCACCCATACTATGGTGCATTATCACTGCCTGCAAATACATT
Source organism: Anniella stebbinsi (assembly GCA_029215795.1). Taxonomy (NCBI): domain Eukaryota; kingdom Metazoa; phylum Chordata; class Lepidosauria; order Squamata; family Anniellidae; genus Anniella; species Anniella stebbinsi. Next base: position 248,626,866 of record JARDYH010000002.1, read on the forward strand.
TTTTTAAAAAAACTGTCCCATGACAAGCAGTAATCATTTTGCACGTTTTTGGAGCAGTTCAAACTGTACTTCTGGGAAGTACCCCAGAAGGGAAACATATGCTGATTACATGGGTGTGTGTATCTTTTCTGGCTCTTATTATTCTGTGTGTATTAAGCAATTTTGCAAAACAAAAACAAACAAACAAAAGCTTAGTGAGGTGAAGGAGAAACCTAGGCTGACCATATGAAAAGGAGGTCAGGGCTCATGTAACTTAACAGTTGCAGAGAAAAGGGAATTTCAGCCAGTGTCATTTGTATGCAATTATTTCCTGGTGAAATTTCCTCTTCATCACAACAGTTAAAGTTGCAGGCACTATACTAGAGTGACCATATACAAAAGAAGGCAGGGCCCCTGCAACTTTAACTGTCCTGATGAAGAGGGAATTGCACCAGGAACAAATTGCATACAAATGACACTGGCTGAAATTCCCTTTTCTCTACAACTGTTAAAGTTACATGAGCCCTGTCCTCCTTTTCACATGGTCAGCCTACAGAAACATAAACATGCTTAATTAGCAAAGCCCAGTTTTGTCCTTCATGTGCTTGAAAGGATCTCCAGAAAGACCACTCTGTAACTAGCCCTGGGAGCTTCTGCAGAGTCATAGTTCGCAATGGCATAAATGCATCTTAAGAAAGCAGCAAACATTTCATTATATGGTGGTTTAAGCACTCATTGGCCCTTTGGGGTGATGAAAGCTGAGGTCTAAGGCTTGCGACATTAGGATGCTTAAATGACACTAATTCCACAGAAAACGATCCATCTCTGATTTGTGCCACTGAAAGGGAGCTGCTCAAAAGCTACTAGCACTGATTCGTAAACATGTCACTTCTGGGGCTGCTTCAGTCCATAAGAGGTCCAGGTGGAGCTGGTAGAGTACTAAAAAAGGAAATTCTGTTTGGCATATCTATCTATCTATCTATCTATCTATCTATCTATCTATCTATCTGGAAAGCAAAGCAATGTGCGACCATTTTTTCTTATTGTGGAATTTTTTTTGGTTTAATTGAGTACTATAAATTTTCTCCTCTCCAGCACTAGAGTAACACCTCCTAGGGTTCAAAGTGTTGTTTTTTTAAGGAGCCAACACAATCCTGCACGCACACAGCATGGCTGTTACCCCTGCAGCAAAGTCCCCTCCCCATGCCACTCCCTGGCTCTTCATTACTTAGACCAGGGCCACTGTGGTGGTAGGATGGTGAGGAATGGCCCTGAAATGTGATGCCAATGCCCATCCCTCAGTCTGTGTGGCCAACAGGGCCACAGCACCCAGATCTGTCTACTCTTTTTGACAATGAGCATGTGGCTGTCACGCACATGCCACTAAGCGTAATGTTTGGCGCCTTGGCTTTCTTTTTCCCTTCATAACCTTTTATAGAGCCTTGCAAATTAAATTTTATAATTGAAATGGACAAGTTTCTTTAGCACAAATTATAGCCTGTCTCAGAATGCATGATCTGTTTCACAGCCATTACTGTGACTAAGTGGGCCGTGTGGCGGGAGACTCAGGACTCCAGCTTCATAAATCATCGCCCGCTTGGCCAGCTTTCAGCATGAAAGAACAAAAGCATAATATAATTTCTGGTTCAAGTAAAGGATTATCCAGAAAGATTTGTGAATTGTGTGTAGGGCCCCTAACCTTCTGGGAAAGAAGAGAATCTAAGGCTCACTTATCTTCCTATGAATAAATAATTCACCCGGGCCAATTAGAGAATTCTTTATTGATAACCCACAGATTTATTTGGAGGTATAGGCAACATGAAGATTTATCTGAGCAAAGTTTTAGTTCAACTCCACAGATCCCTGGAGAGACATCAACAGTTTGTAAAATGCCCTTGTCTGTCTCAGTACATGCTGATTTGTAAATGCAGCCCTATTTCACAAGCATGGTTAAACCCAATTAACATTTGTCAGAGGATTTTAAAGGCCTATGAAAGCCACAGTTAGATGTCTAGGTTAATGAATAAGAGGGGGGAAATCTTAACCTTATCAATATAAGCTAAAGTTATGTGGGAGTGTTAACCTCCAGTGCTCCAAATTATAAATAGGGCATTCACACACACACACACACACACACACACACACACACATATAATTGGCTTTAAAGGAAGATGAAAACTCTGCACATATGGGATGTCATAGGTGTAACCTCAAATATTAAACCTAAAAGTGTAAAGTGCAAATAAAGGTAGGAAGACTTATACCTACAGATACAGTTTCAGGGATGGAATTCGCTGAGTTTTCCTAGGCTTGACCCTCCAGACTTCATTTCGGTTCCCGCTGTGGCACCTGACTCAATCTGCAGCCATATTTTCCAGGAATTTTGTACATTTGGGGGGGAAGGTTCTGCAATTTGCATAAATTTCTAAGCAATTTGCACAAATAATAGTCAAATTTGCACAAATCACACCCAAACTTGTGCAAATTCTGGAAGTTATGGCTAAATTTCCCTAATTGAAGAAGCTTAATTTTTTTTTCAAAAAAGTTCCCTGAATTCAGGGAAAAGCCTGCAGCTCAGTTCGCTGATGGAAATCGAGTTGTACATGCTATGGAATTCCGTCAAGCCAAAAAAAGAATTTGATTTCCCAGTGACGGATGTCCCTACTGAGGCTCCCTGTGTATTGAAAAGTTAACCTGGGTTGTTGCTGCTTAATACATTAAAAAAAATGGCCCTGAGCCTTCATGGTGAGTGTACACTTGGCGGCAAACCCAGCTTTGTTGCTGGGTAATGTCTGAATTGACCCAAAGAGATAGAAATTATTTGTTTTTTTTAGTGTGAGGTGTTTAGAAAGGATATACTGTAGCTATATTTCATTTTTCTGTAGATGTTCAACAAGAATTGCAGCACTGATTTATTTAAACAGAGATCAAATCCCCTTTCACAGAAATCTGAAGTGTGTTGTTAATTGGAACTATTGATAAAGCTAAATAAGGAGTCCAGGTTTTGTCATTGGTTATGTAGACTGGAGCTACTGGAACCTCTGAAAAAGTGATGTTAGTCCAAAGTTCTTGTTACAATGTGGAAGGTGTTTTTGTTTTTTATCCTTAACCAGAAAATTAATCTTTTCACTTCAGGAAATACTATGGAGACGAATTACAGTAGTCTATGTATTTCAAACATTTATTAGTATTAGCTCAATATTTCACAACAATTGTGCACTTTTTCAGCAAGTCTCCAAATTTATACCATATTTGGACTAATACATAGTGCTTATTTTCAGATGTTGGGATATGTGGTGTTGCACATGTGTGTACAGGCGCATCCAATTGAGCATGGTAGAACACACAGTGACTCATATAACAATCGTATGCTTTTTCATAGCAGCACCAAATTTACTTCATACTGGACTAATACATAATGATCATTTTATTGATATGAACATTTATGCATGCCGATTGAATGTTTGAGCATGGTAGAACACAGAGTGACTTGTTAATTGGGCACTTTTCATAAAAGCATCACATTTGCAGTACATACTAATACATAGCCTGTGTTTTCAGATATTGGGGCATGTGGTGTTGCTCTGTGTATGTATGCACAGCTGATGTGCATGATATAATGCATGCTATAGAACAGTCTTATACTTTTACATAGAAGTACCAAGTTTTCCCCAAATGTGGACTAAAACATAGGGACCAATTTTAGATATTCAAGATGTGTGCATATATGCAGTCAACTGAATATTTGAACATGGTGTAACACATAGGGTAAAATCTGTCGTAGGTCCTACACTCAGTAGATCCCCCGAAATGAATGAGGCAAGTCCCATTCATTTCAGCGGCTCTACTCTAAATAGGACTTACGATAGATTTTATTCATAATGACTCATATGTGACACAATACGATATGGATAATTCATAAAGCCATTGAAAACATCAGGATAGCTTTTCAAAGACAAGCTGTTTCATGAACTTTCCAATTGCTCAGATGTTTCTAAATAAAATAAACTCTCAGTTGGCAAGGCCCTTTTCTTGTGGAAATCTTCCCTTTGCTAACAATGTAGAGGCAAATCTCAGAAAAGTTCTTGACTGAAAGTTTGATGCATGCATGTTATCCTGATCCCTGGATGCCTGAAGAGGCACTCCCTCCATATGTGCCCCACACCCTGCCACCGTCTGGAGAGGCACATTTGTGGGTTTCCCCCTATTTGAAGCTTGATGGAGTGGGTTGTGGCTTTGTTGTGGCTTCTTCCTTGTGGAACAGAGGTTCCTCTGGCCGTCTTGCTTCAAGGCATGTAAGACATTTCTTTTTTTAAAGGCTGGAATGCTCAAGACCAGTGGTCTTCAACTTGTCCAGACCCAAGACCCACCTTGGACTCCCAACCTGCAACATGCGACCCACTTTCACAATATTCTCCATGCCCACCATACGCAACCCATCTGGATGTTTCGGTCATGACACACCAGCTGAAGACCACTGCTTTAGGCAGGCACTGCTGAGGAAGTTGTGCTTGAGTTTAGCTATATCCTTTAGCCTCTCATATTTTGCTGTAGCCTGTTCTTTAGTGTTAGATTTTATTAGTAGTAGTGGTAGCATTAATGGCCAGTTCTACACCTTGTGTCAAATCACTACAACTATGGAATAAAAAGCAGGAAATAACACTATGAAAGTGGTATATGGAATGTGTCCTGTGCCCCAACAGTTTTCAGTGTGCTAAAGTACTACTATAAAGCAGTAGTGTAGATCTAGCCAGTGTTACTATAAAGTGCTATGGAAGCCAATTTTGACTGAAAAGCAGAGCCCTGTCAAGGCAGCTTACAGTTATAAAATAGACTTATACAATTTCATAACAATAACAATCTAAAATATAGCACACGCACACGTAATCAGGGGAAAGCCAGAGTAAACAATTAGGTTTTCAGAGCCTTCCTAAAAGCCTGCAATGCTGGGGCCTGATGGACCCTCAATGGCAACCTATTCCAGAGGTGTGGGGCCGCAGTGGAAAAGGCTCTCTCTTGTGTATTTGCCCACCTAATTGCCCTCAAAGGTGGACAAATGAGGAGGGAATGAAACCCCAGCTAAGACCACTTGAAAACTTCCATCTGCGTATTGATGAGACTTCAGCCCAAACCTTTGGATGACTTTCTCCACCGCTTTCATGTAGATGTTAAAAAGCATGGGGGACAGCAATTATTATACAAGGCTAGAAAATGCCCATAATTATGAGAGGTTTTCTTTCCGTGGAGACTGACAACAAATATTTTCCAAATAGTCTCTGAATATTCTGGCAAATATATTTGGTATTCTGTATCTTTCTTTTAGCACCTGAAGGTTTTGCAACAATTAATAATATCTGACAGCTAGCATGCAATCAGAGGTGTAATTTTGATAGCAACTGATATGTAGTGGTCAACCTTTGACAGTATGTGATAGAAGACTTGCAATAAAAATAGTTGAATTTTAATGTCGATGGGCAAATTTCATTTTTTTGCAAACGTTTGTTTTAGATCTGGTTCCATTGATCCCAGAATAGCTTATTAGCCCTAATAATACAAACATGCATAGGATCGGGCTCCAACAAACATCTTCCCAGCCCCTGGGAACCCCAGTCTTGATGTGTAGCCCCACCTCTCACCTGCAAGTCCACATCCTCATTCTGTGGGATTCTAGAATGTCACAGAAACTTAAGAGGTTGTGATATCTAGATCTTGATATGGACTAAACCGATGTCAAAATAAAACAAAGACCTTTGAAATAAACAAAAATATATTCCATTTTGGTTGACTATAAGAAGAAAGCTCCTATCAGCAATTTCTGCCACAGTTGGTTAGAAGGCTTTTCAAGGAATGTTTGCCAGAAATAGCATGCAGGTGAAAGAGCTGGGACACATGTGTTTTCTGACTGTCATTTGACCCGTGTTCAGGCATGTAAATCTTCCTTTATTCCCATCCCGTATAGTCCTTGGATAAAACTGAAGGCATCAAACGGAAACAACAGCCAGAACTATGTACCACTGACAGTGTGCAGATCTCAAGTCTTCTTTCCTGGCTTTCATTGTATTTTGCGCTGAGCGAGGAGTGAAATAAAACAGCCGCAGTGAAGTGTGTGAATCCTCAAGAACAACAGAATGATGTGTCCCAGCGAAAAACCCAGGAAAAGATGAAACAGAAGGAAGATTAGTACTGAAGCTCATTTGGCCTGAGACAACCCAGCCATATCGTTCTCCTCCTGCCAAGCAGTACATGGGGGTCGATCAGATGGGGCGAGAAGCACTGAGCTGAAATATTCCTGGTTTCCTCCTTATGCCTGCCTTTAGAGACTGGGATAGCCACAAGGCTATTATGTTACTAATGTTTTTAAAAAATGGCACAGAAAAAAAATATCCCTTATGTGACAAGAAACAGAACTTCCAGAGTGAAAAACAGCCTATGCTTTCTTTCTGGTTTTTTTTAAATGAAATAGAGCTTTAAAAAAGGTTCCTAATAATTTAATCCAGTTTTCCTTTTCTAGTCTCCACATATTCATCAACTGGAAAATGAAACATGTGATGTTTGCTCAGCATCTTCCTTGGGCAGCAAGAGGAAACAAATAATGTAATAATGTTTGTCCCACTGTCTAACTCACGGAAGTTGGCCAAGAATGGCCAATAACTATGAGTGGTCCGCATCAATATAAATATGATTCTGCTATAGGTATGTTTACCAATACACTAGGCTGTTAAATCTGCTGTATCTACTTTCAGTTTCATCTCAAACTTGAGATCCAAGCACTACACAAGGAGTGTTTCCTTTCCTTTCCTTCTTTTCTGCCACGCAACCTCTAGGTGGCACCCTGGTATAGTGAAATACACAAGTAGAAACAATACTTTCTTTTGCTTTCACAATTAAATACCACATTTTCCCTAATCTAAAAAAAAAAAACTTGCCAAAAGTGCTGGTTAGACATAGAAGTGAAACTGAAGTGTCACAACATTGCCTAAAAGAACCTATAAAAACCATGAGTAGAGAATGATGAGTGCACAGTAAATGCCTCATATAGTAAAGCTCACAAACAAGATCCATAAGTGGTCTTGTACTTTTGATACCATGTTTCTGCTCAGACTACAGTTCCAAACACCCTTGAATCAGCATCCAGCCCTGTGCCTCAAACTCGCAGATTGCCTTTCTGGAGCCAATGGAACCAATGGAATGGAAGATATGATCATCCCCACAGTTCAGTTGTCAGCCTGTTTTGGTTCTGTGCTTCGGTCAATATGCGTGTTCTTATCCTAAGCCCACATTAGTTTCTGATCCCAGGTTCAAATGAATTTGGGAATTAGGACTATGAAATACCTTTGCCTGACATCCTAGAGAGTTGCTGCTGAGTTAGATTAACCAAAGTCAGCTTCATAAAATTCCATAGACTTTTTGCGTCTCTTGATTTAGGCCTGAGATGTTGAATGCTTCTCCATTTCGAGGGTCACCTCAGTTGTGACTAGTCTCCCATTTTGGTCTCCTGACTCTGAATTTGGTGCTAGCCTAGAGGATCCAGAAAAGTCAAAATTAAACATGAAAAGTTTGAGAGCGGAACACAGAGGCCTTTTCCACAATGCAGCAGAATGAGGTGGAAGAGTGGAATGTTCCACTTCAGATTGCAGATAAGGGTTACCATTTTTTAAAATGTGCCCCACATAAACTCTTCCCCAAAAGGACAATTATTGGAAAACCTCTGGTGAAATGTGTCCTGTGATTAGAAGGTGGGCCTGTCAGTCATTCAACTACCCTCCCACATCAGTGTATACAGGGAAACAAAACCGAAAGGCACAAATTTTGAAGACACTCTGTCTGCATTTCTGAAGCCCAAATCCCACATGAAACTTCGAGTGAGATCCAGCTTTGGTTCTGATCCCTTTGGAGAGAAGCCTGCTTCACCTCAAGAAGCACCAGAAACAATCTGAAGGGGGCTGATTCAGCTGGGCCTTTGGAGGCATCTGATCCGCATCCCTAAAAATACCCCCATTACTCAAGTTCTAGAAATAAAGGCAGTATAGAATAAACAATACCAAATCTCTCTGTCTCTCATGTACGTATGTAATAAATAAATACATTTCAGCAAGAAAAAACACAAACTAATCAACCAAAACTGCATACATAAAGACCCTGGAGAAATCTTATAACCAATTAATGTACAATGCTCTCATAAAAAAAGTCTACTATTTTTGCCAAATGTTTTGCTTTCCCATTTGTGCTGTTTTAGTCAGCTCAGCAAAATGGTCAATGTTCATGGGTAATTTAATGGTGATCCTGGAGCACTGTTACCCTCCATGCTGTCTCGCAAAATATTGTCCTTGCACTTAAGAGAAATGGGCAGTTTGCAGCTCTTTCCTACGATTCTCGGGCCAGGTTCTCACTGAGGTGGTCAGAGTGCAAGCGGGGTCTCACTTGTTGCAAGGCTCCTCCATGCCAAAAAAATACAGATAAGAATTCTGTGCATAAAGGATGAGCATGTCAGAACCCTTCTCCATGACACAAGGTTTTCTGTGTGCCAGGGATGCTTTGTACAGCAAGACACATTCGGTTCTGAAGCAACCCAGCCCTGCACTGGCGCCATTAGGTAATTTTATACTCTGGGCTTAATTGTCTAATGGGGTAGAGGTGGGCGGTGATCAGTGGAGGCTGGTGGCTCCGATGTCAGTGAAGCAGTGAGCCCGCTCTGTGTTTCAGTCAGAACCAGACAGAACTCTAAAGGTGCTCTCCAAGGTGATGAACCTATAAGACCCAGCCCCTTGGGTAGGTCCTTTAGAGTTCTGACTGGTTCTGACTGAAACTCAGAGCAGACACCGGAGCCACCAGCCTACACAGTGGTAAAGCATATGAGTTCACTTGCTCCAAAACGTGGGCAGCCAGCACTACTGTGGGGGCACCCCTGCCCATTGTACTGAGTGGGGGGCCTGGACCTCAACCCAAAGTCTGGTCCTAATGGCACCACTGCAGCCCAGAAACCTGCTAGCACCATCTTAAAAGCTGGGCCTCTGAACACCCTGTAGTTGTTGTAGTACCAGCCTCTGCTCTGCTGCCTCTCAAGGGACGCATATCTTAGTTGATTCTGTACAATTTTTTTTTTAAAAAAAATCAGAGTTACATCCAAATAGAACAGAAGCCTTGCAAATGTGCTTATCTGCACTAGGGTGACCCCTGCCTTTGTTCTTTGCTCACTTCCTCCCTCCTCCTCTGGTCTACTCAAAGCACCTGTGCTGAAGTAATCATCTCCTCTTGTCTCTTGTAAACACACGCCTTGATCCATCTTGAGCTTCATTTTCTGCTCGTCTCGCTGCCAACATCATCTGCTGCTCAGTTGCTTTCTCTCCATGTGCCGCATGTAGACTCACACTGCACTTTACTTTCCCCCATCCCAGTGCAGAGCACTCCCCACTGGATGGAAATCTTTCCCCCCTGAGGTCAGCAATTTGAATGGAACAGCCAGTCGAATAGAGGCCAGGGTCAGTGAGATGCTGATTGGTTATCCAGAGATGGTGACAACTTCTGAATTCAAAGCTGGTTCACACATGCATGGACATCACTTGATTTCCCTTGAGCTCCTGGGCTAACAGCTTATTCTGATTGATCTGACCTACAGTCAAGCGTTGAAGTTGGCGCTCTCTGATGGCAAGTTCTGTACAGGGTACTCATTCACCAGCTGTTCCCTTGCACCTAGTGTTGAAATGAATTTGACCCCACCTACCCAATGCCTTCCATTTCTTGTTAACACATTTTAAGGCACAACACGTCCAAATACTCAAGTATGTGCAAATGTCAATAGAATGCTTGAAATATTAGGTAATTTCCAATGCAGTAGCTATTTGGCAGTATTTAGCAACTAACATGCAATGGCATTTTAGTGTCCAACAAGCACTTAATAGCTAACATTTGATGGTTGGCATGCCAAAGTATTTAGTATTTGATACTTGACCTGTAATGGCATTTTAAACGCACAAGCATTTGGTAGATGCTGTGCAATTCTGTTTAGTGTTTTACTGCTGATGGGTTCTGATATGTCATACAAGGCGCCTGGCAATCGAGATATACCAACAAATCTAAAGCACTCAAATGTTGAGGTTAAATTTTACATTGAAAATGCAAATTTGAATCTGAATGCAAATTTTTGTATTCAAAACTGACCTTTTTTCAGGGTTTGTGTGTGTCGCACAGTCTAAATATTAGTTTGAGCTCTAGGTGAAGAGGGTTATTTGTACCACCTACACATCTTTTAATATATACCTGATGATGGAGACTCTTCCTCTACATATGACCTAATGGGAAGAGGGCACGGAGAAGCACAGAGACATGACCAGAACTTTCCCTTCCCAGGATATAACCTTCCTGGGACATATGCTTGAGACTGCAGCAAATGGCAAGAACAGTAGGCGTCCCAAAGTGGTGTGTAACTCTGGCTCAACATTGCCTAGGGCTGCCTCCAAGCAATTTAGGTTTACTCCTTTTCAGCATTTATTCCAGACAGTATTTTTCGTTACAACCTTCTCCTCCTTAGAGTGACTCCGCTTTAAATCTCATTCACAGCCTTCTCTCAGTGGATTGTACAATTAGCTTGGTCAAGTGAACTGCAGCTTGCTAATCAATAGGAGTGAAAATGGATGGCGAGTCATGGCTTTGTTGGACTATAAATTGTTTGCAAGCTCTCAACAGTGTCTTTGCAGAGGAAACTCTACGCCTTTTATTTGATCTGGTTTTGGTCAGCATCTTAAGCCCCATGGCTAAGTGCACTTTATTTTCTTTAAACAGATGTTTTATCTGTCACACGTAATGCCTATTGGATTAGGTAATTCCAGGTGATCATGTCAGCTTGTCCTACATAATCCTTTACAGGAAAGGCAACCTAATCAGAATTACTGAGCAATCCAGGAAATGCATTTGTCTTCCTTTCATTGTCATATTTTTGCTGTCATGGAAAATCATTTATCACCATAAACTGTGTGCTTGAACCCTTCTGCTGCATGGTATATCACATTAATTTCATATTGGCTAACTCCTGGTTATTCACTCAGAAGTGGGGTGGGGGAGACCGTTCTTTCACAGACAGAAATATCGCCTCCTCAAAGACCAGTCTCAGTCCCTCCCCACTGCAGCCAACATTCACTCCACAGCCATATGCTCTGGTGGAAATATGCACTGTAGCAGCAATTAATCCATTGTGCTAGGACAGCAGGGATTTTCAAACTCCAGGCTGAGTGTTTCTGAGAGCCGTGCTCGCCATCTACCCCATTCGTGTATAAAGTGGGGTATGGGAGGGTCTACTTTTTTACACCAAAGGGAGCGTGTGGGGAGTTGAACTTCTTCCCCTGCTCTAAATCCCCTGGGTTTTGACGCTCCCAACTCTTTTCTTCCCAAACCAGCAACAGACTACAGGGTGGTAAAACAAGCTCAAGCCTGTGGGATGATGGCTAACGCAGCTTAGGTCACCACCACCATTGCATCTGCTTAGCTTGTTTAGTGGAGGACCCCTTGGTGGCCAAGCGTAACCAGTTTGTGGAACACTTTGCAGATGACGTTGCTTTCACATCTTCCAGCTTGGACATCACAGTGATAACAGAATTGGTTCTGGGTGTAGCCATGGTGCTGTCTAGTCAAGTTTGTATGGAGAACTTTCAGCTTGTTCAGTCTGAGAATGTGAATAGTATATGTGGGCAGGATCTACACTGCTGTTTTAAAGCACTTTAAAGCGTTTTATAACAGTAGTGAGAACTGTTTTGGAGTGTGTCCTGGGCCCCAACAGTTCTCACTACTGTTATAAAGCGCTTTAAAGCAGCAGTGTAGATCTGCCCATGGATAAGTGAGATTAACCACATCTCTGCTTGACTGTTGCCAACCTTGGCCTATAATATATACCTTTATACGTTTCTGTTAGGTGGGCCCATTGACCACAAGATTCAGTTCATACCTCAATTCAGCGCTTCCGGGAAAAAAGCCTGATTGGATTTGGATCAATTCTGAGGCTGCACAATTTGTTCCAGGCCTGAGCCCAAAGCAAGGTTCAGATCAAATGAAGTTTCGTGTCTCCCAATGACTACAATGGGGAATCCACAAATAGCTCTAAGACTTTTTTTCCCTTTTAGCAGAATTGGATTAAATTTGTGGGCAGAGTAGACCCTTCTGAGAGGATGAATCCTGCCAAATTTTATAGAAATATATGTAGGGGCTTTGATGCTAGGCTCCCTTAGTGCCTGTAACTTTTGTTTTTTGATAGAATTAGACGAAACTTGCCAGTGTAGTTCCTCCTTCAATGGATATAATGCCCACCAAAAGCTAGGCAGCTTGGTGTAGTGGGCTTTGTGCAACTTGTCTTTTGATTAGTGGGCAATTGATAGGAAAACAGTAGAAGTTGGTAAGATCCCATCATAGTTGATTTTGGAGTAGGAAGAGACACAAAACTGGATTTGAAATAAAATCTATGGAATTAAAATCAAAATGGTGTGCAGGATAGGGAGGGAGGAAAGTGACACCACTTTTATAATTCTAAAAAAGACTAACAAAGAACAGCAAGACAAAATGAAACTTAGCTTCCAGAGGGAGATCAAGGTGAACCGATGTAATGGAAAAGAAAAGGGAGGATATAAGAAAGAAGTTGGGATAAGGAGGATTGGTTGGAAGTGGAAGGATAGGAAATCAGGAAGGAGTAAGTACAAAAGCCAGCTGCAAACAACTCCTCTCCCACAAAGCTCTTCAACACATTCGCTGAGACAGAAATAGCAAAAGAAGCAGAGAGCAACCTTGAGCAAAGAATTTTGTAAGACTCAAATCCCTCCCTCATTGGATAGCCCTCTGGTAAACCATTTCCTGTGATTAGAAGATAAACCTGTCAGTCACTCAACTCAACTCCTTTCCCTCCCCTACCATGCCATTTTCCATATCTGGAAAAGTGTAAGCAAAGTAGCTTCCCTCTCTCCCCCGCAGGCAAGCCTACCTTTCTCCAGCCTTCTGAAATGCCAAATCAAATGCAAACTTTTGGGATTCAGCTAGATCTGATGCACGACCCTAATTTCTATACCACTGTTTTATAAAGTTTTACAACAATCATATATTCAATTAAAAAAACACCCATAAAATGCAATAAAATACTTAATGAAAGAACAGATAAAATAGCAACATAAAAAAGTTGACCTTGTTGAAAGACTAAGGAAAATAAAAAGACCTTTGCCCAGTATCGAAAAGACATATTTGTGGGCACCAGGTGAGCCTTCCTGGGGTGAGATTTCATAAGCAGAGAGCCACCACTGAGAAGGACCATTTGCCAACTATCTCAACTCCCACAGCAGGGGCATTCACAAGGAGGACTTCTGAGGATGATCTCACTCAGTGTACAGCAAGATTGCTGTGGGAGTAGACATCTGATTATGCACCCAGATTCCAAGCAGTGTGAAACTTTAACATAAGCACCAGGACTTTAAATTGTACTTGGACATGGACCAGAGTACAGTGGAGCTCATTCACCACTACTGAGATATGCGCCCAAAGACTAGTCCCCATCTTCAGCATAGCAGTTGTGTTTTCACCAAACTGCAGTTTCTGAACAGTATACAAAGGCAAGAACTGCTAAGCCAGCTATGACCTTCTGGGTCATGGAGGTGACCAATGCCTGCCTCTCTTGCAGAGAGTGTAGTTCCTGTAGCCACAAAGAGGGTGGTAGTGAGACCTCTCTTCAAAAAACCCACTTTTGACTCTGATGATTTGACCAAATATCACCCTATATCAAATCTATTATACCTGCTTGAACTTGTGGCAATTCAACTCCAGGTGTTTCTGGATGAAATTGATTACTAAGATCGCTGGTGGGGAACTTGTTGCCCTCCGATGTTTTGGTCTATATCTCCCATCAGTCTTAGCCGGCATAGCCAATGGTGTGGTGAGGGATCAAATGAGATGCAGGTGAAAACATCTGGAGGGCCACAACTTGCCCACCTTTATTTAGCTCCATTCCATCCTTGATTGCTCTGGTAGATTACCTCCACTGTGGGCTGGGCAGGTTGCAATCCTGGTTGTCCTGGTGATCTATGACAGCCATCCCCAGCCAGATGTATTGGACTACAACTCCAATCATCACCAGATGGCAAGCCATGATGGGAGTTGTAGTACAACACATTTGAGGGCACCAGATTGGGCAAGATTGGTCTGTGGTATAGACCATGGTGTCTTTCCAGGTTGCCATGCTGGGATAGGGCTGAGGGGCATCACTTTGTAATGGCTCCAGTCATACCTGGATGGTTGATCCCAGAAGGTGATGCTGGGAGACTATTATTCCATTGTTTGGATTCCAACTTATGAGATGCTACAGGGATCCATTTTGTCTACCATGCTTTTTGACATCCACCTGAAACCACTAAATATGGTAATCTGGAAATTTGGGCTGAAGTGGCATAGATATGCTGATGGCACTCTACTTCTCATTCTCAACTGCTGAATCCAGGGAGGCAGTGGAGCTGTTTAGCCTCAGGTCCCCTCTACAAGGATTCGCTTTTGCGCCTGGTTAGGCGATTATGCGCATAATCGCCGAAGCGCATTTACGCCTAATACCTCTGCACGAGGGGCGGCGAGAGGCGGCGAAGCGCATTAACGGGTGACCAAAATGCGCTTTACAAGTAGTTAATGCGCATAAGCGCTTGTTCACATAGGCAAAATGCGCTTTAACGGCCGGAGCAAAATAAAACTCGCTGTTTAACGCGCATTCGATAATGCACATAATCGGACAGATAACGCGCCTCTACGCCCGATTTGCGCTCCGTTCTTGTAGAGGTAAAAAAATTTCAGTGCCTTGAAAAAGCATTAAACCTCTCTTGTAGAGGCAGCCTCAGTACAGGACTAGCTAGGGGTTAACAAGCTGAAATGTAATCAAGATGAATTGGTGCAGATTGGTCTTCCTGTTGGATTAGAAATATGTGTGCAATTTGTTCTTCATGGAGTTCCACTTCCCCTGAAAGAGCAAATATGTAGTTTGGAGGTTGCTTTTGGATCCACTCCTATACCTAGGTGTTCAGATGGTGGCATTTATCAGGAACACCTTTTATCCAGCTTTGGCTGGATCACCAGCTACTGATTTTCCTAAAGAATTCCAACCTTACCTGTGCTATTCATGCCCTAGTTTCACGCAGGTTAAATTAATGAAATACTTTCTGCTTAAGTCTGCAGTTGAATATAGTTCAGAAACTCCAATTGTCTGGCTTTTAACTGGAGCTGTTAGTTGGATTGTATAACTATTCTACACCATCATCATTGGTTACTATTTGTTTCCTGGCTCAATTCTAGGTGCTGGTGTTAATGTCTTAAACCCTGAAGCACCTACTCTCATATGAACTGTATGAGCTTTTATATTGGATTGACTATCGCAATGGGATTCAGATCCCGTTGCAGTTAGAAGTACACGGAAAATGTACCTCCTAACATTTTGGCAAAGGCATCGCCATGCCCTGGGGAGATCAGGTGCCTTTTCTTCCTGCATATGGTGTCATACATGGAAGGATTTTAAAAATCTATGAAATAAATAAATAAATAAATAAATAAATAAATAATTTGACATGTGAATTGGGCAGTCACATGAGCGCCAAAAGTGCTTGCCCCCATCATGTCTGGTTTGGCCCACAATCTCTTTGTATGTGTGAAAACTAAAGGCAAACTGGATGCTGAAGTGGCTCCTTCCTGGCTCTTGTGGTTTTCCTGTTGACATAGATCTGAAGGTGCCCTGTTGGTGCTCTGTGCCAACTTTTTGTCTTCTGTGAATTCTCTCTGCCTTTGACAGCTGCATGACAAGCAGCTGAGTTTTCCCAGAATGAAAGATTCAAAGAAGTGAAAAGCCTCACCTGCTGAATTTCCTCCTCTCATGAATCTATTTAAAGGCACAGGAGTCCTGCCAGGAAAAAAAATATTTGAGGATCCTACAACTTCATGGTCAACATGTTCTAAGCATGTCCAAGATAGTAGCATCATCTGCATATTGACAAAATAAACAAGGTCGGACATGAGAAACAAGGCCACTAAGCTAGGATGCAGCTTACGATTTCAAAAAATACTAGCTTTGAAACTGAGAAAGGCAGAATATACTTGTCTAAGTAAATAATAGCATCTCTTGAGGGGCAAAGCCAGGCAGAATCTGGAAATTCATGGGCTGTAGATGGTAGCCAAGATATATTGGGATCACTAGTACCCTATATGAACACAGGTTTCTTGGTTGGATCACTAAAATCATGCTTGGTTGTTGAAACCTTTATGCTGAAGTGATTAAGACAGCAGTTTCCAGTGGAATCCTCACCACCCAAGAGACTATGAGCATTGCTACCTCAGTCATTTATTGCACCCTTGTGATTGGCCACTCATGGAGGTTTGTGAGTCCTTTACACAACGTCAACATTCAGGACATCTCCAATGCTTCCCCCCTTTTATCCCACTTTCAAAAAGACCGGAGATAAAACGATAAGGGACGATAATGAGATATTCTATTTCCACATTCTTTGTGGGATTAAGATCAGCTTCTTGACATGTGTTTTTTTCGGGGTGGGGTGGGTGGGTGTCTTTCTCTGCCTTTCTATATGTTCCATTACATAATCACTCCGTAGCACTATGGTATAGTGGAATTGCACAATTACATAAGACTCTCATTCCGCCATTTCTAAATAATACCAGACTTTCCTCATTAGAAACCCCCCCCCCCCCGTTATAATGGTTGAAAAGCACGGGAGAGGCCCTGTAGGATGGCGATGTTGTGTAAAGTACCTGCAAACTACTGTGAGTGAGGAATCACATCATAGTCCAAAACATCGGGAGGCACCTGGTTGCCTGCCCCTGGACTAAAGTAAAACATCACCTGAAGGAAGGGGTGCTAGGATGAATGAAAATGTTACAATAGTTGACTCAAGTAGCATCTTATGATAATTTTGGACAATATTAAATTTCTGATATGAAATATTGGGTAGTTTGAGGGATGCTCTGCCCTATTTAACAAACAAAAGTAAAACGCTTTGTGCTTGGCTCTATCTCTCCAAGAGCACTAGTATTCTAATATATATATATATATATATATATATATATACCACCAAACCATGAGGGCAAGGATGGCAGGAGGAGCAGGCTTCACTCCTGTCGAAGGGAATGTATGAGCGCATTTTCCCACCTGCAAGCTGCAGGGCCATGTCAAGATTGCTCCCAACATCTGTTGTCTGCTCACAGAAGGCTTGTAATTCATCCATCTCAGCACATAGCTGAAAATTTGGAACAGGTCACCAGTCAAGGATAATGACTTCACAAAACAAGAGAAGACGAGGAAACAATCTTTGCGGTTTCTCAGGAAGTATGCTTTGTTTACAACACCTTCCCACCCCCACCCCGACAAAAGGGAGATGATTTAGTTATAGCTTATCCAGCTGCAGTGACAGAAATGTTCGATTTGATTTAATAAAGTGTGAGGAAAAAATGCCCATCATTCATTCATACTTTGTTAGCAGCAAAGAGAAACAGGCTGCAGCTACAGGAAGTAGAAACACTTGGTGATTTTTCTGGTCACTATTAATCTGCAGACAAGAGAAGTAAAGGAAGTAAAGGAAGATGACTGCTACTATTGTAAGCAAGAGGGAAATTAAGCAAGCAATGGCTTTTTTTCTCTTCTGATTCTTCAAACAATTTTAAATATTGCAACTTCTCTTGTTGTGGCAGCACTGGTGGTCTTGAAGCTCAAAAGTAGCTCCTCCCCCAAAGAGCCAGACCAAAGAGTATCTAAATATGGGCAGATAGAGCCCTATGGCGTCCATGAGTCACCTGATCTCTGCTGAGCTAGTAGCTGCAATACCGCCCCCTGTCCATCAAGAGTGGTGGCATTAAACTATAGCAGAAAACAGGTCAGCAGCTGACCAATGGTTGACCAATTTTAAGGTTATAGAAGTCAGGAGGTCCTGCGGTCTGAATCTATTGCCATAGTTATCGTCACCATCATCATTATCGAAATGTTATTGAATTTTCCATAGTTACAATAGCAGTGCAACAATGCCCATCTCATCCCCCCACCCTTTACAATAATCCAGGTGCGACGCTGAAACAGCTGATAGGAAGAGCATTCCAAAGAATGAAGAGAAAATGTGATGAACATACTCTCAGTAGTTGGATCCCATGAATAAAAACCATATCTATGTATGGTGTAATCTCATTATAGGTGATTGTTTTCATCTGTTTCTAGTATATTTTGTATTTTTACAGATGTATACTGTCTTAATGGAATGACACTCTCACTTTTCTATACAGTTGTTGTTGGGTTGTTGTTGTTTTTAGATATTCTGATCTCGACCTTAATTTTTCTTTTCTTTGTCTGAACCAGTGAACTTTTTTGTATCTAGTAGTTCTTGGGTTATTCTTACATATTCACACCGATGTTAACAATAAATTATTTCATTACTGATTAATAAAGCCATGTGTTTCCGATTGCTCCGATGAGTTTTGAAAGATTTGCTATGTTATTGTTTAAAAACAAAGTGAGATATTCATCTTAGAGAATAAAATAATTAGAATTTATTTATTTATTTTATTACATTTGTATACTGCTCCATAGCCGAAGCTCTCTGGGTGGCTTACATAAGACTAAAACAATTAAAAACAATATACAAAAATTAAAACAGCAAAAACATATAATATACACACAATATATGCATATATTTAAAACCACTATAATAACCTTAAAAAGCTATAAGCCTAAAAACAAACCAAACCCAGGCTCATCAGATATTGCTAAATGCCTGAGAGAAGAGGAAAGTCTTGACTTGGAGCAGAAAAGATACTGCTGGTGCCAGGTGGGCCTCGTCAGGAAGGTCGTTCCACAATAGAATAATAAATAAGTAGTGAATCTTGGTCCCCGGAGTAAATATGGAAAGATCTAGAACAAACTAGTTGAAATAGACAATTAGGGATTGCTGGCAAACTCAGCAGTTAAATCCAGGGCTTAAAAAATATTCAATTTGTTTACATTCTTTCTCCACAATCTTTGGCACAGACATACATATGTATATGCTACAGGCTTAATGTGGGATTGTCTTAAATTGTGTATTTTTCTCCTTTAAATACCTTCTAACATTACCTGAGAAGCAGGGTTCTGGTAATCCTCATGCCTTCCTTGGAGATATAAAAACACAGTTGGACTTCGATCATTTTTTGTTATTCTGGGAGCTCTCCCAAGCACCCCCAATACTTGCAACCAACCAGCTGTCTGGAACTGGCTCTCTGTCATCTGAGACTTGTTCCTTGCTGCCAGCTGCTGGTTGTCCTCTGCTCTGGGTCTGTTTCTATTACACCTTGCAAAGCATCCTGTGGACAATTAGCCCAGATGCAACAGGGCAGATGGTTCTATCAGCCCTCGCCCCCCAGTCCATCCCACTCTTCTGCTGTTACATTTTCCTTGCAGATATGTACCAGTGACTGTTAGTGTGCATTTTGTGTGGAGAGTTTTTGAGTGTCTGATCCAGTTCTGTTTCAGCCAAAGATGTACAAGATTTGGTGAGACTTCCCCTGAACTTTGGACTGCTGGTGTCGGAAATGATTTGTGAGGAGCCGTAGTTTTATTTTAATGCCTGATGTTGTTTGTACGCTTCCACTAAAGCATCTGGAAGTGGCTGCCATCGGCAACTACACGGACTCTGGATCTGATCCATTAATACTGTTCTCATGTTCTTAATGGTGTTTAGTTCACAAAGGCTGAGACATATTGGCAGGATGCTTCAAAACAGCCTGAAAGGACATTCTCATTTTCTAGATGATAAAGATGGATTTAGGTTTATTGGGTTGTCAGTCCAGCTCCATTAATGAGCAATAAATGTACATACAGGCTCGCCAAATTTCCATTGCAGATTGGCTTTTTCATAATCTTTTTAACATTGACCCTTTTGGTTAACTTCAATCTGTCCTTTAGCGTTACCTCCTGGTGGATGGGAACATATGCACACAGAAGGGCTGAGTCTCAAGAGGCACTGAGCATATGATAAAACTCAAAACCATGATGATTCTCTTTAGTTCAATGGGCTCCCATTCTTGACTAAAAATGTGCAAGTCTTGCCTCACATTTCCTATGTACAAAAGCAGCAACAAGACTTGGAAACGCAGGAAGCTGATTGGGGTGCAATCCTATGCATGTTTAGGCAGACAAAAGTCCTACAACTCCCAGAATTCCCAGTAATGCTGGGACTTGTAGTACTTCCATCTTGCTAAACTTGCATAAAATTGCACTCCTATGGAGTGTCAAACTGTTGGTCCATCTAGCCCTCTAGATGGTTCTCCACGGGCTTGAGCAGGTCCTTCCCAGCCATGCTGCTACCTGAGATGCTTTAATTGGAGACACTCATTAGGGATTGAAAATAGGATGTGCTCTTTAATTGAGGTATGTTCTATTTTAGGCTACAAAGTATGCAATTCATCATCTTAATAAATGGATGGTGCTGGAAAGAGGGAATCTTCATCAATGATGATGTGTAGAGGTTGCGGAAACACAAAAGTAAATAATGTGGAGGAAAGATATAGTGACAATCGCTAAGGATAATATACTGGTGCAAAATGGGTAGAAGAATACTTTCAGAAGAGATGCTTGTATTAGGTTTTATATTTCCCACAGCTGCCTGATGTTATCACACTGATACATACCATGCATGTTCATCAAAGGTTAACATTTTGGAACTCTTAGCAATACTCGCCTTTTCTAGTATGGGCAAGAACTGGGTGCTAATGCTTGTCTGTGGCAAAACCAGTACTCAGCAACTGGTTATCGTATACCTTGAAGACCACAAAAGTGGGTTTGCTAGATAGTCTGAATTAAATGGCTCTCTTTCTAGGGGCTTTCCCCCACTACACTTTGATGTAGTGTAGTGGCTAAGAGTGTGTGCAGGGATGTCCCCAGTTCAAATCTTGTCTCAGCCATGAGCTCATTTGGTGGCCTAAGGCAAAACATTGTCTCTCAGCCTCACCCCCACCTCTGCAAAATGGGGATAATTATATTGACACCCTACAGAGCTGTTTTAAGGATGAGTGAAAACAATGTCTGTGAAGCACTTCAAATACTTAACGTGTTATATAAATGCTAAGCATTGTTGTTATTATGCTTACATAAAAATAGCTGTCCAGTATTATATCATTATCATTATCAATACATTCCTAAAATGTAAAAGGCTTCCCTGAAACTCTGAAAACCACTGCACTGTACTACTCTGGCTCCTCCTACCATGAACAATATCTGGGCCCTCAGAGGAAGTGATTGTAGGAAGCTGCCTTTCACGAAATCAGGCCACAATATTATCTGATCTAATTGGCAGTGACTCTCCAAGGTATGCTGCACAGGTCTATCCCAGCCCAACTGTTCACTGGAGATTCCAGGAATTTCACTTGGCTCCATCTGCAACTGCAAGTAAAGCTTGTGCTCTAGCACTGAGCTGTTTGTGCCTTTCCCTGCAAGTGCTTCTCCATGGTCCAGTCAATGTTCTCAACATTGGGGTGGTCTCTTCAGTTGGAATGAGTGACACAGACTGCAAAATGGCATGTGCGTGCGTGCGTGTGTGCACGCGTGTGTGTGTGTGTGTGTAAAGAGAGAGGGGGGGAGGTGGTTCATGTAAGTACCTATCAGCTAAATTTGGCAGAGGTAGCTCAGTGGTTGTAGTTGCCAGCTGATAGGAAAGTAGTTACTTGCCAGGGAACATTTTGGGTCACTGACCTTGACGCTGGTGCAGGCATTCCAGCAATCAGTCAGCTTTCTTCCCCTTCGTCAGACTGCCAAATGTTGGGACTGCAAATCCACCTCCCAACCACCCCACAAATGAGCATTATGTTTGAAATGAGCACAGAACATTGGCAAAGACACTGTGCCCACTCTTAAAGGGCATCACTGACCATACCCTATATTCCAGATAAAAGGATCAGCAAGATGTGCTTTGCCTGAAGCAATCTGCTAGCTGTGGAAATGCTCTTCAACTGGAAAGATGGAGAATTGAGCGGGGCGAGAAATGGACAACTGGGGGGGGCAGCATTTTGGGCTTGGTTCTTGGGGCTTGGTTCACCTTGGGCGGGATGGAGGACGGACCGCTTGCTGTGATAACAAATAGGATGGCCACCCCTTGCCCTGCCACCACTTGAGGGGACGGAGCTGCAATTGGTGGCCCAGCAGGCAGCCATATTTCTCGGCAATGCCTCTGACTGAATGACGCTACAGCAGCAGGACATCGATCATTCCATAGACATTGGTTGGGGGAACCCTCGCTATTCAGTAGGGTGGCAACATTTCCCCCCAGTCATGCCTGTGGAACGATGCTACGATCTGATGTAGCATCATTCAAATGGAAGCGTCGCCAAGGAGTAGAGCAGCCTGCTCGGCTGCCAATTGCAGCTCCATCCCTGCATGTCAGGGTGGAGCAATTTGTTAAAGAAAGAACCCTCCAGAGATGCCTCCACCGTCATACATCATGATAAGCTGCCCTAGAGGGAAAACATTTAGATTCTATTTTGCCACCCCAAAAAATGTATTTTGTTCCCCCCCCCCCGCCCCAAGTGCCACTGCCTCTGTTTTTTCAGAGGAAAAAGGCCAAGTCTAACATTTTGGCTTGGCCTTGATTTGATCCAGGCATCAGATCCTGCTTCAGTCTTGGAGTCATCATCATGCATTCCTGAGAGCAGGCAGCCATTTTTGGCCGCACATGTTAAGGAAAGAGATTCCCTTGTCTCCGCATACAGATGTGTGTGCAATTGCAATTCTAATTCCAGACACCCAGTGCAGACTTTCGTTAAGTATAGAGCTTTGCTGAATGGTCTGGGGTGAAGACCTTTGGCTTAAAGTTGGGTGAGGGAAACTAGGATTGGGCAATGGGGGGGGGAATTAAGGTTCAGGGAGCTTACTACTGAGTAGGCTGACCATATGAAAAGGAGGACAGGGCTCATGTATCTTTAAAAGTTGCAGAGGAAAGGGAGGCCCCCTCCACAAGGATGCGCTTTTGCGCCCGGTTCGGGGATTATGCGCATTATCGCGGAGGCGCATTTACGCCTAATCCCTCTGCACGGGAGGCGGCGAGAGGCGGCGAAGCGCATTAATTGATGTCCAAAAAGCGCTTTAGAAGACGTTAATGCGCATAATCGCTTGTTCACACGGCAAAAATGCGCTTTAACGGCCGGAGAAAAATAAAAGTCGCTATTTAACGCGCATTCGAAAATGCGCATTATCGGGGAGATAACGCGCCTGTACGCCCGTTTTGCGCTCCGCTGGTGTGGAGGTAAAATTTATAATGAGCCTTCAAGGCTCATTAAACGTCTCGTGTGGAGGAGGCCGGAGTTTCAGCTGGCGTCATTTGTATGCAGTTAGTAACTGGTGAAATTCCTTTTTCATCACAACAATTAAAGTTGCATGCATACTAGAGTGACCAGATACAAAAGAGGGCAGGGCCCCTGCAACTTTAACTGTTGTGATGAAGAGGGAATTGCACCAAGTATGAATTGCATACAAACGATGCCGGCTGAAATCCCCTTTTCTCTACAACTGTTAAAGTTACATGAGCCCTGTCCTCCTTTTCGTATGGTCAGCCTACTACTGAGGACATCACCGGTTGCAGATCTTTCCTATTCTGAAACTTTTTCCTGCCACTGCTTGGGGCAGGGATGGTAGGGCGCACCTCCCAGCAGCTCCGTCTAGTGACTGTCATCCCTCTCCCACCCCCAGTGGCCAGCAGGGGGCGTCGTTTTACTTCATGTAAGAGTATCGGGGTGGAGGAGAATGGCAGCTGTGAAATAGTTTTAAAAGAAGAAACAAAAGACTTGTAACCACTGCCAGCACCAATAGTAAGCCCCCTAAACTTTTGGACAAATGTTTTTCCTAGTAGTGATTTAGGAGAGAAAGAAATGTGTTGGAATCTGTGAAACAGCCATGCATGTTATCTATTAATTTCTTTGTCTTATTTTAGAAGAGTCGAGACAACTGATGGATGAGGCATTGTGTAAGCACAGAGCACACACAATGCTGGATTTATTAGCAGGAATCCCTGCCTTGTTGGCCATGTCAGTATTTCACTGTCTTCACTCAGAATGGCTGGCATCAAAGTCTGCGCTTGACATGCTCAAAGCCAGAGGATCACATGGACTGCTGTGATGTGGAGATTAAATTAGATAACGTGCAACAGGAGTTCAAGTGAAACCAGTTGTAGGTCCTACTTCAGGTTTTCTTGCAGCTAGTATACACCAGTAGTTTTGAAACTATGGCCCCCTCTTCACGACGCTGGAAGCGCTGCGCCCTGGCGCCTCCCCGGCGTTGCACAGCACATTTACGCCCCTTACGCCAGTCCTGACGTAAGGGGTGCAACGGCGCTTTTTGCTTTGTTGCTCGGCGGCGCAGTGGCTGCTGGAAGGGGGACTGGGAGCCTCTGCTCCCCTACTCTCAGGTTGGTGTTTTTAAAACTTTTTTTTACAAAATGGGGGGAGGACAGCGGAGGCATGTCGTTTTTTTTATTATTTTTTTACTTTTAACACTTAAATGGGGTGGGGACAGCTGCAGCAAACTAAAAAAGTCACGTTAAATAGCTGACTTTTTTAGTTTGTGGCAAAGGGCCTTTGCCCCCACATGTCTTCGCATTGGCAGCTGCGTCATGTAACGCAACTGCCGCCAGTGCGAAGACTTGTCAATGGAAACTGTCCGTCTAGAGGTACCCTATGTTCATAGGAACCCTGGGTTTCCTGATATGGATATTTAATGGAGTTGCTCACTAAGAAATCAGTAAAGATGGGAAGGCAAGTGTGTGTGTGAAAAGGAGCAGATTCACCATCCCACTGACATCGGAACCACCAGCCTCTACAGCCACAGCGTTAGCTTACTGTCATGTCTTGTGATGTTGCTTGTGCTAGCAAAGTTATTAGTAGTTCTATCCTAAACAGTTACAATATTGGCCTGTTCGCTCAATCGCTGCAGCCCACAATGGGTTGCAGCATGTGCTGATGGCCATTGTAAATATTCAAGCCATGGTGGGGAGTCACTGTGGCTTATTGTGATGTGCGAACCTAGCGAGGGAGGGCTGTTGCCATGGTTAACATACCAGCACAACCCCTAGGCTGTTTTTGGTTTGTGGGTGGTTTGTTAACTACAGCAACAATCAACCCTGCGCCAGGTTCACATGTCATGATAAGCCATGGCGACCATCCACTGTGGCTTGAATATTTGCAATGGCCGCCAGCACATATCGCAACTACTGTGGTTTAAGTAAGCCACAGTAGACTGCGGCAATCATGCAAACCAGCCCATTGTTTCAGAAACATATAGGACCTCACTAACAAGTCAGACAGCATCATTAGTGTGCCTTATTAATTTGTTCTGAAACTAGCCACTAGAACAGGACAAAGCTCCACACTGAGTTGTATGCTTTGCATATAACACAATCCTATGCATTGCCTACTCGGCCGTTGAAGACAATGCAACATGCTCATAGCAGTAGGAGTGTAATAGGATTGCAACCATAGAATATTCTCATGTGCTACTCTCTATTACAATAATTTGATCTGCTATGGATTCAGTAAGCTCTTAAGGGACTTATAAGATTTCATTAACATTTTAAAAACAACCAACACCAAATGCAAGCAAAAAAGGTAAACATAGACAAGACACAATCCCTGTAAGAGGACATCCCTGTTTCAGCTCCTTGCCAATTGTTTGCCCACTGCTTCCATGGAAATTGATGTTAGTGGAAGCACTCTGTTGCTGCCTGGCAACAGAATGACACATTAAAGCTACTCCTGGAGCCATTAGAATGGTGGGCACATCAACAGGAGGATGTCAGGAGCTAGGCAGAATGTATACTACTGCTTTATAATGGTTTATAACAGTATTGACAACTGTTGGGGCCCAGGACACACTCCATATACCATTTTCAAACCGCTTTCAAAGTGTTATATCCTGCTTGGTCCTAATCTTCTGCCCAAGGCATCTAACAATGAGGTCTGGAAGCTATGGATAACACTATTTAATTTAATATAACTTTCTTAACCTTTATCAAGATGCCTTTAAATTATATGATTGGTTCTATACTAGGGCCCTTTCTACACCGGAGGGGTGTAGAGGGCTCAGGGCAGGGGATCCCAGAAGTAGCTACTTCCAGGATCGGCGTGCCAAATCCTCATCACTAGTGTGACGACCTGGGTTCCTCTCGGGTTGTTGCACGTCACAGCCACCATTTTTGTTTTGTTCCGGAGAAGAACGCACGAGTGCTCCAGCGAAACGGTGAGTCTTTTAAAAAAAAAACACTGTGTGCCCCCCCTGCTCTCCTGGGGGTGGCAAAACTGGTGGCACCCCTCCCCTGCTGGGCACAGAGACACACAGTGTGGCTCTGTGCCCAGTTTGCAGCTGCGCTTACTTGTGAGTAAGCACGGCTGCACCCAGGATGGGAGGGCACATTCTTCCACAGTCCCGAGAACTTCCTGGGGACACAGAAGAATCGGGATTTTTCTGGTTTGGGTTTTCCCAGAAAAATCCAGTGCCCCCACCCCCAATGCCCAGGACTCCCTATGCGTTGTTTGGACTAACAGGGAGCAGCCGGGGGGCATCCAAGGCGTTTTGCCTGGTGTAGAAAGGGCCTAAGTTAGGGTGCCTCTACAAGAGCAATTTAAAGCTCTTTCAAGGTGCATTAATTTTTTTACTTCTACAAGAGCGGAGCGCAAATCAGGAGTTGAGGCGCTTTTTCTATCCAATTATGTGCATTATTGAATGCACGTTAAATAGCGAATTTTAATTTACCACGGCAGTTAAAGCACTTTTTGACCATGTGAACAAACGATTCTCCGCATTAAACACCTCTAAAGCGCATTTCATACAACCGGTAAGGCAACCAGTTATGCGCTTAACCGCCTCCAGCGTATAGTGATTTGCCGTAAAAGCGATTGCAAGAAGATGCACATAATCGGACAACTAGGCGTCAAACCAAATTCTTGTAGAGGGGACCTTAGACTTTCGCATTTAAGGCCAAACTACACATTACACCAGAAAATCTGTGGCTGAACTTCTGCCGTTTTTTTAAAGACTAATTGCAACTCTTGGGGTGGGTGCCAATTTGATTAGGAAAGCCGTGAAACGACATGGTGTGTTTAATTATTTTACTTGCATCATTTCCCCACTACAAATCACCCCTCTGATGTTACTGTTTGTTTCACAGGAGGAGGAATGCAGATAGCTATGTCACATCCATACCTTTTCTGCTATGGAGCAAATGGTATACAAGATCATTTTGATCAGGAAAATAGTGCAGAGCAAAAGGGTTAAATATCCCCTCCCTTTGTTGCTTTCTCAGCCAGGTTAGCAGCCCCTCCATGGATGCATTCAACAACAACAACAACAACAATCAACAACAGGAGACCATTCATGGATCTCCCACTGTAACATGTAGGTTTTGCTCTTTAATGGATAACTGAATTATGTTTCTCTCACTTCAAATTTGTGGCTGAAGCTATCACACTGATGGTACAGATGTGAGTTAGGACATTGGATGTGGGCTCTTGTGCAGTTGATGGTGGAGTGAGGTAAATATGGTTGGTAATAAGCCAGTGCAGATCTCTATAATGCCACCACTGCAGCAGGCCAGAGAGTGTACTGCCGTTATCAGCACAACAAGGATGCAGTGTCCTGAGGAGCCAACAATGCCCCCCCCCCCAAAATCTGGCTTTATATAATTATTGGCTGTGGCTTGGCTCTTCGGTCTGGCCAATGTATTGCTCTGTGTAGGTTGAACTTCACATAGACTCCTTAAAGTATCACTTCAGTATCTACTGCAACACCGCTGGCTTTCCTACCTGCCACAATCCATGCCACCAACCTGGACTTTCTACACTTTTAAGTGTTGCCTCTTTGCCAAAATGCACCTCAGGCAACATACATCCATCAAAACAAAATCAATAATCATGACAACCCACAAATCCAGTTAAACAATAATTCAACAGGAAAAGCAGCAAAACATCCCCATTAAAATAAAAGCCAATCAATAAAAACACATGAAAAAATATTAAATCTAAAGGTAGGCGGGACCAAGCACATAATAAGGAGGCAATAAAAGCAGATAAGAAAGGCAGCTGCAAAAGCAATGGCAGCAATATGAGCAATAAAACAGTAGAACAGCAGGGCCCAATTAAAATACTGTTGAATCACTCTCAAAAGCCTGTGGAACTTTTTAAAAAAACCTGTCTAAAAATGTCCAAACGCCTTTGGAACTAAAAATGGGAGAAACTGTGAAGGAGTTGGTCAGGCAAGCTTCCTTCTGTAACGAATTCCAGAGCATGGGTGCAACACTGGAGAGGGGCTTCTTTCTGGCTCTTGCACATTTCATTGGGGCAAAGCATAGCACAGAAGAGGATCGTTTTGTAGATCTTAGGGGCCGTGTCTTGACGACAGCATATTGGTGCCACGGCAAGGAACACAAATGCGGGTTTTGAAACCTCACTGGGGAGGGGGGGGCATTGCCGACCCATGCACCCTGTTCCTCCTCCCCCCCAGTTTTTTACCTCCTCCTCCTCCTCCCCAGGCAGGTTCTGGGACAGAACGAGTCCAGCGGTTGTTGCATTCAGTGGGACGTCCCACCTGCTGCCGAAGAGAAAAGCCGTTGCGTAGGGTTGGAACTGGTATTCTCTCTCTCACTTCACTGCAGCAACGCTGCCACTCTTCAGCCGCCATGTTACTGTTGGCGCCCTTAACTTCTGTGAGGTTTGCGGCATGACGGAAAGAGCAGGCGCTACCAGAGGACGCACGGAGACATTCCAGCCCCCTCCTTCCTGTCCAGCAATGGTGACCAATCAGGGTCATCATTGGTTGGGACACGCTTCCGGCACAAAACCAGAGGCTGGTGACAGACAGCAGATGCCTTGCTTGCATGAAAAAGTTGGGGTAAGTCCCCGACTTTTTTAAACCCAGAGCTTTGGGGGAATGCCTTGGGATGGCTCCACAATGGCTGCTGCATCATATAAATGACACAGCGCTACTGCAGATCCACCCCGGGGCTTTCCCCTCATGAAGACAACGCAGGGAACAGGGAGAGAGGAAGGCATTCCATGCTGGAACCCAGAGAGCTGCTGCCAGCCAGTGTCAGCAGTATGGGTGAGATGGACCAATGATGTGACTCAGGATAAGGCAGCTTCCTATATTCCTATCTTCTAATAAAATAAGTTAATTATGTATTGCGTGAAGAACTATTTTCTTTGTCCTGAATTTGCTGCCCATCACTTTCATTGGTTGACCCTGAGTTCTAGTGTTATAAAAGAGGGAGAGAGAGAAATCTCTTTATCCATTTTCTCCAAATGATGTATCAGTTATATTTATTATGCCTCCGCTTTCTCATTGTTTTTTTTCTAAACTAAAACATCTCAAATGTGTTAGCCTTTCATCATAGAAAAGGTGCTCCAATTATTATTTCATTGCCCCTTTGTTCATGTTTTCCACCTCTTTTTGGGATGGGGTGACCAGAACTAGACACAGAATTCTGAATGCTGCCACACCATCAATTTATATAAGGGCATTATGATGCTGGCAGTTTTATTTTCAATTCCATGCTACTAATCCTTAACATGGAAGTTGCCTTTTTTAATGCTGCTGCACAGAGTTGGCATTTTCATTGAGCTATCCATCACATCTCCAAAATCTTTTTCCTGCTAGGCTACAGCAACTTCAGATTCCATCCGGGTATATGTTAAGTTAAAGATGTGAGGGTATGTTTTAAAAAATATTATTATTGCCTCACTGTGTAATTTTACACTTACATTGCATCTTATCTGCCATTTGGTTGTCTGTTTACTCTGTTTGGAGAGATCCTTTTGAAACTTTTCACAGTCAGCTTGAGTTTTCACTACCCTGAATAATCTGGTTTCATCTAAACTTGGGTACTTCACTACTCACCACCTTCCCCTCTCTGCTTCCATTTTGAGTACTGTTGTGGACTAGGACTCATCATGTCATCAACCTTTCTGATACAGCGCTTCATGGACATGTTTCAGAGAAATTAGAGAAGCATTCAGAAACTTGATTATTTAAGAAAAGGTTAATAAGATGTTTTGTTAATGTGACAGTGACATAATAGGGTGACCATATTTTTGGAAACCAAAAAGAAGGACAACATAGTCAGCCCCCAAGGAGGCTTCCCCACCAATATGTCCACCCCCAGGGGGCGTGTCCAGAACCAAGGGGGGGGGGCACCTGAACATAGCCTTGGTCACATGTCTGATTTTACAGCACACAATTAAGACAGTTCTGTTCTACATAACATCTTAATGTTAAAATCACTGAAATAACAAGAGAGACATCCAATGTATCTGAAATTAACATCACTCACTCCTGCTTTTGTAGCTTTTGCTATACTTTGTTGCTATACTCTGTGTACTACATTCTCCCCTTCCCTCAAATATATTTTCTGATTGTATCTTCATTCCGCTGCCAGCTGCTGCTTAACAGGGTTGCTGCCGGCCGGCCAGCAGGTTGGCTTTTTCATTTTTTTTATTTTTAAAATTCAATTTTGTTTTGAAACTTGCTAAAAATCAACAGATGCACAGATCTGCTTGAAACTCAGCACAGCAAAAGCCCTTCTTAAGAGCTATCGAAGTGCCAGCTTTCATCTCTTTACCTTTAAAAATGATGTTTTTTTAATATATATATATTTTAAAACCTCAAACTTTAAATAATTCCTAAAAATCAACAGATGAACGGAACTGCTTCAAACTTGGCACAGCTAGCACTACCTAAGGGTATCATGTTGCCAAGTTTCATCACTTTAACTTTAAAAATGATGGAATTGTAAGCATTTTTGTTAATTCCCATTGACTAAAAAGTAGAGCTGCCCTTTGGTTGTGGGGGGAGGATGGGAAAATCTGGATTTTTCTTCAAATTTCATAATCCCCCCCTTTCCCAGATTTGTTACCAAAAATCCTGACACATCCTGGTTTTTCCTGACATATGGTCATCTGAGACATAAAAAACCAGAAAAGAGAATTCCAGGTATTCATGGCCTTGGTACATAACAGAGATCCAAGGGGACTGTCCCATATTCAAAAATGGAAACAGGCGGAACATCATTTTCGATTTTCCAAACACAATGAGCAACAACACTCACTTCTCTTTTAGATTAGAACTAGCTGATATGCCCATTGTTGCTTGGGCCCCTAAGATATAAGTCTGTGAGGTAATCATCTTAAAGTAGTAGGTCGGTGCTAGGCCTGTGAATTAACTTTTAATCAAATTATATTTGTTTCTTTTTTCCCCTCTCTCACCCTCATGACAACCCTGCAAGGTAGGCCATTGCTAGGCCTGTGAGGTAACTTTAAAACGAATTAAATTTGTTCCTTCTTTCTCTGTCTCTCTCCACATGGCCAGGGCTGCCTTGAAGCTGCCACCATGATTTTTCTCATCCCCTCAGAAAATGAAAACTACAACTCCAAACATGCCTTTCACTGGGGTGCCCGACTTGCCAAATGGGAGTTCTGCCACTGAGACTAATGAGAAGTGAAGTCTGGCTGAGTCAGTCCACACTGCACTGTGCAACTGGTGCCCATAGGTAGGCTGTGAGGGAGCAGGCTGACTGACTGGCAGTTAGCTCAGTCGTTGCCATTGGCAACGGGCCCAGAGCTTTGCCTGCTGTGATGTATGTGTATATACTTTAAGAGGCCTGCAGTTGTTAGCTTCCCTTTCCTTTCTGGAGGCCTGGGTGGGGCATCTATTTTATTCTATCTTTGTGTGGGCTTTGGAGCCAGGCAGTCTGGTGTGTGGCTCCTCAGGAGTTAGTCTTCCCTCAAGTGTTTAACAATAAAGGAAACTTATGGAAGAAGCTTCAGAGTCTGTTACTTGGCAGTCAAGGCTTAGGGTGAGCTACATGTTGAGCAGGTAATCTCACCCCCACATTGTCCACACCCAAGGGACATACACCCTCCTTCCTTCCCTCTCCCGATGGTGGCTAGTGACCAAGGCAGCCCCAGGCACTCTCCTTTTAGGCTAGGATGGCACGCCACTACCAGATGATGGCCACCAAAGCCCGATACATCTTTCCTCCCTCTTATGGCATGCTGGGAGTTATAGGCATAAGCCTAAGTCCCTGAATAACGTGTTAATCTTTGAACACTGTCTAAGGTGTGGTGGGAGACAACTGGAGAGCGGGACTTCTTAGTTGTGGCACCCTGCTTATGGATAGTGAACTGGCTTACTAACCCATGCTTTATTTAAAATCAGCCACTCTACATGCCAGTACTACACCTCCCAGCATGCCTTTGGCAGCCCACAGGTGTCCATGTCCTCTGAGAGGTGCTTCCCTCCTTCCGTTGCCGATGCTGCTCCTTGATAGAGCATCAAGGAGTAGCACTGTCGAGGAGGGGACGTAAGGGGCTGTCAGTGGACATGCCCAGCTCTGGCCAAGGAGTGCTGGGCTTGCCTCAGCCCATTCTTCTGGTCCACATGGTGCTCTATCAGGAGCCTGTACTTAAGGGCCAGGGCCAGCCCAGGCACTTGCCCCCTTTATTGGGCCTGTTTCTGGGCATGTGCAGAGTGCCTTCCCTTCCCCCTCCCTCTTAAGGGCAAAGGCCGCATGTGCACTTCCCCCAGAGTCTGAGAAAACAGCAATATCAGGATGGGGTGTCTTTGAGCATGTTCATAGTTCAGCCTTACAAAGTCACACTGTTGTATCTAGTTATGGTTTTAAAACCACACACGGTAGGTGGGAGGAAGCACCGCAAATGGACGCAGCTCATTTATGTGGGTTGTTTCCCTCTATGTGGAATTGGGTTGACTACTCAAGACCAACCTTAGGAGTCTGGGTTATGAAAGGCATGCAGCAGCCACCCTTCCATGAACTCACAATGGCCACCAAAGGCCGGTAAGTCTGGCTTCCTGCCCAAGGCATGCTGGCAGTTCCATCCAAGGCATGCTAGGAGTTGTAGGTCATAATTCTTAAAAAATACTTAAAACCCCAAATTCTGTGTTTTTAGATTTTTCTGGTACATTGTATAGCCAGACCTATCAGCGTGCCAAATTTTAAGTTTCTAGCTCATCTGGAAGTGGGTAAACATTTCCAGACATACATCCCACACACATACTTTCCACTTTATAGGTACAGATGCCTTGAAGATACCAAGGAAGAAGGAAATCTCAAGATTCTAGAACATAAGAAGCTGACGAGCATTTTATAGCACTCCCATTACAGGCCACTCACAGATTTTCACGGGTCCTTTCCATGATGTGCCTCCTGCGCATCTCCCACTCCTTCTGCTCATTTTTCTGTCACAAAAAAGACCTGAAAAATCTTATTTTTGGGGCTGTAACAAAACTTGCTGCCATTTCCTGCTATGTGCAGGAGAAGCAGCGTGATTAAAAAAAAAAAAGTGCCCACTGAATGGGCCACTTGGTCATTGCTTGCTTGCTCTTTCTTCCCTGTGCGAAGAAAGAGGAAGCCGTTCATCCCTATTGTGGGACAGAAGCAGGAGGCAAAGCGATGGTAGGGGAACACGATCCTCCCACCCTGTCTGATGACACTCTCAGACCATTGGTCTACTAAACCAAGTATTTTCAACAATGACTGGCAGCAATGGCTCTCCAGGGTTTCGGGCAGGATTTTTTCCTGCCTTATTTGGAGATGCCGGGGATCGAACCTAGGGCCTTCTGCATGCAAAGCATATAGGCTCTACCACTGAGCTATGGCCCCTCTCAAGCATGGCCATGGATGATGGTAGCTGCAGTCCAACACATCTGGTGGGCACCTGTTTGGGGAAGGGTGTTCTAGAAGTTATTCTACCATGCAGCTGTTCTTGTGTCTCTCTGATAACTGGAGGTACAAGGCACAAGAGACTGCTTAAAAGACTTCAGGATTTGTAGCTGAATGGTGATCATAGTTCATTATTCCTTTGAGTTTATTCTAAAGAAGAGGTTGTGTTGTGCTCTTATAGCTGCAGTTCATTCCTCCATAGGCCTTCTGAAGCAAACATGGTGGTGCAGAAAGAGTCAGGGTCCAGGATCCTGCAGTTATAATTCTAGTTTGAGACCCTCCGTGCTTTCTGAAGACTTGTGTGGAGAATGGACCTCTCTTCCTCCATGTGCTTAGGCTCCCTTAAAGATCTCCACAGTTTCGAACATGGCGGATGCGTCTTCATGACATTGCTGAGGAAAATGTAAGCATAAGTAACCAGTTCAGCACAAGGAAGAGAATGGATACTTTCAGATGTGGGATTTTGTGAAAACAGCCTTGCATAGGTGGAGGGATGTAACATTTGGATCCATCTTAACTTTCTAAATATATTTTATTAAGAAGAAAGGGAAGGGAAAGTAAGGTGGAAAGCATGAAGACTAAATGGAGACAACAGCACAGGCATCGCTTCTACAGGCAGAAAGAAATTCTGCCTTGAAGTCAACATCCGTTAAAGTTCAAGGAGGCCTATATCATTGGCCTATCCTGCCCAAATGCTGCAGCCACTTATTATATGAGGATTGCGCTCCAGGGATGGATCAGAGCGGGGGAGAAAGAAAATATGATTTAGCGAAAGCTTGTACCCAAAACACATCATTGGCCTCTGAACTCTGAACATTTAAATATTTCAAGCTTACAAGCGGGCCCTGTCACAAGAATGGACCCCAGTCCCAAGCCAGTTCCAGAACATCTGCTGAGGCATTTACCAAGTTAATAGATTAGCTATGAAAATCAGGCAGGTGTTTTTCACCAAAGCCAGAAAACATCAAAATCAGATTGCCCTCCAAGTATTTCAGTACAGGCAATTGAGCTGGAATGACTCATAGAGTCTAACAGATAATAAAACACACATAACATTTGCTTTAAGGTACAGGTGGGGATATTTTGTACTCTGCTTAGGGGAAGGGGTGGGGGTGGGGGAAGCCAAACCCTGTTTGGGAACAAGGTAATTGAATACAGATGGGAGGAGGCAAATGAAAGAATTTTGCAAATATCTCAGTGGAATAGCTAATGGGAGTGAGACAGAATAGGAAATTAAAAATTATTCGAAGCAGATGGACCATTCTTTGAGTTTTTTAAAAAAATTATTAGGGCTGCGGGAAAAAAAGTGTCTGTTTATTTTCCACGGCCATGAAATTAATGACTTGGTGAGTTGTGCTTGTGCAGTTTTATGACTGCCATGTCATTTGTCATAATTTGGGTGCTGTTTGATATGAATTTATGAATGTTTCCTCTCTCTTTCCTCCCCTATCACGCCATCCCAATGTGATTTATCGGTGTTGGTCATATGTGAATTAGACTGTCACCTTTAGTATACGAAAGTACAAATGACAGATTATAAAAGACGACTCGAGTACCCAGTGCAGGAGAAGCAGGGGTTTTGCATTACCTCGTCAGCTTTGTTGACGAGGGTGGTTCCCCCCACCCCTGTTCTGGAGCTGGCAAAGAAAACTTTGGATTGGAGTCAAGCATATGGAAACATTGAGGGGGCCTGGACAGAACTGAACTCATGTGAACTTCACCTGTGGGTTTAAACTTGACCTCTTCTTTCTCCATACTTTCAAGCCAGAGAGATACCAGATATTTCCCACAGGCAGAAGAACTTGCTCTATGCAGGGAGTTTTCAACATATACCTGAGGTTATCTTATCTTAAAAGTGGTTATCTTAAAAGTGGTTCAACCCCCCATATTTGTTGAGGTCAAGGGCAATGTACGGTCATCATGGGGCACTTACAGGGAGGATCGGTGGGTGACAGTGAGCCTATCTACACAGTGTTACAAACCGTTTTTAACCATTTTAAACCATTTTAAAGCAGTAGTGTAGAGAGGCTCACAGTTTTGAGAATTGTTGGGGGCCAGGACACACGCCATATACAGTTTTCAAAACGTTTTCAACGTGTTTTATCCTGCATGTGTAGATTGGCTCAGTGTGAGGTGTTTCAAACTTCTCCTATGCTCCTTGATTTATCCCCTGCATATCAAGCATTCCCTCCAAGTCACCTGGCTACTTAAAAATTATGTAAGGGAATTTTCAGGGGAGCATTGGTGGGTGGGGTAAGGTTTAATGTAAATGGACTTGATCCTGTCAACCCTGCCCAGAGAGGATACTTGTCCCTGGCACCACAGGACACTCCTCCTTGGAATTTGTTTCTCACATCACTGGCCTTCCTCCATCCTTATGTCTGCCATGTAAAATGAACTAATCCTTGTTGCTGCTACCCCTTTAATCCTTGTAGTATCCTGAAGGGGTTGATAGTCATCCTGGGTACTCTGTGGAGTTGATTGGACTCCACCACTTTAGCTGCCTCTACACAAGAGGTTTAAATCTCTTTCAAGTCTCATTAAAATTTTTACCTCTACATGAGCGGAGCGCAAATCAGGAGTTGAGGCACGTTATCTATTCGATTATGCACATTATCGAATGTGCGTTAAATCGTGAGTTTTATTTTGCTGCGGCCCGTTAAAGCGCATTTTGACTATGTAAACAAGCGATTCTCCGCATTAACTACTTCTAAAGCGCATTTCAAACAACTGGTAAGGCCACCAGTTGTGCGCTCAATTACTTCCCACGTACAGTCATTTAGCATAAAGCGCATCTGAGAAGATGCGCATAATCGGAGAACCAGGCATCAAACCGAATTCTTGTAGAGGGGGTCTTTGAAGTAGTACAGCCTTTGCCCTTCTTGCTCTGTCCCCTCTATGCCCCCAGGTTTGGCTCTGTTATAGATATTTGCTTCACGTCCTTTGCAGTGTTATTACCTGACAGTTAAGCACCCTCCTTTCACCCGCCAGTTCTCCTCTGCAAATACATCCCAACATTATCGGGGAAACATGGCTTTGGGAGCCCCGTGTTGCGCAAACAGGACCCACCGCTTAGGCAAGGGAAATGTAGTGTTTCCTAGGGGAAACCCCAAATTGAATGTAAATGCTTGTTTCTGGAAGGGAGCAGGTCAGTAGAGCTCCCTCATGTGAACTCTGCCGACCTGCTTCCTTCCAGAAATGAGCATTTGCACTCATTTCGGACTGCCCCTGAAGTGCTACAGTGGCGTTGCACAAATGGTGAGGGCTGCTTGCCCAACACAATTGGCAAGGCAGGAAAGAGTTGTTGGAGGAAACACCACATTTGCATCTGCCCGTTGTTCTCTGACCTTCTGCTGCTTCAGTGCTACTTCTGCTGTCAGCAGAAGCCTTAATTTGACATAGATCTCATGGTATTTCTCCTTCAAGAGAAGTATCCATTATTTCAATTGGTTCTTCTGCTAAGAATGCCAACTTTTACTTTAAAAAGAAAGTATGTTTCTAGTGCTCATGGTTTTAGGACATTTTTCAATGACTGGAAATAGCTTCCAGGGCAAATGTCTGGATATCCTGGGCATGAATGAAGTCTTTGTAGAGATGTGAAGGCAATATTTGCTATAGGCCATGCAATCAGTCCTAGCATGAAGGAGTCCAGTCCTTCCAGGTTTCCACATGAAACCGCCCTATAGCCGGTCAAATCATTGCTCCGTTTACCTAGGCTGACCATCATGTAACTTTAACAGTTGTAGAGAAAAGGGAATTTCAGCCAGTGTCATTTGTATGCAATTGGTTCCTGGTGAAATTCCCTCTTCATCACAACAGTTAAAGGTGCAGGCACTATACTAGAGTGACTATATACAAAAGAAGGCAGGGCCCCTGCAACTTTAACTATTGTGATGAAGAGGGAATTTCACCAGGAACTAATTGAATACAAATGACCCTGGCTGAAATTCCCTTTTCTCTACGACTGTTAAAGTTACATGAGCCCTGACCTCCTTTTCATATGGTCAGCCTACGTTTATCCAAGTATTTTCTACTATGATTGACAGTGGTTCTCCAAAGTTTCAGTCAGGGGTCTTTCTCAGCCATGCTACCTGAGATCATAAGAACTGAACCTAGGACATTCTGCATGGAAAGCATGCAGAATGTCCTAGCTGTGGGTCTTCCTCTTGCCAGTCTCTCTCTCACACTTTTCTTTCTTTCTTTCTTTCTTTCTTTCTTTCTTTCTTTCTTTCTTTCTCACTTCTCCAAACTCCATTGCCTTTCGGCAATTTATGGAGTCCTTTGCTGTCTCCAGTCATAACCCTCCTGTATTTTCCATCCACTTCTTCCATCATTTTTCTTGCTGCAGAAAATCTGTTAAGGAGGGAAAGAAGTGATAGCTGCACAAGGCCTTCTTATTAGTAGCGCTCGTAGCCCTCGCCTGGAAGCACCTTCCTAGCTATCACGGGAGCTTTGCCTCCAAAAGACCATCTGCTGATGCTGAACAGAATTAGTAGCTAAGCAATAAAATGTGATCAATTTTATTAGCTCTAATGATATATGCATGATTTTTATAATGTATTCTGCTTGGTGTGAACCTACGGAATTTGGTTAGAGACATCTCATTTCGGCTTGGGTATGTGGAAAACCATAGAGCAGTTCTGTCACCACCCTTGTTTACTTTTCCCTATACACACACACACACACACACACACACACACACACGGTGAGGTCAAAATGTTGCTGCTCGCTCATTACTGGAACAGGATAGATGGAGGTGTTTCATTTAGAAGAAACACGTTTGGCTGGCTCTGCCTTTGTCAAAAAAGCTCTTTCCAATTCCAGTGTCAATTAGTGAGTGTAGCTTCTTGAGGAAAAAATTCACAATATTCCATAGACAGCTTGTAGAAATCTAAGAGAATTTCTCATCCTAAGCAGGAGCTTCAATCTGAAGTAGACAAGCCTGCTAATGAAAAAATTATTCCAGGGAAACTGAGGGCCAAACAAGACACAATGAGGTCAGTCATGTTTGGCTATTCACACATCAAACATCTGCCCTATTCATGTATAAAGCAGAGGATGAGGAATCTCATTTCTACATCAGTAATTAGGCATGCAGTTGAGGGGAACTGAACCCTTCCCCTTCATCTGCCTTACCTTGCCATGTTGTCACCTTAGGTGCCTTTCTCCCATGCCTAGTTTACTTCTAGTATTGAAGCTGGGTGGGAGGAAAATGGCTAGGATGACAAGCATGCAGAGAATTAAAGTGGGGGAGGATTCCACTCTCTTCACCCACACACCCTTTTGATGTAAAATCAACCCCACCCTTCTATACATGAACAGAGCAGAGAAGTGAAAAAGCAAAAATGGCTGCCGTCATCATGTCTAGTTGGGCCCTAAGTCTGTGTATGGATGTCCTATTTCTGGAGCGGTCAGAATGGCATGAAAGCCCAAAGTACATGTATATAGGAATGAATGTGAGCAATTGCAGGTAGGCATACTTCAGTTGGGGAAGAGTGCTAAGGGTTAAGCCAAAGGTTCAATGGAAGAGGTGGGGATTTTGAAGAAGAGGGAAGTGCTCCCATTTAGGGGTTCTGAGGCAGTGCTACAGTGACAAAGGGCAGGAAAGGGGAACGAGCAGGATTGTTTCCAGGACCAAGAGTGCTTCATGCTCCTTAGAGTGGTCGAGCTGGAAGAGCAAAAGTGAGATGTGAGAGTCACAATACTGGGGGGGGGGGGGGGGAATACTGAGGTGCCTTTTCAGTTTTTAAAAGTAGTGCACTGTACAAAGCTCACCTTTTATCAAAGCTTTTAGTGATAGTACTGTGGATTGTTTTTCATGGCTGTGTTCAATGTTCTGATTCTTTGTGGTAGTGTTTTGCTTAATGAAGTTGTAATTGGATGTGTACTGATGGAACAGTTTTAATTTGTGTTGATGTTTTTAATGTTGCAAGTTACCTTCAGCCTATGGAATGGGAAAAAAATGGATTTAAAAAAATTATAAGTGGCATGATACATGCACACTAAATCTTTAAAATATTTTAAGAAATTAAAGTAAAAAAAATAAAAATAATGTGATAGCATGAGCAGGCAGGTGAGTAGAGTTATGTCTAAAGTAATGTCATAGACAAAATATGTGATATTTCATTTATAGTTAAGACACATACGATGCGATTTTAAGAGAAGTAACAGTAGTTTCTTCATTTGTGGCATGAGTCTTGCGTACATGTTCTGCAGGTTTGATTGGGGATGTGAAACTCGTCAACAGCTCCATTTTCTTGGCTGTTCACAACTGCGCTCCCTTCCCTTGTATGAAGCCCATTACAGTGAGAGGTCACATTGGCCGTCCTAGCCAATTAGGAATCAGCCTAAGACAGTGGTCCCCAATGCAGTACCTGCAGGTGCCCCATCAGCCATGCGCACCTGTAATGAAACCCACATATGGGTTCCTAATGTGGTGCCCTCAGGCACCCAATTTTAATTTTTCCCACATTTTAAAAATATACATATATTGATTTATATGAAATGCATACAACTTTCTAGGATTGACACATCAGTTTCAACAAAAGTGAACCAAATATTCAAATAACTATCCATTTAAGGTAAGAACATAAGAAGTGCCATGCTGGATCAGACCGAGGTTCCATCTAGTCCAGCACTCTGTTCACACAGTGGCCAACCAGCTGTTGGCCAGGGACCAGCAAAGCAGGACATGTTGCCACAGCACCCTCCTACCCATGTTCCCCAATAACTGGTGCACACAGGCATACTGACTCAGATACTGGAGGTAGCACATAACCATCAGGGCTAAAAGCCATTGATAGCCTTCTTGTACAGGAATTTATCCA
This sequence comes from Anniella stebbinsi, assembly GCA_029215795.1. Lineage (NCBI taxonomy): Eukaryota > Metazoa > Chordata > Lepidosauria > Squamata > Anniellidae > Anniella > Anniella stebbinsi. The sequence goes on from JARDYH010000002.1 coordinate 248,667,406, forward strand.
ACCCCCTTTTAAAGCCATCCAAATTGGTGGCCATCACTACATCTTGTGGTAGTGAATTCCATAATTTAACTATGTGCTGTGTGAAGAAGTACTTCCTTCTATTGTCCTGAACCTCCCACCAATCAGGTTCATGGGATGACCCCGGGTTCTAATATGTTGAGAGAGGAAGAAAAATGTCTCCCTGTCCACATTCTCTACAACGTGCATAATTTTGTACAACTCTATCAGGTCTCTCTTTAGCCTCCTTATTTCCAAGCTAAACAATCCCAGCTGTTGTAACCTTCCCTCATAAGGGAGATGCTCCAGCCCCTTAATCATTTTAGTTGCCCTTTTCTGCATTTTTTCCAGCTCTCTAATATCTTTTTTTTCTTTAGGTGTGGTGACCAGAACTGTACACAGTATTCTAAGTGTGGTCGCATCATAGATTTGTATAAAGGCAGTATGATACTGGCAGTTTTATTCTCAATTCCTTTTCTAATAATGCCTAACTTGGAGTTTGCCTTCTTTACAGCTGCCCCACACTCTGACTTGACATTTTCATCGAGCTGTTCACCACAACCCCAAGATCACTTTCTTGTTCTGTTACCACCAGCTCAGATCCCATCAGATTATATTTGAAGTTGGGTTTTTTTTGCCCCAACGTGCATCACCTTACACTTGCTTACATTGAACCACATCTGCCATTTGGATGCCCACTCTCCCATCTTGGCAAGATCCCTTTGGACCTCTTCACAATCCCTTTGTGTTTTAATAACCTTAAATAATTTGGTGTCATCTGCAAACTTGGCCACTTCATTGCTTACTCCTAATTCCAGATCATTTATGAACAAGCTGAAAAGAACTGGTCCCAATACCAATCCCTGTGGGACCCCACTATTTACTTCCCTCCATCGGAAGAATTTACCATTTATTCCTACTCTCTGCTTTCTGTTCTTTAACCAGTTACTGATCCATAAGAGGACCTCTCCTCTTATTCGATGACTGCTAAGTTTGGCCCCCTCCACAAGGATGCGCTTTTGCGCCCGGTTCGGGGATTATGCGCATTTTCGCGGAGGCGCATTTACTCCTAATCCCTCTGCACGGGAGGCGGCGAGAGGCGGCGAAGCGCATTAATTGATGTCCAAAAAGCGCTTTACAAGAAGTTAACGCGCATAATCGCTTGTTCACACCGCGAAAATGCGCTTTAACGGCCGGAGCAAAATAAAAGTCGCTATTTAACGCGCATTCGAAAATGCGCATTATCGGGGAGATAACGCGCCTGTACGCCCGTTTTGCGCTCCGCTGGTGTGGAGGTAAAATTTATAATGAGCCTTCAAGGCTCATTAAACGTCTCGTGTGGAGGAGGCCTATGTTCAGGAATCTTTGGTGAGGGACTTTGGAAGTCCAAGTAAGCAATGTCCACCAGATCACCCCTGTCTACATGTTTGTTGTCACTTTCAAAGAATTCTAGAAGATGAACAAGGCAGGACTTGCCTTTGTAGAAGCCATGTTGATTCTTCTTCAGCAGGGCAAGCCTTTCTATTTGCTTAATAATTTTATCTTTAATAATGCTTTCAACCAGGTAGGATCTGTATGCCACCCATTCAAATATTGAAAGTGTTGTAAGGTACGCAATCCATTGAATTATAGGACATAAGCATTTATCCTTCTAATGTTGTAATATCAGTATTTTAGCTGTCAAGAGGGTGCAGAGAATCCATTTACTCTGACCATGCATTAATTTCCATGAAGCAGGTAAATTATTTAAAAGGGTGAGTTCAGCAGCGAATATTAAAGACTGTTCCAGTACAAAATTTATCTGTGTAATAGCCTCCTCCCAAAAACAAGCAACTACTGGATAGTGCCAAAACATATGTTTAAAAGAAGCATTAGTCGAATTGCACTTTCAGCAATTAGCTGAATTAGACAACCCCTTATTAAAGAGACATTGTGATGTCCAATAGACACAAATCAAAGTTTTTTGCCAAAGAAGACAAAGCCTAAGATCCATAGACGTGACAGGGAAGATGCCAAAGGGGTGACCCACTGATTAGGCCTATTGTGGTGCTCACAACATGGGGTCTATCTTCACAGCCCTGAGTTGGTGCCGTATTTTACCAACACCCTGAGCTTTTGCTCCTGCGGGGTTGCACCAGATAATCCCCATGCTGAGGAGCAAGTGTGTGGTTTATGGCTGTCATCTGCCCCTCCCCCATCCTTCTCTGAGACTAGTGTGGGAGGAGGAGGCAGTTCAGGGGGAGAAAATAATTTAGTTGAGGAGGAGGAGGAGACAGCAGCTTGGGGGAAGAAAATTAACTCTTCTCCCCATGGCAAGGCAGTGTGGGGCATTCCAGCACCCATTCCACTCACTGGCCTGCCCCCTGCCTTCTGCCCGGGTGGACTCCAACCAATTCGGGGTCACCATCTGCCAGGAATGCCTACGGAGTGGCTACGGAGTGGCTCCTGAGCAAGGGCAGACCGACAGAAGAGCCGGGCTGCCCTCACACTGGCATCAGACGTGCATCTTCAGCGCTTTGCCCTGGGACGGCTTCGAATCTGCGGCTGCATCATCTACCCGACACCACGCAGATTTGGAGCCACCCCGGGGCAAGGAAGACGTCAAGACAGCCCCTTGGTCTCAAATTCCCAAATGTGTCCATGCATCCAAAATGGTTGGGGACCTCTGGTCTAAGAAATGAACAGTTTCTCAACCCATTCACAGTGATGAAAGATTGGAGAAAGAAGTGCCTTCAAATTCTGATGACCATTTCACAAAACTGGCCCCTTATTTTAGCTTAGCACTATTTATCAGCCAGCTGAATGCGCTATCAACCATCATTTTTGCCTAGAGTTGCCAAATCCTAAAAGACACCCTAAACCATAATGTTTGGCTCAAAATGCTTCAACACAGTTGCTTAGCGTGCCATCTGAACAGGGTCAATGTTCTGATACCTGGGTGTGACTCCAGGGCAGAGTGTCCTAACAACATTTTCTAGGAAGTAGCACCTTTTCTGCTTCTATTGAAGCAGTTGGACAGGGCTTTTCATTCCCTCCACAGCTTTGTTCACATACTTCTGTTGCTCTGGGAGAAGAGGAGCAAAGGGAGTGTCTGAGGCCAGGCAGGGCCAGGCAAATAGTCTGGTCCAGTGTGCTTTCTCCTGTATGATGCCCCCCATATTAAGAACATCTGATTAAGCATGCCAAAAAAGGTCTTTTCAATGGTGGCTGCCAACCAGCCAGTTTTACTGTTGTGCAAATTTTAGGAAGGCTGTCAAAACACCTTCATTCTGCTAAGCCTTTGATCTGAACTGTTTTGTATTAATTGTGTTTTGTTGGTTGTGTTAATATTAACTCTTTATTGTCAGCCATCCTGAGTTAATTTGAGGGGTAGAAGGGCACAGATGCTTTTTTCCCCAAATAAATACATAAAACATGGTGTGTATCCCCAGAAAATGTAGATGGCAAAGACCCCAATAGACCCAGAGGAATGGATGTGAGAAAGGGGTGGCTGAGCAGCAACAACCTCATAAGATCCAGAAACCAGGTCTCTGAGAGCCAGGACATCAACACCCGAAGATGCCAACTGACTGGCATAGCTGTATGATGCTGGTGCAGGACTAAGAGGCATGCCCTGGGCCACTGATTCAGGTGGAATGGATGAGGAGAGGCTGCTGGGCCCAACAACTCCAAAACTAGTTTTTTTGGAGGTTGGCATGAGGGAAGGAAAGAAAGGCCCACTTTAATATGTCTTCTAGAATATCGAAATGCCTAAAGGTAGCCATGGATTAATTTACTTAGGGGATCTAGCGTTGTGCATTTTTCACTAGCCAAATTTGCTTTTTCTCCTCAAGGCAGAGTTTAGTCCAAACCTCAGCTGCCTGGTCCCTGAGTTCATGATGAGCCAAACAGCTTGTTCCTGCATGGGAGGGCTGTAGTTTGCAAATGTTTAAACCACAGGGGCAGAGCCAGATGGCAGTTCTGCAGGGTTGGAGAGAATTCATGATGTCCACTCAGTGATGGATGGACTGATGAAAACAAAAAACAGCAAGATGAGAAGGGAAGGGAGGAGGGGAGAGAAGAAAGATCCAAAACAAAACCTCCTTGCAGAGTCATCAACTGAATTTCACACACTACTGAGAAATCAGGGATGGGCCTCATTATTCTACTGCAAAGGTTCACTGCAAAACGGGGACTCGGGCATCTGCAGGCACAAGGTCATAGTAAGTGCAGAGCAGCTCCCTGTAGATGGGGCACTGAAAACCTGAAGAGTGTGGTGGACTGCTGGGTGAGAATGGATGGAACTGATTCTATTGATTTCTGATTAGATGGATGGCTTGCTTGAAAGGTCGCTGTACCACTGCCTTTTCTTATTCATCAGTTGGTATTCCCATTTTACAGATAGTTGACTGCCAGATGACTAGTTGACAGCGACCCCGAGGCTGAGCTGGACTTGAACTCTGGCCCAGGAGTGAATGTGGGCATGAACAGTCTGATACAGAGTACCAGGACAACATTATGGGATTTTAGAAAAATGCATCATCCACTTTCATCGCCAACTATATGCCTGTTACTCTTTCCTTCTGGAGTACTTCAGAGAACTGGTGTGTGTGTGTGTGTGTGTGTAAATATGTGCCTGCCTTAATGCCTTCAAATAATGTGACTCCTTGGCTAGATGGAAGCAGAGTCACTCTATCACGTATTTTAAATTTCCAAAATAAAACAGTTTTGGTACGACAGACCAAGGCTGGAAACTGGGTTGGTGGTCCATATTCCCCCCCAAAGCTCACAGTTGCACTGGAGAAAGGACTACATAATTATCAATGATATTTGACAGCTTAACAAAAAAACCTGAATGAGTGACAGGTAAGCCTCGTCGCTGGATCCATTTGTAACTGGGCTTTGCAAACTGAGCTATCCCCTCCCCCCACTAAAGCAGGAAGTACTGATTTATTCCAAACCAAATTATGAGTCCACTTGGAGCATATCAGGGACTTACCTGTTCTCCAACCCCTTCTGTGAACCTCCAAGAATCTTCCTTCCAAACTGAGGGCTCACAATGCTCACTTCATATTTAAGAAAAGGCAAGTGAGGAGAGACATGATAGAGGTATACAAAATTTTACATGATGTAGAAAAAGTGGCTGGGGGGGAATGTTCTCCTTCCCTCATAATACTGGAAACCAGGGTCATCCCATGAAGCTAATTGGTGGGAGATTCAGGACAGATAAAAAGAAGTACTTCTTCACACAGCGCATATTTAAACTATGGAATTCACTACCACAATATGTGGTGATGGCCACCAGTTTGGATGGCTTTAAAAGGTGGTCAGATAAATTCCTGGAGAAGGATATCAATGGCTACTATTCCTGATGGCTAAATGCTACTTCCAGTATTAGAGGTAGTATGCCTATGTGCACCGGTTGCTGGGGAACATGGGTGGGAGGGTACTGTTGCACCTGTGTCCTGCTTGTGGGTTTCCTCTTGACAGCTGATTGGCCACTGTGTGTCAGGTATAGGTAGATTTATTAGGCATAGTTTTGGAATGTCTGTGCAAGCGGGTCTCAATCAGAAGTTCCCACAGGAGTAGCTTGCTCACTCCCTGTCTTGGCCTTGAAGCTGTAAGGTTTCCCTGGGAACTTGAGAGTGTTTTGGAAAGGTGGGGGCCCACTTGTTGAAGGAGTCACTCAGATGGTAGCATCATCTTGGTGGGTTGAACAGTGCTGCCTTATTTGGACACAGGCATGGTTTACAGGTCAGAGAACCTGTCTGTCAAGTGGCTTTGAATAAGCCTTTATGAGTGGGGGAGCAAAGCCAAAGAGCCTTACTAGGATCATCTTTCAACGCAAGGCCTGAAATCCCTCACTGTTTGGATCCATCTCCATTTGGGACTTCGAAAGCACTCTGCACATGGACTCTCTTCTATTTGGACTTTGGATTTCTAAGGACTGTGCCATGATAAGTACTGTGAGGCTTTTCATAGACTTGAACTTGCATTTGCTGTGGATTGTTTTCCTGGTCAGCTCAGAGTTCGGCAGGCTGGGTTTGGTTATATGAACTTGTTACCTGCCAGGACTCAGGTGGCAGGGAGTTGCCAGTGCTAAGCAGTAGCATGGGACTCATGTGCCTGGGATATGTACCCTTCCCATGATCTTGTTTGAGTGTTGGCCAAGGCTCCTGAGTCACCAGCGTATGCGGCATTTAGAGAAGCTCCCTTGGGATGGTTGGTTAAGCCTCTCAAGAATCCCCACCCCCACCCCCTGTGCCTGACGGATCATATCAGGAATGGAGCCTAAAACTTTCTGACAATCATTCAGCTTTAAGTGTTTTTTGGGAGTGTGTAACCATTAAGCCTTTTACCGTGGGATTTCCTCAATAAAAGGAAGTCTCACTGATGTGAGCGTCTCATGTCAGTTTGCCAGCACATGTGAATGCCAGAGGAACGGGCATGCACACGACACTATGTGAACAGAATGCTGGACCAAAAGGACCCTTGGTCTGATCCAGCAGGGCTTTTCTTATGTTCTTATGTAAACATTTAGATTTTTACAGTTTGTTTTATCGTGTTTATAGGGTGACTAGATCGCCCGGGGTTTCACGGTCCTAACAGGGAAAACTGGGCTGATCCAGGCTCGCTCTCCTCCCGCCCCAGTGATTTCCGAGAGGGAGGGGTGAGAAGTGCTCTTTCATCCCCCCACCCCTCCCTGTCGGCAATCCAGGCCTTTATTTTGGCCTGGCCTGGTTTTGGAGCTCCGGCAGCCTGGCCTGGCCCTGGTCCTCTAGCCTTGCCATAGAACCCCAGTGGCCTTGCCCTCTGGAGCCCTGATTAGCCCTGGAGATGTGGCAGCCTGGCCTGGCCCGGCCCTGGAGTCCCCGGCCTGGCTTTGGAGCTGTGGCCGCTCTGGCAGCAGCAATGGCTCAGCTTCAGAGAGAGCAAGTCATTTTTTTTCTTATTTTCTACCTAGTCTTTGTATGGGGGTAAAAATTTAACCCTCCAACTCCCTGGGTGTAAGTTCTATTGATTGTAATAGGACTTACTTCTGAGTAGACATATAGGGCTGCACTGTAAGTGTTCTAGGTAAAACTAATTGGCTGTGTTTACATTTGTGCTGTGCCTGGTGGCTCAGTTAAAATGTATACACTGTTTTAAAAATGGCTGGTAATAAATTAAAACCTTTTTTGAGTTGAATAAATCATTCTGGCCTTTTACTGGTTGTATATATTTATATATTATCAAAACCTCACTCTTTTTTGAGATATTGAGGGAAGCTTGAGAAAATGTTAAAAAGCAGCCATCTGTTGCACAGAAAGGCCATCTTTTAACGTTTCTTGTTATTACAGACACACACACCAGAAGGAAGATATATAGATAGATAGATGATAGATAGATAGATAGAGATATATTTTAAAAGACTGTAATTCGGTGTATGCTCAGTAACCATGAGTAGATCAGCTACAAATCCAACTAGTCTTGTATCGCTCCCAGACTATGGAATGGTCTGCCGGAGATTAGACAAATTAGCAGTCTTCATGAATTTAAGAGAGTCATGAAGACTGCTTTCTTTCGGCAGGCCTATCCGGATGAATTTTAAGATGTTTTAATGATGCATTTTCTCTTGTTTTAATTTTTTTTTTAACTGTTTGTGATTTTTGTATTTTACATTGTGTTCCCCACCTCGATCCGAAGGGAGAGGCGGGTTATAAATAATAATAATAATAATAATAATAATAATTGTCTGAATGTGTTTCTTGATTGTAACCTCTAGGGCAGTCTTGAAAAGTGATATTTTTTAAAAAAATGAGGGAAATGCTGTAAAATGTAGCCTGAAGATGTTATATGACAGCTAAATGTTGCCATATAGTTTGCATTTTTGAACTTACTTCAAGATTACTAGATGCCAATATAAAGTCAATGTTTTGTGTAAAACTAGGGTGCTAAGTTGTTGTTGTTTTTTTTAAAAAAAGAGATGCTGTGCACTTTGCTATCTTTGTGTGTCCTTTAAATTATTTAGGCTGTGATCCTATGCAAAGTTACCTGGAAGTAAACTCAGTACAGTAAACTCAATTGATCTTACTTTTGAGTAGGATTATGCTACGCTGTCTAGTCATAACTACAAAGTTAACCTGAATTAATCTGAACTTCACATTGACTATCCATTTAATATTGCTAGTATATTAAATGTCTGAGTTGTGGATTGTGGTGTAGCGCTGTCAGCCCATCCTACCTCACAGGGTTGTTGTTTTGAGGATAAAATGGAGAGGAGGATTAGGATTATGTACACTGCCTTGAGTTCCTTGCAGGAAAAATGGCAGGATATAAACGGAATAAATAAAAAAATGTAAACTCTGTAATCTTGTAACTTGTAGTTAGTTCTCACAATAGTGAACACATAAAAATCTGCAAAAGGCTATACCTGGAGCAAGACCTTGAATAGAAATTGACTTGTGAAAATCTAGTTTATATTACATCTCAAGTGTTTCAATGTTCTAAAGAGAGCTGCTCTTTCTTGCTTAATATTAAATCACACTGAATAGGTCGGAGAAAAGATTGCTACAGTGACCCAATCATTCCTTTACCTGAGAATAAGTCCCATTAAATTCAGTGAGGCTTGCTTCTGGTTAGGGCACAATCCTATGCATGCTGGCTGTGGAATGCTGGGAGTTGTAGGACTTTTTTTCTGGCTAGAGGATTGCACGTTTTGCCTCCCTTTCTAATCTTTTTTTACCGCATATTTCCCATTTTCTGTTTAGTCTAGCATTTAGTCTAACCACAGTGTACTTTAGCTATTTTTTTTCTAATCCAGGATCTGTTTTCTTTAGAAAAATGGAAAATAATAGACTTTGGCCCCCTCCACAAGGATGCGCTTTTGCGCCCGTTTGTGGTATTATGCGCACTATCGCGGAGGCGCATTTACGCCTCATCCCTCTGCACGGGAGGCAGCGAGAGGCGTTGAAGCGCATTATCGCTTTTCTCCGACGCGCGTTTTAATTGTTCACATGCGGGGCTTCGGGAGGAGGAAACAGACATTTTAATTCGCTTTTTGCCTAAAGCCAACCCCTTTCCCAGCCCTCCCTTCCTGTACTCCACCCACAGGAATGTACCTGCCTGCCTACGTAATTTCGGGTTGCCTGGCAACGAGATGGGAGGGGGGGAGAGGGCAGAGCTGAGCGGGGGGAAAAAAATGCCTTCAGGTTACGCGCACCTTCGCGCACGTGCATATGCATACAAGCACGTGATCAGAGCCAACCCCTTTCCCAGCCCTCCCTTCCTGTACTCCACCCACAGGAATGTACCTGCCTGCCTACGTAATTTCGGGTTACCTGGCAACGAGATGGGAGGGGGGGAGAGGGCAGAGCTGAGCGGGGGGAAAAAATGCCTTCAGGTTACGCGCACCTTCGCGCGCGAGCATATGCATACAAGCACGTGATCTGAGTTTCGTCGACCGTTGAGTTCATTTACCTAGGCGACACCAGAGAAGCAAGTTTGGTTCCCCTTTTCTCTTTCTGAAACGCCATTTTGAGCTGGACGGGAAGAGAAGGCGAGATGGCTCCTACCTCGATTTCTCGTTCCCTCATTTATGCGATTCAACTTCTGATCGCAAATATGCACGTTACATTGACTTGCCTAAGGAGAACGATTCAACGGAGAAGAAGAAGAAGACGAATCATCATGAGAAGGCTCCAAGAGAACAACTCTTATCTTTTAAGACTCCAACAAGATAGACTCCAAGAGAATTTATTATATGTTCCTTTGATGAAAAAACAGAGACCAAGAAGATGGTGGTGCTTCCCCAGGAGTCGTGACTGGTGGGAAAACGATGTTCTAGCCCTCTGGGGTGATGAGCAGTGGCTAGAGAACTTTAGGATGACCAGAGCAACCCTTTTCCAGATTGCAGACCATCTTCGGCCATTTCTAGAACGTCGCAATACGAACATGAGGGAAGCCATTCCAATGGTGAAGCGCGTGGCCATCTGTATATGGAGGCTAGCAAATCCTGGTGGTTACCGGGTGGTGGCTCAGCAATTTGGGATCGGTAGAACAACGGCAGCCATGATCGTTGTGGAGGTCTGCCTAGCCATGGAGCATGCGCTTCTGAGAAAAACAGTTTGCCTTGGCAATGTTCCAGAGGTGAGTCTTGTTTTTTATTATTTGGGATAGGAAAAGATGGGCTAGGCTGTTATATAGGTGGCCAAATGGAACTTGATCATTGTATCTCAAGCATGCCAGCCGATGAAGCAGTAATGATTTATTTTCCATTATTTATGTTTTCTCTCTCAGATCATGAGTGGATTTTCCAAACTGGGCTTCTTTCATTGTGTTGCAGCCACAGATGGATGTCACATTGAAATTGCCTGTCCTCCTAGGCAAGGCCCTGACTACATAAACCGGAAACGCTTTTTTTCCATGCTCCTTCAAGGCACAGTGGACCACCGTGGGCGATTCATGGATGTGGAAATAGGTTGGAGTGGGAGAAATCACGATGCCCATGTCTTCAGGAACTCTGCGTTCTTTGAGGCCATGGAAGCTGGTGTCTTCATCCCAGGGAACCCTACCATTACTGTTAATGACGTGCAGATTCCTCCACTGGTGGTGGCTGATTCCGCTTACCCCATTCGGAAGTGGCTGATGAAACCTTACGGCGGAGCCCTGGACCAGCAAAAGCAACATTTCAACCACTGTCTGTCACGGGCGAGGAATGTTGTTGAATGTGCCTTTGGAAGGTTAAAAGCACGGTGGAGATGCCTGTCGTCCAGGATAGAACTCGCTGAAGAAAACGTCATTTCTGTGATATCTGCCTGTGTCATTCTACACAACATTTGTGAAAGTCAAGGACATGATGTTGCATTGGATCTCCACGAAGCAAGGCAAATTGAACTGGCAAGCCTGGGTGCCCCGCTGCCAATGGGGCATGAGGAAATTCAAGAAAAGGCTGCTGGGGAAAAGGTCAGAGATGCCTTAAGAGGCATGCTTTGGTCTCTGCGTGGGCAGAACCCCTAGGGAGGTGAGTGTTCAGTGCCAAACCCCTGTGCCAAACTTGTGTAAGCCATGTTTTCCCTAACTTTACTCTATTTGCTCTATTTCAGCAAGTCACAGGAAGGAAGCATGTGTCAAGACCTGCTAGAAGCATAAACCAATAAGGAAAGTGCATAAACAAATAAGGAAAGTTTCCGCATAAAGGCTTCATGGCCTGAGAATGAATGAATGAATGAATGTGTAGAGGGTGGGATATTGTTATTACATCCTATGCTAAAACAATCCATCTCTAAATTTCCCTTAGAACATAGCATAGAGAGAACTGCAGGGGATCAAAGACGGTGTCGTGTGGAACCTCTGTGATGTGACCAGACCAGAAGGCAACCGCTTCCTTTTTCTGGATCATTCATTCCATTCTTCAAGCAAAAGCCAAGTCCCGCTCCAGGCAGCACTGACTGTGTTTATTCTTTTTTCATCAAGAAGAAGCTGCATTAGGAAATGAGACTACTTATAGACAATCCCTTTAGAATATGTGAATTTTATTTTCTATGTTGATTTCGCTTTTACATTGCTGTTTTGAGATGTTCAGTGACTTCAAAGTAAACGTATGTTTCTTTCAATGTGTAATGCAATGCTGTTGCAAATGCTGTTAATTTTATTTTCTTTGCTGATTTTTCTTTTACATTGCTGTTAGTAATTAGATATTGTTATGAGATGTATGTTCATAATAATGTGACTTTCAACTATGTTTCTTTCAATGTCAAATTAAATGCTGTTGTAAATGCTGTTAATTTTATTTTCTATGCTGAAATTGTTGTTGCCATATTGCCATATTGTTGTTGCCATATTAAAAAATGCTTATTTTAAAAATGCTTATCCTAAATAAAATATGTTCCTACAATTCCTAGACAATAAGACTTCAGGTAACCCAACACACATATGCAGTACAGTGAACATTGCAGAAGGGCAAGTAACAGGACCACAACCCATCCATGTCTACCTCACAGGGTTGTTTTTTTGAGAATAACATAGTACCATCTAGTCACTAACATTCTCAGGTTTTCAGTTCAGGACACCCAAAGGTACATTCAGGACACCCAAAATTGTTGTTGCCATATTAAAAAGTGCTTATTTTAAAAATGCTTATCCTAAATAAAATATGTTCCTACAACTTGACAATGTTGATAGTAGTATTCCTAGACAATAAGACTTCAGGTAACCCAACACACATATGCAGTACAGTGAACATTGCAGAAGGGCAAGTAACAGGACCACAGCCCATCCATGCCTACCTCACAGGGTTGTTTTTTTGAGAATAACATAGTACCATCTAGTCACTAACATTCTCAGGTTTTCAGTTCAGGACACCCAAAGGTACATTCAGGACACCCAAAATTGTTGTTGCCATATTAAAAAGTGCTTATTTTAAAAATGCTTATCCTAAATAAAATATGTTCCTACAACTTGACAATGTTGATAGTAGTATTCCTAGACAATAAGACTTCAGGTAACCCAACACACATATGCAGTACAGTGAACATTGCAGAAGGGCAAGTAACAGGACCACAGCCCATCCATGCCTACCTCACAGGGTTGTTTTTTTGAGAATAACATAGTACAATATAGTCACTAACATTCTCAGGTTTTCAGTTCAGGACACCCAAAACACATCTGGTAACTTTCCCACTGCTCCGAATAAACGCGACAGTGTTTAATCACTTACGCGCTGTTCGGGAATGGTGGTTTGACGGTTCCGCGCGCATGCGCGCAACCGCTAAACCGGTCCGCGGAAACATCGCAAACCGGAAGTGAGGCCTAGACTTCCTCACAATCCTTCAAGATGCCTAGAGGGAGGTATTGGGGGGATGCGGAGGTCCGCATATTATTGGCCTTCCTCCTCCAATCCTCCCTCGTTGGAAGGATTGTCAGGAGCAGCAGCCTCCCGACTATGAGGCTGTTTAGGAGGGCGGCTGCTGCTCTGCGCCAGCAAAACTTCGTCCGCACTGCCCTGCAGTGCAGGACGAAGTTTAAATATATGAAGGCCCATTTTTTCCGGGCCATTAGTGCCCATGGGGAGCATCCCCCCTTCCGACAGCGTCCACCCTACTTCGTGGAATTCCGCGAGCTGTGGCGGAAGGCGGGGAGACCAACCCCTGAGGAGAGGCTGACCGCAGGTGAGTGAGTGCATTACCATTCTGCCCACTGCTCATTGTGTATTCTCTGGTGGATGTGCAGGTTGGGGGGGGGAAGCCCCAAAAACTATGACCCCTGACACAATGAGGCTTTAAGGTGGATTCCAGCATACATCTTGGGTGGGGTGGGACTAGATGCCCTTCAGGGACCCTTCCACATTTTAATGTTATTTCCCTTTTTCCCTTCCCTCTTTTTCTTAGCCCAAAACAGGAGGGCGGAAGAGGCGGCTCCGTCTCCCGAAGTGGAGGAGGTTGGGGGGACTTCTCCTCCTCCTCCTTCTCCTCCTTCTCCTCCTCGGATGACCCTCCGCAGAAGGGCACGTAAGTTAAATGCAAGCCAGATTAATTAGGAATACTATTTTTGCCCAGCGTACTTTAATAATATTATTAATATTAATAATTGTAATGATATATGTATTTATTTATTAATTAATAGACTCTCCCAACGGATCGAGGCGGGGAACACCATGATAGAAACTTAAAATAACATTTTTTTTCCAATTTTGAAGGGATACTCAGTCCATCGCCATCGCCGTCTGCGGAGGAGGTGGAGGAGGAGGTGCAGGAAGAGGAGGAAGAGGAGAATGCACCCCCACCTGTCTCACCTGCTGCTGTGTCTCCAGCAGGTAATAGAAGTTCCATTGCTTTGTATAATGTAGAGTACATTGAGCATATAAAATCCAGGTCAGGGCTCCTGTATCTGTAACAGTTGTAGAGAAAAGGGAATTTCAGCCAGTGTCATTTGTATGCAATTAGTTCCTGGTGAAATCCCCTCTTCATCACAACAGTTTAACCGACCTGGATTTTATGTGGTCACCCTATTGTACAGTACAGGACTAATGGTTTAAATTTTTAATTAAAAAATGAAAAACTATATTTACATTCCTGTAAATTGAATCGCATTGAATAGCCAATGTCATTGAGTAGTACATCTTGAACTGTTTTTCTGTTGGTTATATTATATGATTTTAAACATTTTTTTTTTCTTACCATCCCATGCAGTTCCCACTCAGGAGCGGCTGGAGAGGCTTGAGGCAGCCGTTGGAGGCATGCAGAATCGCATGTCCTCAATGGAGGAAAAGTTGGACAAGATCCTCAATAAATTGTAAATAGTTGAAAAAAATATTGTAAATAGTTGAAAATAATATTTGTTTAAAAAACTAAATCTTTATTTTTGTTACTAAAACATTGTTTTGGTTTTCCTTAGCATTTTCAGGTTGGTGCAGTATTAAGGAGGGATGCCTAACTGTTTTAATAATAGATAGGAAGCACAGTCCCAACCACACAGTGAGATATGAAAACTATATTTTAATGGTTAAATACAACATAAATAACAGCAAAAAATACCATAATTAACAGCAAATAACATAACAATTACATAAATAACAGCAAAAAAAACCATAATTAACAGCAAATAACATAACAATTACATAAATAACAGCAAAAATACCATAATTAACAGCAAATAACATAACAATTACATAAATAACAGCAAAAAATACCATAATTAACAGCAAATAACATAACAATTACATAAATAACATCAAATAACAATTACATAAATAACAGCAAAAAAAACCATAATTAACAGCAAATTATTAACAATAACATAAATCATGTATTCTAAGGGGAGAACTTTAAGGGTTTTTTTACCTCCCGTGCCGTGCGCTTTATGCTTGGCTCACCTTGAAGTGGTGATGATGAGCGCTGTGGGGGTACTGTATGGGAGCACGGGAGCAGTGATTCGTCCAAGTCTTTGGTTAAAATGTCATTCTGGGGATTTTGCAACTGGGCAGACTGGGGGTGTTGCACCCTGACTTTACGTTTCTTCTTAGCCAGGCATTTTCTCCCCTCACCCTCTCCTGAGTTCCCACCTAAGTCATTTGGCTTAGAGCTGGTCCCCTCCATACTGTCAATAGCCAACCGTCTTTTTATTGGCTGGCGTTTTCCATGGCTAGTAGATGATGGGTTGGCTGTATCGGTTGATCTTCCCGGTTCTTCCTGTTGCACCACCGTCACCAGCTTCTCCATCGTGACACATTGTCTTTCTAGAATTCTGAGAAGGGCATCTTGATTTCTTTGGTCCCTTGCATCTTCTGTTTTCAAATAGTCCAACATCTGGTCATTTTTCTGCAACATCTGCTCATGCATCTGCAAGAGGTTTGCGTTGTGTGCAGAGGCATGCTCCAGAATGCGGTCTGTGTCCCTGCTGCGTGGGGGTCTTCTGTTTCTGGCCATTTCCAGGCGCGTTGCAGGCGAGAGTGCTGACTTTTGGATGGGATGTCTCCTTCCTTCATCTGTACCTGAAGGGAAAGGGCAAAGTTTAGTGTGTTTAAAAATCATTTATTACATGTCCAGCCTGTACCATGGGTTCTCTCGCACCCTCATCCTGAAGATGAGAATGTCCTTTCACACATTTATAAGAATTGCAGGACTGAAACTTTATCAAGCAAATAACATCGGCTGTACTTACTCGCTCCTGCTGCAGGATGGTGGAGATTTCTGGCCCTCAAATCTGCGTGGTCACTGGTTTCCGACGCACTGGTGTAACCGCTGCTTCTGTAGGCTGCCGTGGAAGAAAAAGAAGAGCTATTAGGAGGTTTCATCAATAGGCACAATCACAAACCTCCCTCCTTTTGAAATGGGGGTGGTTGTTCAAAATGGCTGCCTGCCCCTTATCCTTTTTCCCCCCCGCCCTGGAGAGACCAGAGAAACGCTGGGTAGCTAGAGGAGATCTCTCCTGCCCTCTCCTGCCCCACCCGCTCACCCGCATCTGCCTGCCCCATTTTAGAATACAATTTTTTATTCCATGGAACACAATATTAAGTTGTAAAGTTAAGAGTCTTCCAATAGGCACAATCACAAACCTCCATTTTAAATAGGGGGGGGGGGGTTGTTTGTGTGTTCAAAATGGCTGCCTGCCTAGGCTGACCACATGAAAAGGAGGTCAGGGCTGACCACATGAAAAGGAGGTCAGGGCTCATGTAACTTTAACAGTTGTACAGAAAAGGGAATTTCAGCCGGTGCCGTTTGTATGCATGCAGCACCTGGTGAAATTCCCTCTTCATCACCACAGTTAAAGTTGCAGGCAGTATACTACAGTGACCACATGAAAAGGAGGTCAGGGCTCATGTAACTTTAAGTGCTGTAGAGAAAAAGGCTGAAATCCCTCCCATAGACCACAATTTCTGGTCCCATGCACCCCAGAAATTAGCCCAGTACTTACACGGTGGTGCTGGTGCAGGATGCTGCTGGAGATTTCTGGCCCTCAAATCTGCGTGGTCACTGGTTTCCGACGCACTGGTGGAACCGCTGCTTCTGTAGGCTGCCGTGGAAGAAAAAGAAGAGCTATTAGGAGGTTTCATCAATAGGCACAATCACAAACCTCCCTCCTTTTGAAATGGGGGTGGTTGTTCAAAATGGCTGCCTGCCCCTTATCCTTTTTCCCCCCCGCCCTGGAGAGACCAGAGAAACGCTGGGTAGCTAGAGGAGATCTCTCCTGCCCTCTCCTGCCCCACCCGCTCACCCGCATCTGCCTGCCCCATTTTAGAATACAATTTTTTATTCCATGGAACACAATATTAAGTTGTAAAGTTAAGAGTCTTCCAATAGGCACAATCACAAACCTCCATTTTAAATAGGGGGGGGGGGTTGTTTGTGTGTTCAAAATGGCTGCCTGCCTAGGCTGACCACATGAAAAGGAGGTCAGGGCTGACCACATGAAAAGGAGGTCAGGGCTCATGTAACTTTAAGTGCTGTAGAGAAAAAGGAATTTCAGCCGGTGCCGTTTGTATGCATGCAGCACCTGGTGAAATTCCCTCTTCATCACCACAGTTAAAGTTGCAGGCAGTATACTACAGTGACCACATGAAAAGGAGGTCAGGGCTCATGTAACTTTAACAGTTGTACAGAAAAGGGAATTTCAGCCAGTGTCATTTGTATGGAATTAGTTCCTGGTGAAATTCCCTCTTCATCACCACAGTTAAAGTTGCAGGCAGTATACTACAGTGACCACATGAAAAGGAGGTCAGGGCTGACCACATGAAAAGGAGGTCAGGGCTCATGTAACTTTAACAGTTGTACAGAAAAGGGAATTTCAGCCGGTGCCGTTTGTATGCATGCAGCACCTGGTGAAATTCCCTCTTCATCACCACAGTTAAAGTTGCAGGCAGTATACTACAGTGACCACATGAAAAGGAGGTCAGGGCTCATGTAACTTTAAGTGCTGTAGAGAAAAAGGCTGAAATCCCTCCCATAGACCACAATTTCTGGTCCCATGCACCCCAGAAATTAGCCCAGTACTTACACGGTGGTGCTGGTGCAGGATGCTGCTGGAGATTTCTGGCCCTCAAATCTGCGTGGTCACTGGTTTCCGACGCACTGGTGGAACCGCTGCTTCTGTAGGCTGCCGTGGAAGAAAAAGAAGAGCTATTAGGAGGTTTCATCAATAGGCACAATCACAAACCTCCCTCCTTTTGAAATGGGGGTGGTTGTTCAAAATGGCTGCCTGCCCCTTATCCTTTTTCCCCCCCCGCCCTGGAGAGACCAGAGAAACGCTGGGTAGCTAGAGGAGATCTCTCCTGCCCTCTCCTGCCCCACCCGCTCACCCGCATCTGCCTGCCCCATTTTAGAATACAATTTTTTATTCCATGGAACACAATATTAAGTTGTAAAGTTAAGAGTCTTCCAATAGGCACAATCACAAACCTCCATTTTAAATAGGGGGGGGTTGTTTGTGTGTTCAAAATGGCTGCCTGCCTAGGCTGACCACATGAAAAGGAGGTCAGGGCTCATGTAACTTTAAGTGCTGTAGAGAAAAAGGAATTTCAGCCGGTGCCGTTTGTATGCATGCAGCACCTGGTGAAATTCCCTCTTCATCACCACAGTTAAAGTTGCAGGCAGTATACTACAGTGACCACATGAAAAGGAGGTCAGGGCTCATGTAACTTTAAGTGCTGTAGAGAAAAAGGCTGAAATCCCTCCCATAGACCACAATTTCTGGTCCCATGCACCCCAGAAATTAGCCCAGTACTTACACGGTGGTGCTGGTGCAGGATGCTGCTGGAGATTTCTGGCCCTCAAATCTGCATGCTCACTGGTTTCTGACGCACTGGTGGTACCGCTGCTTCTGGAGGCTCCTGCCATGGCAGAAAAAGATGAGCTTTTAGGAGGTTTCATTGACATAGCCCTATACTTACTCGGTGCTGCTGCTGCAGGATGCTGCTGGAGATTTCTGGCCCTCAAATCTGCGTGCTCACTGGTTTCTGACACACTGGTGGTACTGCTGCTTCTGTAGGCTGCCGTGGAAGAAAAAGAAGAGCTATTAGGAGGTTTCATTCCAATAGGCACAATCACAAACCTCCATTTTAAATAGGGGGGGGTTGTTTGTGTGTTCAAAATGGCTGCCTGCCTAGGCTGACCACATGAAAAGGAGGTCAGGGCTCATGTAACTTTAACTGCTGTAGAGAAAAAGGCGGGAATCCCTCCCATAGACCACAATTTCTGGTCCCATGCACCACAATGTTGTGTCCAATGCCCCCCTTTCCCCCTCCCCCCCCCCATAAACCCAGCCTAGATCATTGGGAACTCCCTTCCTTCCATGATGTCTGACCTCAGAAATTAGCTAGGCCTGTACTTACTCGGTGCTGCTGCTGCAGGATGCTGCTGGAGATTTCTGGCCCTCAAATCTGCTTGCTCAATGGATTCCGATGCACTGGTGGTACTGCTGCTTCTGTAGGCTCCTGCCGTGGCAGAAAAAGAAGAGCTTTTAGGAGGTTTCATCAATAGGCACAATCACAAACCTCCCTCCTTTTGAAATGGGGGTGGTTGTTCAAAATGGCTGCCTGCCCCTTATCCTTTCCCCCCCCCCCCGCCCTGGAGAGACCAGAGAAACGCTGGGTAGCTAGAGGAGATCTCTCCTGCCCTCTCCTGCCCCACCCGCTCACCCGCATCTGCCTGCCCCATTTTAGAATACAATTTTTTATTCCATGGAACACAATATTAAGTTGTAAAGTTAAGAGTCTTCCCAACCCAACAAAAGAAACAGTCTATACCTTCAGGTTCTTCGTTTCCAATATCTTCTGGTGTCTCCAATTCTAAAAGGGGAAAACATCAGATGTGAGCTATAGGCATGAAATAGAAGGAAGAACGAGATTTTTTTAAAAATGGCAATTACAATCAATGTACCTCCGGGAGAGTAGGGCGTTCCAAGGTAGTCCTCCACATCTATTGTTTGAAGTTCACTGCTGAACAGTTCTTCTGAGCCTTCTGAGAGCGGGAAAGCCAGGGGGGAACTTACTGGGGGAGCAGCAGCAGGTGCTTGGACACGATGGATGTTCAGACTCCTGCCCACGCGATTTGGTTGAATAGTAGCATCCCCCCGAAAAATGCTATGAAGCTCCTCAAAAAAGGGGCAGGTGGCAGCATCATTTCCTGATCGTGAATTATGATTCACGACCCTGCGATATTCCTGCCTCATTGCCTTTGCCTTGGTCCTGCACTCCTTCGCTGTACGGATATGGCCCCTTCTTTGCATTTCCTGAGCAATGGATTCATAGGCATCGAGGTTCCTATGGCTGGCATTCAGTTGAGCTTGAACTTTCTGCTCCCCAAAAATGTCCAGAAGGTCGAGAATCTCTGCCTTTTTCCAAGAAACTCCCCTTCCTGGAGCAGCCATTTCGGTAGGTGGAAAAGGTGTAGAGGAAATAAATCAGGATGCAGTCTCTCTGGCGTCGCGAAGTTAAATGAGGTCAACGGTCGGATCGCGCGCACGCGCTTATATGCATAGGCGCGCGACCACACCTGCGCCTCCAGCCAAACCGTTGGGTGAGCACACCCGCGCGGCTGCGCATAACCTGAGGGCTTTTTTTCAAATCTCCCGCCGGAAATACCTTCCCTCTCCCCGCCCATCTCGTCAAAACCCGCCCTCTACCTGCTCACACCTCTCCGAAAATGCGCTTCACTGAAAAACTGTACACATGGTCATAACGCGCTTTACATCCCGCCGCAAAATAAAAGTCGCTATTTAACGCGCATTCGAAAATGCGCATTATCGGGGAGATAACGCGCCTCTACGCCCGTTTTGCGCTCCGCTCGTGTGTAGGTAAAATTTATAATGAGCCTTCAAGGCTCATTAAACGCCCCGTGTGGAGGAGGCCTTTCTTTTCAATTGATCTTGTATGAGGACAGCAAAAAGAACTACCATAAAGAAATTTGTACAGCAACTAAAATACATTTTAGTTTCAGATACATTGAATGTCTCACTTGTTCTTTAATTCAGTGATTTTAATATTAAGTTGTTATGTAGAACAGGTTTGTCTTAATTGTGTGCTGTAAATCAGACGTGTGACCAAGGCTATGTTTGGGTGAGCACGCCTCTTGGGGCTGGACCTACCCCCTGGGGGCCAGACATGTTGGTGGGCACGCCCCCTTTGGGCAGCCGTTTTGGACCTGGATTTTGGTTTCCAAAATCTGGTCACCCTAATACTGCATGATTTAAAATTTGATTTTGTGAACTGTTCAGAGAGTTTCAGCAGTCTAGAAATGTAATAAACAAACAAGTTTACTGCTAGAGCTAGGAATTAGGTTCCTTAAGAGTTTTTGGCAGGAGATGACCACTCTCATGGACCCAAATCAATACTATAACTCTGCAACTTCTAGACAGGGAAGAGAAAAGAAATCCAATCCAGGCATGAGAGTGGACCTATAGAAAGACACAGAGAATCCTTCCCAACTCTTGTATGGCTGTGTCACTTTAAGCCTGTTCCTGTACATGGCTATGTACCTTCACCCAATAGACTAACTAACGTATTGGTTCAACTTTTGAACTGAACATTTGAAAACATTAGACTGTATGTTCATCTTTTTCTACAAAGTTAATTAAGGGGAACAAGGAAGTTTTCTTCCTGGGTCCGGATCAAAGTGATTCCCATCATCTCTGGCATTTGAAAGGCCAACCTGTTTCTCCTCTGCTCCCATAAAGATGTTTGCCAGAAAGACAGGTGTCTAACGGTAAAGGCAATTGGGACACACTGCAAAGTAATCATGATTTCCTGTTTCCAGCAGAGCCTGCTGTGATAGCACACGGACACTTTGGATGAGCAAAATATAATTAGCTGAAGAAGGAAGCAGGTGTCAGGGACTCAGAGCTTGGGAAGGAGTTGCTCTGGCGGCCCTGCAGCCTGTGAGCCACAATAGCAGCCACGCAGCCTTTTTCAGATTGGCTGATTGCGAGTTTCCACACCACATTGGCTTGGAACGATGCTTCCAAGGTCATGCTCGCAGATGGCATTAGCAACTTCAGAGAGCCTTTAGTGGATATTGCTGAAGCTGGCCTCTCTCTTCCCAAGGCTGCCCACTTTGGAGCTTTAAAATGCTGGGCTTTCTGGGTCCATTCAGTGGATGGGACTGGGTAAGTAGAGCCGATGTAGAACCTGGAGGGCTACAGGCAGAGCCAGAGCTGGGTCTCTTGTTAGTGGGCCCTCAGCAGATGCCCAGTCATGCCTACCTTTCACACCGGCCCTGCACATAAGTGTGGCACAAAAGTATATTTTTGTATATTCTTTTCTTTCTCTGATTTGTCAAGCCATTTTGAAACTCTGGAAATACAGTTCTTGAGGCCTTGATGTGTGTACAATGCTGGGGAAAATACCCACAGATCTGCTCTGTGGTGTGTGTATGTGTTTATGTACAGAGACAGAGGCCCCCTCTAGATGGATTCCGTTTGACGCCTGGTTAGCCAATTATGCGCATATTCACTGAAGCGCTTTATCGTAAATGCTTATATGCAGGAGGTAATTGAGCACTCAACGGGTAACCTTACCGGTTGTTTCAAATACGCTTTACAAGTAGTTAATGCGGAGAATCGCTTGTTCACATAATCAAAATGCGCTTTAATGGCCGGAGCAAAATAAAACTCGCTATTTAAGGCTGCCTCTACACAAGAGGTTTAAATCTCTTTCAAGTCTCATTAAAAATTTTACCTCTACATGAGCGGAGCGCAAATCGGGAGTTGAGGCGCGTTATCTATTTGATTATGCGCATTATCGAATGCCCGTTAAATAGTGAGTTTTATTTTGCTGCGGCCCGTTAAAGCGCATTTTGACTATGTAAGCAAGCGATTCTCTGCATTAACTACTTCTAAAGCGCATTTGAAACAACTGGTAAGGCCACCAGTTGTGCGCTCAATTACCTCCCACGTACAGTCATTTAGCATAAAGCGCTTCCGAGAAGATGCGCATAATCGGAGAACCAGGCATCAAACCGAATTCTTGTAGAGGGGGTCTAACGCGCATTCGATAATGTGCATAATCAGAGAGAAAACGCGCCACTATGCCCAATTTGCGCTCCGTTCTTGTAGAGGTAAAATTTTTAATGCGCCTTGAAAGAGCTTTAAATGCCTCTTGTAGAGGCAGCCTAGAGACTAGAGAAAGAGCTTCTTCAGACCGGGGGGGGGATCACATTTCCCTCCCGTTGTTTTGAATCGTGCTTCTGTCCCACAACAGGGATGAGCAGCTTCCTCTTTGTTCAGGCGCTAAAGAAAGAGGAAGTAAACAAAGACCACGCGGCCCATTCAGTGGGCATTTTTGTGTGTCACTTTTCCTGCACACCGCAGGAAATGATGGCACGTGTGACTACAGGGGGAGGGAGGGGAAACAGATTTCCCTGGGTCTTTTTTTGAGAAGGGAAAATGACCAGAAGGAGCGGGAGACACGCAGGAGGCAGATGACATCGAGAATAGGACGCTCAAAAATCCATGAGTTCCCAGTGATGAGCTTGCTACAAAACGCTCGTCTGACATGATGCTCCTACACTAGTATTTTATAGCGGTATTGAATGCACTGATAGCTCTTGGGGTACAATCCACATTCCCCTTTTTAGTGCTATATCCTGCTTTTTATTCCACATCTGTAATGAGTTGACACGAGGTGTACACCTGGCAAGAGAAAGAGATAGAGAGAGCTAGTGTGAGTATTTGGAATTGATGCATGGCTCTCCCTTCCTGGATGGGGGTCAGCAGTTATGGATAATGCCTCAGTGAGACAGATGAGGGCCATGGCATCTTTATTTTATTTTTAAAATATCTTCTATTCCTAAATCTGAGGTAATGTTTACGACTGGTATAGTGGTGAAACCATTTCAATGAAAGGCTCAGACTTTCTTCCAGTTTCTAGGTTCACATGAAAGCTGCAGACAATGCGAACATCTTGACAGGTAAGTGACAGAAGATTACAGCTTCCACTATGAGGCAGAGTGATAATGATATTTTACACTCTCTTCAACATGTGTCATATGTCCGAGTAAGTAGTTTCATATAGGACGGACAGTGATGGGCAGTGGATGAAGTGGTTTGTTTGGATGTGGAAGACTTCAGTGTGTGGGAGTCCTTGTTAAGACTGAGAGCCTATCTACACTACTGCTTTAAAACTGGTTAAACCATTTTAAAGCAGCAGTAGTGTAAATAGGCTCTGACTTTCCCCTCTCTGCACAACCTGTCAGCGCTGTATAGCAGGGGGAACTTCAACATATGGGGATTTCTCCCTCATTGTACCTCCAGAGCAGAAGTGGAGAACATTTTTATGTCAAGGGCCACGTTTCCACAGGGAAAATCTCTTGGGAACTGCAGGGCCTGGTGCTGCTGGACTGCTCCAAGGGTGGGGAGGGCCGGAGTCAGTGATGGACATTAAACCAAAAGTGGACAGGACCAGAACTGGCAGAAGCCACCGATTTTCTTTCTGCTACCCCTTCTCTCTTTCACCCCTTTCCTCTACATCAAAAATCCCCTCCCCATGTGACAATTAGATTTAGAAGGGGGGGAAGTCAATTCCCACAAATAGGAGGTTTCCCGCTCCCCCTATGCTTCATTGCAATGTGGGGGGGGGCAATTTTCAGGAAAGGCTCATGGGGATAGTTAATTCTTTCTCCCCAGCTCCCCCCAAATCACACACATGTCCCTGCAAGGCTAATTGGCTTTTTTGTAAGCCTAATTGCCACAGGAAGGGAGTCGGGGCTGATGAAGGGAGCCATGGGCCATATGCAAAGATGCCATGAAATGCATCCAACCTGCAGGCCCATGGTTTTTCAAACCTGCTCTAAGATATAAAAAGCTACACTTGTTCTGCCTGGCATTCAGTTGTTATAGGCACCGAACCTCTATCAAAACAACAGGGACTAGGGGGTTGTCAAGCATCTGGAAAGCCAAATCAAACAACCAGCTAGTGGACTGCAATTTGGTTGAGTGGTCACAAGTTAGGCAGACTGGGATCCCCCTCTTTTATTGTGTGCCCATGATTGCTCACTCATGGTAGTTTGCGGTCCTTTATATGATGTCGGCATTCTCCAGGGCTTCTTCCATTCTTTGCAACCATTATCACAGTTTTTTTCCTAATGTCTGGTATTATTTAGAAAATGCATTTTAAAGCCCTGTGTAATTGCGCAGTTCCGCTACACCACAGCACAATCTAGTGGTTGAATAATGAAACATATAGACCCTGTTTAGATGACAAGCTAAGCCATGGTGGTTAAGCATTTTGCGCTAAACATTATGGCTTAGCATGTCGTGTGACCCATTCATAACCATGGTGGCTACATAACCAGTTTAAACATGCTTTTGCTACAAAAGGGTTAGTAGCCTAATCATGGCTTAGTGTGTTGTCTGAACAGGATCAATGAAAAGCAGAAAAAGAAAACTCCAGGAAAAAGCTACATATAAGGGAGATGATCTTAATCCTGCGAAGAATCTGGAAGGAGAAGCGTTGGTAAAGGTGCAGGATAAAAGCGAGAGTGCAATAAAACGTGGGTGTGCTTACTCAGCAGCTTCCTCCCCAGGCCTGCCCCCTCCCTCTCCCCTGCAGGGAAAATCATTTCTGATCAGCTCCTGATAAGAGATACTAGCTTTTCCCTGTTGGGAGAGGGGGCAGGACCAGGGCAAGAAACTGCTGGGCTGGGTCCTCTTCCCTGAGTTGCAGGATAGAAATCAGGGTCAGGCGGTAGCTTCTTTGGGATGGCTTGCTCTCCTCCTTTCCATTTAGGAGGCAAGTGTGTTTCCACAGCCCCTCTATATTTTTCCAGGCACATTCCACTTGTGAGATTAGACCCAAACCCTTTCTGCTGTAGAGAGGCACTCAATCAACTGCCATCGGTTCCTGCTTGATGATAGCTCGTTCCTTACCAGTTGTATATTCTACAGGAGAGCACATCACAGGTTACATTAGGAGGCTGATGGCGCCTCTATCAAATCCAAATGGAATCGTATTTTCTCATTAATAATGTTTCTAGGCTGTCTTCCTCACGTTGTGTGTGCAGAAACAGACTTCACAATGTAAGAGCAGGAATATATCCTTTCCAAAGAGATCTGTAAGACCTATAGAGACTTGGAGTCGTTTCTCTTGCCCCTATTTAAAGACATCCCTATCCTCACCATAAAGTGTAATGTTAAATTGTCTGGCATACTGACAGTGAGTTTCTCAATTAGGAAGAATGGAACATGATTTCTTTCTGTCTTGCTAATAAAATAAACACGCAGATGGTCTTGGCCATTAAGAAAACATGGCTAACTTTTTAAGTGTTCTGCTGTAGGTGTTTTGTTTTTTTTAAGCGTTGGACATCTGCTTGCAGCCATATGAAAAGTTGAAAACAACTTGTGAGGGATCCCTTGCTGGATTTGTGGAATCAAGTCAGGGCAATAGACGCTGGTGCTCCTGAGAGAAGGAAATGGCCTCCAAAACGACTGAGTGGAAATTGAGGAGAAAGCGGGGGTGGGGGCCTCTGCTCAACTGCCTCTACAAGAGAGGTTTAAAGTTCTTTCAAGGCGCTTAAAAAAAATTACCTCTACAAGAATGGAGCGCAAATCGGGCGTAGAGGCGCGTTATCTCTCCGATTATGCGCATTATCGAATGCGCATTAAATAGTGAGTTTTATTTTGCTCCGGCCGTTAAAGCGCATTTTGACTATGTGAACAAGCGATTCTCCGCATTAACTACTTGTAAAGCGCATTTTGGTCATCCGTTAATGCGCTTCGCCGCCTCTCACCGCCTCTCGTGCAGAGGTATTAGGTGTAAATGCGCTTCAGCGATTATGCACATAATTGCCTAACCGGGCGCAAAAGCAAATCCTTGTAGAGGGGACCCAAGTCAAAGAAGAAATAGGGATTAAGAGTAGAAGAGGCTACCTCTTGCTCATATGATAACCAAAGTGACAAGGGTATTGCAGTCAGGGCCAGGGCCAGGTAGAATCAAGTGTTGCCTCTCAAATGCCCTCTGGTGGCTCCTTCCAGCATTGGCACTAGCTCACCTTGGTGAGCTTAGCTGCTGCTTAAAAGGAAAGTGTAGGAAAGAAGTTTCTTGCCAGAGCAGGAGTGTTGTGGGGTCTTTTGGTTTGTGTAATGGCAAGCCAATCAGCAATCATGCATGGCCCATAGAGCCCTAGATGTTACCAGTTGCGGGACACTGCTCTCAAGGAGCAGGGCCCAAGGGGGCTTATGGCTGGGCAGGGGGACAGCCCAGTGGCATCTCCCTATGACAAGTTGCCCAGACTAAGGGTGTGGAAGAGACCTGCCTGGGCACCATATAGCAGGCAATGACACGGGATCGGCTCTCTCTGAGACCACCTGTTTGCCCAGGACTCGGGGCATTCTGGACTGTCACATTCACTTGTCCAAGCTTGATATACCACATGGAGGTCTCTCCTCCATCCACTAGAGCCTCGCTTACCAGGTTCCTGGCATGAGCCCTGTGGCGCCTGATACCATCCTGGAAATGTGTGTCATTTTGTTTCTAGTCTTAATAAAGGATTCCAGCCCAAAATGAACATGCTTAAATTATACAGTGATTCATAATATCAGATTTGTTAATAATTTAGAGAACGAAAAAAGGGGGGGGAAGAACCCCAACCAAAACAACAGAGCTCTTGCTTCGGCAGCCCCTCAAGCAAATTTAAGCCTCTGATGCTGATTGTTTTCACAGGTGTTGGCAACATATGAATTAAATGAAGGAAGCATGTATGACTCAGTAGACTAATGTCGTTTTTCTATCCTGTTCTAACAACTGCAAAGAAGGTATAATTTATGTTGGCTGCCAAACACTGGTAAGTAATGTTATATTCCACTGACAGAAAAAGAAGACTATTCCAGATGACTGCTGTGGTCAACTTTTTAGGGCTCAAATCAGGGATTTTATTTTATTCTATTTTGGTTTTTATAGAAACTTCTGAGAGTGCAGGAAAGTAGCAAATATTCAAGCATATCCAATGCCTCCAATACTATGGAAGTCCAGCTTCCTTAGCAGGTATTTGCTTGCCCTATTGTAAAATCCTGCCTTCTCAGTGGAATTTGCTCATCACCTGTCCTGCAAAAACCAACATTTTAGCAAGTGGCAGGAACCTCCGTTCTCTTTGCAGTACGTATCTGGCTAAAGGGAAAGGGCAGTTGAGATCAGCACATTGGCAGCTTGCACCCAAACTGCTCTTGCACAATAGAAATCTTTTAAAAACTTGAGATACCTTGAATATTTGGGAGTGATTTTCACTCTTAAAGCAAAAAACACGTGAACTTTTGTGAGTAAGTGTCCCAAAGAGACCACAGGTTTACAGACCATTATTCTTTCATCTGTCTGTAGAGGAATGGGGGAAGTGCTAATTGGATATGAATGCTATATACAACTAATCTAACTGCATATGTGAAGTACAACAATAACTTACATTATCCTGTTTCACATTTTAATGGTGAACAATGTGCAACATATGCAATTTAATATGCAATTTGCAAAATTAATTCAGAGATTAACTATACTGTGTTAAGGTAACCATATAGAAAGGAGGATGGGCCTGTACCTTTGTATAAAAAAGGGAATTTCAGCAGGTGTCATTGGTATGCGTAAGGCACTTGGAGAAATTCCCTCTTCATCACAACAGTTAAAGCTACACTAGCTATACTAGAGTTAACATATACAAAAGAGGGCAGGGCTCCTGCAGCTTTAACTGTTGTGATGAAGAGTGAATTTGACCAGGTGCTGCATGCATACAAATGACACCTGCTGAAATTCCCTTTTCTATATAACTGTTAAAGATACAAGAGCCCAGTCCTCCTTTCCATATGGTCACCCTAACTGTGCATACTTAGAAGTGTATACTTTTGAATAGAGAACATAATTTATCATAAAGCAATTTACATGTGCAATATACAACAATGATGTGCAACCATGTTCCCATAATGACTAAAATCACATAACTGCACATCTGATTTTGACAATACTCTTCCAAACATGTGATGCTGGTGTTTGCTAAGGTAGAAACAGCTGTGAAAGCAAACTGCAAGGTTTCACACATCCCTTCCAAGGGACTAGTAGGAGGCTAATAAAACATTTTCATTTTTGCAAAATCTTCGATGAATAAGTTGACTGCTGATTTTTAACTTGCACTCTTGCTCTTTCTTATTGCCTAAGGGTTCCATCACAGCTACTTTTTTTTCTTGGTTTGCCTTTGCAATTTCTACCTCCGTTTCATTAACGCATTCAAGCTAATGTTTGTGGTCTCGCCACTGTACCGGTGAAATCTCCTTTCGCTTGTTTGCTCTCCCACTCCACCTCGCCCCTTCGCCTTTCCCCTCCAGTTCATTGGTTCTTGTCGTTGATGGACATTGTGGTGGACTTGGGTGCCTTCCCCCCCCCCCACTCTGGCTTTGTTGTCTAGCATTTTACCGATTTAACGTTTCACTGATTGGGTGCCATTTTTGCAGGCAATGAGAGTGGGGTTGGAGCAGCAAAAGTCCATTCACCTGAGACAGCACAAGCCCGTTCATTTGACATGGCATGCTGGAGGAGGAGAACTGCCACGTCCTCCTCTTTCATCAGCAAGGCCTCCCTTCAGAGCACACAACACGCCCCCCCCCCCAACAAAGGACATAGCGCGAGGACGGCACTTGGAGGAAATAAAGCAGACTTTCCCTACTCTAGGAATACATGGGAAATGGAGGGGAAGATACAGGGTGACTGCAGGACAGGCACAACGTCATGGGAGTACCACGCTGTAAAATGGCAAACCAGGCATGACGAGGGTGCGATAAGATGCTGGTGTGATGGAGCCCTTACTGGGTTGATTGGTAGCTTTAACTGGATTTTTAAAACTGTACTACACCATCGTATAACATTGAAGTCCTGCATGTCTTCCATGAGGGCACTTCCAGAGGCTTCTCAAGCAGTCTACCATTCAGCTACTGACTAAATCCAGACCTGCTTAGCTTCAGCAAGGCAGCTGCACCATGTGCCTTCAGACCATCTCCATGTAATGCTATGTGTAAGCATTTTGTTGGCCTCTTTGAATCAAAATAGTTCTACAATTACACATGGAAAAAAATAAATAAATCCTAAACAGGATTTATCAGACTTTTGTGATGAGACCTCTGTGCTCTCCGGTTACATAATTCACTGCTTGTTTGCTGCATTTCCCCTCAAAACTCTCCTAATGCTAGTCCATACATGGTTAGAGTTGGTGACTTACCTCTTGTGTCGTTCAAAATATCTTATGGAGGGAAACTATGAAGACTGCTCTTTGAAGACAATCTGGAAAGCCTCTGTTTCTCTTCCCAGCCCCATAGGCTCTAACTCTGCTTTCCGTCATAATCATGAATTTTATTTTAAGGCTGCAATCCTACACACACACACACACACTTTTGGCAGTAAGCCCCAGTTCACTCAGTGGCTAAATCCTGAGTAAATATGCTTATTATTATTATTATTATTATTATTATTATTATTATTTATTGCATTTATATCCTACCTTTTTTCCTCCAAGGAACCTAAGGTGGCTTACATAATCCTCCTCCTCTCCATTTATCCTCCTCTCCATTTCATCCTCACAACAACAACCCTGTGAGGTAGATTGGGCTGAGAGTCTGTGACTGTCCCAAAGTCACCCAGTGGGTTTCCATGGCCGAGTGGGGACTAGAATTGGATCCCAACTCTCAGTCCAACCCTTTAGCCACCACACCACACTACTACAGCACAATCCTACACATGCATTGAATGGTCGCGTTCGGACAACACTTTAGGCAATGGAGAGGAGAATAGGCAACTCACTGGCTGAATTCGGACAACACGATAGTCAATGGTGGGGTAATAATCAACTTTATAGTTGTTCATCTAGGGGGTACTCCCCACACAACATGGTAATAAATAATCAACTGTGGTGTGGATTAAGATCAGCGCTGAGTTGACTATGGCAGCATTCGGACTACACGATAGCCAATACAACTGACGATTGTCCCCCCCCCCCCAGTTGCTTATTGTGTTGTCCGAATTCAGCCACTGTGTGTTATTTTGCCAGTACTCTCCACATGACATGTTGCTTGTCAGTTGTGTGCCCCTCCCCAGATGGCACAATAATAGGCTGACCAGATAAAATCCAGGTCAGGGCTCATGTAACTTTAACAGTTGTAGAGAAAAGGGAATTTCAGCCCGTGTCATTTGTATGCAATTAGTTCCTGGTGAAATCCCCTCTTCATCACAACAGTTAAAGTTGCAGGCACTATACTAGAGTGACCATATACAAAAGAAGGCAGGGCCCCTGCACCTTTAACAGTTGTGATGAAGAGGGAATATCACCAAGAATTAATTACATACAAATGACACTGGCTGAAATTCCCTTTTCTCTACAACTGTTAAAGTTACATGAGCCCTGACCTGGATTTTATCTGGTCAGCCTACACAATAAGCAATGCAATAACCGTTGCTTATTGGGTCGTCGGAACCCAGCCAATCCGTTGAGTTCAATAAGGTTTTTTCTCAGTAAGTGGGAACAGGGCTGCAGCTTTAATGAATCAGATCTCACCACTGTCAGATTTCTAACTGGTAAACCAGCTACTGCTGCTTAGGCTTCTTTCTACCTTCCTCAGAATTATACCCAACTTTTAACCTGTTCCAGTCCTGGCTAGAACTGAGGCCTTTAAAGCACAATGCTGCTCAGATGTAAGTCCATTGTGTTCAATGGGGCTTACTCCCAAGTCTAAGATGGCAGCCTAAGGTGCCAAAAGTTATATATGTAATTTTGGCTTGCTTACAACAGATGATTCAGACCTCAACTTTTGCCATCTAGGAAGTGTTTAGAAGGAAAATATTTCACATTTTGGGGGGATATGAACTTTGCTGCTATAAATGTTTCTAAGTTGGTTATTACAGCTGCACCATTTTAAAAACCTACAGCTACCTGTAAAATAAATAAAAACTGCTAAATGTCACTGCTTATCAATTAGCTCCTTCAGATGGGGGGCAATCCTGTTCCTTTACCATGGTTCTGCTTCCTGCTTCTCTTCCGCTTCTGCAATGAGCTGTAATTACATGAGAAAGCAGCGACCACGTGATTTGTACAGCCTCAATGTAGCTGAATAAGAAGCATTCTGTAGTGGGCATTTTATAGCACACAGCAGGAAAGCCTAACAAATATCGATATATCCCAGAAGCGCTGGGTTTTGTGAGGTTTTATTTTTAGTGCTAAAACTCAAAAATGGAGTGGAAGATGCATAAGAGGCTGACGGCTTTGTCAGAATGACCCACAAACATCTGTGAGTGGCCAGTAATGAGCCTGCTATAAAACACTCATTTAAAGATGCACAACAAGGTAGTTTTTCTAAGCAGTTTTGTGTTAATTAATTTCTATCACAATACTGTCAGTATTTGCATACAGGAGTAGATTTATTAGGAGAAATAATATCAGGAAACCCAGCACTTTTTGAACAATATATAGCTCTTTATGAGTAATGTCATAAAATATCAGCCCAACAAAATAGTGCAGTTTAAATGACTGAATCACGCTTGAAACTACATTGTTATAAATTTGTCTTGTGGATGATTTATAATGAAAATAGATTGATAAACATTTTGATGTTCGATATAAAAGTGATACTGGCTGCAATGCTATGTCACCTTACCTAAACTTTATTGAATTCAGTGGGACTTATTTTTGAATAAAAATGCATAGGACTGCATTGTCAGACATTTATGTTGCTCCACCCATTGGACATAATTTTTAACTTATGTAATTAGTAATTTTTGCTTATTTTGAATGGGAGTTAGGGAGGGCTTTGTGCTGTGAATTTCTAAATGAGCACGAATTCCAGAGATGTAGTCATGTTACTCTGTTGTAGAAAAGCAATAAAGAATGTCATGGCACCTTACAGACTAACCATTTTATTTTGGCATAAACTTTCATAAGCTTTACTCACCTGAGGTAAGGACATGAGCCATGAGTTGAAGATAAATGCTTCAGCTTGTGTGAATATTCTGTTAGGTCTCATTGTATCATGATTGCCAACTTTTTTTCCTGGCAGTTTTCTGGTTTCTATTTACAGCTACCTCTCAGGCAGAAATGCAACAGATGCAGCTGGGGGAGCAAGCCTAATGGAATCATCACACCAGCTGAAACACTGGTTTTAATTTAATAGATCACAGCATTATATAGTCTGCATCTTTTAGAGAGGGAAGGAGAAAGAGAGAGACCTAGAGTTTCTCTACACATAGGAAAAATCCCACAGCCTTACCAGGGCTTTCGTCCTCCACAGTCTTTCCAGCTTAACAATGAGCTCCTTTACACTCAACCACGTGATTTTGAATTAAAAACTTCCTTTCTCGGAAAGGCTCCATTGTGTTTAATGAGACATCACCATCTAGTGGTGGAATTATAGTGCAACACCAACTTTACACTTCGGGGAGATCCCACGATATCCCAGATACTACTACATTATTTCTAATCTTTTTTAAAGTGAGAGAACGGGGGGATAGTGTGGGAGCCATCTTGGACATTGACAATGTCATGTAATGAACCAATCACAAACTTACAAGAAATGATTTGTTAAGAGAACCTCCTTGATACAGCAGTGGTAACAATTATCTATATGATGCAAATAGAATGCAAGTCCCTGTGCTGCAAGCTTGAGTTAAAGGTGAGGCTGGGGGCTGGAGAAGTTGGATGCATTGATGTCAATGACAGGGGTCATCCTGGTTTCAATATGGAGGGCAAAAATTGTCAAGGTGGGTGAAGAATCCCACAAAGATTCAAGGACCTACTATTGGCTATGTTCAAGACTGCAAAAATGCAGCATATTTTTAAAGCATTTGTTTGTGTAGTAGGTGGAATGCGGGACAGGTACAGGGAGACCTGAGTTCAAATCTTCCCCTACCTATGAAGCTCACTGGGTGTCCTTGGGCCCATCAGTATCTCTCAACCCAACCTAACCTTATTGTGAGGATAAAAGAGCCTGAGCTCCATAGACTGGGGAATCAAATCATTTGTTGTGACTGATTGCTGAAGAACGTTCCACCTGAAATTCTGGAGTGGAGGCTATTTTCCCACAATGACACCCCTGTTAAAGGACCCTTATTTAGGCTCCTCTCAGTCCCTACGAAGTGGTGCCTGTAGGTAACAGGCCATCCTCCAGAGCCATTACTATGTCATTGGCAGTCTCCATGGGTTCATTCAAAATCCATTTTTATTACCTTAACAGTGTTAACTTCTAATGTGCTGTGTGCTTGTCTCCTACAGTTGTTGGCATGTGGCACTATTGTCGTAAGGAATCGTGTCTGTTTGCAGAAACGGCAACCAATGGAGGCCGCTGTTGCCTGACTTTGCCCTGCTGATGGTTTGGCCCTGCTTAAGTCACATCACAGTGAAAGCCACAGAACCGTCAACATCTCCGTGATGCCGTGAGGCAGCTTGGCATCTCTCCTCTTGAAGTCACTCAGCTAAGGATATCTGGCAACATGGAAGTCAACTCAAAGAAATGCGGTTGTTTAAGTGCTTTGAAGTTGACGCCACGACTGCAAACAGGAATCCCATGGCTGAAGGGGATTTTTTAATACAAATAGAATGACATTAATATCACACTTTACTGTAATGGGGGAGAGAGTATTGAGGGGAGCCTTTTAAGCTCCCAGTGGTGTCGTTCTCTTCAGCAAAGGGGGAGGGGCAGGGAAGATATTAGAGTCTAGCTTTGCTTCATACCAAAAGAAGAAGAAGAAGAAGAAGAAGAAGAAGAAGAAGAAGAAGAAGAAGAAGAAATACGGCATCACATTGATAGAATTGGGAATTCAGGAGTAAAGCAAATGAGAAACAAGTATGGGATAGGTTTAGGGCCAGAATGTTTTGAGCAATGCCATTTCCTAAACATCTATTTCAGCCACTTCTGCAGTGGGCTTTCATTCAGCGAGATTGGGGGCGGGGGGGGGGGGGGAGAGCTGAAACTCATTAAAACAACATCAAGCAGTTGATCCAAATACAATATTTAAAAGACATTATCCAGGAACCCCAAATGCAAGTTTCCCTTCATAATATTTATCTGCAGAAAGCGGGAGGGTCCCCCCCCCCTTTCCTGAATGTGGTGACGGTTAGACTGTATATGCTCTGCTCAGCATTTCAGCTGTCATGATAAAAAGACACAAACATCGTCAATAATAGTTGTTGGCACATGAAAGGGATGCTACATGGATTGTTCTTCGACCACCAGTTCTTTTATTCAGTCCAAAAACAATTATATAATTTCTACTTGATACTTTTAAGACATCCAGCCAAGGTGGCGTATGCTGTGATTCCATGGGAGTGCAGGAAAAAACAACAACTACTGTGGTATTGGCCACAGAATTCAGTTTCCTAAGAATGCTGACTTTTGTTTAAAAACAAGTTTCTAGACCTTATGACTGTGGAAATATTCTCAAAAGTACATGGGCAATGCCAGCTGAAATCTCTGAATCCAGTAGATTTGCTGAATAATAGCATGTACAGACATACCTTCAGATGGGAGTCATTTGGTTGGATCCAAATTTAGTCAGTCATAGAATAAATCCAAATCAATGGAACATATACTAAATTAAATTCCATTGATCTCAATGGGTCTACTCTAAGTATGACTAGGTCTAGATCCAACCCAATGTGGGGTTGTTATTTTTTCTTGCCGCTAGATAGTCTTTCTAATAAAACATGACAGTTATTTGCTTACAAATTCAGTGCTGATTTCTAGGGCAGGGTCTGCCATTTTTTGTGTGACTGCCATGATTTACCCCTAGAATGTCCCTCAGTTGGCGGCACTCTAGGGAAAAAACACAAAATAGAATCTGGCAGCTCATTGGGGCTGCAAAATGCTCCAGTAATTCTCTCTCCCCACCCATCACACACAGCCCACTTCTGAAAATGTGAACAAGGCAAATTTTGCTCGCTGTTTTGCTGCCAACTGCACCTCTCCCCAGTTTGTAGAATTTGTAGAATTTAGATGGTATGCATGTCTTGCTTAACTTGACTCTTTATTTGCTTTGAAGTCAATTATCAGGTTGTAGACATCGGTTTCCTTGGATCCTCTATCACTTTCTCTTGAAGGATCTTTCCTGACTTTTTGTCACAATCAAAGGGCTCAACAGTTCCCTCTTGCCATGGTTATCAATATCGTGAAGCAAAGCTCATCTTCGACTACACAGACAAACCCAAAATGAAATTGATACTTTGGAATGGCACAGCATTTAAACTGAAGAATTGTGATGAGCACAGACCCCTGTGCGCTGTTGTTTATGTGAAATCATGCTTCTGTAATATGGGATGCTGTCACAAGGATTATGATCCAGAGGTGCAAAAGGAGGCAAGTGGGGTTTTGGGGTGTTCAAATGGCCCACCTTCACATCTAATGAAGGAGGAGAGAGTGGGATTACGTTGACTGCCCCATCCCCAATGTTGCTGGTCTCATCGGGCATCCATATCACCAACGTGACATGAGAAAAAAGGGGCTGCACATGTACACCTGATTGAGAACCCTGCACAATTAGAGTTCCTAACCAGGTGGATAGCAGTGGAGGCTGGTGGCTCCAATGTCAGTAGGGCAGTGAATCTGCTCGGGGTTTCAGTCAGCACTCCAAAGGAGCTTTCCAAGGTGTTTTGCCATCTCACTGACATCGGAGCCACCAGCCTACCCTGATGGATGGCTTGCCAGTGTACAGCTGATGATGATGATGATGATTTATTACATTTTTATATACCGCCCCATAGCCGAAGCTCTCTGGGCGGTTTACAGAAATTAAAAAATTGAACATTAAAAAGTCAATATACAAAATTTTAAACCATAAAACATAAAACAGCTGATATTTAAAACATTTTAAAATTTTAAGCCTGGCCAAAAAAGTCAGTTAAAACCTTAAGCTATTGAAAATGCCTGGGAGAAAAGAAAAGTTTTGACCTGGCGCTGAAAAGTTAACAGTGTTGATGAATAGTTATAAAACTAGCCCCTCATTTCAGCTCAACACTGGTGTACACTCCCTCTCCCTCTTGCTCTCTGTGTGTGTGTTTTAAATAGCATGATCAGTGTGGCAAAGAAAGCGACTGTTAAAAACAAAACCATTTGCAGGATTTTATTTTATTTTTTGCTGGAATCAATGACAGGTGGTCTATATCACATTACAGCTCCAGTAGCCTTTTAATGCAGCATCATTTCAGCTCACTTGCTTTGGGGCTGGACACCTAACGCCAGAGAGATTGGGTTGCAGCTACTACATCCAAATGGTCCTCTGCAATGAATGGGAAACAGATGAACAGGGGAAGGTACAATTTGGGCACCCTGCTACTTTATGTAGAAAAGGATGCACACCAGGAAATCTATTCAGGTGTCTTTACTCATCTTTTCTAATAAGAGATAGAGCAGGGTACTTTACAGAGGAGATGAATGATCTTCCGTGGTTATCCATCTTTTTTGTCTATCAGTATCAAAATGAGCAGCAGCTTTGTGACTTGTTATAAACAAATGTTTCATTGCATTACAAACCATTTCTTTGCTAAAACACCCATGAAATCTGCCTCCTGACACAGTTGCTCCAGCAAGCTAATCTGATTGTGATTGGCTGTGAATGAAATGGAAATGGGAAAATTCCACTAAGCAGACGAACATGCTGAACTGATTTCCAGCCAATTTGAAACCCAGGTTGGCTGAAGACCTTCCTCCGATAAACCCTGTAAGTGAAAAGCTGAAGTGCATCTGAATGTAAAAGCCAAAATCAATTTGATTTTAAATGATTTTCAACTGATTTTAAAAGGCAACGGTGTGGAACTTATGTGGAAGGTTAAAAGGCTTCAATTTGATTCCCTTCAGATGAAGACAAGCTTATTTTCCCCCTTTATTCGATTTATTCCCCCTCCCCTTAATCTTTCTACTGTTTTTCAAGGCCCTTGTTATTGCTTAGCCAATTTTATTCAAGGATCACTGGACCAGCTATGCAAAGTGTAATGTCTGGAATAAAATACTAGATGAGACTGAAAAGTGTATATCTCTGTGTGTACACAACAACAACCACAACAACAAAGTTTATGAGAGTCTTTGGACTTGTGTTCCTTCAACATTAGTCTCCATGCTGCATGTCAAGCCTCTTCTGAAAATGAGGCAAGTTTTTTAAAACTCTGTATGATATTGCATTGGGGTGGGTATGGCTTGTCTAGTGTTCAAAAGGAAAAGAATAAAAAAAAATGCTGCTGGACGTGCCCAAGAGAACACCAGAAGTAGCTCTTTGGGTCCTTGCTTTGCAGTGATTCCATCATTCGGCAGCAGGGGAGAGATGGGAATCAGGGCTGTTCTCCATCGGGCTCCTCCTGGATGATTTCCAGTTCAGCTCATCATTATAAGAACTATTATTTTAAATTTAAATTGAGTTTGCTTTCCTCCCTTTCCATCCCACCCCATAGAATCATAGAATAGTAGAGTTGGAAGGGGGCTATAAGGCCATCAAGTCCAACCCCCTGCTCAATGCAGGAATCCACCTTAAAGCATCCCTGACAGATGGCTGTCCAGCTGCATCTTGAAGGCCTCTAATGTGGGAAAGCTCACCAACTCCCAAGGTAATTGGTTCCATTGTCATATTGCTCTAACAGTCAGGAAGTTTTTCCTGATATCCAGCTGGAATCTGGCTTCCTGTAACTTGAGCCCATTATTCCGCGTCCTGCATTCTGGATTGATTGAGAAGAGATCCTGGCCCTTCTCTGTGTGACAACCTTTCAAGTATTTGAAGAGTGCTATCATATGTCCCCTCAATCTTCTCTTCTCCAGGCTAAGCATGCCCTGTTCTTTCAGTCTCTCCTCATAGGGTTTCCAGACCCCTGATCATCCTCGTTGCCCTCCTTTTTGAATGTGCTCCAGCTTGTCTGCATCCTTCTTGAAGTGTGGTGCCCAGAACTGGACACAGTACTCAAGATGAGGCCTAACCTGTGCTGAATAGAGGGGAACCAGTACCTCACATGATTTGGAAATTTTACTTCTATTAAGGCACTCTGTTTATGGCAAACCTAATCTACTTTGGCTATGGGATAGTAGCATTATTCTGATATCAATGCACTGAGAGATGGGGTTAAATTTCTCTTGCTGGCATCAGCAACTCGATCTACAGTAGGGATGGATGAATCTGCACATTTGGGGTTCTCTCAGTTTTTCATTTTTCCAATCTTACGTTTGATTCATCCCAAATGTTGAGATTTTTTATCGTTTGCATGAACATTTGTACACATTTCTGTGCAAATTCCTTCTAATAAATGCCTTTTTGATAACAATTCTGCCTAATAGACACATCTTTTTAACAGTTTATTTATTTATTTATTTATTACATTTGTATACCGCCCCATAGCCAAAGCTCTCTGGGCGGTTTACATAGGATTAAAACAATTAAAAGTATAATGCATTTTCAAATGTTATTTTCTGTAATATGCACATTTTATAGGAATTTTTTGATTGAGAACTCCAGTATAAAATGTGGAAAAGTGTGAATTTTGAAGGATATCTGAGTTGTGGTTTGCTTATTAGTTTGAAACTGTGAAATTAGGAAAGTTTGCATTAAAATGCAAATCAAAAACATGTCTTCCTCATCCCTAACTTAAAGTCACATGTCTTAGTGCTCTGACACTGGTGGTAGACTGTTTAGTCTGTGGAGAAGTGAAGGAAGAAACTGTTTCTGAATCACGTTAATGAATCACTCTGCTCCACATACTGTTGTCGGACCCGGAAACGCTTTATGAACCCGTAAGCATAAATGGTGTCAGATGTCCAGAAATAGCGTGTGAGAAGAAGATAAAGGCTAGAAACAAACAATGGCTTTTTTTCTTTCTTTTTTTAGAGAGCTGAAGGTGGCATGTTAGTGGTATCATCACTCAAGGTATGTATACTCATCCCATGGTCATCTTCAGTAAAATGCCTTAAAGGTTTCAGAAACCTACATAATCTGTTAGGCAGTGGGTTTAAAAGGGGGTGGGGAGAAGAGCTGAGTACCATAGGGAAGGATGCTTCTGAGCTTCTATAAATGAGTGATTTATAGTATGGTTGTGATTGGTCATTTACGGAAGTTTGCTTAGAAAAGCAAGTTATTGATTTCAGTAAAGTGATCCTTTCAAAATACAGCATTCAGAAACTAAATCCCAGGGGAGAAAGTCCTGTAGAAACTTACAGTTCTTGCCGCTCTGAGAAGCCTTGAGTGGCTACGGTAAACCTCAGCTAGGTATCAAGACTAAATTGGTGTGAGGAAGTGATAAAAACTAATATATAACTCTACACTGACAAGAGTCAAAGTGCAGACCTAGGCTGTTTCTACACCAGACTGTTTGCCTGGGATGGCCCCCAGCTGGCCCCTGTGCGCTGATGGTGTGTATAAGGTACTTTGGGGATCGCCCTCTCCCTCTCCTTCTACACCCCTATGGTGTAGAAAGGGCCCTAGTGGAAAAGTCTGCTTATAAACAAAATATGTAGTCTTAATTTTCAATTCAAGTTCAGTGTAGCTCAAGTCTTAGTTCTTAAGTATAGCTCATAAGGTGTTTAGGTGTAGCTCCACACACCCTTATTTTTATTATTTTAAATGCCCTTCTAATCTAATTGGCTAAAGCAGCAATTCAGGAAAGCTAGCCATGGCTATAAAAGTAGGACTAACTTGCAGGTGTGTCCAGCTATTCAAGTGTGAGGGGAAGTCCAAGCATCTCAGCCCCAGCGACAAAGCGTTAAAGAAATAAGAAGTGAAGCAGACAGGCGAGTTAAGCACATAGGTGAGTTTATTATTTATTTATTTATTTAAATTATATCCTGCCTTCTTTCCTCCAAGGAACCCAAAGCGGCATACATAATCATCCTCTACATTTTATCCTCACAACAACAACCCTGTGAGGTAGTTTGGGCTGAGAGTCTGTGATTGTCCCAAAGTCACCCGGTGAGCTTCCATGGCTGAGTGGGGACTAGAACCCAGATCTTCTGACTCCGAGGCCAACACTCTAGCCACTCCACCACACTGGCTCTCAGTTTATCAAGGGGTGAGGAGGCCAGGGCAGCTGACCGCTCCCCTCTACTGATAGTAAATGACCGCGTTCGGACGACATATTAGGCAATGGAGGGGGGAATAGGCAACTTCTCAAAGACTCTCTCCAAATTGGGGAAAATGCATTAAAATAGCAAATCTGGTTCAGGATGAGCAAGTGTAAAGTGGTGTGCATTGGGGTAAAAAAAATCCTAACTTCATATGTATGGGGCCTGAACTAGCGGTGACTGACAAAGAGAGAGAGATCTTGGGGTTTTGAAAAGGACAACCTAGTGTGTGGCTGATATGAAAAAAGGCAAATTCCATCGAGGGGATCATTGGGAAAGGAATAAAAAACAATGCCTTTGAACAAATCTATGGTGTGATCACACTTTGGAAAACTGTGTACAATTCTGGTCACTGCACCTCAGAAAGGATATTGTAGTAGAGCTGTAGAAGGTCAGAAAAGGGCAACCAAAATGATCAAGGGGCTGGAGGAACTACCCTATGAGGAAAAGTTACATATAGGGTTTCTCTCTCTCTCTCTCTCTCTCTCTCTCTCTCTCTCTCTCTCTCTCTCATAATACTAGAACCTGGGATTACACAATGAAGCTGAATGGTGGAAAGTCAAGAGAGACAAAAAGATGTCGTTAAACTGTGGAATTGTTGGGGAATACAACCAGGAGACTCGTGTCCTCATGGAGGCGCTCATGGATGCTAGATTAGATAGGCCTTTGGTCTAATCCAGAAGGTCTATTCTTATGTTCTTAATAAGTAATGTTCTTAATAAGTAAATAAGGGATCTATTTTCCTTGGGTGAAGGGTGGACAGTTGTTTGACCTCCCATCAAGAGCTGGTTGTAGCATGAGAAGAACATGGCATTTAAATACTTCTTGCTGCATGCAGCCTCACTAGCACTACATAACTCTGGAAGTGGCAATGCCGGAGTGTCAAATTTGCATGTTCTGGATATTGTACATGTGGTGTTTTTTTAATGAACTTTCCCTGTGAACAGCATCGGCACAAGTAAGTGTTCTCCTACTCTCTATCTTTGTAGTATGTAATGTCTAAATTGGCTCCTACATGTTCACTGTAGTGCTTGAAAACAAACAGGTGATTTGTTTGTATTGTCAGAGTGATTCAGCCAGAGGTTTATTAGTTGGACACGGCCATTGGGATGTTTCTATCCCACAAATTGGCTGGGGGAGAAAGACATGGCTATAGGTATTGTAAAGCCCCAGGGCAAAGAAACATCATATAGGAGTAGTAGGAATGATAGGAGGAAGTCATGGAGATAGTTACTATTTATATATATGTAGACATTTATTTATATAGCAGTCATCAATGAATGTGACACTTTATAGAACAGCATAAGCAAAAGGTCAGCTTCTTCCTATTCTAATGGATTTTCAATCTCTATTTTGACCGTGAAGAAAACAACGCAGGGCAGCAAAGGTAGGTAGAAACAAGGGTAAGATGGGACAGATGCAAACAAAGGCAGATAAACATATTTCAGATTCATTCAGGATCTACACTACTGCTTTGAAACTGTTTATAACAGTAGTGACAACTAACTGTTGGGGCCCAGGACACACTCCATAGACAGTTTTCAAACTGTTTTCAAAGTGTCATATCCTGCTTGGTGTAGATCTGGCCATGGTTGGGAATGGGGATTAGTCAAAGAGGTAGTTTTTAAACCATGAGTTGAAGAAAGGGAGAGGGGAGGGGGTGTCATCACATAGCTTTTTTTTGGAAGCTACAAGTATCAAGTAGCACAGAAGAAAGGGTGGAGCCATTTAAAGGAGCAGGATAAGATGGGGACATTTAATATTATTATTGTTATTATTATTAATAATAATATTTATTTATTTATTTATTTCTAGTCCGCCTCTCCCTCCAGATCAAGGCGGGGAACAACAATAAAT
Source organism: Anniella stebbinsi (assembly GCA_029215795.1). Lineage (NCBI taxonomy): Eukaryota > Metazoa > Chordata > Lepidosauria > Squamata > Anniellidae > Anniella > Anniella stebbinsi. The sequence goes on from JARDYH010000002.1 coordinate 248,709,742, forward strand.
ATAAATACAAGGACATAAAATAGATAAAACATTAAAAACTAATAAAAACTAATACATTATTAAAAACATCTTAGTGAGAAATGAGTACCTGAATCAGTAAGTGAGAAGGGGGAGTTCAGTTGTATTTGAAAAGTAGTTTATGTGTGTGGAGATGATTAGTTTGGGTGGGTGGACATATGTAGTAACATATCACTCAGGATTGAGCTATAATTTGGTATTCCTCAGAATGAGTTATGTGCCTACTCTTGGAGAGTGTAGGGAAGCTCAGATTTTGGGTGTTCTCGAATTAGTATCTGCCTTTAAATTAAGGGGGAAGGATCCTAATTGATGAGGGCTCAATGGGATGCCATCTTGCATATTCTACATAAATCCTCAGCACCTTTATTGAAAAGAGAACATTAGTCCATAAAAACAAGACCTGAGAAGGAGAGGGAAAGAGTGGTGACTCTCCTCCACAAAAGTGACTTCAGTGTTTTATTATGGGAGATTCACTCCCAAGTGTAGAACAGACACAACATGGCCAAGATTAAACCAGCTCAAAGGGGTCAACAGGGCCAGGATCACATTTCTCTACAACACTCATGTGCACTAATGTGCTGGAAACCCTTGATGTTCCTCAGATGCTTATCAGGGAATCTTCAATGTACAGATCTGTCATTGTGTACAAGCATCCCTGAAAGACAGCTTGTCCACCACTTCTAGCCTTCCCCTGCAATGTTCTAGGATGCAATCTCAGTTCATACAGGGTTACAGGGAGGGCCAAGAGGCCTGGCCAATACTCTGTACGAACTCAATGCACATCCCAGCATATGTTCCAGAATCTTCTACGCACTGCAGGGACTCTGTGGCAGACAAGTCACAATGGGCAATGTTCCCCGCATGTTGAAAGTTTGAAAACCAGCACTCGGCAAGATCGTTTTCTGTGATTTACATAGGAGGTGAGTCTTTTCAAACATCACAAGCTGCATTTATCTCTCCAAAGAACCTGGGATGACAGAGTGCCAATTTAGCTCATTTGCAGAAGGCAATACATTTTAATCAGTGGTAATATATGAAGAAGGACAAACTATACACTGTAAAAGTCATTAGCTTTGCACCTTGGTGAAGCTCTTCCCCTCTGAAGCATTTGGGGTCATATATTTTTTTTCCTGTGGAAGGGCAAGCCACTCTAGGAGAAAACAACATATTGTGCAGTAAACAAGGTTTGTGGTTTTTTTTGTAGTCACCCTTTCTGCATAGTCTGGATTTAATTTTCTGTTAAGTACGGAGTTGTGTCAGGGGCTCTGGGAGCACGGGAATAAGGAGGGGAGGGGATGAGTCTGAAGTTCTAATGTAGTCAGGCTGGAATCTGTCACTCAGCTTATTACATGTTGATGACTCAGTGCCGTCTCAGCCGTAAGCAGCCCATGATTTATGGACACCAAGTGAACTCCTGCGGCAAAAACGCAGCCATGAGATCAGAGAAGCAATAGGAACTTTTTTTTCTTTTTTGGCAGGAGACAGTGCCTGCATTTTTCTCATTCATGCCAAACTGCTTTGCACGGCAATTAGCTGTGTCCTCATTTAGTCTTCAGTCCCAAAGGGTAATGAAAGTCATATATCATCTTCAAGGCTGCTAATTATCCAGCTCAGTTACAGGTAGGCTTTGTAACTCCGAGAAGGGCTTGTCGACTTGATATTTATTGCTCTTCCAATAAGCAAGCAAAGGGGAAGAGTTGGAGGGGGGCATTCAGGGGTGCGGGCAGAGAAACTTTTCTCTTGAAAGGCTGCCTGCACCCCTTCGCCTCAGACCGTTGACACATCTTCTGCAAATGTGCTGGTCAAAGGGGAAATATCTTCATTCCTCAACTCCATTTTTCATGCTGTAACTGAACCGTCCAGCAGGAGTGGAGAGCAAGCGCTTGAAACATGAGAGAGCACGCAGGCGGGGAGGGAGAGGTCAGGCTGTCTTCTGTGAGGGGAGCCTGGGAAGGCAACGCTTTGAACGCACGGGGGAGAAACTGAAGGGCCAAAAACCAAACGAGGAAGAGAATGAAATATGCAACTCGTTCAGAGTTCCTCCAAATATGCCAACTTGTCTCCTCCTCCTAAATTTACTGTACACGCACATGCCAAGCAACATTGTAGGACAACAGGCCATCTCGGAGCCCCTTCGAAAATCATATAGAAGTGATTTATCATTGGAACAAAGTTCTTGCTAGCTCCCATTTTCTTCAAATAGTGCAGGTGTGGTAGTTGAACCTGATCTCCCCATGGAGCATGCTACAGTCATGCTACATGGGGTCCTGCAGCCCTAATACCTGCTTTTATCTCCAATCTCAGAAAAAGCAGTGGGAGGAGGGCCAGCAGGCGTTGGGACTCGCCCATGCCAGGCAACGTCCAATTCTGCTTAGACTGCCCCACCTCCTTCCCAGAATGGAATAAGGAGACCGAGTAGATGAAGTGACTGGATCACTTTTGCTCCTCCATCAGAGAAGCGAGGGGGACTCAGCTGCTCCTCCTTCATGTGCCCCCTTCCCACATGGCAGAAAGGAAGTGGGTCATATGAAGAATGGGGCAGCGCTGATCTAGTCTCCTTCAGTCTTCCATTGGAGGAGCAATGTGGAGTAGGCAATCTTGGCTTGGATGTGTGCAGGGCTTTCTTAACTGCATTCCACCAAGGCTGGTCCCTGGTCCAAGCACTGGGTGCCTGAGCCAGAGAGCAAATGACATCAGGTGGGCTTGGCCATGGCCACTGACATGAGGGGCTTGGGCCTCACATCTGCCTGATGTGATACGATCCATGGAAGGCTGGATGGGTGGGTCATTCAGCCACCCACCCGCATCCCTGCCCTACATGCTGTCACAACATTCTTCATGAATGTATTTCCAATGGTGGCTATATTTGACACACCTGCACCTGATCCCATTACAAATCAGGCCAAGGCTCCTCCAATGTGGGAGTGGGTTCATTTTGGCTCTCCCCACTAGCAGCCCCACCAAAACACAACAAGCATGGTGAGGGGGACTCATGGCAAAAAAGAAAACAAAAACTCCATTACACCACTACAGGCTCCAGCAACATCTAGAGCTGCCAAGAACTATGGGAACAGAACCACAAGGAGCCACAGTAAATGTAGTAAATGTAGTTCCCATGATTCCTGGAAGACCTGGAATCTGCTAGACTCATTGAAGCATTCTGTGATTGTGTCCATGGGAACGGCCCAGCAACAGCACTTATCATGCTTAGGCAAATACCAAGACCCATGGGTTCTGGAGGGCCCACCAGGATTCATGCAAGGGTCATGTCCCCAGCCCCCCATTCCTCATTGTTTAAACTAAAAAATCCAAGGACCTAGCACTTTCAGCACTAGTTCAGGTAGCTCTGCTGCTGCAGCAGCAGCAGCACACCTGACAGAGCCTCTGGGCCTGCCATTAGTGTAGTTAGGCTACATAGGGAGCAGTTCCAGAGGCATTTCCAGAGGCATTTAGGGGGGGAAATATGACAGCCACTACAGAGCGTTGTGCTTGCCGGTCGCGCAGGTGATGTCATCACCCGACGCGAGCGGGAAATGCAGCGGCACACAGCAAGGAGTGAGGATGACGGCAGGACAACGCGGAGGAGGCAGCAAGTAAGCAGGGAGAGTGGGGGGAGGGAGGAAAGAGGGAGGGAGGAAAGAGGGAGGGAGGGGGAGAGCAGGAGGAAGTGCTGTGCACGGATCCGAGTCAGATCGGGCCCCATCCGGACCTGACAGATCCGGATCAGATTGGGGGGTCTGTGCACAGCCCTAATACCTGTTCTGGCTTATCTCCTTACACTGGCTCTGACAGGATGCCACCTGGGCCAGCTCAACATTTTTTTTTTAACTCTCAAGGATCTCCATTGGATGGAGATGTTCAGGGTAGGGCAGTTTGTTCTTGCCTGGAGGCTGGATCACACGGAAGGCACTGAGGAGGCTGGACTATCCCAGTTGGGAGTGCTTTGGATGCAGGGGAACTACATCGTCCAGAGGGCACCTTGCCTAGGGCTTTCTCAAACCTGGTGCCAGGCCTGCTACAGAGCCATGAACCCACCCTGGCTCCATCGGCTAAGTTTTAAGGAGTGAAAGGGAAGAGGGCAGTAGTGCAGGCTGACCAGATAAAATCCAGGTCAGGGCTTATGTAACTTTAACAGTTGTAGAGAAAAGGGAATTTCAGCCAGTGTCATTTGTATGCAATTAGTTCCTGGTGAAATTCCCTCTTCATCACAACAGTTAAAGGTGCAGGCACTATACTAGAGTGACCAAATACAAAAGAAGGCAGGGCCCCTGCAACTTTAACTGTTGTGATGAAGAGGGAATTTCACCAGGAACTAATTGCATACAAATGACACTGGCTGAAATTCCCTTTTCTCTACAACTGTTAAAGTTACAGGAGCCCTGACCTGGATTTTATCTGGTCACCCTACAGTAGTGACAAGGGGCAAAATGAGCCCATTTTAAATCAATCTTTGGAGGAGGTCTGGACCCAATGTGGAACAGGCTCTGGGGCCTTCAGAAACAAAAACATATGTTTCAACACACACACACACTTTCCAAACTTGCTAAATTGTTACATGAAAATGGGAGGGGGTGTTTTGTTAAGAATGCTCACAGATATAGTTTGATCTGCATTTTGAAGCCATTTTACTTGATCTGCTCTTCCCAAACTAATATATATTTGGAACACAGTTATCTTTAGGATTTCACGCTTCTCTAAATTTTGCGATGCAGTTCTCAGCTCAAAAATCATGTTAAAATACATATACAAACGTGTATTTTAAGATAAAATATGTTTATCTTTTGTGAGAAAATACATACAAAAAAGACACATTTACATGCATATTACATATGAATTTTTATGCTTTTTAAAAAAATTGCTTCAGAGTCACTGTTATTATTGGAAGCACTTATTGAGGCTGGTCAGGAAAGTGACCCATAATTCATATCTGTAAATACTTGTTATTGGTGAATAAATATGATATACATGGTTTTTTAAACAGGAATGCAATAGGGATTTGAATTGTCTGTCTAATCAGTGGATCACCGCTTTGGCATCTATACCTATCATGTCTATGGAACTTAGTCTGTGTCTTATTCAGCAAAAAGCTTTGTTTCATGTCTATTGGACACCATAATGTCTCTTTAATACGGGGTTGTCTAATTCGGCTAATTGTTGACAGTGTAATACAGCTAATGCTTCCTTTAAACATATGTTTTGGCAATGTACAGTAGTTGCTTCTTTTTGGAAGGAGGTTATTATATGGATAAATTTTGTACTGGAATAGATTAATATTCACTGATATACACACCATTTAGGATTATTTACCTGCTTCATGGAAATTAACGAATGGTCAGCATGAATAGATTCTCCACACCCTCTTTACAGCTAAAAGACTGATATTAAAACATTGGAAGGATAAACACTCACCTCCTATAATTGAGTACCTTACAACACTTTCAACATTTGAATAGACACCACCTTCAAATGGATACATTTGGATATTTGGTCCTCTTTTGTTGAAGCATATGTATAATTCCTAGAAAGTTGTGTTTTCATAAATATGCATTTCATATGTATTCATTGCTATAGATATATACAAATTTATGCATGTATCTTTAAAAAACCTTCAAAAGCAGAGAAAAGAATTGCAGGTCATGAATGGATTTCTGAATTAACATGTTCATAATGTGGATGGAATAGACATGAATGAATACAAGCAAAACTGACACAAGAAGGAAATTGACAGATCTATCCATCCCTAGTTTGCGGTGTACATGAAAGTTGTTTAGGCAGCATATTTCTGAAATAGCAAATACGCACTTTTGAAAATTGATATAGAATCAAAATGTAACAGGTTGTTCCTTTGCCAAGTATAAGCCTAAATCTATCAGGCAAATATAGAAATCTAGGGGCCTGAGGCATTTCAAACCTTTTTCAGATGCATTCTGGAGTCTGGACATTTGACCTACACTTTAAAATATGGCTAATAAAAGCACAATTAATTACAAAGAAGTTAAGGAAATGAACAGTGAATAACATTTAATGCAAAGTACAAATTATACAGAGCACTTTTTTATGAACATTCAACAAAGATAGTTATTAAAAATCGTGCTCAATCATTACATTTAAAACATGGGCCAAACGCGTTTTGACGGAATGTCTTCTTCAGTGGCCAGTTTTCTAAAAATATACATTAAAAAATAGTGATAAGTACCTCGGATAGAAGGGCAGGAATTACAATTTTAACTAATAAAATATTGTAAGGCGTAGATGAGACCTCCCAAAGCTGTTGTGTACTCACAAGATGATAGATAGATAGATAGATAGATAGATAGATTAGATAGATAGATTAGATAGATAGATAGATAGATTAGATAGACAGATGATAGATAGATAGATAGATAGATAGATAGATAGATAGATAGAATCACATAAAAATAGGGGCTGACTAGGTTAGTCCCAAAGTACGAATCTAGCAACCAGATAAGGGCTCAAGTTATTGTAATATGAATTGAAATGACTAAAGGAAAACAAATTACAATTCAAGGGGAGAGGAGTAAATATTTTTTAAACTTAATTTGGAATTATGATGCTAACATCTGCCTCGTATAAGATTTCAAAAGCAAACAACGATTTGTACAGTTTTCCATGTCATCCATTAATTCCAGGGAAGCAGCAAAGGTATTTGCATATTGGTCCTAGAGGAAAAAAAAGTCCTACAACTACCAGCATCCCCCAGCATGCATGACTGGCTGGGGCATGCTGGGAGTTGTAGGGCTTTTTCCCCTATCTAAAGAGGTCAAAGCTTGTGCCTTTGCTTGTTTATTTCTTCTCCCTCTTCCTCCAATAGAATGTAGGGGAGATGATAAGATATGAATTTTGTAAGAAGAGGCAAAGTGGTGTTGTTTCCCACAGACATTTAAAGCCACTGCCTAAAAGTATTTGTTTAATTTAAGCACAACGGCGTGTTAGTTAATTGTGGGCTTTGAAAAGTATTCTTGAGCATAAGTTCATTAAACTGCCATGGGAAACTTGCTACGCTCATTCCCTGTGGCAACACACTGTTGCAATAAGCTTTCACTTCAACATGTTGGATGCTAGGAGCATTCCAAATGGTTCCAGGGAAATTTTCCATTTGGCTGTGTGAAATCTCTCCCTGGAGCCCTTGGGCCTTAAAAACAGGAGATTAAACACCAGCTTGGTTGTAAAATTGACAGAGCTGGTGTCAGGTGGATATATATTTGTTGGGTGTGTGTGGATATTGTTCTTTTCAGGTAGCTTTAATTTCTATAGAGACCTAAGACAATTTCACACATTACACAGAAGCAAAACCTGGGTGTACTAATAATTGTTCACTCAAAAGGTGTACTGGCAGTGCTCAAATTATTCGGGCAAAGATGGGGGACCCTAAAAGAAATCCTATCCCACCCCTGGCACTTCCCAGTTTTAGCGAAATCAGGCTTCTGATAGCTCATATTTTCTAAAAGAAACAGTAGCTAAGGGAGCCATCATTACATTTAAAAGACCCCTCTGCTACACCATATAAGTACATAATTAAACATAATTATAAATTATACATAAACAAGAGTCTATTCCAACTTCTTTCAACTAACAAGTAACTACTGATTATTAGCTGAAAGAAACTCCTCTCAAATGAGTGCTGATGACTCCTTAATAAAACTATACAGGGATGGTCATCAGATAATATACACTATCCCATGACTAACCTATCAGAACTAGACTCAGGCCAGATCTACACCCAGCAGTTATAATAGTATGAAAGCAGTCTGAAAACGGTATGTGGAATGTGTCATGGACCCCAACAGTTATCAGTGCATTAATGTAGATGCTGCCTGAGGTTCCATGTCTTCTAGACCCCACAATGGTTTGAATTTGTCACAGCTGTTTTACATGCATAGTTGGTGATGAAGAAAATATACCTATATTTATATACTCATTGTAAGCATATAGATTTTTGTGGTAATCTATGTTTAGCTATGTATCTTACCATATATAATTATCGCTAGGCACTTGTTTTTGGTTTATCCAGTTCACCTTTCTTTCTGATAGTAATGCATTTAGTATCTGTTTGGAAAAGCACATTTTCTGCATTCACACTTTCCAGTTTAATTGTATGTTTCAAACATCCGTTTATGCACTTTAAAAATACCAAAAAGCAAAGGCAGCCATGTGGCCCATAAGAAAATTTCCCCAAATCCACAGGTTAAGCAAAACACACAGATTCTTTGTTAGGAACCTCACAGCTGGAGATATATCCAGGTAACCCCTGGATTTTATATTATCAAAAATGGGGAATCAGCAACTGTATGTGCCTTTGATCCAAGCATCCCTAATTATAACTTAAAACCTGGATAGCACTGAGGAGAGCAATCCTATGTTCCCTGGAAGGGCATCCCAGAGGCCACAGGATATACCAGAACTCCCTCTCCCCCGGCAGAACAGGAGGTCCATGAACACAGAGAGAAGAAGGTCTGCCCTTGGGAGCCTCCTACATGCATTGGTGAGAAGGTCGGGCGCTGTTGCTCCTCCACCTTTGGAACACCGATGTAAAGGGGTAAAGGAGGCATTCCTGAGACAGACTGGGGGAGGCTTTGGAACAGCAGAATCCAAAGCTCTGCCATTTCCCCAACAAGCCCCCAGCAGGTGGGAGGGGGAACTACACCAGCACTGGAGTTGGTGTAGTGTATTTTCCTCCCATTGAGAGCAATGGAACGAATCGTTGAAGGAGAAGGAGAAGCCATCAAAGCTCTCTGCAAAAAGAAAAAAAAACCTCCCTACCTTTTCCCCTGTCAGTGTGGGACTGTGACCAATGCAGATTTTATGGCTTTAACATAAAGCCAGCCCCCCCCCCCCCCAAGTCTATTTTGTTTAACATCCAGCCTGATGAAGAGTTCTTGGAGTGCTCAAAAATATGCACACTATTTTGTGACATTTTGATTGGTATATTGTGACATTTTGGTTTCGTAATGCCCAAAAAGAAATGTGTGAAGTGAAATGACCCAAGCCAGAGTAGGCCACTGTAGGGATATGATCCTGGGTGCTCGGTGCAGGGAAGCCTTATAGGGGCCATTGGAGGATCCACATTGTGCTCATGAGTGAGGTAGGCTTGCCTCCAGTTGCGCACTGATAAAATACTGCAAAAAAGCAACGTTTGTGTGGTTATTACACTAGGCTGACCATATGAAAAGGAGGACAGGGCTCATGTAACTTTAACAGTTGTAGAGAAAAGGGAATTTCAGCCAGAGTCATTTGTATGCAGTTAGTTCCTGGTTAGGCTGACCATATGAAAAGGAGGACAGGGCTCATGTAACTTTAACAATTGTAGAGAAAAGGGAATTTCAGCCAGTATCATTTGTATGCAATTCGTTCCTGGTGAAATTCCTTCTTCATCACAACAGTTAAAGTTGCAGGCACTATACTAGAGTGACCATATACAAAAGAAGGCAGGGCCCCTGCAACTTTAACAGTTGTGATGAAGAGGGAATTTCACCAGGAACTAATTGCATACAAATGACACTGGCTGAAATTCCCTTTGCTCTGCAACTGTTAAAGTTACATGAGCCCTGTCCTCCTTTTCATATGGTCAGCCTATTGTACACACCATTTTATATTCTTTTTGTGTTGTGTTTCACCAATGCACAGGAACACATTTGCACACCAGTAAAACACTGCACAAAAGGAACCTTGATGCATGTAACCACATCCTGATTGCTTGTTTGCAATGTTTTATCAATCAGTAATGTGGAGTCAGGGGAAAGAAAGATGCAATGGAATTGAAGTAACTGAAAGCTGCAGAAAACTGTATGTATATATATGTTCCAGTTCCAGTGGAATTCACAGCCAGTATTAACTGGCAAGACTGACATTTTTGCAGCCTTTTGAGTGGTAGTCAGAATGTCGAACTACTTAGGGCCTAACTACATGTTACATTAATAGTGTGGCTTGCAGCCATGTCAATATTTTCCTCTAATCCTAGACATTGGGGGCGGGGGGGGGGGTTCCATGGGCATTGCAGATTAATTCTTTCTTTCCCAGCTGTGATCTTGACTAAAATCTCCACATACAGTACAATTAGGGAAAGAAAGAAAAAACTCTCACTGGCGCCACTGAGAGCCTTTTTCCTGATACAAATTGCAATACAGTGGGTGATTTATTTTTGTCAGATTTGTGACTGGATTAAAGGGTGGGGGGACTTTGATGTGACTGCAAGCCACACTAAGAATTAACATGTAGTTAGACCCTCAATCAACCCCTTCAGAAAACTTAATTCTATGATTTCCAGCATGGATGACTTATCAATGCTTATTGGAAAAGAACAGCCATTTTACTTAGTCAATTGGCATCTCAAGGCCTTACAGAGGTTAGTCAGGATAATTTATGTTAACATGTTGCCAAATGCTGCAATCAGAGACCTGGAAGAACAAAGCAGTAGCTATTTCATGGGTGTGCCGGCCTCCATACTTGTTCTTCATCCTTGCCCAACACTCCCAAACCTTCGAAAACCTGGATCTTGAAAGAAGATGAAATGAAGTAGGCATGCACTTTTGTTTAATTTGCTGAGGTGTGTGGAGCTGGGGGTGGGTTTCCTTGTTGCACTCTGTGTGTATGTGTGTGTGTGTGTGTGCAGGGGACACACACCACCTCTTGGTTGTAGATAATCGCTCTTTTGGTGTCCATAATAGCAGCCGCCTGCCTTCTGGTTTGCTCTGAGTGAAGCAGAGGACAGGCAACTGCTCTTAGCCACCCACCCTCTGGCTCGCACTTTGAGTCTCTAAGCATAAGCCAAAGAGCAGGCAGGTAAGCTAAAGAAACCATGTGTTCAGAAAGCTGACCAGGCCCAACTGACCAGGTCTTTCCACAGTACCAAGCATTTAGGGAGGAAGTGTCCCAGGAGATGTGGCGTTTCCCTGAAGTCTCCCTTTCTCTCTGTGTGTGTATCCTTTTGGGGTTGCCTTTTGCCATAGAGCCTATCTACACAAGCAGGATAAAACACTTTGAAAACATTTTGAAAACTGTATATGGAGTGTGTCCGGGGGCCAACATTTGTCACTACTGTTATAAACCGTTTTAAACCATTTTAAAGCAGTAGTGTAGATAGGCTCATAAGCACTCTATTCTCAATGTTCAAAGGTATTTTGGAGCACATTTGTACACGGGGCTCTCTCTACACCCTATTTGCCCCATGGTGACTGTGCGGTGTCACTCTGTCGGTTATATGATGCAGCTGCCCACTCCCAGCCACCATGGGGCTTTTCCCTGAAGCTGTGCATTTTAAAAGTTGGGGATTTGCCCTGAGTTTTTGCTTTGCTGCAAGGTCACCACCATATTTTCTCATCTGACCTCACTTTGGCTTCAGGCTGGGAGCGTTCCGGGGAAGGATCTCGACCACTGATAGGTCGTTGGAAGTGCAGGAAGGCCAGGCAGAGGACAGGGGATGGTGAGCCCAATGGCTGCTGGAAAGCCTACGCTCCCCCCTGCCATGAGGATTATCTGTCTCCCCCCCCCCCCCAGCTGTGCTGTTGCGGGGTTTTAAGGGAACAGGACTTCATTCTGTATACCTGTGCTTCCAGCTTCTGTGCACACTCAGCCATTGCCAGTATGTGCATATGCAAGAGTTTGGGCACTATAATTCTGAATGTAGTATTTGAACACCTGAAAACAAGATGGGGCACAATCCACTGGGAGGTTCTCCAGCATAAACACCAGTGAAATAAAAGTGAACTCTATGAGACTGTGGCCATTTCTACACCAGGCTGTTTGCCTGGGATGGCCCCCGGCTGGTCCCTGTGCTCCAATGGTGTGTCTTAGGTACTCCTGGGATTGCCCTCCCTCCCTCTACAGCCCTATGGTGTAGAAAGAGCCTGCGTCATAGTGGATTGTGCCTGCTTTATGTAACTGGTTGGTGGAGGCTCCACACTACTTGCATGTTTAGGCGTCTTGAACAGAAAAGGCTGATTTATTCCCTGAGACATGGTCATATTTTAACCTCGAAAGAACCCTATGAGGTAGATTAAAGTAAGACTGTGACTAGTCCCCCAAACTGAGGTCTGGATGTGGGTCACCATGTACCAAATGAGACTTGGAAATATTTGCATAGAAATGCAGGTCAAAAAATCTCATGTGGTACCAATTTATTATGGAGAACCAATTTTATGCTGTGGAACTGAGAATTCAGGGTGCACTTATGGATTGTTGGAGCAGGTCTGAATAAAACCCTTTTGCTACTGTGAAGGAAGGCTGGACACTTCCTCCTGCAGTCTTCCTCATCTCCTCTGCTTGGACTCCCCTTTCTAAGGTTGGAACTGAATGCAGGAACTGCTACCTACCACTGGCCTATTGCAACCCCACCTCCCCTCAGGTGTATTTAATTCCAGTCTGGTCAAGTGAGGCAGCTGCTTATATTGTTGTACTGCCCATTACAACTTGAGACTATTTTGATCCTGGCATGTTACTGCAAGAGAGAATGGGAAAATTATTCTATCCATGTGGGGTAGCTGTGGTTTATTAAATTATGAATGATCTCTTAACTGTCCAAAAAGGCACCTATGTTGAAGGTTTGATAGTATATGCATGTATTTAAATTTATTGATTGACCATGAAAACAAACAAACAAATGATTCTGTCAGACTTCTGATGATTTCCTGCATATGTGGTGGAAGCGTCCAGCCATGATATACTGTGGTGAAATACTGAAAGAGAGAAAGTTGAAGACAATTTATGACAACTATTAATTTTTTATCCCTTACCTATCTTATTAGGGTTATTGGATGGTGAGATGAAAGATGAACACTACTTATTATTCTCTCATCTGTTGACAGCAACTAAGATTATGCTTGCAAAACAACAGTAAAAAGGTAATTGCATCATTTAAAAACTCCAGCAATGACAGAGTTGATTATCAAGGTATGACATATTGCACGAATGTTTCACATACTAAGATTTTGAAATCTGATGACAAAAAGTTCCAAATTTAGTGATTTTTGAAAGCTTAACATAATTGCTTAATTGCTTTTCTGCTTTGTAGTAGCAGTTGTTTGAAATGTAACATTCTTTGTTTAGTTTTTTCCCCTAATAAATAACTTTTAAATTAAAAAGCTATTTTTTTTAATTGGTGTACTGTTTGAGGTTCATATTAAATGATTTATTTAAGGATACTTACTGAATATCCTACCTCCATTTCTGATTGCTTCATTGAAAGAATACCACCTTTCTTAACATGGCTGTATAATAGAATATTGTTTTGCAATGCTGTAGGTCACCGTTGGGTGGTAGGCTTGCTTGCTTGCTTCCTTTGATCAGTTTGCACCCTTTAGCATGTGATCCTTTTATACTTATTTATTTAATTTTTGAGCTATGTTCCCCAGGGGAATGGTGTGCTGGCTTTTGCATATTTTCAGGATGAATTTCATTTGGTTATTTCCTGCCCATATTTCTCAGCTCTCTCTAAATCCCTTTATGCATTTCCCCCCTCTCACTCCCTGTTCATTGGGATTTCCAGTTTAGCGTCATCTGCAAAGTTAGTTAATATGTTGGTTACACATACTTACAGCTGTCGTTTGAGAATACTAAACATGGGCGGTAGCAATTTACTGCTGCTTACAGTTAGAATTACCACTAGGAAAAGCACAGTACCAGAAAGACACTCTTCACTAGTAAAATGCAATGTAAAATCTTGCTAGAGAACTCCAAAATTTGGGGATAATCTAGTGCTAAAGAACACATTTTGGGATTCAGAATACTGCTGCTGCTTGCCAGACTACAGATATCTGGGTGGAGTATCATTCTTCAATGCCTTTCATAGTCCTTGAATGTTAACCGTGAAAGGTATCTGAGTTTTCCCCTAGGCACCCAGGCCTTGTGACCCATGACTTTAGTCATGGCTAGATACCGCTTCAGTTTGATTTATCTACATCCAGTTCCTTACTATAAATAAACAGTGAGTGAGCACCAAGTCAGTGGAGTTGATGATGCCACGATCAAGTACATCTCTGCAGGACCTCTTTGAGAAGCCTCAGGGCCAAATTATACATTATATACCTTTAGAATTTTGAATATTGAACAAAAGATTGTGGGGGAAAATAGGCTGCTTAAACCTTTCCCTGCCTGCCCTTTGTCCACTCAAAACTGCCCCCCACAGCTGCTTTCCTGTCTACAAAGGGAAAGAGTCCCTGTATCTTTCCCCTGGAAGAGAGAAAAGAAGTTGGGATGAAAGTTGAGTCAAACACACAGTTAGGGTTAAACAGCTCCCTCTTCCCTCGCCAGTCCCCCACTCTGCCTTGAAGCAATTCACACCTGTTCTGCATTAGAAAGGGGGGGAATCCTTTGGGGAAACTCATCATGCAACTACACATCACATGGACTTTGGCCTTCGCGTGGACTTTTGGAAATAAGGGGAAACAAGTGCAATTTTCAGGGAGTTTATGAGCAACCAACAGTGCTGCTCACAGCAGCTCACTGAGCAGAATAAGAACTGTCTCAAATACTTGGCAATGGCCGCAGTTATGACTCCACTGCTATGTCACACTCAACAATTTCAAAGGCCTCCAAAAGGTCTAACGGGGTCAAAAGGGTCCTATTTCTTCATCTCTCTAGGCAAAGACTTCACTAAGGCCCCCAACACCCCCTCAGCGGTATGTATCCAGGTCAAAAGCTAGGCAGGCAGGGATCTAAAAGAGCTGACAAGATAACTGAAGCTGGATAGCAGGCAACAGCCCTTTCTCAACCACCCAACTCTGCCAGCAAGGAAAGGTACAGTGGCATTTCAGGTTGGCCCACTGAACCGGGCAAGCTCAAATCTACTATCTGGCACTGAACTGTCCACCCTGAACTTCAGCTTCGTCTTTTCACTTTTAATGCAAGGTTTTAATGCTGCGGGGCGGTGTAGACACACACCTTGGCAATTGCTGGCAGTGTCAAAAGCTCAAAAAACAACAAACGTAGGTTGTTAGGGAGAGAGAGGCTGGGCATCACTTTCAGTGATATATCTGTGTGTGTCCACCTGTCCTGCACCCCCATTGACCATCTACGCCCTACTTCTGTACATTCCCCTCTATCACCCAACTTCTTGCCAAAGCAAACAAATCATCCCAAATGAGCGAATCATTGCAAGCCACCCTCAATTGACATTGTTCATTCATTCGTTCTTGGCGTAGATACCGTGCAAGAACACAGTATCTATAGCGCTTTCTGTAATGTCCCTTGGTATATTCCAGCTTCAAAATAATTTGTTACCCACCACATCCTCCATTATGCCACACATGAAACTAGGGGCTTGTTCGTAATATTGTGAAGCTCACTCCCACTACTGCACAAGGTTGAAGATTCTTTACCACCTGGTTAATGTTGTACTCATTTATTCTGTAGGAGCCAAGGAGATGGTTGTTCGTTGGGTTAAAGAAATACTAGGGGAACGTAATTGTCCGACAACATGTTATTAACCATTCTAAATACACCTCAGTAACTACACTATGTTTAATAGGCAGGTTGGATGTACACTACACAGTTCTTCAGTATTCATGTGCATGCGTTTACATCCATGTGCCCGTGAGGCGTAATACATCCATCCCCAGGTTCTCACATCTCCCTTTCCTACGGCCATCGGTACCCATCAGAGCAATGCCCTGTTCTCCACTGCCAGCTGCAGGCCCATGCAGACTAGACTCCAACTCAGTGCACCTCCTCCGGTGATGGTACACCTCCCTTCTATCATTCTAGTCTCTCTCAACAACCTCCTTCTAATTCTCAGGTTGCACCTTGTCTTAAGTTCCCTCTCTCAGGCCCCATCCTGGGCTTCTACTCCCCACTGTCTTTTAACCTCTGCTGTGCTGGTTTATAGTGTTTGGCTCCTTTCCTTAACCATCGAACCTGCACTTCCCTACCAAGGGGAAGAGGACCGCATGTGCACAAGGGTCTTTTTGTTGGTGGCCCCACAATCGCGGAACTATATTCCAATCCAGTTTTGTTTGATCCCATCATTACAAGCCTACAAATGCGCATTAAAACCTATTTGTTTTCAGTTGCTTTTTTCCGGAAAGTGTTTTATGCTGCTGCTATTTCAACAGGTGCTGAACTTTTTTTTATTATATAATTCTGGGTTGAATGTTGTATTTTTGTTGCTTCTGAGTCCCCTTGCTGTTTTTAATGGGAATTTTATTTTTAATAGGGTTTTTGGTATGTTGTGTTTTACATGATGGAAGCTACCTTGTGAGGGCTTGGCCCAAAAAGGCAGCCTATAAATGCTTTAAATAAATAAAATTATGGCATGTCATCAAAAGGTACTATTTTTATTCTTATTTAATGTTGATTTAATGTAACTTGCTGTACACTGTGTCAGTTTTGTTATCTGCCCTGAGCGCACTAACAGAAAGGTAGGAGATATATTCAATAAATAAAATTAAAAGTAGCATTATCATATGCCATCTTGCCAATCTCCGCAACTTACTAGCCATAAACATATATTAGAATTTTACAGATAAAAAATAAACAATTTAATTAGTTAATTGGGTCTGGCCTTGGATGACAGCCCAGCTTGGGAATTCT
The DNA here is from genome assembly GCA_029215795.1 of Anniella stebbinsi. Lineage (NCBI taxonomy): Eukaryota > Metazoa > Chordata > Lepidosauria > Squamata > Anniellidae > Anniella > Anniella stebbinsi. The sequence goes on from JARDYH010000002.1 coordinate 248,726,302, forward strand.
ATGCAAACTGCTCTGAGCTCTGCAAGGAAAAGCAGGATATTTGCGATAAATACAAGTAATAAATAAATGTTCAGCTCATTGTCAGCCTGATTCATCTTGGGGGTCACATGTGTGCACTTATCCTTTGCTGATTCAGGAATTGGGCACATAAGCTGGTGCTGCACACTTGATTCCACAACCAAATTTATGCAGTATCTTTTCAAAAATGCTGAAATCACACTCACCAGGAGGGGGAGCTGAGGCAGCACTGTGTCCACCCATCCCCTAAACAATTAGTTGGAAGCAGTTCAGGTTTTTTTAAGGGATTTGCATGTACAGCCCTTGGTTTCTTGAGTTGGAGGTTATGCCTTGAATGTTCATGTGCAAGGGACCTGTTTATGCTTTACATGGCAAATAGGTTTGCTGCATATACAGGACTGTTCCATCGTAAAGTGTGAAGCAGAGAAGAAGTCACAGGGGTCACACACCTGAAAGTGCCATTTAGAGATGGTTCAGCATTTTGTTTGGTAAGTAAACTCTGGCTATTGGGTGGTACAGAAATGCAATAAATAAATAAATAAATTCTTTTTTATTTGTTTGTTTGAACTTACCAAAATCCACCAATGTCTCCATAAACAGGATGAAAAGAACTCGAAGGTTTAAAAACTCAAATGTGGGAGAGAGCAAAAAGACATATAGATTCACCTCTCCAGCAGAGGGCATTGAATTCTTAGCCCTTAAAATATGGCTTTGAATCCCGTTGTATTGGAATCCCTGTGTTTGGGGTACTGAAGTAGGATTGGCATCTCTTTTATTCTGACATCTTTAACAGCTACAATGCAGGCAGGTACATCGTGGCCCCCTCTATGCTGGAAACAGCTGCACATATTAAATTTTCCAAGTGCAGATAGGCGAGGATTTTGTTCATTTTGTTGCTTGATATGAACTTACCACAATTTATGAACGAGATGGAAAGAACTTGAGATTTACAAAATGTGAATGCAGGAGAAAGCAGAACTGACAGATTTGTCCATCCCAAGCTCCACTAGGCCAAAACTTCCACTGTGTACATGCCAGCATGTGTTTCCACTTAACATATTTAAGGGTGTTTACTTGTGCAAACACACTTGACATGTAGAGTGTGAATCGGTCCGACATTTCAAAGAGACGAGTGGGGTTGGCAGCTGCTCTGGCACCTCAAAAAATGTGTGTGGTGGTGGGGAGACAAGGGTTGTCACCTTTCTGGTGTCACCTGATTTTTACAGAGTGCTCATATTTGGGGAATACTGCTCATAATAAGTATGGTTTGCCAAATTTGGGAGCAAAGGTGGGATGCCATTGTGTCCAAACAAATTTCAATCAGTCCTCCTTCCAAGTATTGGTTTTTAAAATGGGTGAGTTGCTTTGTAGAATATAATACCTCTTGTTTAGGGATGTGCACTGGATCGGACCCGATCCACGATCCGAGTCCGGTCCAGTGGGAAATCGGATAAATTATCCGATTTCCGATCCCGCAGCTGGATCGGCCGATCCAATCCGAACCGGTCCGAAAAAGCTCCGAACCGGTTCGGCGGATCGGCGGATCGGCGGGCGCCCACTGGCGCCCACCGCCGCTTCCATTGGCGGGCGCCAGCGGGCGCCCGCCGATGAAAGTGGACAGCGGGGGGGGGAGGAGGGGGGCACTTACCTTCTCGGCCCGGTGGCTCCCGTCCGGCGCCGGCGCCTACTACTACTAGCAGGCTCCGCGGCCTGCTCTAGGGTGGCGCGCCGGGTGATGTCATCACCCGGCGCGCTACTCTAGAGCAGGCCGCGGAGCCTGCTGGTAGTAGTAGGCGCCGGCGCCGGACGGGAGCCACCGGGCCGGGAAGGTAAGGAGGGGGTGCGTGGAGGGGAGGAGGGGGCGCGCGGAGGGGGGAGGGGGGAGGGGGGCCCTTACCTTTCCGGCCCGGCGGCTCCCGTCCGGCGCCGGCGCCTACTATTCCCAGCAGGCTCCGCGGCCTGCTCTAGGGTGGCGCGCCGGGTGATGTCATCACCCGGCGCGCTACTCTAGAGCAGGCCGCGGAGCCTGCTGGTAGTAGTAGGCGCCGGCGCCGGACGGGAGCCGCCGGGCCGGAAAGGTAAGGAGGGGGTGCGTGGAGGGGAGGAGGGGGCGCGCGGAGGGGGGAGGGGGGCCCTTACCTTTCCGGCCCGGCGGCTCCCGTCCGGCGCCGGCGCCTACTATTCCCAGCAGGCTCCGCGGCCTGCTCTAGGATGGCGCGCCGGGTGATGTCATCACCCGGCGCGCTACTCTAGAGCAGGCCGCGGAGCCTGCTGGAAGTAGTAGGCGCCGGCGCCGGACGGGAGCCGCCGGGCCGGAAAGGTAAGGAGGGGGTGCGTGGAGGGGAGGAGGGGGCGCGCGGAGGGGGGAGGGGGGCCCTTACCTTTCCGGCCCGGCGGCTCCCGTCCGGCGCCGGCGCCTACTATTCCCAGCAGGCTCCGCGGCCTGCTCTAGGATGGCGCGCCGGGTGATGTCATCACCCGGCGCACTACTCTAGAGCAGGCCGCGGAGCCTGCTGGAAGTAGTAGGCGCCGGCGCCGGACGGGAGCCGCCGGGCCGGAAAGGTAAGGAGGGGGTGCGTGGAGGGGAGGAGGGGGCGCGCGGAGGGGGGAGGGGGGCCCTTACCTTTCCGGCCCGGCGGCTCCCGTCCGGCGCCGGCGCCTACTATTCCCAGCAGGCTCCGCGGCCTGCTCTAGGATGGCGCGCCGGGTGATGTCATCACCCGGCGCACTACTCTAGAGCAGGCCGCGGAGCCTGCTGGAAGTAGTAGGCGCCGGCGCCGGACGGGAGCCGCCGGGCCGGAAAGGTAAGGAGGGGGTGCGTGGAGGGGAGGAGGGGGCGCGCGGAGGGGGGAGGGGGGAGGGGGGCCCTTACCTGCCCGGCCCGGCGGCTCCCGTCCGGCGCCGGCGCCTACTACTACCAGCAGGCTCCGCGGCCTGCTCCAGGGTGGCGCGCCGGGTGATGTCATCACCCGGCGCGCTACTCGAGAGTAGGCCGCGGAGCCCGCTGGTAGTAGCCGCCGGCGCCGGACGTGCCGAGAAGGTAAGTGGCGGGGAAGGGGGCTTACCCCCCCCCCGGAGCCGTCCGTTTCTATCCGCTGGCGCCCGCGGGCGCCAGCGGATGGAAGCAGGCGGCCCCAGGGGGGGTAGGGAGCGCGGGGGAGGGGGTTTACCTGCCGGGGCCGTCCACAGCGGACGGCCCCGGGGGGGGGGAGGGAGTTAGGCCCCCCCTTACCCACCCGCCGCCATTTTTTCCTCATAGACTTGCATTGCAATGCAAGTCTATGGGGAAAAAAATGGCGGCCGATCCAAAAATTTCCGATTTTTGGATCGGGATCGGACTCGATCCGGTCCGGGGGGCCTCCGATTTTGTCCGAACCGGTCCGGGACAAAATTGGAGGTCCCGATCCGGGTCCCGATCCGATCCGGGGGGTCCGTGCACACCCCTACTCTTGTTGTTGTTGTTTGGTCTGTCACACCCATGCTGAGGCTGGAACTATACTTTACATGACAAATGCTAGATTCCCCAAACTCATGTTAGTTGGGTAACAGTAATGTAGTGGCAAGGAAGGGGCATTTATTTATTTATTACATTTGTATACCACCCCATAGCCGAAGCTCTCTGGGCGGTTTACATAGGATTAAAAACAATTAAAAACAATATACAAAAATTAAAACAGCAAAAACATACAACATACACACAATCTGTACATTTAAAAACCACTACAACACTTCAAAAAAGCTACAAAAACAAAACAAACCCAGGCTCCTCAGATATTGCCAAATGCCTGAGAGAAGAGGAAAGTCTTGACCTGGCGCCGAAAAGATAACAATGTTGGCGCCAGGCGGGCCTCGTCGGGGGCCCATTTGCAAGGAAGTTTTTGGCAGGCAAGGAACTGCTTCACCCTTGTCCCACTGCTTTCTTCCCCACACAAGCCCACCCCATGTTCTTCCTCAGCTGGGCTCTAGAAATAAAATTGGCTGAAGGGAAATGGCCTGGGGTGGTTATTCTGAGAGAAAGCCGTGGGCAGAAGGGTTAACTACCTTTACGCTCGCTCACTGATTCTCCCTTGCAAACCCTTCCCCATTTTACAGTAATGATACCCAGAAAAGACATGTTTGGGAACACGTATAGATGGGTAACGTGTAGTTTAGCTGTAAGACACTAATCACCATTTGGCGCGTCTAAATGTCCAACTTATTTTGCTTGACAAATGGGCTAGGCTTTCCTTAGTTTGCCAGGCTAAATCATAATGCAAACCTATCGCCTCCTACACAAAATGTATTCTAATGCAATACCTGTGACTTGTTGAAACTCTTCAGTTGCCGAATCTTTCATTGAAGCAAAATGTTCTCATTCAGACAATACTTTCCATTTCCCAAGGAGGAAAGTAACTCCATGGACGTGCTTTGGAATCATAACATGACAAGCAGTCCCTAAATGTCTTCCTCCATGATGTTTCCAGCCCATATGCCTGCACTTGCTCATGAAGAAGACACGTATTTTGAAATTGTTTGGGGAAGGGAGCAACAGGTGGAACATGTGAAGAGCATGTGAGCTTCTGCACTGGCTTGAACAAAAGCCCTCTCTTGTGACTCTTGCAACTGACAATAGTAAAGGGTATGTAAAACACAGTGGCTGCATTCGGACGACACATTAAGCAACTGAGGGGGGGAAACAATTGTCAGTTGTGTTGCTTATTGTGTTGTGTGGAGGGTAACACGCTGCTCACAAACTACTGACGGTATGCTATTCTGCCCAAATAAGCAACTGAAACAACTGGCTTGCAAGTTGTTTAGCTCAAAGCCAGTTGTTTAAAGTGTTGTGTGGAGGGGTGAGTGTGTTAATGGCATGTGGTGAGTGGGTTAAAACACAAGCCTATAGAGGCAGGCAGCAAGAGCGACCAAAGCGGCGGCTGCCACTCTGCTACAACTGGTGCAACTTGCAGAGGCTGCTGGGATAGAACTGGGAGGACTGAGGGAGGAGGGAGGGTGGGGAGAGGGGCGGGGCTGTGTCAGTCAAATACTGGGTTGACTATTAGTCCACTCAGTGCCAGCCCCAATCACCCATAGTTGTGTAGGAATATGTTGTGTGGGGCGTACCCACAAAATAACCAACTGTGGCTGAATTCAGACGACCCAATAAGCAACTGGGGGGGGGGAGGAAACAATCATCAGTTGTATCGACTATCGTGTCATCCGAATGCTACCATAGTCAACTCAGCGCTGATCCTAATCCACACCACAGTGGATTATTTATTACCATGTTGTGTGGGGAGTACCCCCTAGATGAACAACTGTAAAGTTGATTATTACCCCACCATTGCCTAATGTGTTGTCTGAATGCAGCCAGTGTGTGCTTTTTTCTTCTTAATGGGACACAATAGTTAGAGAGCAAATGGGACTATGCATGTTGCTGGTGTGTCAAGGGAGCTCTACTTCTTGTTATTTTCCTTTCTGGTCTTTCTTTACTCTTCTTAGTTCTACCTCTTCCAGCAGAAATGTCAGCAGCTCTAACTACACACACCAGACATACACTGACAGCAGCAAAACACAGATGTCAGGTTCTGGAATATATTACTTTCGCAGGGCCCTCCAGGATTGGGGGCAGCTTTTCTATTCTTTTGGATGATGTTAGCAAAGCCACCTCAGGGTGGGCCTGATCTTCACTGATGTGGAAGCCTCTATACACCCTTAGGTAGTTTAGGTTGGGCATAACAGTGATACTCTCCATTTCTTGGTAAGAGGCCATTACTTCAGTCATGGAATCCATTGGATTTATGTGTATATTTTAATTAACAACCATAGATTGAAATGTACTTGGCCACTAGATGTCTTTTAATGAATCATCCTATTTTAATATCTTTGATCACTACCTGGATCTATTTCAATTTTGTTTGATGTTTCCTTTGCATGGGAAATATGGAGGATGAGTGAGGATCAGCACCCTTCCTCAGGGGGTGGGGCAAGAAGGGGATGCACTGCAAATAAATTCACCATTGTCAATTGATCTACACAAAGGCAAGTTTAATCTGTCCATTGCCTTGTAAGGGACTGAGTTTCCTTTAATAGAATGCACACTGCAAGGGGGCAAAATGGGACATGCAGCATTTTTTTAAAGTTACTTGGGAATTTTGCATGAATAGGCCAATTTCTGTGGTATACAGCATGAATAGCTCTTAAACTATAACCGGATTGTGTGTATGTGTTTTTAATAGGAATATGGCTTCATGTGGTATCAATCTGCAGGGGCTGCAGTGAGACTCTTAAAGACTGGAGGGAGGAGATTCAACTGATTTTTTATGATCAGGGTCTAATCGTCCATAAAGCTTCCAAATACTTGATGGTCCATCCTTGTAAGTCTGTAACCTTTGCAACAGTAGGTAGCAGCAGTTGCACCCCATGCAAATCAAAGGGTATAAGAGGGTGGGGTTTACCTTCTTTCTCCTGGGTTTTGTATCATGGTGCTTTGCTATCCTTACCGGGGTTACAATTGCAATTGTCCTTGAACTTGGCTAATGTGTCTGCATCACAACACTCAAGTCCTGGTCTGTGTAAGATGGTAAAGCCTTATTACTGATGTTCAACTGCCTGCTTCGTGGCTTTTGAGTCAAAATAGCCATTCCAGATTTTTGCCATCTGTTTTCATCTCACATGACTAATGATGGGACTAATCTATGGGCCTTATAATTGTCAGTAGTTCTTTCGGATGGTGCAATTGGTTCTTTTTGCAGTTGCCAGAGGACAGGAAGTTGGGCTCACGTGGAGATAAAAGGCCAGGGCAGGGGGAAGAAAAGGGGGCCGAGGTAGATGTACAACCAAAGCAGCGATGATAAAAAAAAAATCAAATCAGGCCAACGACCCAAGCCAGCAAGGGAGATGTTTGAAAGCAGGATCCTGTATTTTCGTTCCCTTGCCAGACTGGGGACCATGTCCATTGATGTGATGTGTTTGTACACCAGTGGTAAATTATCCAGTACAGTCTCTATCTCCATTGCACTGCATGTGTCCATCCTGCAGAGTGGATGAGACTGAACATCCCATCTATTGTTTTATTGTGCATACTAATCTCTGGACTGAGCCACAAATCTTTGGATATTTAATACAATACATTGCCAACCATTTGCGTGTGTGTATGTGTGTGTGTGTGTGTGGTTTGAGCTCCCTTCAGTCTTGCAATATTTACCGCTATTTGTGAGCAAATTACCCTGAAAGCCCTTTGAGCAGTGTGCTAGTCAGATATAGGAGCTTAGTGCAGAAAGGCAGGATGGCAATTTAAATGATAAATAAATAAAGGATCTTAGGTTGTCATGGTTTATTTCTTACAATGACCCCGTAATGTAGATGATATCATTATTGGCTGAGGCTGACAGAGAGTGGCTAGCTTGAGGCCACTTAGTAAGCTCAGAAGAGGGGGGATTTGAACTACGGACTTCTGAGCTCAGAGCTCACCTTGTAACCACTATACTATACCAGTGTTAAAGCAAATTCTGAACTGTTTCCAAAAAACTCTTTAAGCAAACTATAAACATACCAGGTCAAAGTCTTTAGTTTCCAACGCTTGCGAGTGCATTGCCCTTCCAAGTAGCTCAGGAGGATAAAGCAATTTACATCTGGAATTTAATGAAGCTGAATTATTCATACTGATCAAAGAGGAACTGCTGTTCTGAACTGGTGTTTTTACCTCCTATCAATTGCAAATCAAGCATTCTTCCCTTATGAACATTCCCTAAATTGCTTGTATATCACTTGTCCTTTGAAAGCATTGAGTTCTAGATATGACATTTTAAAGGACCCCTCCCCACTGTATATCGAATATTGGGCAGGACCTGATTTGGATCTCACCACTAGTCCTGTTCAGGTGTTCTGAAATCATGTTGTTTCAATATGTGAGTAGATAATCATGGTTGCAGATTGCATGGAGAACCTCAGTAGACAGAAGAGGTTCCCCACTTCAGGCTTTTATCACATGTACCATTTCCCCCCTGGATTGCTTCTGTGGGTTCCTCCTCCGTTTCCTATGCGAATCTAGTGTTTTGAATCACACGTGGTCGGTTTTGCTCCGATACCTCACCTCGGCCTGTTGAACTTGCCTGAAATGGACTTTGCCCGTTCAGGGTTAAATCGAAACTGAAACAAAAAACGGAGCACTCGGGGCGCGAGAGCAGCACGAGGGGGACGACATCATGCAAGTCCCGCACTGAAGAACTGGATCAAAGTCGTGGCGGGTGTGCTTAAAACCGCCCGTGTGATAAAGGCCTCCGTCAGCAGCCCTCCACAGATTCAGATTCAGCGTGACAGAAGTGATGAAGTAGAGGGGCAGAGCTGGCGTTCCCCCTCTCCTCGCATACTTGAACAACGTGCTTTCTGAACACAGGAACGGGTTTCTTGTCTTGTCTAGTTGTGCTATTACTGTTATGAGTGGAATGCCCTGCATGTGCAAACACACACACACACACACACACACCTGGACCAATTTAAAAAAGGAGGGGACAAAATAGGCATAAAATGTAAACAAATTTTATACTTTGAATATTTGTACTGACAGATGTGCTTAGCCGATAGGACATAAAATGTATACCATGTTTTCCTAAAGGGAAATAAGTGGAAGTCCACCAAATAAACTTTCTCTTGGCATGTTTTATTTTTCAAACGAAAGAAAAAAGAAAGATCTTTCTGAATGCTCTCTCTCTCTCTGTGTGTGTGTGTACGTACTGTTTTTCCTGTTCTAGCATACCAGAAATATGATCATGGCAGATAAGCTGGGCTAAAAAATAAAATCCGAAAAATAAATCAAATAAATAAATAAAGGAAGAGAGAGAACAAGAGCAGGGTGGGGGGAAAGGTTATTTCAAGTATCAGAGAGGGGGCTAATTGTCAAGGTTATATCTCCACAGATGATTGATGTGAGGCTGGGTTTTTCTGTCAGCCTGTCACAAGGCAGGAATGTTTAATGTTCTCATTATTGGTTACGCTGTTGTGTATATTTCTCTGTCAGCACTGTGGACCCATCTGAACTGCCAAGGCACTTCAAAGCCCTGCAGGTCATTTATCATCCTCCTGACGCTGCAAATGTTCAGCCTCAGCTGAGTGCCAGAGATTTGTTATGACTTGAGAGCCGGCTGACAGGCAGGCCTGCCGCACTAAAAGGATTCCTCTTTGTCACACTGCGAAAACATCAATGTTCCTATAATGGCCTACAACTGTCAAAGGAGACTGCCACCTGACAATTGTGTGGTCTCACTAATTTGCAGCCCAGCTACTTGTTTCTGTGAATTTTTCGGCTCAGTTTTGGTGTCACACACAAACAGTTCGCCATCTGTTGTCCTCTGCTGGGAGACCATTGGGGAGGGGGGAGATCGTCACAGTATGGGGGAGCTGGGGCAGGGAGCGAGAAGAGGGAGCGGGTGGTAGGATGGGGACAACAGGTCAGTGAAAGGACTAGAAATGGCGATGCACACACATCTGCATTGCCCTAATGCGTTTGGGGCGTGTGCACCTCTTAAAAGTTGCAATGAAAATGGAGACGCAGAGGGAAAGAAAAGAACTTGCAAACAGCCAGAGACTCCAGGAGAGAGGGAGAGAGAGAGAGAGGGAGAAAATATCAGGGCTTTTGTTTCCTTTCCCAGGCCATGACATGATTAATCGTTTTCTTCTGATCTAATTTTGGAACATGAAAAACAGCACATTTGTCTTGAAGAAAAATGATGTGCCGTACTGCGCAGATGGAAATTTCGAGCAATGAAAAAGATTAAAGTGAAATTCCACTCCTTAGACCTAATCATGAGTTGTAGATTATTCTGTCGTTCTAACCAGATGGTAGGCTTGATTCTGCAGCCCCCTTCTTATATTAATGAATTCTAGACTGTTATATTTGACTTAGGTAAGTGAAATGTCTATCAACCCTAATGGACTGCCAGCCAGCATAACACATGTTGTACCACTGAGGGTCCTTGCTTCATTTTTCATGTTTTATACTAATGTAGAACATTTTTGTTTCCTACTGTTTTCCATCATTGTCACTGTTTGCTAAATATTTTCACATTGTGGGGGGAGAAGAGAATTTTTTTAAAAAAGTTGTGTCCAGAGCTTAATTTCCTCACATTGGTTGCGGCTATAATTCTACAAGTAAAACAGTCACCCGGAGCAATGCATACAAGAACTCAATAGTAACTTGATTAAGTTCCCAGTCAACAAGACTGCACTGGGCTGTACGTTAACAAACCTAATTATAGGCAACATGGTGATAAATTGTGCAAGACACATAGAGCACATCTCTGAGGTCATGTCTTGAAAAACAAGTTTTGCTCCCCGAGGGGACAGGAGATAGGGTGCTATGGCCAAATGAAGGGCTCACTGGTGCTTCCTCTTGGGTTGTCTTTCAGGTATTGACAAACACACCCCTTCTGGATGTGTCTGAAAAGTTCAATGGAATAATTAAAATTACAAAAGAGCAGAAATGTGAATGATGAAAGAGTAAGCTTGGTGGGTTGTTTTTTAACCTTGTGAATTCCACACTTCTAAAGCCCTATCATTTCTGTTTGTTTGTTTTTCAAAGTATAAACTGTTTAAGTTGCCCATAATGGCTCTCAAAATGGATCTCTAAAATCACAGATAAAATTGCAAAACCAAACCAAAATTATTATTTTTATTTAGTGAGACAGCCAGAGAATGTTTTGTTATGGGACAGCATACAAATAATGTTCATAAATAAACAATAAAGCAAAGCAATGTGATGCAACTTTCAAATTGTCATCTTCAACCAAGTTTGGACTTGTTAAAGCTAAATATGATCATAGCAATTTGGCAGAGTGTGTCGCAAATACTTCGAAACGGGTTGCTAAGGATTTCTGCTGCTAGGCTAGGGCAGGAGAAGGAACTTTTCTCTGTTAGCTCTGTGAGAAAGGCATTTGGGCCAAGGACAGTGAATACAGTGTTTGGTTAAGGGCAGAATTATATGGCAAGCAAACTAAAGAATGGTTTGGGTGAGATTTGTGAGTGCCTTGGTGGGGGAGAGAGGCAAGAGAAAGACAAATTATGACCAGTTCATGTCATTGTAGCCATAGGACATCCAATGCTTACGATGTCCACAGTGTAATCATGAGTATCTAGTCACATTTCTTTAAAACAATGATTAAATTTGAAGTTGGGAATTAGTGCGCCATATGCAGTATTTCAGATTTCAGACTGGGTATGAACACTGCATTATATTTCTCCAAACAATTTGCCCTTTTACTTTTGTTTTGAAATCATACCTGCTTGTTGCTCTTTGATGACTACAGAACACATCCACCCAAATATGTATATTGAAAAATGGGAACAAGTGGTTAGTTTGGAAGGGCAATTCATGTCTTTGCAAAAACAAATGGGCAACCTTGGTCCATAATACCGTATTTCATCGATTCTAAGATACACTTTCCCCCCATGTTTACATCTGTAAAAACGGGGTGCATCTTAGAATCGATGGTGACTTAGAATCGCCAGATTTCTCCTGCGTTTTGCAGAAGGCACTAGGGCTCTGCATGCCCCCCTGAGACTTGCCCTAGTGGGTCCCGAGGGACCCCACAAGGCCTGTCAGAACTTCCCCCTCCCCCCTTACCTTGATCACTGCTGCCTTGGCCTGGGAAGGCTTCAGTACTGGGAAAGAGGCTGCGATTTCAGGAGATCTGGCGAGATCACAGCCTCCTTCCCAATACTGAAGCCTTCCCAGGCTGAGGCAGCAGCGATCAAGGTAAGGGGGAGGGGGGAGGCAGGACTTGCTCTATGCCGCTGGCAACGCTCGCCTCGTTACTGGGAACGACGCCTTGCCAGGCCGAGGCGAGCGCTGGCAGCGCCACGGAGTAGCAGCGGCGGTGGCAGTGAGGACGGGCGACGGCGATGGAGGGGAGGGGGGAGGGGGGAAAGGGTGCTGAAATTAAGGTGCATCTTAGAATCGACGCAAAGCTTTTTCCCTGTTGGTGGCCCTGAAATTAAGGTGCGTCTTACAATTGATGGCGTCTTAGATTCGATGAAATACGGTAATTTTTCTATTTATTCAAGGTGTCTAAATAGCACAAGGTTCAACTCGTACCTTGACGGCGCTTCAGAAAATGGCACGATTCTGCTCAGACTGACTCCAAGCTCATCCACTTCAATTCAGGTACTGAATCTGTGTTGAGATGCAGAAATTCAAGGCTTCATGCCTCCCATTGACTAGGAAATAAAAACAGGTAAAACTTTTTCTTTCTGTTTGTCAAAAGTGTATGAAATGTGCAGGCATAGGGGCTCCTTAGGAGGGGATTACACCAGGCATTTTTCGGAAATCGGTGCATAGATTTCTGCTATACATCTTGATATTTTGATTTTTTTTAAGGGAACTACCAATAACTCTTTTTTATTATTATTGCTTGGATGAATTGGATGAAATTTGCAAGTATAGCTGCCCCTTCTGTTGGGACAACTATATGAACAGGGAGCAACTATGATTAGGGCTGTTGTAACTTGATTCTAGAGGGCTCTGTTGAAACGATGAATTCCATTCTGTTGCTTTCTCTAAGGGATTAACCATTTTCAAAACTGGCAAATCCAAAATAGGATCCTGGAACCACATTTGAGAGTAAAATTGACCAGAAATAACACATAGGAGTAGAAGGTTTAACACGCCTACATCACTAAATGGGCAGCTTTGATGAAAAGAACATTATATTTTCTGAATGTATTATTTATTGCATTTTCATCCCACAATACCTCTAAGGACTTCTGAGCAGCATATGCACCCTACCTTTACAATAGCCCTGTGAGTTAGGTTAGATAGGCTGAAATGATTTACCCAAGGTAACCCAACAAATGCCACAGATGAGTGGGGACAGCATCCAACACACTAACCACTACACCACACTGGCTCACAATGTATAGAATTTCCCTGTAGTCAAACGACACCATTAACCATGCTGTTAACCATGGGTTGTTGTTGTTGTTTTTTGGTTAAATAGCATGGTTAACGGTGTCATCTGACATGCGTTTTTCTTAACCAGGTGCCTCCACTAACCACATTGTGGTCAGCCCCACTAACCATGTTATGCAGCATGGTTAGCGGCACTAGACTTAGTTAAAGGTGTTGTCTGATATGCATCTGTGGTTAATGGGGTGAAATCATAGAGCTTCCTGTATAAAGCATTAAGAATTGCCCTGGCCACTCTAGCCTCTGGTCTCTCTCACTGTTCCAGACTGCTGCTTTGCTTAAACGTTCATTGCGGCCACCATTTTGTTTAATCGGCTCCAATTTTGGGAAGTGGCTGACACACTCACAATGGCCACTGGAGCTGGATGGTGCCGCCATGCCTTTGGATAACAACAGGAAAAAAAAACAGCATAAGTCCTGGCCTCTGAAACCACAGCCAATCATAAATACTGCAGAGTGATCGGATGGCGAGGCCAAGAGCACAGGAATCACTCACCGAAAGGGCCGATTTATATATGTACTTGCTGCTTACACTGTAGCCAGAACTAAAATGGCAGGCTCCTTGCACAAAGATTGCTGGGATATGGGGTGGATCATTCAGAGGACTCTGGAGATCATCTAACCAGTTTTTGGTTAGCATATGGTTAAGGAATGCTTAGCCACAATGTCGTCTGCTAGCGCGCCACATGCGATTAGCGTTAACCACAGCTGAACATGTTTAAGCTAACCACAAAGCCCTGAGTGTTGTCTGAACGGGGCCAGTGTCAGTTAACTTCTAAATACTGAAGGATTCATCCAGAAACAATTTCCTGTGTGTTTTCACCTGATGCCTCCTAGGTTAATGACACTATAAACTCACAAATGACTTTCTTTCCATTTTCCTTCAGAGCCAAATGGGCTGGGAGCCAATTTTCTGAAAGAGGACACCAAAGTGCTGATGAAAAAAGTTGGAGCAGTTGGGGGACCTGGGGTAGGAAGCATCTTGAAATCATAGAATCATAGAATAGTAGAGTTGGAAGGGGCCTCTAAGGCCATCGAGTCCAACCCCCTGCTCAATGCAGGAATCTACCCTAAAGCATGCCTGACAGATGGCTGTCCAGCTGCCTCTTGAAGGCCTCTAATGTGGGAGAGCCCACCACCTCCCTAGGTCATTGGTAGTGTGTGGCTTTATCATGTATTTCTCAAATAACTGCTTAACAGTTGGTAGTGAGAGGATGAACTTTCATTAAACCATTCCAGTATCCCTCTTGTGCCCATCTTATCCATATTAATTTGGAAGAAATGCTACTCTGATTCTTGGGGTCTTTCCTGACACAAATGAACATCCCTTCCATTCAGCTGCCATGGCTAGCAACCACGGATAGAACTAACCTTCCTGAATATGAATTTGTTCAATCCTTTTAAAAAGCCCTTTTCATGACTCCTATCTGAGCAACTGCCCAGGTTCAGAACAGAAGTACAAGCAGCACAAGCCACTGAGGTGCTGTTATGCCCAGTTCCAAGTCCAGGGACTGAGCTGGAGTCTATCAGTTGGGTGCCCCTTGAGGCAGAGATTCACAAACTACCCCCACCCCACCCTGACACAGCACTTGCTGGGCCAAATTCTGCTGAGAGACCCTCACCTCCTTTTATACTGCAGGCCTCAAACTCCATAAAACAGGTGATGCACCTGGAGGGAACTGGTGGAGAGAAACAAAGTCCTGGGATATGGGCCTTGGAGCGTTTCTTCCATACTTTTGCATGTAACATGCAAGTGAACCCTCAGAGGCTAAATAAAAAGCAAGATAATTATATACTCTAATGAGTTTAGCAAAGCAACCCTCCTCAACTAACTTGAACGGCTGTAGAATCCTTTATCCTCCTCCTTCCTTTTCCTATGGATGGGCATTCCTTAATATGTGACATCCATGACCCTACTACTGCTTCCTTTCAGCCTAGGTTCTCAGAAATGCAGAAGCAGAGTTTTGACTGACAATAAGAGGAATCAGAAATTGTATGTTTCCTTCTTGTTGGATGGCATATGCCTAGACTTGTAGTAGTTATACTCACAGGCATTGCCTGGCTTCTGGGTGGCGTTTTGACGCCATTTTTAGCATCACCACCTTGCGGCTGCCCATAGAAAACAATGGAGGAATTCATGATTTAACATATCAGATTTCAATGACCAGTAGCATGCCCCTACCCCCAACGAAAGGTTACAGCAACGACATGGTTTTCTGCTCTTTCTCATTTGAGTTTTAAAGTATTTATAAGAGCGATACATCTGTATGCAAATCAGTAGAGGACAAGAGTTCTGCATGCAGCTGAGTGTTTGGTTTGGGTTGGGAGAAGACCCATTGGGGCAGTTTAATCTGATTGCCCTTTACTACAGCTTGACACACATTTTGTATGGGGAGATTGTTGGCTAGGAACCCAAATCAGACTCAGCCACGCCTCTGACCTGCAATATAAACAGTGGACTGCTACAGCAGGATTGCAGCAATAGACTATCTCTCAGCACAGCCTCCCTCGTGCAAGTTGGCTTTGGCAGGACTATTTGTAATGTTGAAAAACACATAAAATAAGACGGGTTAGAAAGGCCAAGAACTCCTGACTTTGCTGCTGCCTTTCGTTTGGAGGAAGAGGAGACATACTACTGCCCAAATATAAGTACACTAAAACCCTCAATTTCTCCATTATTTTCTATGGACATTTCTCATTTCTGCGCTGGAGGAGATGAAAAATAGGTTTATAAAAGGAACCAGGAAGTTCCATCTCCAGACAGTTGAATTTTTACTAAAAACCAATCTCTACATGCACAACAATCACTGTTTCTCCTACATGTCAATTATAACTTAGAAATTTCTCATTGGATATAACAAAGTGAAGCAGGAGCAACCCTAAGCTTGAAGTGATTTAAAGCAAAACAGAAGACATTATCATGCCATTATCTATGTATAGGTCATGCAGCCTCATTTGAAACTCAACAATGGATGCTAGACTTCCTATAGGGCTCTAAGAACGTAAGAAGAGCTGTGCTGAATCAGGCCAGTTGGTCATAGGGCTGTGCACTACCTTGGCCCAAATCCGAGTTGGTCGGCTCAAGGCACCCCAAGGCCAAAATGGATTGGCATTAAAGTCTGGGGGTGCCTCGGGCTGATTTGGGGCAGTGCTGGGCTGCTCCCCATGCCCACCCACCTGCCCAGAAAAGCCAGCACAAGGCCGACCATGAGACCAAGTCAGTCCATTGGACTCATCAAACTCATCTCTCTCTCCCTTTCTGCCTTCTCTGGTCACCTCCCACCTCCCACCATTGCTGCTGGGACTTGCCTTCATGCGCATCCTCTTCAGAGATGAGCTGCAATTTAAAGGACGGTCGTGGGGGTTCTTGATTTTGAATAGCTCTATGGCCACAAACAACAGCAGCCGTAAAGGGCCATTTCTGGTATTTTGAGGGTATAGACTTATTCAAAATAGAAGCCCCCGTGATCTTCCTTTAAATTGCGTCTCGGCTCTGAAAAGGACGCATGTGAAGGTAAGTTCAGGCAGCAGCACAGTGGTGGTTCTGAGTTTGGGAGGAGGGAAGGAGTCAGGAGTCCAATGAACTCCCGGTCAGCCTTCTCCCGGCTTTCCTGGGTGGCCTGCCACGTGGCTACGTGACCGCCACCTAAGAACCCTGCAAATGCTGAACCCACCATTTCTGAGGCAAGGCGGGCAAGCCCTGAGGTGGCCCGAGGTGAATCAGGGCCATTTCAGAGCCCCTCAAAATGGCCTTCGAGGTGAGGCAGGGAAGCTGTGCACAGCCCTACTTGTCTATAGTAGGACATGAGTGCACTAGCTTCTTCCCTCTCATATTCCCCACCAACTGCAATAGAAGCATACTTCCTCCAGTGCAGAAGAACTATATAGACATCTTGACTACTTTAGAAGCCACTGATAGGCTTACCTTCGATGAATCTGGCTAGAGCCCTTTTAAAGCCATCCAAATTGGTGGCCATCACTACATCTTGTGGTAGTGAATATTCCATAGTTTAACTATGTACTATGTGAAGCAGTACTTCCTTTTATCCATTCAGAATCTCCCTCCATGCACTTTCATGGGATGACCCCAGGTTCCAATAGTATGAGACAGCCACTTCCTCCACACCATAGATAATTTTACATACCTTCAGTGTGGCCCTTTTTTCTCAATCTAAGCTAAAGAAACCCAAATATTGTGGTCTTAGCTAATAGGAGAGTTGCTCCAGCCCCTTAATCATTTTCGTTTCCCTTTCCTGCATCTTTTTCAGCTGCATAAGATCCTTTTTGAAATGTAGTGCCTATAACTTTACGCAGCATTCCAAGAGCCTATCTACACTACTGCTTTTTTAAAGCAGTAGTGTAGATAGGCTCCAAGTGTATCTTGCATAGATTTCTATAAGGACTATATGATATTGGCAGTTTTATTTTCAGTTGCTTTGAATTTGCCTTTTTCACAGCAGCCACATACTGTTTTGACATTTTCATTGGCTGAATTCGGACGACACAATAAGCAACTGGGGGGGGGGGGGGGGAGGAAACAATCATCAGTTGAATTGACTATCGTGTCGTCTGAATGCTGCCATAGTCAACTCAGCGCTGATCCTAATTCATACCACAGTTGATTATTTATTACCATGTTGTGTGGGGAGTACCCCCTAGATGTACAACTGTAAAGTTGATTATTACCCCATCATTGACTATCGTGTTGTCCAAATTCAGCCATTGGCTCAATTTGGACGACACGATAGTCAATGGTGGGGTTAGAATCAACTTTACAGTGGTTCAACTAGGGGGTACTCCCCACACAACATGGTAATAAATAATCAACTGTGGTGTGGATCAGCGCCGAGTTGACTATGGCAGCATTCGGACGACACAATAGTCAAAACAACTGACAATTGTTTCCCCCACACCAGTTGTTTATTGTGTCGTCCGAATTGAGCCATTGAGTTATCCACCACAGCTCCAAGATCTCTTTCTTAGTCACCGCCATCTTCAATCTCATTAAGGTATATGTGGAATGGAGGGAGGGGGGGTTGCCCTAAAACATACATCACTTTACACTTGCTTACATTGAGCTGCATTCTCCCAGTTTGGAGTGGCCCTTTTGGAGTCCTTTGCAATCCCTTTTTGTTTTAACTACAGTGGTGCATTGGAGCCAGGGCACTTTTTGGGTTAGCAGGGACACTGATGTTATCTGCCACCCCTTCAGACTTCCCTGTTTCCTCTGAGCTTAGCTGCAATTCTCACAATAGCTGGGGGCAGAGTGAAGTTTCCCAACAACAATATATTGTTCCCTTTTGTAATACAAAGTATTTTGCAGAGACTTGATCTTGAGTGGACAATTAAGTCCCATTTGTTTTACAAAAGACCTACTCCTGATTGGCAACTAGTTCATTGATACAGTCACATTTTTGACTCTCTTGGGGGCGTAGCTCTGGGGACTGCTATGATGATTTACTGCTACACCACTGTTTAACCACCCTAATTAATTTGGTGTCATCAGCCAACCTGGCTACCTCACTGCTCACTCATAATTCCAGATCATTTATGAACAAGTTGAAAAACATTGGTCCCAATACACTGTTTACATCCCTCCATTGGGAACATTTACCATTAATTGCTCCCCTCTGCTTTCTGTTCTTTAACCAGTTACCGATCCATAAGAGGAGCCCTCCTCTCATCCCATGACTGCTTGGTTTGCTCAGAAGTGTTCGATGAGGGGCTTTGTCAAAGGCCTTTTGGAAGTCCAACTAAGCAATTTCTACTAGAGCACCCCTGTCCACATGTTTATTGACACCCTCAAAGAACACTAAAAGGTTAGGGAGACAAGATATGCTGTTGTGGAAGCCCTTGATTTTGGGATCCAGGTCTGGCCTGAAATGAATCCATGTCAGACCCTTGTAATCCTACAGGCACAATGCCTTAGCACAGTGCGTTTCAGCTGGTGCACTTCGACCACCTGACATACTATTTAAAATAGGGTGACCAGATAAAATCCAGGTCAGGGCTCTTGTAACTTTAACAGTTGTAGAGAAAAGGGAATTTCAGCCAGCGTCATTTGTATGCAATTAGTTCCTGGTGAAATTCCCTCTTCATCACAACAGTTAAAGTTTCAGGCACTGTACTAGAGTGACCATATACAAAAGAAGGCAGGGCCCCTGCAACTTTAACAGTTGTGATGAAGAGGGAATTTCACCAGAAACTAATTGCATACAAATGACACTGGCTGAAATTCCCTTTTCTCTACAACTGTTAAAGTTACATGAGCCCTGACCTGGATTTTATCTGGTCACCCTAATTTAAAACCTGACATCAGTTTAAAAGCACAGCACTAGGGGGCATGGAAGCAAAGGCCTCCTCCACACGAGACGTTTAATGAGCCTTGAAGGCTCATTATAAATTTTACCTACACACGAGCGGAGCGCAAAACGGGCGTACAGGCGCGTTATCTCCCCGATAATGCGCATTTTCGAACGCGCGTTAAATAGCGACTTTTATTTTGCTCCGGCCGTTAAAGCGCATTTTTGCTGTGTGAACAAGCGATTATGCGCATTAACTACCTGTAAAGTGCTTTTTGGGCATCTTTTAATGCGCTTCGCCGCTTCTCGCCGCCTCCCGTGCAGAGGGATTAGGCGTAAATGCGCCTCCGCGAAAATGCGCATAATCCCCGAACCAGGCGCAAAAGCGCATCCTTGTGGAGGGGGCCCAAGACCCTGCTGTGACATTCACATTACAAACTGGACCTTCCCCATGAAACAGGCATACATGTCGGAGGAAAAGGTATATATGTGGATGGGTGATACTTTCAGGGAAGCTGGGAAACTATTTTGCTGTGGCCCTTTCCGCACCATAGGGGCGGAGAGGACGGGAAGCGGGGAAACCTGGAAGTGCTTACTTCCAGGTTCGGTGCGATGAGGCCGCACCAGAAAGCGATGGCCCGGGCTTCTCCTGTGCCGGCACAAGTCGCGCTGGCCATTTTTTTAAAAAAAAAATCTGTGGAGGACCGCACAAGTGCTCCTGTGCAAATGTAAGTACCCTAAAAACACATACACACACACACACACACACACACACACACACACACACGATCCAGCCCCCTCCCCCCTGCCATCCTGGGGATGGCAATTTCGCAGTCCCCCCTCCTGATGGCCTCGGTGCAGCCGTGCATACTCACGGGTCAGCGCGGCTGCGCCCGGGATAAGCGGCCACACCAGCTGCCCATCTCGCTGCCCTCCCAGGAGCAGGAAATGAACTGGGATAATAGCCTTCCCTGAACTCCGGGGAAAAAGTAAGGCCAGCCCCTGCCTGCTTGCGTAGGCTGACCATGTGAAAAGGAGGACAGGGCTCATGTAACTTTAACAGTTGTAGAGAAAAGAGAATTTCAGCCAGTGTCATTTCTATGCGATTAGTCCCTGGTGAAATTCCCTCTTCATCACAACAGTTAAAGGTGCAGGCACTATACTAGAGTGACCATATACAAAAGAGGGCAGGGCCCCTGCAACTTTAACTGTTGTGATGAAGAGGGAATATCACCAGGAACTAAATGCATACAAATGACACTGGCTGAAATTCTCTTTTCTCTACAACTGTTAAAGTTACATGAACCTTGTCCTCCTTTTCATATGGTCAGCCTATGCTTGCGGGATGCTCTGTGTGTCATGCGGACTCTCCGCGAGCAGGCAGGGGCAGCCCCGGGAAAAATGGCTGGTGTGGAAAGAGCCAGTGTTTCCAATGACCTTGGATGCAATGCTTAGGGTCACGTATGTCCTTTCACACACTGGAAGCACATGTGCAAGGGTCATGGAAGCAGAGACTCTCAAACCAGCTACAAAACACTGTGCATAGGTCTACCAAATATGGGCATTGTCAGTGGGGGTGGGGCTAGCTGGCACATCCCTGCCACCCCTCATGCATGCCTTCAACAAGAGCGCTTGTGTGAAAACCCCTCCTATGTGTGGCACTGAGGGGTACAGTGGGAAGAGGCCCATTTACAGAATGGAAACCACAGCAAGATTATTGGCCTCCGAGCCCTGGTATTGTCATCATCCCAATCCAAGGTGTGGGCCCTGGATCCATTGCAGGGGTTGGATTACCTTTCCAACCATTAAGGGCATCCAGCAAACCAATGCATTTACTCTGGATTATTTCTAGATTTGACTACTGTTTACAAGGAGCTACTGTTAGGAAAACAGAGTGAGGCAGCCTAATGCATGTACAAATCCTAATTCAGTTCTCTGCATCACATCCATACTGCTGTAATGAAGAAAGCCTCGACGTCTGAAGTTACAATATTCACTACATTATAAAAGGATGTGTGATTGCCTTTCAGCACTTGCAGCAGGCTGGCTTCTACTTCTCCTCCTTTCCTTGGTGTATCTTTCAAACGATTTGCATCTTGCTATCTGTATGCAGAGCTGCTCCTAATTTAGTCCATCACAGCCTCTGCTGGGGAGACAGTGTCCTTCTCTTTCTGCCTAAACTGGTCTGATCCTAAAATAGCTTCTTAGGAACAAGAGATAAAATTGAAAAGCTGAATGATGTGCAGTCTCAATTTCTAAAGCTGCTGGGGAATCTTTCAGGATGAGACTCCATAATAACAGGAGAGCTGCTTAGATGATGATGATGATGATGATGATGATGATGATGATGATGATGATTTAGAAATAAGCTGGCATCTGATAAAAGAGAATTTCATTTGTAAATGAAATGTTTTTGAGAGCAGCCACTAGCAAAATCTTTCCTGTGAAGTAATGCAGCTCCAGCAAAACTCTTTAAAGAAACTGACAGAGGGGATTTGAAGGCAAAAATGCCACACGAGACTTCAGTTGCTAACGATAGTTAGTGTGAACTACAAACAGTCTTCTATCCACATTTCTTTGGGTTGTGAAAATGCCTGAAGGCAAAGTTATTACAAAGGAACTCCGAAATTGCCCCACAGCACCCTGTCTCAGATTATTCAGTACTGGATGTTTATTTACGAATAAGTATCATGTGGGCTAGGAGAGTCTCAGATTGGGGGTGGGGAGGAGGGGGCAGGGAGTCTCGAGTGGCAAAGGGCTTGAACAGAGGGCCAGGCTGACCAGGCACTGGACCCTCTGCCTCACCAGGACTGCTGCATGGCGGAGGGAAGTGCAACTAGTTCCCATTGGGACGTTCACACCAGAAGCGTTTGGCGGGGGGAGAGAAACAGAAACAAGACGCCCCATCCAAATACAGACAAGGGAGAAGACTGAAATGGAAATCCAGAGCAAAAGAATCCCTGCCTCCCATTAAATTCCCTGGGAAATCCACCTTAAATAGGAACTTTTAGACCCCCTCTAGATGGATTCTGTTTGATGCCTGGTTAGCCGATTATGCGCATAATCGCAGAAGCGCTTTATCGTAAATGCTTGTAGCAAGAGGTAATTGTGCTCACAACTGGTGGCCTTACCGGTTGTTTGAAATGCGCTTTACAAGTAGTTAATGCTTGTTCTCATAGGCAAAATGCGCTTTAACGGCCGGAGGAAAATAAAACTCGCTATTTAATGTGCATTCGATAATGCACATAATCGGAGAGATAAAGCGCCTCAACTCCCGATTTACGCTCCGCTCTTGTAGAGGTAAACATTTTAATGAGACTTCAAAGAGCTTTAAACGTCTCGTGTAGAGGCAGCCTCAGTGACAACATTTTAAAAATGTGGCAGTGCAGCCCCGATACTGCATGTCTATTGGAGATAGGATTGCAGGGGAGGGGGATCACACACCCATAATTTAAGCTTGCCAAAGGTTGAAAGCCTGTCCCAGTTGCCGCAAACTGCCAGCTGTCATCAGTGCAGGGTGAATTTGGGACTGTTGCTCTGTACTTCCCACACCGCAGACACTGACGTTCTATGCCCCAGACACCAACATGCCCAACTGGCACACACCCCAGTACCCATACATGCGACATTAATGTGAAAGGGGGTTAGCATGCATTCAGATGAACACACACAGAACATAAGAAGCGCCCTGATGGATTAGACCAAGTGTGCATCTAGTCCAGCTTCCTCTTCATACATTGGCCAACCAGCTGCCTGTGGAAAGCCCTCAAGCAGGACATGAGTGCAACATAGCCCCTCCATGCAAGCGGGAACGGGCAGGTATGCATTTGTGAGCAATCTTTGATTGCTCCGTGTACATATATGTAAAAATATTGAGTGGGGGGGGGGCTGTAAAAAGAAAAATCTTCTCTCTGGATTTTCATGGACCTCCATTGGAAATCCCATTAATCTCCTTTGACAGTACTACCTGGCCAAGCATCCCCTCTCTTTTAAAGTTGTGCATTTGATTTCTCCTTGCTGTAAGCTGCATTTCTCGTATGTTGCATTTGTCCATGCTGAATTTTGTTTTATTATCAACTTTGCTTTCTCTAGACTGATATCATTTTGATTCCTTCTGCCACCACCTGCTGTGGTTCAAAGCAAGAGCCTGGCATGTCACAGTAGGCAGAGGAGGAGGGTAGGTAGGCAGAACACAGCCACACTTTGCTTTGCACTCTGTAGCAAAGTGAGGCAGGCTTACTGTAGAGAATTTCCCACTTTAGGGGTATCAGGGCCCTGTTTACCCATGATTCCAGATAGGTGGCAATAATCATTTACTCTTCCAGATGTAAGCTACAGGTGGAATTGCAGTTGATTTTCCTCACTCTTGGCAATGTTGCGCTTTTTCTGCATGTTCATCCAGCTATGTTCTTTCCACACCAGTGGGCGTGACAAAGGTACTGTGGGTGTGGAGAATCCAGCTCATCTAAACAGGCATTTGAAGCTCAGCATTCATTCACTATAATACTCATTTTAAAAAAGATGGAGTGACACTTTTTTCCAGTCACTGCCATTTTGGCAAGATGGCTAGTGACAGTGACCAGAGAGCATTTTTTTTAAAAAAAATGATTATATAGTTATTGTAGTGTTGTGGTGCTATACCACTCTTCCACATGGTTTCCAGTAGGGGTTTGCACGCCAAAAAATATCATCGTTTATCGTTATCGTCAGTTCAGACCAAAAAAAATTATCATCTTCATTCATATCGTAGTTGAACCGTATCGTCTTCATGATAATTATCATGAAAAAATGATACTTTTTGCAGCCCTATTTTTAAAGAAAAAATGCCTATAACTTCTGTATTTTAAAAGTTAGAGGCTTGAAACGTGGTCACAATGCTTATGGGGTATGCCTAAGTATGTGTATGAAATTTGAGATTGATCCCTCCAACCTCCGATTTTATATGAATTTATTAAAGATCGTTTCCGTTCTGACAGATCAGAATGACAGCTCGCCACGTGCGTTCATTCAGACCTGTCAGAACAGAAACTATCTTTTAAAAATTCATATAAAATCGAGGGTTGGAGGGATCATTCTCAAATTTCATACACATACATAAGCATACCCCATAAACACTGTGACCAAGTTTCAAGCCTCTAACTTTTAAAATACAGAAGTTATAGGTATATTTATATGGCAGTCCGATAAAACGATAAAATCGCCCGAAAATTATCATCTCTGATGATTATCGTAGGTTTTTCTATTGTATCATCATCGTTAAACACATGCACAATAATGACCCTATCGTATTGTTATCGTACATTTTAACAATACAATACACATCCCTAGTTTCCAGGGCAGGATCTACACTGCTGTTTTAAAGCGCTTTAAAGCGCTTTATAACAGTAGTGACAACTGTTGGGGCCCAGGACACACTCCAGAACAGTTGTCACTACTGTTATAAAGTGCTTTAAAGTGCTTTAAAGCAGCAGTGTAGATCTGCCCGGACACTCTCTTGTTACAATTTCACTTTTTTTAAAACTGCAGTTCCAGTCCTCATGTTGTCATTATCTGTCTGGTACTGAAAGAGTATAAAACGCATGAAGTTATGTCCACCAACTGGGGGTATTTCAGGCGGTCATCTTTGCCATATTTCTCCATGCAAACATATGACTCCATGAAGATAGTGATGGAGAAAGTGCTGTTTGAACTACAGAAGCATCCTTTGCAGTGATTTCCAGTATAGTGGAGGCAATAACATCACTACAAACCCTATCCAAGGCTATTTTCTCTATGACAATAGCTTAATGGCCGAATTGACAGCATGAACTGTCATTCCATTGGCCACAATCAATTCAATAATATGCAGATTTATGCCAATCATGTGTAATTAATGCAAGCTACCTCCACTCCCCCAACTCATAAATAACATATTTCTAGAAGGGCCCATTATGCAAAATAATTTGCTATAGAAGACAAATGGACAGATGAGCAGACGTATGGTAGTGGAACTAATATTTTTAGACCAATATTGTACAATTTAAAAGAGAAAAATATTCATATAATGAGAAAACCATGCATTTGAATCTATTTCAGATTTCTTCGCTTCCTTAAGTTAATGCTTCTTCAACATGGCAACTGGTGGTGGTGGGGTGTGTGTGTGTGTGTGTGTGTTTAAAGCTTGAATTGGTAGTCTTGCTATAAAGGTGATGATTTGCAAATGATGACTTCCAGTTATCACTCAAATTGCAGTTTGTCAACCAGTTGAGTTGTTAACACCAGAGGCAAAATAAATATATCCAGGACCACTGAAAACTTTGCTTAGGAGTGTAGCTTTCAGATGATGAACATTGGGTAAATATGAACTACGCTCTAGGATAGCCCTTCCTAAGTTGGTGCCTTCCAAATTTGTTGGTCTACAATACTCATCATCCCCAGCCAGCATAGCCATTGGCCATACTACTTGAGGTTGAAGGGGATTGGTGTCCAACACATCTGAAGTATACCATATTGGGGGAGGTGTTTCTCAGATAGCTAAAAATTAGAGCAGTCACCATATTAAAGAAATCTTAGTTGACTAATCATATCCGTTTTAGTTGATTGAATTAAACCTGCATCAACTGGTATGTGAATACAAGCAATCGTTTCAAAGGGAGAGAAGCATACTTCCTTTGTGTAGGATTAGGCACCCATGTTGCAACAGACATCACCTTAGAAGAGTCATTCCTTCCTGTGTGTAAGAGAAGGGAGAACGTGTCTTCAAGAATGGTGCCTGTAGGCTTTATAAATATTTGTTTTAAAATAAATATACAATGGGGGGATTGGCTGTCTAATTAATCAGGGGCATGTTTTTAGTCAAGTGAAAGGTTTTTTTTTAATTCACCCAGTCTTCTCCACTATGGTACTATCCAGGTGTTTTGGATTGCAGCTTCCTTAATTCTTGAACATGCTGGGTAGGGGTGATGAGAGTTGTAGTCCAAAATGTCAGGGGCAGTAGTGCTAGGGCTAAACTTTGGAGCCAAAGTCCAGGGCCCATAGCCCAGGGGGACTCCAAATGGCCACCCAGAGAGCCACAGGTGATGAGTGCATCAGAACAAAAGAAGCAAACTCTATTTTATTCCTGTACTCATGATGGTGCTATGATTTAAGTGTGTTTAAAATGCAAAACTTCACAGGTTCAGAGTATGTTTTTTTTTAAAAAAAATCAGGATTGGTGACTAGTTTTGTTGTTGCTGATGTCCTGACATATTAGAAACATGGAAGCCATTTCAAAGCATGGGATGGCAGTTGGAAGAGAAATATTAGTTGTGTGGGGCCAGCAATAGGGAGCCCCCCATTAGACCATTAAGTCCAGGTTCTAAAATTACCTAGCTGCACCACTGTCTGGAGGGCATCATGTTGGGGAATGCTGGAAGCTAACCAGTTAAATTACGCTAACCAGTCAACTAAAGATTTGATTTAAATAAAGCTTCCTGAAACCCAAGGAACATAACAGTCCGGATGGATCAGACCTAAGTCGTCCTGTCCCAGTATTCTGTTTCCGAGAGTGGCTAGCCAGTCTCATAATAAACTGGACATGAAGGCCATTCCCTGTTCTTCATTCCCAGCATATGGTATTGCCAAGCATGCTGCATGTGTAGATAGATGTTCCATTTTGCTATCATATTATCTTCTATGAACCTGTCTAATCCCATTTTAAAGCCATTTAAACTAGTAGCTATCATCACATCTTGTTCCCTCAAATTCCATAAGTTCTGCCCTGTGTAAAAAAAGTATGAGGACCAGCTACAGCCTTACCCAGCAGCAGCACTCCTCTGACTGGTATTTATCTTATTGGTGCCAAGTGGCCACCATTTTAATTTCCCCACAATACCCCAGGTATAGCGCCATTCTGGGGTATTGTGGGAAATTCAAATCACAGCTGTCTGGGGAAGGGATTAAAGATGGTCCTGGACAGGCATCAGCAGTGATCCCCCCGAAACTGGGATGCTGAGGCCCTGGCAGCTGCCAAAATAGGTCACATAGTGAAGCCAAACCTAAAAAGGCTACATTTTGGTCTATCCTGAACTTATAATTTCCAAAAGGCTTTTGATAAAGTCCCTCACCAACGACTCCTGAGGAAACTTATCAGTCATGAAATAAGGGGAGGTCTTATTATGGATCAGTAACTGGTTATAGAACAGAAAGCAGAGAGTAGGAATAAATGGCCTTATAGACTCGATGGCCTGTAGGCCCCTTCCAGCTATGATAAATTCTCCCAATGAAAGGAAGTAAATAGTGGGGTTGCACAAGCTGAATTCTGTTCAACATGTTCATAAATGATCTAAAATTAGGAGTGAGCAGTGAAGTGGCCAAGTTTGCTGATGACACCAAAGTATTTAAGTTGGTTAAAACAAAAAGGGATTGTGAAGAGCTCCAAAAGGATATCTCCAAGCTAGGAAAGTGGGCATCCAAATGGCAGATGTGGTTCAATGTAAGCAAGTGTAAGGTGATGCACGTTGGGACAAAAAAACCCAGCTTCAAGTATAACCTGATGGGATCTGAGCTGGCAATTACCGACCAAGAAAGAAATCTTGGGTTTGTGGCGGACAGCTCAATAAAATGTCAACCCAGTGAATTTCTGCTGTAAAGAAGGGAATCTCCATGTTAGGCATTATTAGAAAAGGAATTGAGAATAAAACTGCCAGTATCATACTGCCTTTATACAAATCTATGGAGCAACCACACTTAGAGTACCGTGCACAGTTTTGGTCACCACACCTAAAAAGAGATATTGTAAAGCTGGAAAAAGTGTAGAAAAGGGGCAACTAAAATTATCAAGGGGCTGGAGCATCTCTCCTATGAGGGAGGGTTACAACCGCTGGGATTGTTTAGCTTGGAAAATAGATGCTAAGAGGAGACCTGATAAAGGTGTACAAAATTATGCCTGGTGTGGAGAATGTGGTTAGGGAGACAATTTTCTCGCTCTCCCATAATACTAGAACCCAGGGTCATCCCATGAAACTGATAACACATCACATAGTTAAACTATAGAATTCACTACCACAAGATGTGGTGATGGCCACCAGATTGGATGGCTTTAAAAGAGGGTTGGATAAATTACTAGAGGAGAAAGTTATCAATGGCTACTAGTCCTGATGGCTAAGTGCTACCTGCAGTATCAGAGGCAGTAAGCATGTATACACCAGTTGCTGTGGAACATGGGTGGGAGGGTGCTTTTGCACCGTGTCCCACTTGTGGGTTCCTGGTCGACAGCTGGTTGGCCACTGTGTGAACAGAGTACTGGACTAGATGGACCCTTGGTCTGATCCAGCATGGCAGTTCTTATGTTCTTAGGGGTGGGCAAGTTGTGGCCATCCAGATGTTTTTGCCTACAACTCCCATAGTCCCTCACCATTGGCTATGCTGGCTAGGACTGATAGAAGTTGTAGGGCATCCATGTTCTAAAGACTTTAAGGAAGATTATATAACAGTTAGTTCCTGTGGAAACACATCACCGGAATATCCCGGCTATTAAAATTCTTTGTCTAGTCCAAGAGTCAGGCCACGTATGGCCTCAGAGACAGGAGAGTCTTATTCACAGAGATCTGATAGGACACTATAACAGTAAATATAACTTGATTAGCAGTGTTAAGAACCATTTTGTCTTGCTTAATTATTTTTGTTGTGGGTTTGTGGGCAGGCATCAGCTCTAGACGGTTGGGCTTGCTGTGCCTGGAGGGTATCATGCTAGTCCAGGCCATGTTTCACCCCATGACCTGGGGCCTCTTTTTGAGAGGGGAGGATGTTGTAGCATACCAATATCCCTTTCCTTCCCTGCACACCTGCCATACACACATCCCCCTATAAAAACTCTTAAGCGGTATAACAATCCAGAAAACGAAAACAACAGCTTAGCAACATCAGTGTCCATTAAAACTTTGCGAAGCAGGAAAACTGGGTTCCAAGCTCAGGCGATGCCATTGTGGATTTTCTGAATTGTTATATTGCTTGGAGGTTGTTTTTTATTTTTAAAGCAGAATATAAAATTAAAGAATAACAGTAACATGAATCAGCTCCCTTCATTAAACCCAGGGAAGGTATCAGAGTTGAGGGAGGTCTGAATGTATCAGAACTTTCTCAACTAGAACAGATTGTTGGATTAGGGCCCAGGAATGAAATAATATAAATGAAGCTTTTAATTGACAATAATAAATAATAGCAGTATTAATGTGATTAATTCTATTTAGTATAGTATAGTATACTAAACTATCAATTAGCAGTACTGAAGATCCGATTACCAATTTCCTGACAGTCATTTTAGGGGGTTCAATCACAAAGCCACCCCATTATCTGTGCCATATTTAGTCCTCTGCTGCCACTGAATTTAGTGGGAGGTTTCTATTCATTTTCATGTAACAATTTGCATAAGAGCCAAGCAATTATTGCTTTTGTCCCATCATCACCCAGATAAAAGCTTTAATTGCAGACAAAAAGTTAAACAATTGGATGTTTACTAAAAAAAAAATTGCTTGAATGAATGTTTTTGGAAATCATTTGATATGCTGAAATTACTCATGCAAGATTAATACAAGTGTTTCTAAATAAAGAGAATAGCCGTAAAGTATATTACCCAGTAAATGCATTCATTAGTATTTAATTACGAGAAACTGCTATCAATTATTTAACATTGCTACAAATTGTTCAGAGAATGGATACATTTTTCCTCCACTATTAATATTTTCAATTACTAACTTTATGTACTTGTAGTTTTTTCCCCTCATGGGTGCTAATTTTCATGCAGCATCTGTAATCTATTATTTTATTTGGTGTTAGTCTTAAATAGTTTTGTCTTAGGGATCACTGGAGTATAGATTATCTTTATTTTCTTCTGCTTTTTCCCAGTTGCATGGTTGAAATACAGGCTCTGGGTATCTCTTAATCACTTACAATCAGTCTTGGGAGAGCCGGCATATTTTTTATTGCATAGACCACTGTTCTCCAGAATGTTCTAAATTACAACCAAAGAATGAAGATTCATTTAAAACTTTCTGTCCCATTGGTTCTGGTCTCACAACTTGTATTTATTGTTGGAATGTGTCTTGCTCTGTCGAAATGAGGGATGGGGGAATGGAAAACGCAACACAGCACCAGAGAAGCTCCCTTTATAGTTCAGATTTCTCAGCTTTACTCAGGACTAGTAGGGGAATGTTGGGGGCCTCCTCAACTTCAGAGTCTCTCTGGAAGAAAGGGCACTCTGGAAGTGTCTATATGCTCTATTAACCCTGTAGTGGCTGTGCAGTGGTGCTGCGTTGTTTATGTGACCCAGCCATCAAGTTGCAGCCACATCAGGCTTTATCCCTGACACTGAACTTTCTCACGGTATCATTTCACTGTGACTTTTCCAGTTGCTCCAATGCCACCATGTTGTTGTTTTTGTCTGTTTTTGTCTGTTGTTTTCACCCCTAGGGGCATTCCTAGGGGTGAATCCCAGTACAGGGTAAGCCTGAGAATTTGGGGCAAGGGACAGGGGGGTGGGCTTGGCAAGGCAAATGGCTGCTGGTGCTGAGGTTTTTCCTGTCTGGATAGCCCACGCTCCCTCCTGCCGTCTAGCTTTCTCAATCCCACCTTGCAGCAGCAATGCTGTGGGGTTCTGAGGGAATCAGCACACAAAGCGTCGTTGTATAGACACCCCCCCATCTCAGCCTTCCCAATTTGGCATCCTTCTGATGTACTGGACTACAGTTCCCATCATCCTCAGTCAGTGTGGCCAATGCAGATGCTTGATGGCAATGGTGGGAGTTGTAGTCCTGCACAAGTTTGATAAAGGTAGGTTCAGTTATTGCCTCAAGCTTAGCGTGGTCCCTGGGAAGCCCCTCAGGCCCAACTCATTGCAGAGTTTTCCATTCCCACAGAATTAGTAAAACTGCATACTGCTGTTGCTTTCCCTTGTTTTATTGCTTTTTACATTTTGATTTTTGATTGGTGATGGGGCTTTTAGAAACTGTACATCACCTTCAGGGTGTCTTGTGGAAACAGCCAATAAATACATTTGGCAGATAAAAAGTGAACCTCACAAAAATTCAGTGCAGCACTAACAGCAGCCAACTCTCGCTATCCTTCTGGAAGATTCAGCCTTGTGTAGCATTTATAGCAGGAGAGTCAAGCCTCTTTCTAGCCAGGGAACTGGAGAAGCTCTTAAGGGCTGCATGCCAGGGATGAGCAAGGCCAAAGGCAAAAGGGGCGGGACCAAAATACCAAACATAACTCAGATACCAGTATATTGTAGCTTACTGCTTTTACTGTTAGTAAAAACGAACTGCACAAAAGCGAAGAAACCACCAAACTATCATTGGTCAGGGGAAAGGGGGTGGGGCCAGGGAAAGGGACAGGGACAGGGACAGGGCCATCTGGGGAACCCTGGAGCCGGATTGGGCCTGCAGACCTGAGCTTAAACTCCCCAATCCTATGCATGTTTAGGCAGAAAAAAGTCATACAACTCCCAGCATGCCTCTAGCCAACTTGTCTTCCCTCTTTCTCTTCTTGGTGTGCATTTTACGAGGAACAAATGCAGTTCATTAGAACTGATACAAATTCATGTGTTACAGAAAGCTATTATTTCTAGGGGTGGGCAGAGTGGGTCTTCTCCACCCCAAAAATCGGTGTGCAGCTCCAATGAGGCAATTCTCCTCTCCGATATTTGGAGGGTCTGTCTCCCCACACCATCGGTTTACCCATCAGAAAACCTTTCCTTTTTTGGGTAACTGCTACATTCTCGTCAATGGGAATTAACAGAAATGCTCACAGCTCCCTCACTTTTAAAGATAAACACATGAAAACTGGCACAGTGACAGCTTTAAAAGCGGCTTTAGGCATGCCAAGTTTGGAGCAGATCCCTGTATGCCGCGATTCATAGGAGATTTTTAAAGTCCAAACTCAAATGTCCTCTCAGACAGGTACCTCTCGTGCCTTGACCTGTATGGCAAGGGAGAGAGGAAAGCAAAGCAGCAGGATAAAACTAAAAGTGCTTAACGCTATAATAAACATAAATTAATAAATGCCACAACAGCAGCACACAATTTGCCCATCTTCAGAGAGGACACTGGACAGGAGCGGCTTGCAGCAGGCGCGAGTCAAGGCAACAACAGCTTCCCACTATATGCAAGGCTATAAGGCATGGGGGAGGAGGAGGGAGGAGGAGGAAGATGAGGAGCCCCCCCCCCCAGACTGGAAGCCCAGCAGCCAGTCAGCGAGCCAAACAAACACTCACACACAAGCAGGCTTGGATTTTTGAAAAGGTTTTTTAGTGGGGAGGGAGTAGTCTACAGAAACATAGCACACTGGGAGTTTTAACGATTTTAAGTAGGAGAAAGAGCTTAGAAATACTAGTGGACCAAGAGACGGCTGGCTGCAAATCTCTCGCGCGCAAATGCACGTGTTTCTCTCTCACTAGAATGACAACAGGCAAGGTAGATAAACACTGTGATTGGGGGGGGGGCAGGAAGACAAGTGTGGCTAATGGCTATTGGTTAGCCACAGATGTCAATATACCTTCACCCCGCTCAGCATCTTCCAAATATGGAAATATCACATACACACACACACACACACACACACACACACAGTCACACACACAGCATTGATGTCTAAAAAACAGTCTGATAATTTTGGAGATGTTAGAAGCTCCTATTGGGCATTTCTCTGCCATGAAAGGATTCTGTTGGTTTAGAAGTGACCAATCCCCACATTGGCAGACCGAATTCACCGCTGACATTCACAGTTATCAGATAATTCCGAGGCGGATTATTAGAATAATAATCTAATTATTTCTCTTTAGCAGCTAGTTAGCATTGGAGCCTATAGATTGAGCTGTATAAAGCACAAAGTCCCCCGTTCAATTCAAGCCCCTTATCTCTAAGGGCAGTGCCTTATTTTTTTTCTATAGGATTGAATAGTTACCATTTACATATGGGAGACAGTGAGGAGGTGAATTTAGTGACACTGAGCCTATCTACACATGCAGGATAAAACACTTTGAAACGTTTTGAAAACTGTATATGGAGTGTGTCCTGGGCCCCAACAGTTCTCAAAACTGTTATAAGCTGTTTTAAACTGTTTTAAACCATTTTAAAGCAGTAGTGTAGATAGGCTCACTGTTGCAATGGGGAACTAATCCTGTCTCTTACCCCTGATGACCTCAGTTTGTGTGTGAGAGAGAATAAAGGTTTGTCTTTCTCGCAAATACTTTTGTCCACAGCTACCCATTTATCTTTTTCTATCAAACTTAATGGGTGCCATTAAGCATCATATTTGCCCTTTATACCTGAACCCTACTCAGCTGTTCCCCCTCATGTGAACAACCATTCACAAGCATGGTCCCGCTCCTCATGCGGCTGGCTCCTTCCCCAGCCATCCATGCATTGGGGGGAACCTCCATAGAGAGGAGCTTACTGTACACACATAGGCTCCACTGCCATGCAGAACTCTGCCTGGTCAGAGTGTAGAGCACCTTCCCCTTTACGGATGTTCCTCTGAACACAGGAAGGGGCTGTGCAGAGCACTGAGGATGCAATGGTGGGGGCACCAGTGATGATTAATCATACAAAGGGAATTGCTGTATAGGGCTTTAGTTGAGGAGTGAAAAAGAGGGGGACCCCAGGGGTGGCTTTTATCTTTATTATAATGGGGTGGGGAGAGATATGGTTCTCAGGTTTTGGGCTGAAATACCAGGATAGCAGTCTTCTTCCCAGAATCCCTTGGGAAGACATTATTTCTCAGGATGGGAGGGGGGGCAGAACCAAGGGGCTGATTTCTTTTCCACCTGGCCTCCAGGTTCTATCCTTCCTTTTGACAGGCACCATGGCTGAGCTGTCAGGCCCACCCTTCATGTCTCTGTGTACGACTCTCAGGAGCCCCGTCTTCTCCAGGGAGAAAGAGGCTCAGCGGATAAGGCCTCTCCAGCGGTTACAATGCTGTTTTGCTGACAGAGCCTGGAGTTTCTTAAGACGCTACTATTAGAATCAGATGATCCTTCTTTGAGCCTGGAATTGTAGTTCGTTGTCCTGCCCGCAGCAGGGGTTGGCAATGCACAAAGAGTGCGGAGGCCTCTGCTGTCTTGACACCGGACATATCAACTGATTTCATGGACCTGTTATTTCAAACTGCCTATTTATCTCGTTGTGATGCCTGTCAGCCCCATCTCTTTCCTTGCAGCAAACTTTGAATGAAATGGGATTCATCGCCTCCCTTTGCAGTGATTAACTGAAATATTTGAATGAATGTAACTAAACACAAATTGCACTTTTTGTATGTAAAAAGAATATTAAAAGCTCTTTTTACTAAAATTTGGCAAAATGCATTTTTTCTGAACAATCCATTCTGTTTCTGTCTTTTATTTTCTGCAGCAGTTAAAATAATGCTTAAGCATAAGAATTGAAACCAAGGTTACACAGTCAATCTAAACTTAAAGGGGTACGAGTTGCTGATTTCAGTAGGGTTTACTCCTGAAAAGCTACACGGTTATTAGAATATCCAAAATTTCTCTATACTGTAGTACCCCCATCTTAAAATTCATCACTCTACTGCCAGAGCACCTGGTATTGGGGACAAATACTGTTGTGATGGGCACTGTTGACCTCAAACATGACTTCCTACAGATATTTAGGCCATTTGAGCCATGGCTCTCAGCCCAGTGTTTAACTGCTGCCCAAGGAGATGGTTCTGCCTCCTTTGCTAGAAATGGGCTGGCATCGTGACTGCTCTGTTATTTATGTATATATTCAATTACATGTATGAATCAATTTCTCCCTTTGGAAGGGTCTGCAGTCCCCCTGTAGGATCGCAGGCTCTTGAAAGCAGGCAACAAAGCAGAGATTTAGACCTTCCTGAGTAAGAGAACTAGACTACCTTCATGGGTGCAATGGATTTGTAGTTGATCACCAAGCCAAGATCAGTTCCAGGAAATCAGTTTGAGCAAGAGAGAAAGGTGAGCAAGATACACAGCTAGTGAACCTACCTGAATCTCAGGTAGGGTCTGAATCAAACTACCCACTACCCAAGGCAGTACACCCATTTAAAGGTCCTTGTTGAAAAAATAAAAGTCTTTGCTGGTGCCATGCAAGGACATCACAGTGCACAACTCCAAGCCAAAACTCCACCCCTTTCAATTCTGTATAACTTCACCAGATGAGAGGGGCTCTGGCATTCATACCAGTTTGGAAATATAAGGACTCTGTTGAATTCTGGATTTCATGGCTAGAGCAACTTCTGCGACCCCTAGGAGTTCTCCAAGGTCTTGATTAATCTGCCTTTGGCCTGCTGCCTGAAAACTGTGCCCTGCTACCAAATACGAAGCACTAGGGAGTGCACAGCCCCTCCTGTTTCTAGGTCCTATATGTAGTCCCCCTCCTTTCTTTTTCTTGTTTTTTACTTGATTCCTCTTTAGCCCCATGCACCCATCCATCTGTTTAATTAGGCTCCTGTATTTCACACATCTGCCCACTCTTTCCCACTTCCTTTAGCCACCCTGTCAATTGAGCAGCCTCCCTAGCATTTCTCTCTCCCTCTGCCATAGCACACAGCCCCCCTTGTTCTTAAGCATTGTGGGGGATTTTCAGAGCTTGCTGTGTGATTGGCTCCTTTTTTCCACAGTTCTCTGTCTCTTCTGTCCTTCTTGCCTCTTTGCCTCTTTAACCTACGCTTCCCTTAGATTCATGTCCTTAATCTGTTACCCACTCTGAACCCTTCATTCAGCCTGCTTGCTTCTTGGCATCTTTTCCTTTTGCTTTCCTATGAACTCTTGAGTCTTCAGCTTGCCACTGGGAAAGGTTTTGTCTGTTTCCCTGTAAGTGTCATATGAATGCATTTAGGGGAAAGTAGCATAGAAAGCATAGAAAGGCAGTGTTCCAGCCTTGGAAGGGGGGGGTCTAATATCTGACCCCAGACCCTTCCCCCTCACAGCTGGTGCAGAGAGAACTGTGCTGGCTGCCTCTCCAAAGTCAGAAACTTGACCTCAGAGAGTGGGGAAAGGGGGTGTTTTAGTGGGCAGGGAGGGGAGGAGACTGGAGAGGCCAGGATACAAGCTATCTTGAGGCCTCTGCCAGCTTCCTTCCCTCCCCCTCTGAAATGCTGTTGCTAAATGAGCAAAACAGCCTGTCTAGGGAAAAGTGCCTTCACCACTCCTCTTGTCCTGCATTGGATGATTGCAAGCCTCTGAGTTTGGGGGCTTCCGATCATCCAGGGCGCAATCAATAGGATGAAATATTAAATTGCTTAATTTAAAAAATGTCAGCACCTTTGGGGTTCTCCTCCTGTTTTTCAGATGATTTCAGGATATCGAACTGTATTGAATTCCCAAAGACAACAGGAGGAAATGTCTTCAGCAGCAGGAAGTTGGGGTTACTTTTTTCAGCCTGCCTTCCAGGAGCTTCTAGTCATAGGCTGCCTCTACAAGAGAGGTTTAAAGCTCTTTCAAGGCGCTTTAAAAAATTTACCTCTACAAGAACAGAGCGCAAATCGGGCATAGAGGCGCATTATCTCTCCGATTATGCGCATTATCGAATGCGCGTTAAATCGCGAGTTTTATTTTGCTCCGGCCGTTAAAGCGCATTTTGACTATGTGAACAAGCGCTTATGCGCATTAACTACTTGTAAAGCGCATTTTGGTCATCCGTTAATGCGCTTCGCCGCCTCTCGCCGCCTCTCATGCAGAGGGATTAGTTTTAAATGCGCTTCGGCGATTATGCGCATAATCGCCTAACCGGCGCAAAAGCGAATCCTTGTAGAGGGGACCATAGCCTGCAAGGAATGGTACCTGGAACTCTCCTTTGTCTTCAGCCACCTATACAGACAGATTTATAAATCAAGCTCCTTCTGCCAAGTCAAGAGATGGTTCAGATACACCTGGCTCTTACTTTTCCCCTCTCAGGCTCTCCAGATGTTGTTAAGCTCTCATCGGTATTGCAAGCCAATATCTGGAGGGCAACCCTCTGCCCTACCCCTGTACTTAGGAGATGAGATTGCCTGACACTTAGGCTGCAGTCCTGTACACACATACCCAGGAGTAAGCCCCATTGAAAACAATGGGACACATCTGAGTAGACATGTATAGGATTGTACTGTTGATTTTGTTGCTGGTTTTAAGCCTTTGATAAGTGTACACTTTTGTATATATTTACCGTTTTGACAAGTGTACTTGCTATGGTTGAATTCTTCTCAGGTTGATTTGGAACTGGCTCAATATTTACATGCTGTCTTGGTAAGCATTCAGGGAAGAAAAACGTATCCAGTTCAAAGAGGTTGCCCTTGCTCAAAATGCTCCTTGTGAAATCCCCCAGGAATTATACTTTCCAACACTAGTCTCAGCCGAGAGCTTCTTGGCAATTCAACAAATACCGTAACAGAGCAAACACAACTTGGTATAAGGGAGGATTTTAAGTCTGAATGGGAGACATCAAACAACTGAGGGAGAAGATACTCCCTAAACAAAGGACTTCTTGGCTGGGTGGTCTGGTTTCATAATTCAAAGCAATCAGTGAGGGCTTCAGCTAGTGCAAGCCCTTAAAGGACTTTTGTGCAGGCCCCTACAAACAGCTAGCTCTGTATTTCATATACTATATCTCTGATCAACCAGAATTTCACTGAGAGTAGTGGGTAACATTCAAGAACTTTTTCTCATACACCTACAAAGCAGCTGGTCAACCTGAACATGGACTGCATATAGGCAGAATTTCATTTTACATTCCTAGCCAAAAAGAAGATCTGGAGCAAATGGCACTCAATTTGTAATACAGCCATGCATTACAAGCTAAACAAATTTGTATTTGGGGTCAGGTAATTACAGATGTAAGCAGCATTCCTATTTATTACTTTAAAAAATGAAAAAGTATGCATGTTTGTTTGTTTGTTCGTGGTTTTTTTTTTAAAAAAGCAACCTCCAATTGTTAAGCATGTGTGCTCGCTCGCTCGCTCCCTCTCCCCCATCCCTCTCTCCCCTCTCCCCCAGAATTGGAAAGCTGCTTGCTTTTGAGAAAGAAAAGAAACAAAACAAAACCAACTATTATTACTTTGTTATATGAGCTGTTCAGGTTTTTTGTGTTGTTGTTTTAATTTCGCTTGCTTATGCCCAGAGGACAAGCAATTGGTTATTAAGCTAATCAGCCATATGCTGTACTACATCAGTTTGATGTGCCCTGGAAATTTGGCGTCTATTGGTATTTTCAATACTTTACTATGTTCATGGAATAAATGGTTTCTGGAGTGAAGAGCAACTTCACAAACAGACTCAGTGTACCAGGAGGAGAAAGAGCAGAGGTGAAAGCTCTGAAGGAGGTAGCTCTCCATATCAATTGCTGTGGAAGCATCTATCAGAGCAAGGTACACTCCTATGCATGGCTAGACAGAAATACGTCCTACAACTCCCAGCATTCCCAGAATGCTGGGAGTTGTAGGATGTATTTCTGTCTGACATTCATAGGATTGCACCTTTAGGTGCTTTTACAACAACCGGGGGTGGGGACACAGATTTCAGAAATAACAATTCATTGTTCTCCCCCCCTTAAATGCATTCCTGGTGATGCAGCTATTTAGAAGCATAATGTCTCTCATTTGCTAATAATTACATAAAAATAAGTGCCCACTGCTTAATTCTTTTTGTTTCAGATCCCATCAAGCATCCAGAGTTTGTTGGTTGTTTTTAAAATCAAAACAAATTATCATGCAGGGAATGCTCAATAAATGTGCCAAGCATGTTTGTGAACAATATATATCTACTTCAAGAAAATTGTGCATGTGTAGAACTGTTGTGCATGTGTAAGCCTACCCTCCCCAAAAGGGGTATGGCTGAGGGTGGCAATCATCAGACGGCACTCATCAGACATAGAATGTTTCTGCCCAACATAATGCTTCGCATAGTGGCGGGCATAGAGCAGGGCCCGCCCAGTCTCCCTTTGCAGATTTACGATGTGGCCCATAATTTGAACCATATAGATTTGTGTCGAGTCTTTATTTTCCTCCATTCCCCCACAAATTATTTCTCTGCCACCATTGCTCCTGCTCAAAGCCACCCAGCAGAGCTATGCTATGTGGTTCAGGATCTTCTTCAGCATCCTTGGGATAGCTTGGTAGAACCCTCGGAAGTCACCGTGACTTATTTGTGGAGCATTTTGCAAATTAAAAATCACGTACATCTATTCTGACCGATGCCATGTACTTTGCAGAAAAAAGAGATGTTCCCTTAGCACAATCTAGTCACTTTTGCTTGGGCTAGTTTCAGTTATTACAGCCAAGGGTATTGACAAAGTGCTTGAAAAGATGCAGTCAACTACCAGTTTAACTCTTGCCAATCATAGTTAATAACATTGCGCCAGGAAGGAGTGCCCAGCTGGGTCCTAGAGGTGATCAATATATCCTTAAGAAAGGGAGATCCTGTTTCCTTGAATAAGGAAATCATGAGATCATGACTTCCAATCTGTGGAACCCAACTCTATCTCTCCTTTTCATCAAATCCAAGCAAGGCAGCGGGTGTTCTGAATCTGTGCCTGGATGCAGTAATGGACTGGATGAACACACTCAATCCAGTCAAGATGGAGGTACTGTTTGTGGGTGCTTTGTCTGCCCGGCAGAGTGGAGTTCACCCAGCTCTGGAGGGGACTGCACTCCCCCGAAAGCAGGGAAAGGCTACGTGTGGCCTGCAGACTGCATAGGCCTCCCCCACTGGGAATGGTTTACAGCAACAATTGGGACACCTGCCTCCATGGCACGGACAGCACCACTTCCACACTGCTGGATTACTGACAATTCTGCTGGGAAACAAGGTGCATGAGGAGTGTATACTTTCTTTCCCAGCAGAATCATGCTGCCCGCAGCCCTCCAAACAGCAGCAGAACTCCCCCAAGGAGGGGGGCACATGTAGCCTGCACTTGCTGATATACCGACTGTGACCCTTTCTGGACAGAGATAGCTTAGCTAGAGCTACCCACACTCTGTAACCTTGCATTTGGATTACTGCAATGCATTATACCTGGGGCTGACTTTGAAAACAGTACAGAAAATTTAGCTGGTCCAGAATATGGCAGTGTGATTAGTAACATTTAAAGCTCTTTCAAGGCGCATTAAAAAAATTACCTCTACAAGAAGAGCGATTTAAAGCTCTTTCAAGTCTCATTAAAAAATTACCTCTACAAGAGAGGAGCGCAAATGGGGCGTAGAGGCGCGTTATCTCCCCGATTGTGCGCATTATCGAATGTGTGTTAAATAGCGAGTTTTTTTTTGCTCCGTCCATTAAAGCGCATTTTGACTGCTGCCGCCACCGCCGCCGCTGTCAAAAGCCCTCCCCCGGCTGCAACAGCGCAGATTTCCTTCCTCACCCCCTTTCCGATCGCTCCATGCCCTGACCTGAACTTCAGCAACCCCGGGGGCTCCGGCGGAGGGAGCTAGTCTAAGCGCCTGGCTGCCGAGAACATGATTTGAAGCCGGCGAGGCGAGAAGGGGGAGAGCAAGAGAGGGCGAGCTGCGCAGGGGGAGACTCCGGAAGATGAGCCACGCAGGTACGGGGAGCAACTCTTGGGGGAGGGGATGAGAAGGGGCCGTGGGAGAACGTTTTCCTTGGGGAAGGGGGAGGGGAGGCTGGGAAACGGACCCCCATGAAAGGCGCACTTTACTATTTCTCTCCGGGTTGCTAGTCCGCAGGGTTTTGCCCAGAACACAATGGCAAGAAGCGCTTCCTGGCACAGAACACTCCAGCCTTGTTCTCCGCGTCTTCGTGAAACCGAGGGGTGGGGAGCGGGAATGCCAAAGGGGCGCCTCCTGCTCTTGCCGCCGCGTGCGTTGCATGGGGCGCGAGCACTCGGGGGCGGAGGTGGCGGTGCCGGCGGCGGGCTCTCTGTGATCCCCGGGACCCGCGGTGGGGGGCCTGGCGAGAGGAGGAGGAGGAAGAAGAGAGGGTAAAGGAAGGCGAGGAGAAGGAGAAGCGCTCGCCTGCTGCCCACAGCCTGCCAGAGGGAAGGGGAGGGGAGAGAAGTGCCTTTTGTCACTGCCTCTCGTGCAGAGGTATTAGGCGTAAATGCGCTTCAGCGATAGTGCGCATAATTGCCTAACCGGGCGCAAAAGCGAATCCTTGTGGAGGGGACCGGGGACTGGCTCAGAAGATCATAGTATACCAGTGCTTTGCGATCTGTGCTGGCTTCCAATCTATTTCTGGACCCAGTGCACAGCTCCACCATCCCCACCCCCACCCCCGCAGCTAACCTCAGAGGCCTTTTCAGAGCTTCCAAAACAGCCCCAATTCAACTCAGGGTGCTTTGGGGTTGGCGCCTCACTTTGGAACCGAATCCAAAGCAAGGTTCCCCCCCCCCTGCCAAAGCACATCAGCCCTTGCAGGTTCCTGGGCTCCCACCACACAGCTGCATGGCAGGCACCCAGGAAACCGGGCACAGGGCCACTGGACTCTGTGCTTGCCCCCCTCCCTCCCTCCCTCCCCACTCCCCCTTGAACCCAGAGCAGAAGAAGCCCACGGGATTCACATTTGCCATCCATCCTCCTCCATTAGAGCCACGATTTAAAAATAAGATGGGGGGGGGGCACTACTGTAGTTTTCATAGATCTATGAAAATGGCTCTTTACAGCCGCTGTAGTTTGCGAACATAGATCTATGAAAACAGCAGATCCCCCATCTTACTTTTAAATCTTGGCTCTAATGGAGGAGGATGGATGGCAAGCGAAGTCCCTCATGCAGCATGGGTGGCGACTCTGGGTTCAGGGGAAGCTGGGAGGGAAGTCCAATGGTCTCATGCCAGTGGTCAGCCGTGTGCTGGCTTTCTCAGGCAGGCAGGTGGGGGAGTGGCCCACCACCACCCTGAATCAGCCCGAGGCACCTGAGGTGTTTTAGACCTGATCTGCTTTGCCTTGGGGTGCCTCGGGCCAACCCGGTACCTCCTTGTTTTCGGGCCGAGGTGGGCCGAATCAGCTTGCCTCGGCTCGGATTTGGATCCTAGTATTAACTTTGAAAGCCCTGTACAGCTTGGGGCCAGATTACCTGAAGGATCATCACTTCTCATATATACCTGTTCAGGCCTTAAGTTCTTCTTCAGAGGCCTTTCTCCACACGCCCCCGCCAAAGGAGGTGAAGTGGTGGCTGCTAAGGAAAGAGCCTTTTCAGTGGTGGTTCCTGGTTGTAGAACGCCCTCCCAGTGAAACTCACCTGAGTCTTTGTTATGGTTGTTTATGATGAAGATCTTTTTAGTCTCCTGGGTGTTTTAGTCCTTCCATTTTTGGTTGCTGTTTTATTTTGGTTTTTAATCTGGTGTTTTCAAGGTTTTATATTGTTTTATTATGTTATTGGATTTGATGATTTTTAACTGTTTTGTGAACTACCCGTAGAGCTTCAGCTACTGGGAAGTATAGAAAAGTGATAAATGAATAAATATCATTTTAAAAGCCCTCGTTGGTTCTGAATCATTGAAGGAAAACAAGCTGATCCTTAATCAAGATTAGACAGAAGCCTGTGACCGAGGAAAATAGCTGATACTGATAGAGGTGTGAGACCAGTTTTGGATGGGATTGCACTCACCCTGAAGGACCAAAGTGTGTTGCCTTAGGGGTTCTCCTGGCCTCACCACTAACTGTGGAGGTAAAGGTGGCATCAATTGCCAGGGGTGCCTTTTCTCAGAGTCATCATCCCTATATAGAGGAAGCAGACCTTGCTGCAATCATCCAGGGGAATGTTTTTATATAGAGTCCCACTTGGTGGATTTTGATACCATTGACCCTGGTATCTTGCTAGACCAGCTCTGGCCTTGAAATCGACTCAGAAGCTTCAGCTAGCGCAGGATGCGCCGTCCAGAACTTTGACTGCTACAGCAGGGTAGAATCACATTACACCGATTCTGGCCGCCTATTCACTTCATCTGAAGGAGTGCCTCTCCCTATATCTGCTGGCCCATGTCTTGATTTATTAATTTATTACATTTATATACTGCCCCATAGCCGAAGCTAAGATCATCTGGGGTGGCTCTTGTGCAAGTAGTGTCGGTGCATCGTGTGAGAACGAGGGAGAGAACCTTCTCTCTTGTGTCACTCTCACCGTGGAATGAACATGGAAATGCAGTGACTGATGCCTACATGATAAACTTTCTGGTGCCAGACCAAACCCTTTTTGTTTGCCCAGGCCTTTTAAGCGGTTGATGTGATCTGTCTATTTTATTGTATTTGCTTCCCTTCCATGTTGGTATTTTATCATTTTTATTATACATTGTACAATGATTTGGCTCATACTCTTGCATGCCACCCTGATACCCACACAAATGAAGGGTGGTTTAAATATCTGTAATAAATAAATAAATAAATAAATGGAATTGAATGGCACAGCACCAGCATGTGAGATGTGCGAATAGCTCCCCGGGGTTGTTCACTGTAGCTCTAGATCACTCATTTTCTATTGAGTTCTATAAGTTCAAACCACAAGGCGCTGTATTTAGATTGCCTGTAAATCTTGCATTTTTCAGGTTCATTCAAAATAATGCTTTCATTGATGTTACAGTAAAACAGAAAGGTTTGAGGGTAATGTATGTTGTATTAATGACATTAATGAAACTATCAGCCCAAATCAATGGAGGAAAAATGTGTCTTCTGAACTTCTTCTTGAATAGGAATAAATGCCTCATTAATCTTAAACCATCAGCCCAAGAACACTGTTTATGTTAAATAGAATAATAAATGACTGTACATGAAATACACAATAGCAGATGCTGGAATGTACCCATTCATTCACCACCCTGCATAAATATGGCCTTATTTCCATCCTGAGATGTTTTAGGCACCTGTGACTCTGCTGTAATGTTTAAGGACTGGTAACTGCATGGGTGAAACCAATCACTTGCATCCTCCTGACCGGGAAATTCTTGCCTCTAATCCTAGCTGGGCTGTGATCTTGTGGTAAATACTGCACAACTGGCCCCATATATACAATTGCAGGACCTTAGACATGACAACATCACTAATGAAATGAACCCACCAAAAAGCAGCTCCCTTTCCACAGTGGTAACACTTGAAGGGCATCTCAATGGTGAGCAAAACGGACAAACATTCATATGCTCCCATTTGCTTATGGCCTAACCTAGAGGGGCAGAAGGAAGATCTCCAGATGTTTAGAACCTCAATTCCCAGAAGGACCTGCCAGGATGGCTAATGTTCAGGAATGCTGGGAGTTGAAATTCAAAACATCTGGAGAACTACTTTCTGTCCACTCCTGACCTAACTTAAGAGAGGCAGTATCAGACACCTTCAGCTGGCCATACAATGTGGAGAACTTGACTTTCATATGGTGTACTGGCCTGGACCAGAGCGCTAAAGTTCCCAGTCAGGAGTGCCGTCCATTCAG
This sequence comes from Anniella stebbinsi, assembly GCA_029215795.1. NCBI lineage: Eukaryota > Metazoa > Chordata > Lepidosauria > Squamata > Anniellidae > Anniella > Anniella stebbinsi. The sequence goes on from JARDYH010000002.1 coordinate 248,770,892, forward strand.
CAAAGGTGATAGGGCCATCAGATGCATACACCAAACATATGCAACTGTGTTTCAGGGCCAAACTTGACATTTTTTTTGCATTCACACAATCAACGTCACATCTAGTTTGGCCCTCAGTCCACAAGTTTGTTCTCCAACTGCACCTATAGTTCTACCCACTTCACTGGTTCTACACACGGACCCCAGTCCAGTCCACATCTATGCACATCCAGCAGCTTATAGAAGCTGCCACTGTCTGATTTTTCCCTGATTCCCCAAGTCCCATCTCCCATATCTTTCCTCAGCGTCAGGAGAGGCTTTTCAGGAGGCACAGGGGGGCTTTGTTGGGCAGGAAATTCCCTTTGCACTCACACTGAATTGGAGGTAACCTGTGGGGAAAGTGATTATTTCTTCATCATGGTTTCTTAAACAGCGTTATTGGAGATTAATGCAAAGAAAGCAGAACTCCTGTAAAGAGTCAAATGCTCTGGAGATTCAATAAAACATATAATATAAGCAAGTTCCTGGCCCTGATCCATGTAAACCACTGCTGGATAGATACATATTTTCAAAGTTAAAAAGCCCAATATACGTAGGAGCTGAGACTGCACGCAGATGGTACTTCCTATCATCTGCTGAGGGTGGAAAATGGAGGTTGGAATTTAGCCCTCCATTCTTTCCTCATCAGATAGAAGATCAGCAATATTGAACCCAGCTCCTGGATCAGGCTTCTGGGCCCAAGGGGACATGTCTACAGGATCTGTTTTCAGAGGAGTTTCTTCCTGCTGGAGCTTGCAGAATCTTTACAAACATATGAGAACTCTATGAACAGGGCAAAATACGTGAGACTAAATATACTGAATTAATAATAAATACTCTAATAAATATGCTGTGTTTATCAAACAGGCGCCTGCCCTTTCAACTATAAAGCATGAGCGAAGCTTAATGTTTATTCTAAAATGAGCATGCAAGGCAGAGGAACAAGACCCCATCTTACCTTGCTGCATTCCATTGCTTTAAGCCAGGGGTGGGCAACTGGTCGCCACATGTTTTGGCCTGCACCTCCCATCAGCCCTAGCCAGCATAGCCAAGGGAGAGGAATCATGGGAGTTGCAGTCCAATGACAACTGGAGGACCACAGTCTGCCCATCTATGCTTCAAGCCATTCTTCCCTAGCCCAACTCCAATACTGGAAGGGAGCAGCAGAGAGAAAGCAGTTTAAAGTAGCAAAGCTTTATAGCCAAATGGGAAAGCACATGTTCAATAAACACTGCTATTTAGATTGAAGCTTGTTGTGGGGCCATAGCTCAGTGTGACACAGCACATGCTTGGCATGGAGAAGGTCCCAGCTTCTCCAGGTAGGGCAAGGCAAGAACCCTGCCTGAAACCCTGGAGAGCTATTGCTGCCAGTCAGTGTCAACAATACTGGGCTAGATGGACCAAAGGTCTGACTCAGTATAAGGCAGCTTCATCCCAAATGATAGGTAGCTTCAAGTTAAATAGGGAATGGGCATTTTAATGAGTAAAGAATTCCATCTTATAGTGAGCCTACTTCTACCCAGCAATATCGTTCGTACATTGAGTATGTGTCCCCATTTCAAACGGTGAGGATAAATCTTGGCCTTAAATCAGGGATGGGCCACTTGTGGCCCTCCAGATGCTTTGGCTTACAACTCCCATGATCCCACACCATTGGCAATGCTGGCTAGGCCTGATGGGAGCTGTAGGCCAAAACATCTGGGGGGGCACAAGTGGCCCACCCGTGTCTTACATTTTCATATGGCTATCATAACTTTGTCCCTAGATGAAAGGGAATATGAGCTAACAATGGCTAATACCGTACGTGCTGAGTTAATGGCACTGAATATGCTGTACATCAATACAAGGCTTTAATTGGAGCAGAATTATCTTTTCATTAATTTTCTTCAGTGAGTAAATTGATACCTTGCTAGAACCTTCCTTGAGACTGTAAATTAAACTATCATTAATAATGGTATATTTGTCCTAATTTGTATACCCATGCTTATTTATCTAGTTTTATTAACCATATTGAAGTAGGCTTGTATAATTCTGGCAAGCAATCTATTTGTGGAGTGAAATAATGTTAGCTAACCCCTACTATAAGGAAGTATAAACAAGGAGTGTTCTTTTCTGGTCCATTAATAGGAGTAAGCCTGCCATCTACATTGTAACTAGGGCTGCCTCTACAAGAGGCATTTAAAGCTCTTTCAAGGTGCATTAAAAAATTTACCTCGACAAGACGGAGCGCAAATCGGGCGAAGAGGCGCTTTAAACATCCGATTTTGCGCATTATCGAATGCGCGTTAAATAGCGAGTTTTATTTTGCTCCGGCCGTTAAAGCGCATTTTGACTATGTGAACAAGCGCTTCTCCGCATTAACTACTTGTAAAGTGCATTTGAAACAACCGGTAAGGTCACCTGTTGAGTGTTCAATTACCTCCTGCATACAAGCATTTACGATGAAGCGCTTCCAAGAAGATGCGCATAATCGGAGGAACAGGCGTCAAACGGAATCCATCTAGAGGAGGTCTAGGTTATTTCAGTACACAAGAAGGCATGTTTATTTGGGGGAAATCTCTTTGCATAACAGGAAGTCCACATCTGACATCAGAAAGCATATTCTTCAAAACTGTATACATACACTTTCTCTTCAAGTACATTTTGTTAATTGGACCAATGGCAGGTGCATCATCACCTTAATCAACAAGTCTATGATACAAGTCTATTGTTTCCCTATAAAATGTATCCATAAATTTGATAGCATAGCAAAACTATCTTCAGCTCAGGTTTCTGAGGATGAATCCAGTAATTCTTGAAATGTGTGGCTTCCCCCCCCCCCCAAACTCTTAAATATGCAATTTTAATTCATTGCTGTAGACCAAGAGTCCCCAATGTTACATTTTAAATTTTGAGAAGGTGTAATGGGGGCTATCACAAAATGGCTACCATAGAGCATGCCCAGTCTCAAAATTTTAATGTATGTTATAATTTATTTTGTGAACTGCTTAGAGATAGTTTTAGATATGCTCAGTGGTATATAAATTTATTAAATAATAATAAATAACCATTAAAATGACGGCCATGGTAAGTCTGTCCAGTCATAAAACACCCATTTCACAGGAATGCAAACTGGTAAGGCTAAAAGAACTTATGTACAAGGCAGAGGTGGGTTCTGAACCTTAGAACATAAAACTATTCCTTCAGACCCACTGTTCTCTGCTACAAAGTTCCTTCCATGGGGAAAAGTTGTTTTCCCCAAATCACCCCTGAAGTTAAATTATTCCACAAACCATTTCCTAAAATAGGAAGATAACTCCCAAATCACACACAAAACCTACACAAAACCTACACACCCTGCACTGCAAAGGCACAAGAACCTCCTCTATTCCCCCTCTACCCTCTCTCTCTCTCTGTCTCAGAATCATCCCTGCCCACCAACCACAACGCTCCCCACACTGGAGCATCCCTAAACTCTCTTCATCACGCACGTATGTGCACATCCCTCATTTCTACTCCACTCCCCATCCCACTCCCAGTGTCCTCCACAGGCCTCTCAAGGTTGCTTTGCAACAGCACCCCCACCTCCGGTTGCAGCGCAGCAATCGCCACCACCCCTCTTGTTGTCATGCAGCTCTCTCCTGCAATCTCAGGCTGCCAACTACACCACTAGTTAATCACGCTCCTGAGGCCAGCAGACATGGCTAGTTCACTGTGTCCGGCTGAGTGGGTCACAACTCACGCACAGGCCTGTAAAGTCCCACTCACAATCCCTTTGTATTCATTCTTCCTTTTCAGCAGAGATTCCTCAAGGGTCAAAGTAGATGTGACTGCAGCTACATTTGACATGAGCTTGCCTCCTTCATGTATAATGGCAGGAGCAGAGTGTCTGACGTTAACATTAAAATGAGTGTGTGGGTGAGTGGGCTTGACTTAATTTTTCTACAATGGGTCATCAACCACCCCATCCCTGGACCAGCTCTCTTCCCAGAACGAGGCTGAACTAGGAGCAACTACTGGTGGGTTAGGCAGCTCACCTGTGCTGTTAAGATGACATGTCCTTCTGCTTCCTGGTTATACACAAATAAGACCAGCACCTCTAGGTTGTGTGATGGTCATGACACAAGAGACATGTATCAGGGTCTGCCCACATCATTGCCTATCCTAACCTTAGGGCAGTAGCGTTCATTCTATGTTGGTTGCAGGGCTGCTTCCTGCCCCCCTTCAGAGGGATGTGCAGTGGGGCGATCTTCTGGTGTACAAACAAATAAAAGAACTAATCCTGATGAACAGTAAATGGCAGCAAGTGCTGGAAGTGCTAAATGGGAGCAATACTTAAAACATTGCTGGATTTCCAAAGAGCAGCTGTTAGACATTTAAGCCTATCATTCTCTACTGAACATGCATCAAATTTATTTTGTGGTGCTGTCATAAAAATGCATGAGAATGTAAATGCTTGAGTGACCCATTAATCTTTCACGTAGTAAACATACAATCTTTTTAACCCCCATGATGATATAGCCATCCTTTATTCTGAATGAAAGCTTTATCATAGATCTGAAGATGTTCTGTGTCTTTCTGGGGTTTATAAATAAGAACAAATTAATATTAAAGTCCGATCGGTATGAAAAGTGTACCGCTATATAGATTGCAGTATGAAGACATATTTAGCAAGCCAAAACTACACTTGGGTTCTGATGAGCACTGAAAATCTAATAACAAGATACACAGTATGTATGCTCATCATTTATTGAACTCAACATCCAGAATGCTGCTATTATCACTATTATCATTTGCTAACTGACTCAATAACAAATTTGGGCCTTCCAAAATTCTCAATAAAACATTCCCCTTTTTTATGTGCCAATTTACTAACTCAGCTCCAAGCTGTGTTCTGGTAGGGGTGGGGGAAGCTTTGCCCATTTGGAGAATGAACGGGATGGCTTGCTTCTCTCTGCTATCACCTATAGTTATCTTATTGGATATTTGCCTCAGATTTTAGAAATGGTCTTGATCATATTTTATTGAGTATGTTCAGGAACAAGTTGCATGATCAGTTCTCAACGTATGAGGCAGGTCTCCCTATGTGGCACAGGAAACTGCCAAGAGACCCATGATGATGATGAAGAAGATAGGGTGACCAGATTTTGGAAACCAAAATCCCGGTCCCCCCCGCCACCCACCCACCCAAAACAACCCCTCCAACAAGCCACTCACCCCCACAAAAAAACAGCCCAGACCTACTGGGTATGCCGCCGCCGGGCTTGTGCTGCTGCCACCGCCGCCGCCGGGCTCATGCCGCCGCTGCCGGCGCTGCAGGGCTCGTGCCAGAGGCTGCGAGGAAGAGGGCCGATTCTGGAAGTGATGTAATTGGCCTCCCCCGCCTCTTCCGCACGGGCATCCGGGCTCCTCGCCATTGCGACAAACCCCGAGGAGGCCAGAGGCCACACAGAAGAGGCGGGAGAGGGCCGATTTCATCATTTCTGGATTCCTCCCTCTGCCACCTCTTCTGCACGGCCTCTGGCATGAGCTCTGCAGCGGCGGCAGCACGAGTCCGGCGGCGGCGGCAGCGGCTCCACGAGCTCGGCAGTGGCAGCAGTGGCGCACGAGCTCGGCAGCGGTGGCGGCTGCACGAGCTCGGCGGCAGTGGCAGCAGTTTCACGAGCTCGGCAGAGGTGGCATGGCGGTGGCACAAGCCCGGCGGTGGAGGCGGCAGTACGAGCCCATAATTGGCCCTCTCCCGCCTCTTCTGCATGGGCATCGTTTCCCCCATTTGTCCCCGCTGCCCCCCGGTTGGCCCGGATCACCCCAGTTTTCCCGGTTAGGACCGGGAAACCCGGGGCGATCTTGTCACCCTAGATGATGATGATAGCTTCCTCTATGTGGTCACACCGAACGGAGGCATGGAATGGGGGTGAGCAATAGCTCAGTAGTGGTAAAGCTGATGTTTAGAATGCAAAAGGTCCTAGATTCAATCCCTGCCATCTCTGGATAAGACTAGGAAAAACTCCTGTCTGAAGCTCTGGAGAGATGCCATTAGGCAGCACTAGAACAACAGGTGGACCAAAGGTTTAACTTGATATAAGGCAGCTTCCTATCTTCCTATGAATGAGGGTTCCCCAACCCAGGATCGTTACAATTAGTTGTACTGCTCTGTTGACCATACAAGGACATGACACCAGGCTCCAGTATTTATATAACACCTGGCCAATCCAGAAGCCTCATACTACTGGCAGATTACAAGGGGCGGAGCTGTTCAGCCCTCTTCCTTTTTTTGTCAGAAGAAGGCTGAGGGTCATGAGCACACACAATACCCAGATGCTCCCCAGGTTAGATCCCAGAATCAGATTCCAAAATCCCTGGGTCAAGCCTCAGAGGCCTCGATTCAAAGCACCATAACATGTGCCCCTCACTTTGGTCACTGCAAAACATAAAACCAGCTTCCTAGGCATTATCAGCACCAGAGGGGGGCAAAGTACGTGACGTGGCCCTCTATTTTTAGCAAGGCATTTCTTCCCTGCAATCTGTTCTAAAATCCCAGTTGGTGTAACCCATCACTGTTACACACACCTGTAGGTCTGTTTGACTCTACCTAAAAGCAGGGCCATATCTTGACGAGAGCGCATTTGCTCTGCGAGCCCTTGAGCCCTTGCATTTGCGCTCCTTCGTGTTATCCCCATGGCAAGGAACACAATTGCAGGTTTTGAAAACTGACCGGGAGGAAGGGCCGCCGCGGCCCCATGAGTCGCATTCCTCTCTCCCTGCCAGGTTTTCCCCTCCTCTTCCCTGGGCAGGTTCTGTGAGCAAACGAGCACCACAGGGTGGCCCCCCAATTTTTTAAAAAGATACTTTCCGGCACTGCACCCGTGCGCAGATGCGCGACTGCACATCATTGCACAGGCATCCTCCATGGTTTTTTTAAAATCTTCTTTTTAACTTCGTTTTACCTTTACATGCTTCTCCAGCGTGGGCATCCTTCTGCCCAAGCTGGAGAAGCGCTGAGGTGTTCCAGCGGCCATTCAGCTCACTGGTCCATCCCCTCCTTCCCCCTCCTCCTGTCTGGACATAGTGACCAATCAGGGGTCACTACTGCCCGAGTCTCACCTCCAGTGCAACACCAGATCAAGGCGACAGATGGCAAATGCACGTCTGCGCCTTGCTGACAAGAAAAAGTCATGGTAAGTAGGCTACTTTTTAAAAGCGGAGCTTCGGGGGAATGCCTCAGGACAGTTCCACGATGGCAGCTGCATCATATAAATGATCTGCTGCCACTGTGGATCCACCCCAGAGCAAACCTCTCGTCAGGAAATCGCCTTAGTATTGACAGGGGGAGTGTGTCCCTGCTGGTACTCCTGGACCTCTCAGCGGCTTTCAATACCATCGACCATGGTATCCTTCTGGAGCGCCTGGGGGAATTGGGAATCGGGGGCACTGTGCTTCAGTGGTTCCAATCCTATCTCTCGGGCAGGTTCCAGATGGTGATGCTTGGGGATAGCTGCTCTTCAAAAAATGAGTTGCTATGTGGTGAACCACAAGGTGCCATCCTTTCCCCAATGCTGTTTAACATTTACATGAAACCGCTGAGAGAGATCATCCGGAGGCATGGGGTGGGGTGCTATCAATACGCTGATGACACCCAAATATATTTCTCTATGCCTTCGACAACATTGTCAGCTAAGGATAGTGTGTCTCCTCTGAATGAATGCTTGGAGGCGGTAATGGGCTGGATGAGGAAAAACAAACTGAAGAAGAATCCAGACAAGACGGAGGTGCTCACTGTCAAAGGCCCCAACCTGGGTTTGGAGGTGTGTCAACCAGTTCTGGATGGGGTTACACCCCCCTTGAAAGACTGCGTTCGCAGCTTGGGGAGTACTCCTGGATCCGTCGCTCCAGATGACAGTTCAGATTGATGCGACGGCCAGGAGTGCTTACTATCAGCTTTGGCTGATACGCCAGCTGCACCCCTTCCTAGAGTTGGAAGACCTAAAGACGGTAGTGCACGCGCTGGTAACTTCGAGGCTTGACTTCTGCAATACGCTGTACATAGGGCTACCTTTGTGCCTAGTCCAGAAACTTCAACTTGTTCAAAATATGGCAGCCAGGTTGGTCACCGGTACATCTAGGGGTGACCACATTACACCAGTTTTAAAATCACTTCATTGGCTGCCAGTCAGTTTCCGGGTGAAGTATAAAGTGTTGGTTATTACCTTTAAAGCCCTACATGGTTTGGGCCCAGGCTACCTGCGGGATCGCCTTCTCCCGTACAATCCGCCCCGCACACTTAGGTCCTCTGGGAAGAACTTACTCAAGCCAGCCAGAACTAGGCTGGCGAGTGTTACCCAGAGGACCTTCTCTTCCATCACTCCCAGACTATGGAATGGTCTGCAGGAGGAGATCAGACAAATTAGCAGTCTTCATGAATTTAAGAGAGTCATGAAGACTGCTCTCTTCCGGCAGGCCTATCCGGATGAATTTTAAGATGTTTTAATGATGCATTTTCTCTTGTTTTAATTTTTTTTAACTGTTTGTGATTTTTGTATTTTACATTGTGTTCCCCGCCTCGATCCGAAGGGAGAGGCGGGTTATAAATAATAATAATAATAATAATAATAATAATAATAATTATTATTATTATTAACAGGCAAACCAGCTGTTTTCACTATTTTAGGGGGGCCTTGTGCACTAAATTTGCAGGCACTATACTAGAGTGACCATATACAAAAGAAGGCAGGGCCCCTGCAACTTTAACTGTGGTGATGAAGAGGGAATTTCACCAGGAACTAATTGCATACAAATAACACTGGCTGAAATTCCCTTTTCTCTACAACTGTTAAAGTTACATGAGCCCTGTCCTCCTTTTCATATGGTCAGCCTAAATCAATTAAGACTAAAAATGAACTAAAAACGAAGTAAGATAACTAAAAACCTTAGCACTCTAAAGCTTTCTCCGCCGCTTTGCCCTCGTGTTCCTGCCCCACAATAGGGATGAGCAATAGGGAAGAAAGAGGAAGCAAGCGTTTTTATCGCGCAATTTATCCTGCACCCAGCAGGAAATGGAGGCAAGTTTCGTTCCAGCCCAAAAAACAAATGGATTTGATGGGGCTCGTTTTGTGATGGAAAAAAAAGAAGGAGGAGCGGGAGACGTGCGGGAGGAATATGCCGCTTCATCAAAATGCCCTGCAAGTACTGTGAGTTGCCAGTCATGAGATTACGATAAAACGCTCATCTGAAAAAGCTTCAGATCCGCTGTGTAGACTGGCCCCCAGCCTCAGTGGAGGTAGCGTGAGACACTCTCCCGTTTTCACTTGGCAGTATTATGCTGTGACCAGACTAGCCCAAAGTGAGACAGCTTAGCTTGGGGTAGTGTGCTCAGCTGTATTCTCCCTCCCTCCCTCCCTCCCACTCTCTCTCTCTCTCTCTCTCTCTCTCTCTCCAGCCTAAGAAGAGGAGATCCAAACCAAGAAGCTGCACAAAAACTAGGAGTTGACTCATACCTATAGACACATTGAGGAAAAGGGGTGAAAGATCTAGCAGCACATTTTGGAATAAAAAAATATGTATGATCCTTTGCAATGCCTCCATATTACATCCCCCGAATGAGCTGGCATGAAAGAAATATGCTGAATCACTCACTCTCCCATCGCAAAGTAGTCTATAAAAGGTCGGTGTGCCTGGACACAACATTTTTACAAGCAAGCAATTAGCAGAGAGGTGAACTTTAAAGCAAGTCTTCCCCATCCCATCTTTGTAAATTACTATATTTTCAAGATGACACAGAGAACCTGACTCAGGCTGAATTTGTAGCATTTGAAGGATCCTGTCTAATATACCTAATATTAGTTATCAGGCACAATCAAAGCCATTTTGTACAGTCGTTTAATGCTTTTAAAACAAAAAAAATCTCTGGCTTCCACTGACTCCAGTGGGGCTGCTCCATCTTAGGGTTTCGAGGCATTTAGCCTCCTTTTTTCAGGGTCCGCAGGGGAAGGAGTAAAATCTCAGGGCGCAGAAGTTATTATTAGCTCTGTCCCACTGTTCCTCAAACTGCTGTACCCCCAGACCCAAAGCTAGTCCCTGCTCCAATCAAGCCCCAGTCAGCTCCACTCCCTCCCACCAGACCTATGAGGCACCATTCCTTAGCCCCTTCTTATGGGTCTCAGACTCTTATGTCCCACAAGACCTAGCCAACCTAGATCCTATGTGGGTGGGGAGACCTCAAAGATAATGGTGTATACTTGTGCAATCACAAGTGTGCAATGCACATCAATAGTACCACAAGACTCAGAAGCAACTTCTTCCCCCCACTCCCGGGCACCCTAAAAAGGTCACAGTTGAGTCACACACAGTATGAGCCAGAGCTGCGCACTTTTAAGGGGTGGGCACATTGGACAGCCAAAACTCAAAACACATCAGTCAAGTGACACTGCCTGGACTTTGCTTCTAACCGTGAGGCCTTTCTCTTTAAAATTCTGCTAAAACTAAGCACGTTCTTGCCCAGGGTGTCTTAATCCAGTTTTCATCAGCATCTGTGACTGTATGGTTTAGAAGCTGCTAAGATAGTTTCCTTTGTGTTCTCTGCAATGATTTTTCTATTACTATGACCTTGTTCAGATGTCATGCTAAGCCACAGCGGTATGGCTTAGTGTGTCGTGTGAACCATGACTTAGCGTATTATGTGAACCATTCCTAACCATGGTAGCTACATAACGGTGGTTTAAACATGCTCACTAAACATTTGCTACAAAGGGGTCAATGGCCTAACCATGGCTTAGCATGTCATCTGAACGAGGTCAGAGTTTTCTTTCCTTTAATGAATATTTTCTCGTTTCAGCTACAGAACTAAATCACGGAGCTGAGGCTTGTTCATTCAATCTTGTTTTCAGGAAGGAGAGATATCCTCTTGTGTTCCAGTCTAGCTGGCAGGAAGGGTCCATAAAAAAGGGAAGGTGGCACAGAGGAACATACGGTGTTACTTTACCTGCCTTGGCAATCAAGGTTGTCACCCAAGTTGGGTGAAATTGTTGGTGGAAGAAAAGGAAGAGGCACAGCTGGGATGGATGCTCTAAAAGGCAAGGCTTTGACTGGCTGAGGAGAAGAGCGAGATGTCAATTAGCTCCAGTAAGTGGCGGGCCCCCTCCTGGCTCATGGGCTCTGCCAGGTGCCCGACCCGGCAACCACTGGTGCCAGGCTGGGCCTGGTTCTGCAAGTTACAAATTTACGAGGGGTTGTGAACTACGATTAAGTCAACAACCATGATTTTGGAGATCAAGTGACAGAACTCCTGGGTCTGCCTCCCCTTAAAATACCTAAAGATAGTTCTAGCATTTCCAAGGGCTAAAACAAACAAACAAACAAACAAAAACAGGTAAAACTACCAGGAGTAATATATGGTGCCCCTTATTGATGGTGCTTCAGGGTGAGAGACGCTGTGTAATCAAGGGTGAGCTATTCCACCTGCTCCCCTACCCCCCCCCCAACGCACACACACCTGGAGACTTTAAGAGCAAGGCTGGAGCTGAAGGTTGGGAGGTGATGATCCAGGGGGACAGATGTTATTCCAACCAAGTTGGTTTTCCCCCCTTATTGGTTCTGTTTTGCTGTAAACTTGTATTTAGTATATTTTTAGTATTATTGTGATATTGTTGTTTAGTATATTGTTGAATACTGTTGTAGTATATTGCTGATTTTGTTTTTGTGATATTAATGCTGTGAACTTGCATTTTGTAAACCGCCCAGAGAGCTTCGGCTGTGGGGCAGTATATAAATGTAAGAAATGAAATGAAATGGTGCCTTGCAGGCCTGCATGGGTTTTGTGGTTATTAGTTTTGTCTCTTCAGGTAGCTGGAATGAGTCTGGAGTCATGGCCTTTTGCCAGATGAACAGTTCAGTATAACTCTCAAACTTGCAGACATCATGCATAGAGTGACCATCTGGGAAGGAGGACAGGGCTCCTGTGTCTTTAACAGTTGCATAGCAAAGGGAATTTCAGCAGGTGCCATTTGTATGCATGCAGCACCTGGTGAAATTTCCTCTACGTCACAACAGTTATAGCTGCAGGTGCTATACTACAGTGACCAGATACAAAAGAGGGCAGGGCTCCTGCAGCTTTAACTGTTGTGATGAAAAGGGAATTTCATCAAGTGCTGCATGCACACAAATGACACCGGTTGAAATTCCCTTTTCTATACAACTGTTAAAGATACAGGAGCCCTGTCCTCCTTTTCATAAGTTCACCCTAATCATGCATCAACATTAGAGAAGCTGAACTAGTAAAAGATATCACCTACCTACTTTTGTTTTTCCCTAGGAATTGTGTATGGACTTTTTTTTCCCATCTATTCTGTGTAATTTGTGAAGAACTTTAAGAATGTCTTTAAGCTCTGCACATATGTAGTAAGAACACTGCAGCATTTCCATTCTAGATAAATGAATGTCTTAAGAGGTGTGCCTACTTATCTGGTCTGTATTATTAGGGAGGGGATTGATGCAGCTTATATTATCTCTTACTTTAAATTACTTCATTAAAGCTACTAAAGCACAACTTAATCAAGTTGTCTGGCTTATGGCAGTAAGCATTTTGAACTATGCACAAGTATCCAAATCCCCCCCCCCCCCAAAAAAAAAATAAAGACAGGGAATGGGAATGAGCAAACTTAGAAATGTTGTACTAATTATATATTTAATTAACAAATGCATTTCTAACTTATCAAATGTAAGTCAGAACACATTTCTTGCCAAAGAAAGAAAAGTCTCCCATTGTCAGTTGCAGCCAGGCTAAAGGCAAGCCCCAGCAGAATTTGGATTGGAATTGAACGGAGTGCTGAGACAAATATTCAGGAGGGTCAAGGCAGAGGCCATCGCAAACCAGAGGGATAAGCAGGCAGAAGGGCAGCCAAGTCGGCAGGGAAGTTGACAGATAAGAAGGTGAGTAGAAATAAAGAAAAGTAGAAATGGGTGGGACCAGTTCCAAGTTGAGGGTGTTTGGCCTGGGGTCCTCTGATGCCAGTAGGTGGGCATCGTCTCCCTCTCCCCTTACTTATTTTCAGCAAATGCAAGTGGTGGGAAGGGCCTATCGAAGGAGGACAATAACGGCAGCCATGGTTGCAGCACTCCTCTGATGAGTGCCAGGCCGACACCATGGTAACAACCCACAATGCACTGAAGTGACATAGCATTGCTCCAGGGCATTGTGGACAATTGGAATAGTTGCTGCCTTAGAGTGTTGCAAATGGTCGTCCAGGGCAGCAGCAGTGGCCCTCAGCAGCTACCCAGTGATGCCACCTGGTGACTCTGAGCCTGTCCCAGCCCTGGTGTGAAAACATTTACAGCCAGAGCAGGTCAGCAGAAATCAATTGGCAACTTGGATGAAACCCAGGATTGAGCCATGATGTAATGCACGAGAACCATGTTGACCATTTTTTCTTCCAGTCTGCAACCCTAAGTCAGCCTCAACACCCAGGTCATGTGGCTCCCAGCTCAAAACCCATCCAATCCTGTCTCTTCAGACATTTTCCTCCCCTCTTCTTTCCAGGGTGCAGAGTGATGAAATGTCATCCTTACCACAGGTGTAGATGGAGTGGAAAAGTGCCTTCCTTGCTGAAAAGTCCCCCAAACTAAATTTGATTATGTCTTTGGCACCTGGAAATCCAAGCACGTTCAACTGATCGCTTAGCAAAGGTTAATGCTGGCCCCGTCACTGAAATGAGCTGATGAAGTAGTGATTAATATACTCAGTGTTTGCAAGTGTAGCTCCCTGCAGGAAATACAAATAAAGCAAAGGAATCTTTCAGGGTGATTACATTTAAATTTCACAGCTGATGAAGCAACCCAAAAATCTCTTTTTTACACACATGTAGTTAAAGGCCCATGACATTCCACAAGTTGGCTAGTGTAGTAAGGACACTGAGCTAGGCAGTCCGTGGTGGTTCCACTATCACCGTTATCAAGAATTGCAGTAGTTGGCCTAAAGCAAGTCACTCTCTCTCAACTTCAGCCCTCCCTCCCCACCCACAGCGTGGAGGTAATGTTACTGAACCACATTACAGAGTTGTTTCATGGATTACAGGAATAATGGCATATGAAGTGTGGGCATTTTTATAACACAACCTCTCCTGCACACGACAGGAAATAGTGCCACTTGTCGCTATAACTGAGAAGAATCGGATATCCCGTGTCTTATTTTGTAGTGGGGAAAACAACAGAAGGAGCAGGAGATGTGCAGGAGGTTAATAGCGGTTATTAACTGGTTTAAAACTGTTATAAACCGTTTTAAAGCAGTAGTGTAGATAGGCTCTGAGAGGATGCAATGGCAGTGGAGAAAAAAGGCTTCTTCACCACCACAGTGTAGACTCAATTTGTGTTCAGTCAGTCTCCACCTGTACCCCGGCCATCTTCCATATACTCACCTCCAGGTTATAAGCTGGTAGGTGTTCAAACAGTCCGTTCCCCTTTTTGTTTTCAACCAACACTTTCAAGGTTCTGTGGCTCAAGTGCTGTCAACCATAAACATAGTGACTTAGAGAAGCACTACCAGGCTCGTGTTCCAGGCCGGCTGAAGTCCTGAACAGGGGCTCTTCTGTTAGGGGCTGAGGATACACTGTAATATTTTGTTACAGGTCACCGCTCATCTAGTTGGATTCCTCAGTATTTTATTAATTTTTCTTCAAGGATTTCTTTTCCCCTCCAAACACATGGTACAACTAATCTTCCTTTGGAGATTAACCCCTTTTTAATTTACAACAAAACAGAAACCTTCTCCCCCAAATAACTGTCCTGACTTTCAGAGTGAAGTAGATTCCATCATGAATTAATTTATAGGAAGGGTGGGTTTATAACTGCTAACTTAGCATCATGTCTTACAACTATTATTTTTTTAAAATCTTTTAAAAGTGGGCAGTAAATTTAAGTGCTTTTTAACAGCTGCCTTCAAAGGCCATCACCCCTATCAGATATTCAGTAAATCCTCTACTGAGACAGTGAGTGGTTACATCATGCCAAAGACTGTTTTAATTGTTCGATTTTGAAATAAAACGCCAGGTGTTAATTGATTTTTTTTCCATGATAGCTTTTAGCACTGTAATTAATAAAGTTTTGGTCCTTCTAGCCAAATACTTAAAGCATTAATATGCAGAAACTACAGTGAACTTGGGGTGGGGGTTAGGCCCTGATCTTTAAAAGTCATGTAAATGGGCATCCATGTATTAGCTTGTATACCAAAATCCCATAATTTCCAACATTTGTCTGATGATAATGGGAACGCTTGTTTTTAATTACATCAACTCTTCACCACTGGGTTGAGAACAAGCAACTTCCGTTGGATCTGATGGTTGATGCACCCCACTAAAGAATTTTCAAAACCTCCATTAAGATATCTGCATTTATAACAGGGCTGTCATAATCAGTGCAATCCTATGCTAAAGATCCACTGGCTGCGACACTGTAGGATTTGGCGGAAACCCTACAATGGCAGCGGAATGCCATCATGACAATTACAGTGGTGGAAGCCCCCAGATTATACATTGGAAGAGTACTCCACGGGTGAAGCCGTTCAACCAGCAAAGCTACATGGCAGAACAGCTGCAATGGAGAGGAGTTGTGGGTGGGATGTGGGCAGCACACACTTGTGCCAAATCCTACGCCCTTTCAATTCACTGCCCCAGCCAATGGTGCAGCTTTATACCAGCCCGAAACCTGTTGCAAGAAACTTCCCTCCCATTTGTATCATTTGGAGGGGAATAAATTTCCCCCCAAAACCCACCCTCTCCTTGACTTGCCTCACCCACATCCTCAGGCGGGCAAGGGGAGACATGATAGATGTGTACAAACTTATTCATGGTGTGGAGAATGTGGGTAAGGAGGCATTTTTCTCCCTCTCCCATAATACTAGAATCCAGTGTCATCCCATGAAGCTGATTGGTGGGAGATTCCAGACAGGTAGAAGGAAGAACTTCTTCTTACAGCACATAGTTAAACTATGGAATTCGCTACCACAAGACATAGAGCTTATCCACATTGCCCTTAAAACGACTTATATTCTGTTTAAAAACGTGTGTTTTTAAGTCGTTTCGTTACGTGGTAGGACACACTGAGCAGTACTTACGCTTCGTAGTGACTGCTTCCTCCGTCCTCAGAGTGTTCAATGGTGTATTGCAGGGTTAATTCCTTGACTCTTCTTCTTTCGGTTTTTGTTTTGCAGGCTGCTTGAGTTATGGAGACAGAAGTGGGCGGGTCAAGCAGCCTGCAAAACAAAACCGAAAGAAGAGTCAGGGAATTAACCCTGTAATACTAGGCTGACCATATGAAAAGGAGGACAGGGCTCATGTCACTTTAACAGTTGTAGAGAAAAGGGAATTTCAGCCAGTGTCATTTGTATGCCATTAGTTCCTGGTGAAATTCCCTCTTCATCACAACAGTTAAAGTTGCAGGCACTATACTAGAGTGACCAGATACAAAAGAAGGCAAGGCCCCTGCAACTTTAACTGTTGTGATGAAGAGGGAATATCACCAGGAACTAATTGCACACAAATGACACTGGCTGAAATTCCCTTTTCTCTACAACAGTTAAAGTGACATGAGCCCTGTCCTCCTTTTCATATGGTCAGCCTATGTAATACACCAGTGAACACTTTGAGGACGGAGGAAGCAGAAACTATGAACCGTAAGTACTGCTCAGGGTGTCCTACCATGTAATGAAACGACTTTAAAAAACACGTTTTTAAGCAGAATATAAGTCATTTTAAGGGCAATGTGGGTAGGCTCATAGTGATAGCCACCAATTTGGATGCAGCACCTGATGAAATTTCCTCCTCATCACAACTGTTAAAGCTACAGGAGCCCTGCCCTTTTTTGTATCTGGTCACTCTAGCTTCTGCACCTGCTGAAATTCCCTCTTCTATATAACTGTTAAAGATACAGAAGCCCTGTCCCCCTTTCCATATGGTCACCCTATGTAGGCTCCCCCTCCCCACATGAGCATTGGCTGAGCACTCAGGTAACACTGCTCCCTCCTTTTTCTCAGCCCCATTCCTTCTTTCTCATTCCCTCTCCTGTGCTCCAATACAGTGGTTGTGAGGAACATACGGGAATTTGAAGCCCTGCCTCTTGAGATGCCTGGGGTCACTGGCTGGGCTACTGGGCTGATGGATTTAGGGTGCTGTGATGGTGTCTTGCATGCAAGTGAGGGTGATATAGGAGCTATACTAGGGGTGAGTATATCATTGTGAGTATACTGGCAGGGTGGCCTCTGTGTGCAGGTACCTTTGGGAGACTACAGTTTGATAGTCTGTGGTTGCGTTTTGGGGGGGGGGGTATGCCTGTCATTCTTCCACCATCTTTGTGTTTTCTTATTACGTGTCCCCCTCCCCCCAGGACTGAGCATACGTTAGCTGTTCTGCTGGGATAGCAGCCACCTCCAACCCCAGCATAATGTGAGAGTAAGGACTCCTCTGTTTGTTGATTAATCTTCTGCCTTTCAACTGTTTAATTAACTGTTTAAATATAAATAAGTTTGCACACTACTGAAACGGCAATATTGGTGCTTCTTGGAGATATTGATGGAAGTGTGTGATATTAGCTGGGATGTCTATGTTGGTGGATGGTAGGGGATGGAGCCTGGTGGCATCTGATATTGTTTTTTAAAGAAAGAAAGAAAGAAAGAAAGAAAGAAAAGAAATCGTACGCCTCTTGTTCTAATTGTTCACAGCAGAATTATTACTGTCTTTCCTATTTTAAAATGCATGTATTAGACGATTCCACAGAAAGAGACTAGAAGAACATGTTAGGGAGATGTGTGATTGACTTCTTAGCAAATAGATGGTCCCCTTATTTCTGTGTTCTTACCCTGAGGTTTAACTCATTTTCCTAGAGCCCCAGAAAAAGGGAGTCTAAAACCCTGACACGTCACTCCAACCCTGAGCCTTGGTAATCCTTGGGGCTGCTGGAATCCATTTGCCACTGGAATCCAGATCATGGGGGACCACTGCATTACATTGGTTTGCATTTTCCCTTTTCTTGTTGTAACCAAGGCTTTCTCATAAAAGTATTTCAGGCCCAGTATTTCTACCTCACATTCTCTCAGGGAGGTAAAAGGAGGAAGAGCCTCCATCCTTGCCTTGCCTCTGGACTCTCATAAATAGACTGCCACCTTCTTGTAACTCTGGGTGCCTCTACAAGAGCGATTTAAAGCTCTTTCAAGGCACATTACCAAATTTACCTCTACAAGAACGGAGTGCAAATCGGAGGTCCAGGTGAGTTTTATCTCCGATTATTCGCATTATCGAATAAGAGTTAAATAGCACCTTTTAATTTACTGTGGGAGTAAGAACGACTTATGTCCATGTAAACAATTTTGTGAGGAGGCGCATTAATGATCAGATGGTCTTGATGTTATGCATAGAACTGCCCCTTCACTGGGAAAGCCTCCCAATTTTTCGTTTAGTTTTATTTCCTGTCTCCTCCTGGCAATTTCCTCCTTGTTCTCCGTCTCTCTGGATGGAAGCTCCAGGAAGACAAGACCCAACGTGAACTGAAAATAAAGTTTCTTTTAACTCCCCTGATGGAATATTTCGTTCATGGAGACATGGGGGCAAATGGAGGTGGTTTCACGAGAAGTAAAGGGGGTAGGAAGGATGTGCAGATGTGTGCATAATTAGCTATCAGCTTAGACATATCGTCCCCTCGCTTCTTGCTGGGTTCCTGACATGAGCTGTGTATGTGTGTGTGTGCTCGCTGGGAAGAGGAGGGGGAAGAAACGAAGCAGCATCCCCCTGTCTGTTTTGGCATGTGTGTGTGCGAGGCACATTCCCATTTACTCCTGAGCAGTTCAGTTCAAATGGCAATCGGGCGAAGTGGGGGGAGAGAGAGGCAGCCCTGACTAAAAATACGTTTTCAAAGGGTCCTGGAGGGGAAAACTTATGAGGCACATTCCCATTTATTCCTGAGCAGTTCTGTTCAAATGGCAATTGAGCAAAGGGGGGGAGAGAGAGGTAGCCGAACAGGTTAACCACGTCATTCCCAGCAGGTAACCTAGGTGACCAAAGGCGGGAGATTCTGGTAGGCGGGGAGAATAAAGGGTGGAAAACCTGTTTAGGCATTTTCCCAGGACAAAGCACATTACTTTCAGCAACATTTGCTTGCATGTCAACAACTTTAAAGTGTGTTTCATACAGCCA
The DNA here is from genome assembly GCA_029215795.1 of Anniella stebbinsi. NCBI lineage: Eukaryota > Metazoa > Chordata > Lepidosauria > Squamata > Anniellidae > Anniella > Anniella stebbinsi. Next base: position 248,790,058 of record JARDYH010000002.1, read on the forward strand.
GTAATGCGCTTCTACACCTCTCGTGTATAGGGATTAGGCATAAACGCGCTTATCAGGAAATGTGCATAATCGGGCAACCGGGCGTCCAAGCGAAATCTTGTAGGGTGGGGCTCTGTTTCTATCAGCCTGCGAGCTCCTGCTAACCCTTCCTGTACCTGTGGGTTCTGCTAAAAGGAGCAATGAAAAGTAGAACTCTTGCACATGTGTGTGTGGTCTTGTGCAACTGCCTCTTACTGGAATTCAGCCGAGGCAGCGCTGCAGTGAAACTTTGCCCATCCATTCCCCTTTATTAACTTTGACTGTCTCTGCAGTTTTAGAACTCACTTATCACTCCCACCGATCAACTTGGATGCTGTGCTATAATGCAATTTGTTCTCTTGGTGACTGCATTTCTTTCTGAGAAGCACAGGGATGAATGAACATGGAACTCTGTTAGGTTGCATCAAAAACACTGAGCATCATGAGGAAACAAGGTAAGAGTAAAATGAAACCATTTCTTAGGGACCAATACAATGACTTACTCAGGTCCCAAATATTAATCCAGACAGCCTACACGGAAATGCACTAGAAGTCCAACAGCTGTTGCTGACATGTTAGCAACAGCAGGGGATTTCGGTGGGTGGGTGTGCATGTGTATGTTCTAGGCTTGTTTAACCGCTGTATCTGAGGTTGGGTGGAGTAAAATATAATATTATTTAACTGGCTGAGTAAAGTGAGGTTTTGTGGAAATACATGTGGGCTTGGAAAACAATTTTCCTTTAAAATGAGTTATCGGTTTCAGAATGAAATTGTATTTGTGTGTTCATAACTATGTTACAGATCAAATACCAAGTCAACCCAACCACCTCTCAGTTCCAAGGGAGAGAGGAAAGATGCTAAATTTACTGCAACAAGTGGGACCTCCAGCAAATAGTTGCAGTGCGGAATGCCCCAGCTATGTCCTTTCCCAAGAGGTTCCATCCTATTCCCCGCCTTCCCAATTTTCTACCCCCTTCTCAACAGACATTCCATTCTGTAACCAAAGAGCACGCTGGCTGTCTTTGGGGCTGGGTTTTTGGGAAGGCGTTCCCCTTAGGGCGGGGCGTGCTAGAGTTTTGTTTCTACTTCTGCAAACCTTGGAGTTCCCCTGAGCATGCTGATACCTCCTCTTGTCTCTGGATGATGCCATTTTGGCGACATATGGATTGCAGCGTGAAGAATGAGCGATGCCTGCACTGATGAAGGAAATATTGGACTGAACACGAGGCTACGAATGAAGTTTGAACACCATCACAACCGTCGCACCCATTTCCAAGGGGGCTAGAAGAGATATGAAACACACTGTAAAATGATAACATTTTTCTCCTTGAGTGAGATGTGGAGTATATGTCTGTGACACAATTCTCTGGTGCTCAAACACCAGTTTGACCCCTCACATCCATTTCCAAGTGAGGGAAGAAGGATGCAAAATATGCTGTAATGCAAGAACAGAAATTATGCCTCCCCAGCATTGCATTTTGCTAGTATCAGGACACATTGTGATGCAGAAATTATTTCCTTGTCTTGTATTAAAATTGTTCATACCGCTAATGCTTGCCATTCATTATATAGAGAGAGCAAATGAGAGGGGGAAATGTAATTAGAAATAAAAATGTAAGATTCCTGTATTCATACAGATATATATATATCTCCAGAATGTTACCATTATAGGTTAAGATGGCAACAGATGCACTTAAAAGCACAGATAGTTTCCCAAAATCTAAATTAGTAGGCAGCCTGCGCAGAACTGAGCTACTTTATTATTATTATTATTATTATTATTATTATTATTATTTATTTATTACCCGCCTCTCCCTCCGGATCGAGGCGGGGAACAACATCATCACTAAACACACAAAACTAATTAAAAACACATAAAACCAGTACATCGTTAAAATACCAATAAAACACCAATAAAACACTTACATCCCATTGGCTTCAATAGGATTTAAGTGGCCTAACTATATGCACAGGTTTCCAGCCTCTATTTTCCTGCCATCCATAAGTATCCTTTGACAAAGACATACCCTGCCTCTATTTCAGCCCCTTCCCAAATTTTTCAACTAATCCTGTCACTTGGACATTCTTCTTGGAGAAAATACGTCATAATTTACTCTATTAGAAAATAAATGTAAGGATATATTGTGGAATTTGCATTCCATTACCTTGGTTTGCATGCCATAAAATATTTATTACACCCTTGGGCTACAGGCTTAATAATGACTGGGTGAAATGCACTAATGTGGTATTGGCCTTGCTATAGAACAAAAGATTAATGTTCTTTGATGTCACCCAGCTAATAGTTGTGCTCACCAATTTGTCCCTTCAAAAGACATTAGAGTCATGGAGACAAACCCTGTAAGAATAAAGGAAGCAAGAAATATATTGAAGTCAAGCCACAAACTATGCAAAAGTTTACCTGGGAATCCTTAGTCCCAAAATAAAGGCCTGTCTCAAGCGTGGGGTTGGAGAACCCTTGGACAGTGGTCCTGGGAGACTTCAACATTCATGCGGAGGCTGCCTCTGGAGTGTTGACCCGGCTCTTCATGGCCTCCATGGCAACCATACGGTTGTCTCAAATTGTCATTTCTCCAACATAACTCGATTTAGTCTTTGTTCCAATTGGTGAGGTGTGTGGTCCGGAAGTAGAGGGCCTTGGCATAATCCTGTTCTCATGGTCAGAATCAAAACACCGGCAATGGGACAGCAGCATCCTCCACCTTCCTGAAGGAAGCAGGCTAGCTTAGGTGACACAGGGCAGGCCATGTGGCCTGCCATTCCTGACTCCCCAGCCTCTGATACTGGCCTGAACAGCATGATTAATATCCCAGGTCAAATTCAGGTATCAGCCACATGATCTGGGCTTTGCACATGTCATTTGATAGATTGTCATAAAGCCTAATGAAAAGTTATGCCCGCACACAGCTGTATTGGGGCCTCAGAAGTGGACAACTGTGGTGGTGGGGTGGGTGGGAAAAGAAGGAGCTCTCTCACTTCAACAGGGCCAAAGAGATGTGCTTCCTAAATGAAGCAAGGAAGATGTTGCACGTTTCCTGCTAAGGCAAGGCTGTAGTGTCCTCAGCTGTTTAGTTTGGAATGGACTAACCAACAGGAGACATGGAAGAAATAATTAACAGAGATGGCTATAAAATTATGAATAGTGGGAATAGTGGGAAATGTTTCTTCCCTCTCATAGCACTAGAACTCGGTATTGTACAATGATGGAGTTTACTGATAGCTTATAACACTAGGAACTGGGTAGAACAGCCCTCCCCAACCTGGTGCCCTCCTGATTTTTTGGACTACAACTCCCACCATTCTTCCCCATTGGCCATGCTGGCATTGCTGATGGGAATTGAAGTCCAAAATATCTGGAAAGTGCCAGGTTGGGGAAGGCAATGTAGAAGGATTAGTTAGAGATCTTTTTTTCTCCTTATGTTGCAATGTAATGGGAATGCAATCGCTAGGGCTGTGCACCGCCTCGGGCCAAATCCCTGAAACCGAGGCAAAGCAGGCTGATTCGGCCTGTCTCGCCTCGGTTCCGAGTTGGTTCCAGGTTGGCCCAAGGTGCCCCGAAGCCAAAGCAGACCAGTACCGAAGCTTCGGGGCACCTCGGGCCACTTCGGAGTGGCACTGGGCCTTCCTTTCCGCCACTCCAGGAAAGCCGGCGCAAGGCTGGCTATGAGTCCATTGGACTCACCTTCCTCTCTCCATTGTCCCTGCTCACCTGCTGCTGCTGCCACGTTGCCGCCACTGCCGCATTGACGCTGCTATCGTTGCCGCAACCAGGAAGCATGTCCTCCTCCTGAGAACCAGGCTGCAATTTCAAGATATCGCAGGGGCTCCACTTTGTGGCCGACGTAGTTTACGGCCATAGATGTACTAAAACGGAGCCCCTGCGATACCTTGAAATCGCAACCTGGTTCTCAGGAGGAGGACACGTTTCCTGATGGCAGAGACAATGCGGCAAGGGCAGCTGAGCGGGTTAGTCCTGGCGGCAGCAGCTGTGATTTGGGGGGGGGGGGTAAGGAGGCGACGAGGGAGGGAGCAGGCTGCACTGCTGGCACCCAAGGACCTGCAAGGCCTAGTTGTCTTGGGGCCCCCAAATCGTGCCTCGGCTTCGGCACCAAGGCAAGGTGGGCAACCCCAAAGCACCCCAAGGTGAGTCGGGGGTGTTTCGGGGGCTCCGAAATGGCCTCCGAGGTGAATCGTGGGGGGGGGGGTGCACAGCCCTAGCAATCACACCCAAACATCCTTGTCCAAACAGTAGAGTAAAGGTTATCTGATGATGAAACAGCAAGGTTTCCTTCCTTTGTATTTTTTATTGTTCACCACTTTGTCATTCAAAACTTTTATTTTCCACACACCAACAAACTCAACAAACATCTACAGAAACTAAAAAAACATAAAACAAAAGATATACAGAAGATATACTATTTTCTCCACAGCAGAAATATGTAACAATATTTTCTCTTGCTAATAAGTAAACACATTTCCCCTCTTGCTTTTATCTTAACCATTTCTTCTTATTGGTTGAATCCACAGATAAAGTCTACACAATCCTACACTAAGTCTAAAAGAGATTTCCGTTCACTTCATCTCCACCAACTCCAATAACTCCAACATCCGTTCGTCCATTGTAGATAGCGTTGGGCTTTTCCATTTTTGTGTATATAATAGTCTCGCTGCCATTGTCATATATAAAAATAAAGTTCCCCAGTTCTTTTTCATCTGATCATCCACTAGGCCCCAAAAAGGTATTCCGGTGTCAGTTATATATTGATCTTCAAACTTCCACAAAAACTTATATACTTTTTAAAGAACCTTTTCATCATTTATACATAGTGCTCTTTCAAAGTAAGACTTTGTTTACTCAAACCCACACACTTTTTGTATATTTTTAAACCTTTCCACAATTTACAAGTAGAAGAATCATTAACATATATAAACTTCTTTTATTAGCCCCTATCTTGACTTTAATACAATGGAGTTTTCTGACATAGCCTAGGTTTATATCTATTTTCAAAATAACACAACGCACTTAATTATTATTAAATTCTACATTCAACTTCGCCCTGTCATACCACATGTCCCTATCACCCAAATCTCAATTCATGACCACAATAGGTATTGTCTGAAATAAAAACAACATTCTTGGTAACACATTCATCTTAATAGTGACAATTCTCACCACAATTGATACTTAAACCTTATCCCATCTTACTAGATCTTTTTTAAAATGTCATTCCATACCTTAACATAGTTATTATAAAACAACCTACAGTTCTTGTCTGTCAAGATAATACCCAGGTGCTCTACCTTTTCGTAGCACCTCCCTGCCCGACGGCGTGGCATGGTCAGGGCGCACTGATTACAGTCCACCCCGGTGAATTGTTCACCACTTTGGAACCTGTGTAGATGCGGAGTAGTATACACATGTTGTAAATAGTTGACGTCTACAGCATAAACGGCAGAAAATCCAAACACAGGTTAGAGCCCGCTTCAGGGCCTACTCTGCGGCAGTGATGCCAGTTAACAAGACTTATTCCTTTACTACCATTGTATCTGCTCAGTTTTGACCAATGGAGCTCTTCCAGGTAGTTAGAAGCTTGTTTAATACAGGTCTGGAAGAACGTGGCTTGAACCACTGAAGGCCATTGTGACCAATTTGCATCACAATTTCCAGGAAAAAAATGGTTTGCATCCAATCCAACTTAGATGCCATAGTTCTGACTCAGAAATGGATGTAGCCCAAATACTATCTGGTCCCATTGTAGATACTTTTCCACTTGTGCAGCCTGAAGATGCTGACAAGCTGGTTAGAGTGGTGAGACCAACCACCTGGTCCCTGGATCTTTGGCCATCCTGGTTATTTGAAATTAACAGAAACTAAACTTTCTTTTAGCATAGCATGGTCTCAATAGTTTCAAAACACACTTTTGAAGAAATAAATTAGATCTTATGACTTTGGAAAATTATCACCCCATTTCTAAATTGCCAACAGCTTTCAATAGCAATGACCATGGTATCCCTTAGGACTGTCTTTCTGGAATGGGACATGGGGATGACACTATGGTGCAGTAGCTCAGGTCCCCTCTACAAGAATTCGGTTTGACGCCTGGTTGTCCAATTATGCACATCTTCTCACAATCGCGTTTACGCCTAATTTTATATTCCACATACGGTGAAGCGTATAACCGGCAGTATGAAATGCGCTTTAAATTGGCTGAAATGTGGAGAATCGCTTGTTTATATGGTCAAAATGAGTTTTAGCAGCCACGGCAAATTAAAACTCACTATTTAACGTGCATTCGATAATGCGCATAATCGGATAGAAAAAGTACCTCAACTCCTGATTTGCGCTCAGCTCTTGTAGAGGTAAACATTTTAATGAGATTTGAAAGAGCTTTAAATCGCTCTTGTAGAGGCATCCTCAGTCTTATTTTGATGGTAGGGTCCAGGAGGTGACGCTGGATGACTTCCATCCCAACTCTTGGCCATTGGCCTTCGGGGTGCTTCAAGGGTCCATCTTATCCCCATTCTCTTTAATATCTACACTGGGCAAAACCATCTGGAGTTTGAGCTGAGGTGTCATGAAGGGACCATGGGAGATCATGTAGCCCAAGAGCTGGATATGACTGTGGAGAGCCTCTAATCCAGGGCGCAAAACCTTAGCTTGCAGGCCAAATCCAACCTTCCAGGAGTCCCAGGCTAAGAAGATTGTCTTGGAGGTTGAAAGCTAAGTCAGAAGAAGATGAGATGAGGGCGGTCTGGGTGCTCATTAGCCCCTTCACTCTGTCTGAGGCCTGAGTTGGGGCCCTGTGCCAAGAATCCTACACTGCCTGCTGGGTCTTGCCATGCAATTCCTCAAAGCCATCACCTTTATGCCCTGTTTAGGAGCTCCTCAAAGGCAGCTGGCTGCTCTTGGAAACTGAATGCTAGGGTTCCTGGTGGCAGCAGTGGCAGCAGCATACCTTGAGATACACCAGGGTAAGGGACTTGTACATGTCCTAATGCACTCCAGCCTGCAAATATTTAGCACAGGATTGTGCTCTAATTTATTTATTGAATTTGCATCATTTTGCATATGCATAAAACAATTGTTCTGAAGAAGAGTGTTTTTTGTTTGTTTTTAGGTAGTGCACATACTTGTTGCAACAGTCTGCCTTCTTAAAAGACACATTCCCTTTTCCATGAGAAAAGATGAAGGAGTATTCCTCTAAGATGGTTCCTGCTACACATGGATTTTGTAAGTATCTGTATTTTTTTTTTCAAAAAAAGTTCACAGCTGGTGCAGTGTGGTACCTGTGAAACAGAGCAACAAATCAAAAAGCGCCTGGGTTAGCTCTCACAACTTCTGTGAACTCATAGGGTGGCCTTAGGCAACCCACTATTCTTTCAGCCTCCACCCTGCAATACTGGCCTGCCATACAGGGTTGTTGTAAGGATTATATTCTAATAATGCCATGCACATGATGTACTAGAACCAGGGCTGGATAAAGGCCAGCTGATGCCCTAAGCACAGCCCAATAATGGTGTCCCCTTGGCCCTTCCATTGCTTAGCCGGCAAGACATTAAGACTCAATAAGTGCTGGAGGTGAAATAAGACATTAAAAACTCAGAGCCTATCTACACTACTGCTTTAAAATGGTTTATAACAGTTTTAAACCTGTTAATAACCATTATTAACCATTTAAAAACTGTTATAACCTGTTTTAAAGCAGTAGTGTAGATAGGCTCTTAGTTTTCTTCAAGACCATCATCCCCCACGCCAGAACACACAACTATATTAAATATAAACTGGATTTTATTATAGAATCATAAAATAGTAGAGTTGGAAGGGGCCTATAAGGCCATTGAGTCCAACTCCCTGCTCAATGCAGGAATCCACCTTAAAGCATCCCTAACAGATGGTTGTCCAGCTGCCTCTTGCAGGCCTCTAATGTGGGTGAGCCCACCACCTCCGTAGGTAATTGGTTCCATTGTCATATTGCTCTAACAATCAGGAACTTTTTCCTGATGTCCAGCTGGAATCTGGCTTCCTGTAACTTGAGCCCATTATTCCACATCCTGCACTCTGGGTTGATCAAGAAGAGATCCTGGCCCTCCTCTGTGTGACGACTTTTCAAGTATTTGAAGAGGAATACTTATATATTCCTTAAAATTAGTTGGCCACAGCTACGGTACCGGTACTCTGTGGTGCCCCCCCCTTCCCTTGGTGCCCTAAGCTAAATGCTAAGTTTTTTATTTAAAAAATCAGCTGCCTGCTTAAACCAAGGCACCTTGGCTTAAGTTTTAGATAGATTTTAAAAGTTTTAGATCTATTAATCAACTAAACATTGCATTCCTACTTTTTTTTAAAAAAAATCAATCAATATTTCTTTGTTTTTTTCATGACAATGACAAATAGCAGTTTGATTTAAACTCCTGGTAGGCATATAAAAATACACCCCACAATCCAGAACTTGGTGTATGCTCAGATGTATACATAAAACATCTATGCACATGGTGTCACTTTTCATTTCAATGAAGGGATCCAATTGGGGCGTTGAAAGGAATGTGTATGTGGATCTAGTCCTTCCTTTGTAATGAATCGGTATGTTCTAGTAGGTAGGAACATCCCACGCCTATACTGGAGCACTTGGATCTATAAACAGGCTTGAGTCTCAGGCCTCCTCTACACCTTCTCATGAAATTAATTTCAGTTACCTTTAATAAAAACAATTGTGCATTTTTTTCATGTTGCCTCTACTTTGAATACAAGAGGAAGAAGCTTTGATACAAGCAGCACAAACCTATGCATATTTATTCAGAAGGAAGTTGCACCTAGTGTTTACTCCCAAGTAAATGTGCACAGAATTGCATCCTTAGTGTTATTAGGTAATTGTGCATATTGTAATTTTCTGCCAAAGTGCATGGGGAACAATCTATACATGGTTAATATAAAAACTCATAGGAAAGTTTCAACTACAGAGTTGAGCTTGCTTAAATCACTACCATGGAAAGGAACTGGACCTAAAAGTACTTATCTTTCGTTGCATCATCCTCTTAGTATGCAAATTAAATACAGAAGGAGCTTATTTATTCCTATTGCTTTAGATTTTCAGATTTCAGAATGTGGGACTTTTAAAATATAGGTTTCCAGGTCCTTATTAGTTATATATTGTTTTGGAACACTCTATGAACTATCTCTTGTAGATATATATTGATTGCTACTTCGTGTTCTTGCAGGAACAAAAGCAGACAGAATGAACGGAACTGCTTGTCTCTGTTCCAAATAGTTTTGGCACAGAATGGAATTGTGGCCTTCCACCCAGCCAAATTTCTGCAGTGGATTGCAGAAGCCAGAATGGATCCTGCAACCAACTCTGAGCATGTTGATATCTTTTGTCATGTTGGTGGGGGCCTCCGCTGGTAATCAGGAAGGCCTAGGATGGCCTCGCCAAGGGGTGTCTAGCACACGGAGAGAGCAGTGGTACTGGGCTGGCATATACATCCCAGGCCTCTGACCATATCAAATAAGGCCTAGAATGGTTCAGGGACAAATCACTTCACATGCTATTTCCAGAACAACCCTGGGACACACTAGACGTCTGTCACCTTTTCGGAACTTCTGATTCTGGCCCTTATAGATGAGCTTTGGGTTATTGGTTTCTTCAAGTCAGCCATTATTCTCCAAACAGCTTTGTTAATATTCTTGAAAGTACAATTTTTTCCCCTTGCAGCCATTTAGATTTATGAGCTGCCGCCCATCTTGACAACATAACTGTTTTGCCATTTGTTTCCCTTACTAATCCCCCCTCCATTTCTTCAGCCTCTGGATCTTTTTTGAGAACGCCTCCCTCCCTCGCCCATCCTTTCCTGGATCTCATTCAGAGATGAACAGGCAATAACGGAACACTGGGCGGCTACGACATGAGATCTCCCCCCCCCCCCCCGCATATTGCTGACCTGGGATGCCAGCTCAGCACATCTTGATAACTCATAACCCCTTGCCATAGGTTTGTATAGTGTGCCTGGTCTATTGTAAAGCACTAACTCTCTGTCATCAACCCAGCTCCAGCACTGATTCATAGCATCAGGAATTAAACTACTGTCACACTGTGTGGAGAGAAGATAACCATTTATGGCACCAGTATAATAATAAAAAAACAAAAATAGTCTCTCTTGGAAACAATGAATTATGGACCAGCCTCAAAGGTCAAATTATTATCTTGAATTTCTTTATTTAAGCAACACAAACAAATATTTCTTCACCCTCAAACATCCATGATTTAGAAGTGAATGACAAGTTATACAGTTTTGCCTCTTACCACAAGTGTTTATTTTGGATGGCCAAATACTGAAGGCCGCTACGATTGTAAGATATTCTCACATTCTTATCTGAACTCTAGTTTGGCCGAGTGAAACAAAGCCTTTGGTTTAACCAATGGTGTTGTACTCTGTGTTTGTTTGTAAATTCATTTGTTTGTAGCACAATATTTCTCCTAAACATTGAGATATGAGAATGAAAGTTGGTACACACATTCAGGACATCATTTTGTGTTTCAAGTTTGAACATTAGCTTGATCCCTGCAATTTCAGGACGAGGGGAGGCACATGCAGAATATATTGTGACCTCTCCCTTGAATATTGAGATACAGGACTCCCCTTTTGAACCTGGTCTCATCCTAATCTTCAAAAGTTAAAAGGGAAATTGGAAAACATATTGTTATGCATTAATAATAATAATAATAATAATAATAATAATAATAATAACAATTTATTTCTTACCCGCCTCTCCGTCTAGATCGGACTCTTGGATTGGATCCAGAATTTGACTTGGACTCTTTCATCATGGTTTCCCACTACATGAATGAGCTAGTAGTCCTCATGTTCCCAGGCTCCCCCCTCCTTTCTCTTCCACAAGTCAGAGGAGGAGATCAGAAGCATCTACTTCTTGTTTTAAACTAAACACAGTTCCCTGTGATGTTTGGACTTGGGGCACTGTGGTTTGTTTACACCATGGTTTTAAAATGAGCCAGGTTCTGAAACAACAGTTTGATCCTGGCTTCTTCTGACTAAACCATAGTTTAAACAGACTATAATTCCCTGTGTTCAGACGTCATGTGCAACTCTGGTTTGTTTAAAAACAGAAGCTAAAGTTTCCAGGGTACAATCCAATGGGGCAGTTATATTTCTACCAATTTTCTTGCACCCCATTGATCCTGTTACTTAAGCAGTGGGTCCTGCCGATTCCATTGCACAAGTGGGACCCACCGCTTGTGCAACAGCGATTTAGCACTTCCCTGAGGGAGCCTTGAAATTAGTGGAAATGCTCATTTCTTTATTGGGACAGGATGGTGGAGCTCCCTTATATAACTTCCATTAACTTGCCCCATTCCAGAAATTAGCATTCTTGCTCATTTACGCTTGCCCTGGAAGAGCTAAATTTTCCTTCCACAAGATGTGGGTCGCACTTGCAGACAGGAATTGATGGAGCATAAGGGAATCAGCAGAGGATTCCAACCCAGACTCCTCCTCCTCCTCCTCCTGTGCACAATGGACGAGGAAGAGCATACAAGATTTACCACGACCCATTCATTTTGGAGGAAACCATGATTTCCTGTTATGTCTGAACCGTGTCAATGTCTGTTTTACTAAACAGGCTATGGGGGATTCCCCACCACCTATGGGAAAACTGCTCCTTAACTGGGCCACTATAATTCAGTGTTCCATTAGCTGACCTTTTCCCATTGCCACCAATTCTGTTAGAATACTTGAAAGCCTCCTAGGTCCCCTCTACAAGATTTCGCTTTGATGCCCGGTTGCCCGATTATGCGCATATACGGATAAGCGCATTTACTCCTAATACCTATTCACAAGAGGCAGTGAAGCGCATTACGGGCTGTATGAAATGCGCTTTAAAATTGTTTACATGTGGAGAATCGCATGTTTACATGGCCGTAAGGCGCTTTAACTCCCGCGGTAAATTAAAAGTCGCTATTTAACGTGCATTCAAAAATGTGAAGAATTGGAGATAAAACGTGCCTGGACCCCTGATTTGTGCTCCGCTCTTGTAGAGGCACCCCTAGTAGCTGGTATAAGAGGCTTAGTGACATGGGCACCAACACTAGAAACGAGATGAACTATTCAACAAGTAATTTATTAATGGGATATTTTAGACATAAGGAAATAGTAATATTTACTTAGGGTTTTCAAAAGATTGCTCAGCAACAATTCTTTAGAATTCAAAAGACACTGTAGCTATTACAAGCATCTTAATGACTTCTTTTACCTCAGGCCAAATTCCCTAAGCCTCCACTCCAGCCAAATACACTTACAATCAGATACAGCTTCTGGGTACAGACTTCCTCTGCCACCAAAGCTCCTATTGTATTGCTGGCTGTATGGACAGTTTATCTGGGTGTTTACTGCCTGCTTCTTCAGACAAGAACTTAAGGCAGTCTCCCGGCATCACAGCCACCTGCTCCCTACTCCTGATCTTCACCACTATATGCTTATCCCATAGAGAAAGAACAGCTTAACATCCAGGCCTCAACTATTCACTAGGGATGTGCAGGGACCCCCCGGATCAGATTGGGACCCAGATCGGGACCTCCGAGATTGTCCTGGATCGTTCAGGACAAAATCGGAGGTCCCTCAGATTGGATTGGACCAGATCCCAATCCGAAAATCCGAAGTCTGATTTTCGGATCGGCCATAGGCTTGCATTGGGGGAAAGAAAGCTTTCCCCCAATGCAAGCCTATGGCAGGGGTGAGTGGGGGCCTAATTCCCCTCCTCCCTGTCCCTCCCGCCGTCCCCCTCAGGCTCTTACCTGCCGGGGCGGCGGCTTCCCTCCAGTGCATCGATTTACTGAGGAACAGGCTTCGCGGCCTGTCCCTCAGTAGCACGCCGGGTGGGACAGGCCGTGAAGCCTGTTTCTCAGTAGATCAACGCACCGGAGGGAAGCCACCACTCCACCAGGTACATGCCCCTCCATCCCGCCTCCCCCCTCGTGCTCTTACCTGCTGGGGTGATCTACTGAGGAACAAGCTTTACGGCCTGTCCCTCAGTAGCACGCCGGTGCACGACTGAGGGACAGGCCGTGAAGCCTGTTTCTCAGTAGATCAACACACCGGAGGGAAGCCCCCGCTCCGTCAGGTATGTGGGGGGGCCCTTCCGCCTCCCGCCTCCCGCCTCCCCCCTCCCCCCTCCCCCCTCATGCTCTTACCTGCTGGGGCCGTCTGCTGCTGTCCGCTGGTGCCCACGGGCGCCAGCGGACGGCCGCGGACGGCAGTGGACGGCCTCAGCAGGTAAGCCCTCTCCCTCCTCGCACCCCTTACCTGCCGAGGCTGTCCACGGGCGCCAGCGGACAGCAGCTGACAGCCCCAGCAGGTAAGGAGCGCGAGGAGGAGGAGGAGGTCCGATCCTCCGATTTTATCCGAACTGGATCGGGTCCTTCCAGACCGGTTCGGATGAGATTGGATGATCCAGAAGCCGGGATCGTAATCGGTAATTTTATTTTATTTTAATTTTATCCGATTTCGGTAGGATCGGCTTCGGATCGTGGATCGGACCCGATCCAATGCACACCCCTACTATTCACTTTCTCCTCAGCTTTTTCCTAGTCCTTCTAAAACCCCACATACCAGCCAGCAGACCTTTTCCCTCACTTTCCACCAATTAACTTAACTGTCAACTTCTTAACTGACATTTCCTAGCCAGTCTTTTCCACCTAGTTAGAATCCCCAGCCACTCAGAATTGAATTTATTTGATTCAGGCCCCAAATTCAAAGTGATTGGCTGAATTCGGACAACACGATAGTCAATGGTGGGGTAATAATCAACTTTACAGTTGTTCATCTAGGGGGTACTCCCCACACAATATGGTAATAAATAATCAACTGTGGTGTGGATTAGGATCAGCGCTGAGTTGACTATGGCAGCATTCAGATGACACAATAGTCAATACAACTGACAATTGTCTGCCCCCCCAGTTGCTTATTGTGTCATCCGAATGTAGCCATTGTCTCTCCTTCCCCTTTCAGAACATCACCAAGTACATAGGCTTTTGACAGTAACAGGCTTCACGTCTACTCAATACATTATTCCTTCTCAGAGGCCACACAAAGTAAACATTACATAACAACAACAGTTATATACAGGGCTTATTTTCACACAGGCTAACACTGCTACTCTTCTGTAGGGGTATGATCTGAAGTGTAAATATTGCCAGTAAAGATGAAAGTCCAGCAGGAAATGCTTGGGGGAGAGGAAAGGCCCAGCAAAAGAAATGGAAGTGGGGAGCCCATTACAGGGCATGCCTTTGCAATCCACAAAATGAAATTAAGATTATGATAAGAATCAGACATTGTTAATCATGGTCCTTAGGATGTTAATAGACAATAGCTTTTAAGAATCCAAAGCAGAACTATAGAGGCCTCACGGCTTTTGTGATACACACATTCATTTCCCTTGTCCATCGCCTTCATTTGTCTCTTGTCAAATGGGCTTTGCTTTTGATGAACCTGGTTATTTTGGATCCTAATAGCCATGTGTTTTTCCCCAAGTGATCCTTTGCCTTCTAGTAAGAATCAAGTCGCACTAGATTGTGTGAAGGGGAAGGATACTTAAAGGTTTCTGTAGCCACTACTCATTCAATGGTTCTGGGGATGTCTACAGCGCCACTTTACCTACTGATTCCCCAAAAACCCCATGGCATTGCTGTTGCAAAGCGGCATCAATAGGGTGGCATAGGAGTGAGTGTGGGCTATCCAGCCAGGAAAATGTGCAGCGCTGTTATCAAATGAAGGTAATGGGTAGCAAATATCGAGAGACCAAGAAAACGCCAAAACCTTTGTTTGTTTGTTTGTTTGTTTGTTTGTTTTCTGGCAACTGTGCAACATTGTAGCTTTGAAAGCCTTATCTGCGCATCTGTACTACTACAGTTCATTGAATTTATGCGTTATACATCATAACTGTCCTTACCTTCATTCCAGACTTTAATATTGCCATGGCGGCCATTACTAAACACTCGCTGTGGCTTTTTGAGTCCACCCCCTGCCCCCGTCCTGTTTTCCTGAAAGGACCCTGCACTGGGATCCGCCGCCACAGCTATTCCCACTCTCTTAATCCAAATTGAAGCTACCACTGACACATGTAGTGACATCGGAGCAATGAAAAAGTCACAGTAAAACGACACATCGAAAATACACAGCTTCGTGGGAAATAGCACGATGTGGCTCCAAGTTGCAGCTGGATCATATAAATAATGGGGCGCAACTGTGCAACCACAACAGATTATAAAGAGTGTATAGATAAGCCCCTGATCTTCTGAGTTTGTAAGTGCATTTAAGTGTGCTCACTTACCTGGGAGTAAGGTCCATCAAACACAGTAGGACTTGATTCTGAATAAACATGCATAGGATTGCTCTGTTAATCAGTTAATCATTCTTTTGTTGCTGTGTATTTAAGCCATTCATGTACTGTCCTTCATTAAAAAAAAAATCATCACGTCCAGATTGGCTAAACCAAATAATCTGCAGTTTACTCAGTTCAATTCTCTAACATAAACTCTCCAATCCTCATAATTTTGAATATCCAGCTTTCCCCTCCATGCTTCCTGATATGATGTTCCAGGAGGCTGTTGCTTGAAATTAATTGCAACTAATTAAACAGGATACAGTTAGAAGGACAATTGGACAATAGTGCCCTGGAGATTGCTTCATTCCCAAAGGCATTCGCAGCTGGCTATTGCACTGGTTCAAGTCCACAGGAAGATGCTATATATCATAATGTCATTTTACATTGTTATTTCTCTGAAAGCAGCAATTTAAAAGTCTCCAGTGAACCTTGAGCAACTTCACGCTAAAAAAGAAAAATGTTACTGTTCAAGTTCTGTAAAAAATATAGAACACAGATCCAAAGGAATTGCTCTGTGCGAATAGTAGCATTAAATTTGTGCCATTATTTGCATGTAATGTATAATGTTGTAGTAAAAGGCTAACAAAGCATTTAGGCTGCTATGGGGCTCATTGATTTTTTGGTATCTGTGTTCAAACTAGGTCAGAATTTCTACAAAGTGGTTCTTATTTTACTCACATGATACTTGTATATCATGGGAAATTTGTGTCTTAAAGATTAACACCCTCTGGAATTCCACTCTACATGGCAGCTTGCCAACAGCACCTACTTAGAGTACAGCAATGGTGTCAGTTTGGTTTCCATTTTCTTGGTCATTAACAGTGGAAT